>CM060199.1:37510609-38213978 GCA_030562195.1 Nipponacmea schrenckii | reverse complement strand
GCTGGCCATGGAAACACATCGACGTTGGACCTGTTCAGAAAGTCCTGAGTCAGTCTGGCGGTGTGGGCCTGGCGTTATCGTGCTGGTACACGAATCGTCCTTGGTGCTGCTGGATAAACGGGACCACGACTGGCTGCAGGATCTCATCCCTGTACCTGTGAGCATTAAGGTTTCCACGTACGGTCACCAGCCTCGTCTTCAGATCACCGCAGATCCCGCCCCACACCATGACACTGGCTCTGGTGCAGCCGATGGTTTTTGCAATGGCGGCGTTAGTCGCTCCCTGTTGGACCATTTCCAAAGCTCTCTCGCTCAATCTGGCTCAAACGTGGCATTCTGTTTGTGTTTTTCTTGCAGGAAAATCTGCCATTTTTCGATAAAATGAAAATTTCGTACAATTCATGATTTTTGGCCACCGCTCCTACTCTGAAAGGGAGGGTATACAGGTGGGTGACATGCCTCCGTGTGAAAAATTCTTGAACAATTGCGGTGGAAATATTTTTGGCGATTTTTGTTGGTGTATACTTTCTTTTGAGCATTAGTTTATTAGCTTTGATGTTGTTAACCCATACATAATCATGACACTATTGCTGTACTGAACGAAATATACAAATATTGTTTTTCTCTCTTATAAAGTTATATCACTTTCTGTATCTCTTCTTGTTCTGTTTTGTTTTTTAACTTAAAACAATATTTGCAATTTTGATAGATAAACTACTACGGTGGCCCAAATATTTTGTAAATTTTGACCTGATTTTAATATGTCAAGGCCAATAATTCAAAAACTGTATATTGAACAAACGTAATACAAAGAGTTATTTTACTTTATGTGGAATTGGGTATTCATTGAATAGAATAAGATTGGTATTTTTATATTTATGTAGCATTGAATACGGGGGAGATCTCAACACTTTCCAGAATAATAAAAAAAAAAAAAAAAAATAAGAAAATCTTAGAAAGTCTTAGAACTTTGGCGTATAGCTGTTTAGCTGCCAGTGTTTGAGCTGACAATTGGTTCTGGACAGTTGAGTTCTTCAGTTGCTAGAATGAATAGGATGAACTAAACCAATTTAAAATTTCACAGCGAGAATTAAATACTTGGTTGAGGTGTTTTATATTTCAGCATTTTCATGACAAAGATGTCCGAACGCAGTTTCTCAGATATAGCCTCAGTGGTTGGTGACAAGGTGAAACTTCTACGTACACCTTCGTATAAAGTTAGAAACCAAACAGCTACAAGCTCTAGACATCAAAAAACAGAATCGATACATCAACAAGAGATTGGAGAGAGATGATAATAAACAAGTGACAGTGACATTAATGATCAACAAGGTAGTGAAACAGATATTAATGATGTCATAACACACACAGTTAAAACAATGATTAATGCAGCTAATCCGTCTATAGCTGAGAGAGTTGCAGAGTCAGTAGCCTCACACCTTTCAACTGATCAAACAGCTGCTCAGGTTGGGAAAATATTTCTATTCCTCAAAGGATTAATTCTAATAATGCAAAGGATCATTTTAGTAATCAACATCAATGTAATGATGCCACTTTTCCAGGTATGTTAAGTAATAATAACCCTATGCATATTTCAAAGCCTATTGGTATTGGAATTGATTCTAAATTACGGTCCAAGTTTATTGAAGTTAATCATTTGATTGGAAACACTCCTTCGCAAAAGTTTATTTTGAAACAATCAGAAGAAGGAGCGTCATGCCCATGTTGAGGACGACAAGGTAAATATTAAGAATGTTGATGGTATAAACAACTGGGTTAAGTTATTTTTTGTATATGTGAGCATTTATACAGAAAAGTATTTATCAGAAATTTCAAAATTAATGAAGTATGGATTAGTTATCTTGGAATTAAGGGAACAAGCTGGGAAAGCAGCTGCCTTGTGGTATGATTTAGCTTTTAAGGAGTTGCGCCAAAGCACATTAGCTCCTTGGGATATCATTAATTAAGAGATTTATCAACCAAGGTATGAATGCTATATTGCAGTCTTCTCTGAAAAACCACCTACCCTAAAGAAAAAATTCAAAAAATTCAACAGTCATTAGGAGTGAAGAACGTGGGTTTTGTTGGCATAATTTTGCCTTTGTTATACGCATATGTCCCAATATATATAATTCGGATAACTTATTGAGACCTGCATTTATGTATGAAACTAAATTACTATTGAGACCAAGAATGCCGGGAAGGGAGGGAGGCACTTAATCTCTACAGTGATTCCACTTTACTCAAATAATTGGAATCACACTTCACCTAACCAAGAAAAGTTTCGTTAATTTCCTAATTATTTCTCGTAAAGTCTCACTTACGAGATTACGTGAGTCTTTAAAGCACACAAACAAAGGAAAAATTTCAGGCTTTTAATACAGAGTTAGCAAACATTTCATCAGTTACAATATGTTTTTCGTAATACTTCCTAAAAGTTCCAACATTTGTCCAACCCGCTTTAGACATTACTAAGTTTAGCTCTAGAACAAAAGCAGCAGAACGCACACTATGAGCTGAAAACAGCTGATATCAACACCTGCACTGTACATTACACATTTAAGCCATCTGGCAATAGTATCCCGCGAAACACACTTGTATGGTTTAATGTAACTTATAAACAAATTACTATTTACATTTTCCCTAAGACTCTCAGTTCGTTCCAAATATTCCTCCATATCAGCATATACACAAAGTCTTCTGTCTGGAGGATAAGAATTTAAAACAAATTCAGGCGCGTGAAAATTTGGCCTACTAACTTTAAATAAATCAGTAAACACAAACACAAATGAAGATTTCTTTCTCAACATATTACACAGTTTCAGACAATGAAGAGACTGTACTCTTGCAGCACAAATTAAAGCAGTCAGCATAACTAACTTCAGAGTTTTCAGTGATAGTTCTGCCAAAGGTGATAGTTTCTGCAAATATTTCAAGACAGTAGCCACGTCCCATGTACACGTATAACGAACATGAGTTGGTCTAAGATTGAAAACTCCTCTTAAAAACCTTATTACCTAAAGAGGAGAGCGTACCTCTAGCCGTGTTGAGAGAACTGTATCCAAGACCATCAGAAAATAAAAAGGCTAAAAAATTAATCCTCTCCCATAGAGGATGTGACTCTCCGCTTGTTACCTGTACAATAAGATCTTTCTGAGCTGGAAGAATCACTGGAACATTTATTAATAACTCGAGTAACCTCGTGAACCATGGTTGGCTTGGCCATATTGGAGCTACTATAAAACAATTCGTCCTGTCTTGCCGAATCTTCTGGACACAACGATTCAATAGGCTGAAAGGAGGATTTTAATAACAATAAAAATCATGCCATGAAAAAGAAAAAAGCTTTTACAAAGGAAGCTTCTGGATCTGGTTTCCAGGAACAAAATGTTTTAATCTGATAGTTGAGTCTAGAAGCAAATAAATCAATACCTGGTAAACCCAATAGACAAGCAATTTAACCAAGTCTGCCATGGACTAAATGGTTACTAAGATTTTTATTCCTCTTGAACGCGGTAACAATTCTTTTAGTATAAACGTTAGAATTTATTACATTTCCTAAGAAAACTATTTCTGTAGATGGATTGAGAACAGATTTCTCATAATTAACTGCAAACCCTAGACTCTCAACAAGATTAATAGTTGCAGAAATATTATTCTGGCACTCTTCGATTGTATCTCCTAGTAATAGAGAATCATCAATGTAAGCAGTGTTGGTGAAACCAAGGCGACGAAGAGTTGAGAATACGGGCTTTAATAATTTTTTAAACACTCGTGGAGCACTAGCTAGTCCTTGAGCCATGCATGTATAAATATACATTTTATCATTCCAAAAAAATCGAAGGAACTTTCTATGCTCCTGAGCTATAGATATTGAATATTATGCATTGGAGAAATCAATACTTCCGATTTTCTCTTTATTGAATTGACTAATTTCTAGAATTCTTTATCTTTGGATGGGTATGCTGTGTTGTGGCCAGGTCGATGGTTATCTCTAGATGGGTATATTAGCTTTGTATGAGCGTAGGCGATTGGATCTTCTTTAAGTTTCTCACGCCTTTTTCACATGGTTTCTGTAGCCTACTGAAAGTATAGAATATCTTGAATCATTGATGGTTACTAAATCTATATGAAATAATGTACTGAATTATCTTGGAATCAGAAACACATTAACACTAAGATTTCTATGACGAAAAAGGCCACATTCAGTTAAAAAGAATGATTTTTGCAAAATAAAGTGACAGAATAACGGTAAAGACAGTGACTGGTGAAAGTCATGACGCAGGAAATAGATACTTTTTATAGCAAACATATGAATGGCAAACAGCCTACAAATGAAGTAAGTTTTTTTTAGTATAATTCTGATAGCATAAAATATTTTCTATGAAGATTCTAATATTTGTAATATTTTGAGGATAGCTGAAACTTGGTCACACCAATTTAAACATCATAACGGAGTGGACAATTCAGATCAACAAACGAAAATATCATCCCATGTTTCCGGTGTAACTATTCTCAAAATCCCAATGGGTATTTTTACTTTTCTATCTATATATTTGCTGAAATGGGAAGTACAACCTCTTTACCGTTATTTTCCACTTTTTGTGAAAGTAGCCCATTACAATTTTTTGTTAAAACTTGGTTCGACTTTCTCTCGAAGAGATCGAATCTGGGCTACGTACAGATACTGGTCCTAGAAGAACTAATTCATTAATAATTCTTGAAATGGTGATAAACCCAATAAAAGTCAGTGACATGGCAATGTGTCCGTGACGTCGTAGTGATGCTATGTGTTATAAGGCGTGGAACATATAATAAAAAGTTGACCTACCTGCAAGAATTACGTGAAATAAGTTCAAACTATTCTACAAAATGAAGAAATACACGGGGCAAGAGAAACCGGTGTTGCAGTTTGAGATGTTCACCAGATTGAGATGTAATTGGGAAGATTGGGCTATTTATTTAATTTTTTTTGTATGGATAGACTTAGACTTTAACAAATTGCTAGGTGCACTGTGGTCCCATTTCAAACCAGTTTATATTGAGTTATGTCCCTTTCTCCATTTGATCAAAAGAATAACCAGTTGGACCAGTTGGACCAGCTGCCCATAGCACGGAATGGACAACGCCTGTGGCCATTTGCCCCACCACCTTCACCCCGCAAAGTTTTGGGGCCCATGTTTGTTTATTTATTTAACAGCAAAGTAGCTACATACTGTAGCTGGATACATATAATACAAAAATTAGTACAAAAATACAACGAAATAAAGAGAGAAAAAGAAAACAAAATAACACACGAACACACAAATACAAAACTAATGACAATACCTATTAACAGATACAAGAACGTGAATAATATACCGAATCTAACTATTAATTATTAAAGGTGAAGAATTAATGTATTGAAACAGGAATTCCCAATGGGTTGACAGATTACAAATTTAAAAGTGTACTTCTAAGTTTAAAAGCATGAAAGAGATAATTATCCAAGTTCAAAATTTCTTTATCCTTTAGAGGGCAATAATCGATTCAATTGATTTTATCATTACAATCATCTTTACAGAGGGTTTTATAAATAAGCGAGTGTATTATCTTACTCCAATATTTTATTAATCTTAGTTTTCGAATTATGGACAATGGTAATAAACCCATTTCGGCTCTTGCAGCGCATAGTGGTGCGTTCTTTCCAACGCGCAAGACATATCGTACAAAATCATTTTGGATTATTTCAATAGATTTGCCATATAGAAATCCCCATATTTTACAGTCATACAATAAAACCGAAGCCACAGAGGATTTATAGACAACGCACTTATTTCTTGTATTTATATACCAATTATTAAGAGATGAAATTACGGAATCTAGGGCTTTCCTCCCTTGAGACGCCAGTCTCTTCTCAGTATTAAGGAATTTTCCGTTATAAAAAAAAAAAAATTCCGAGATATACATACTCTTTTACAATTTCTAGCCTTGTGTTATGAATTTTAAAACTGGGATACAGTGATAGCTTGCCCTTATGAAATACTATCACTTTAGATTTATTGGCATTTATCTCAAGTTTTCATTTACTACAATATAAGCAAAATTTATCCAATAGATTTTGCAGGGCTCTTTCACTTTTGGCAAAGAGCACAGTATCATCCGCAAAAAGCAAACAGTAAATGATGGTTTTACATATTTTAACTAAATTTCGGTCATCACTATCAAGACAATTATTCAATGTCATTAATAAATAACCATAATAGCAATGGTGAAAGCAAAGTTTTGGGGCCCCTGCTGTTCTCCTCACCTTATGATGCTTAAAAACAACACCACTGTAGAAGAATATGATTCACGAAGGTTAGAGATTACCTATACAGTGGAATACAGAGAAAGTCACGACACGAGGAACGGTATTTGAAAATGATACAAACACTATTCCCTTCTGTTACTGCAAAATATGTCGCATTGGAATTTGCAGGTGTCTTCCCATATTAGAAGATAGAATAGAAAATTTGACTGTACTGTGATAACGTAACGTGATTGTTACTATGACGTCATAACCATTATCATCACTGATTGTTCTGTATTACAACCAGAAACAACACAGATTCCACATTCCACTCTATTTCATCACATTTCAACAAATTTCCTGATTTTTTTCAAGAATTTTGTGGTAAAGAGGTGAGTTTTTATTGTATTTTTATGGTGTTTAAGTTTTATAAAAAAATAGTCAAATTCTAAGGTAAATTTTGACAGTTTTTAAAGAACAGTTTCTACGCCACATTTTGTTAAATGGGAACGAATTCTACATATTTTCAGAAAGTTTGGTCACTATGTTTTTGAACTTGTTGAAAATAACATTTTATTTATCTTATAGGAAAAATGACAACAATGGATTATGCAAGGCAGAATCTTCCGAGAGACGCTCTGGGAAGAAAACTCATAAAAAGTCGAAGAGAAACCCAGGCAGAATTTGAGAGAAGAAATCGAGTTCTTAACGACTTTAAAGATAACAAGAACTTCCCTCAACAAAATCTGGTACTTCCTGAGGAACCGTTACTGACAAACATAGTCCAATATCACCAACCATCCTGCAACCTACAACGTCGTCAGCTCCAACCTCAAATAATATTTTCAAAGGGATCATTCCGACCATGTATTACAACTACGGTTACTAGTACGACTACTGATATCGTTCCAGTTCCCCAAGGAGTTACGGCTACAGATAAAGAGCTGATGAAGAAACTAAAAAACAGAAACCCAAAGATAGATCTATCTGTTTATCTGATAGCAGAAAAAACTATAGACTTTACCAAATATCTCGTCCAAAAAGATGGTGCTGAACATGGAAATGATGAATTCCAGAGTAATTCTTCTGAAACAGGTTAGTTTTGAATAAGAAATAAAGTTCTTGCTAAAATTCTTACTTAAAGTTCAGAAAAGAGTAGTGTTGGATAGTGTTGAAGAACGTAGTTTAATAAAAGCACTGGCCCAGGTCATAAATTAAAAGCAGTAGGGTTTGTTAACTGCATATTTTTATTTTATTTTTTAGGAATTCAAGTCACAAGATTCCAAAGATTTAGAAGACGTTTCAAAGAACTAAAGACAAGATTCGTGACGTCATTGACATGCTGTTTCAGATCAAAATCTTCTGAGGTCGGAGCTCATAACATTATTGTGTTTTGAATGGACCGACAACAGCGACGATAATGTATCAAATATTTGAATTTTTATCATTATTGGTTTTAAATATATTTATATAAATTGAGCTATTTATTTTTTGATAAAGATTTTAACAACGAATCCTGTGTGTTGTTTTGTATGGATAGACTTAGACTTTAGCGAATTGCTAGGTGCACTGTGGGCTGATTTAAAAAAAATTATATTGAGTTATGTCCCTTCCTCTGTTTGATCAAAAGAAGAACCAGATAGAGCAGTTGACCATAGCATAGCACGGAATGGACAACGCCTGTACCCATTTGCCCCACCCCGTTCAGCCCTTAAAGTTTTAGGACCCTGTTGTTCCTCCTCACCTTATGATTCTTAAAAAACACCACTGTAGAAGAATAATGAACACCCTTTTTATGGTATACTACTCCTCAATTTATTACAATAATACACAACGTTTCAACAATTACACTGTCGTCATCAGGTGAACAAGACTAAAAACAAAAAGAGTAAGGCATATATATATAACAAGGGCAAAACAATAACATAAGCTGAGAGCATAAATGATGTATTAACAATAGATTAGAAGAATAGAGATGAAAGAAGGGGATTAAGGTGAGTAATTTGTGATGAAAATGAAGACATAGATGTACAGTGAGTGTTAATCTAGATGAAATAGGATACAAAATAATAAAGGGATTAAGGTTGGTGGTTAAAACATATAATAACTACAATGATAAGAAAATGTCCCTTAAACGCGTTTCAGAAAAGACAAACGAGCTGTAAACCAAGATAACAGAAGTCAACCTTAATGCCTTGTGGACATTTAGAAGCCAGGTTATGAATCATCATTGTAGTTGCTTTAGATTAGAAGAAAAGATCTGACCAATAACATGATCACGGGGGACCGATATTGTGGTATAATAATAAGTAGATCTATTACGATATAGAATTCTATACTGAGGAAACAACTGATCATCGGAGGATTACATTATGACTCCATTATCTGGGGAAATATCAGATTTACTTCATCATCGATATAAGTCCTTATGTTCTGACAATACAAATACATGTACAGACGGATGGTATTAAAGTTCGTATTCGATAGAAGTGGGGAAACGGATTTACTTCATAATCGAATATAGGTCTTTATGTTCTGACAATATAAATACATGTATAGACGGATGGTATTAAAGTTCGTATTCGATAGAAGTGGGGAAACGGATTTACTTCATAATCGAATATAGGTCTTTATGTTCTGACAATATAAATACATGTATAGACGGATGGTATTAAAGTTCGTATTCGATAGAAGTGGGGAAACGGATTTACTTCATAATCGAATATAGGTCTTTATGTTCTGACAATATAAATACATGTACAGACGGATGGTATTAAAGTTCGTATTCGATAGAAGTGGGGAAACGGATTTACTTCATAATCGAATATAGGTCTTTATGTTCTGATGATAAAAGAAATACACGGACGAACCGAGTCACCATGATTCATTTAAATTGATCAAATCAAAGAGGTAGACATGAATGAGTCTACTAGCCATATCTATACACGTGTACCCTTAATAAGTCATAAATAAAACCCATCATTCACCTTGCCAGTAGTTAAAATCCGCGTTGTTTAAAATATTCAGGTAAAAAAATCGACTAAACGAATACTTAATTTCTTTATATTGAAGGGTTTTTTTTATCAATTACATTTATGACTCATTGTACAAAAGATTTACTTTGCAAGTTTGTAAACTTTCCAATTTATTATTTTGTCGTAAATAATGTAAGACGTATCGTACATTCGGTTTTCAACGTCGTATTGTAGATTCTACCTCGTTACATGTTTTGACCTATTTTCTAGAACAAAGAATGCTTTTACTAAATAACCACCCAATTTGAAAAATATTTATACTAATATACATATACAATTTACATAATACAACTTTCATATACAGTTTTAACTATGACATGTTTATCTTCCTTTACACAGTGACACTGCCAGCCAGGAAAACCAAAGATGAATGCCGTACATCTATGGAAACCTGTGTCCGACCTTATGCAATAGCCACCTCAGAAGCTATACTCGGACGTATATAGAAATGCATAGTGATGTCACAGCGCATAAGGATTTATTCCCAATGTATACATTTACAAGATAGCATGCGAAGCCCTTTTGTAACTAGTCAAAGTGCAATCTCACACTCAGCCCTACGGTACCTGTGTGATTTGTTGGCCAACAAATCTCGTTCATAGAAACCTAACAAAACGAGCCTAATCACCAAAACACAAACAAAGTTAGTCCCTAACAGCCCTACCACGACCCTTACCAAAACTCCACGTGAACCCTACTCACATCTTAACCTTAACAAACCTAACAACCACCAACACAATGGAGTGTGAGATTGCTGTAGTCACAAAAGGGTGAACATGGTTATACATGCAGATGCCTCCGTATAAATGGCGTCCTATGCATAGAACAGCCATTGCCATACCACCTAATAGAAAAATAAAGATATCATTAGTAGTGAAACATAGGCAAAAATACATCACAAGTCATGGCAGCTCCGTGCCGCATCCATTAACTTTAGCACATGCGTGTGCTGAGAGTCAATAATAAATATACACAAATTCAGGCACACACTATCACACACATTCAAAACAATTTCCTAACCCTATCCTTACACAAATTCGAGTCATAGTCTCCAGTGTACGTCCGTCCTTCATCATCTCAATATTCGGAGCCTTACGGTCCCACACGCGTGCCTCTAACGCCCCTAACGTTAACACTTAATGGCCCAAGATAGCCTAACACGGAATCGATGGAAATATTTGCCGGCCAGCAACCTTAAAGATATTATTAAACCTACATGAAACTTAAACGAACCTAACACAAACCTATCTTGACGAGAGAGACACGAATGTGGGTGCAAGCATATGGGATTGAGATGATGCCCTACCTAACGATTATTAGCGAAACCATGTCTAATAATCAGACCCTAACACCTACTCGAGCCTAACAGCACACCTAACACAAGCCCAGAAACCCATATTCCCGGCATGCATTAGTCCAGTTCCACGACCCTTCTCTAAACCATCAACACCAGTGCTGGATACAAGGCAGTGAATCGTACGTCCACATCCATATCAGGTAAAACAAGGGTACCAGCTAAAACACGTCACCGGTCGATACCTAAGATGCGAACAATGGGGGCAAGCACCTCATACCAGCACACACTCATCCAACGTCCACCGTCGCTTCCCCTTTCCAATACATACCGGAAATATTCCTACACGAATCCAACCAACCTACTCGAAACCTACCTTATTATAAGACTATCGTCGCCTTTGGTGACCATTTCATTTCCAATATTGTAAACATTACGTTTGCCATAAACTGTTGGCTACCTATAGACTGTTTATTTCCATACCTAGAATTAGAAGCACACCATGTACCCAGTACGAGTAAAGTGGAAACATGGAAACCCTAACATTGAAACACCGGAAATATTCATACATCAACCTACCTTATTATAAGACTTTCCCCACTTCTAATTGATTTCAATAACCAATGCCACTCGGTCCCACCAGGTTAGACCAAAAGTCTGAAATATGGAAAGACACTGTAAGTATAATCGGCTAAGAGTTAAGATTGCAATAGTTGTACACTGTGAATATGGGTGAACGAACGTTTACATACATACAAAAAGCAATGATGAAAGAATTGCCAAGAGATCGCTAGCAAGGGGTAGGGCAATCCCCCAGAAAAAAGTATCAAAATATATAATCAATAACATCAAAACGGCAAATAAATACTACCCTTTAAGAATATCTAACATGGCCCGCGAACAATTAAGTTTGGCTACGTGCCTTCCGATCGAACGTCGATTTCCAAAGATCAGTTTGTTGAAAATACCTTAGTCAAATGTGCCTATTTCAATGAATAAAAACAAATATTAAGTAAAAACTACATACCTTATAATTATAAAAGGCTCTCCCGGTGAAGTCCTTTATCCTACGACTTCGTCTAACAGTATGAATCCTTGGTTGCAAACACAGGTATTTTATTTTAACCCCTGATTTCAGCTCACATCCTAGTTACCATTTCAAACAAAAGGAACAGGGTTTGTTCAAGGTTTGATCGATTTGCCGTAGCGTTCTTTCATAATATAGCCCTAATAGAAGAAAACTCTTGATATAGACAAATTAAACCCACCGTATCAGGAGACTGTCTGACTGACGAGAAATTATCCCCTAATCAAGACCTCGAAACAAAAGTTTTAGTTTGCGAGTTTAAACCTCTATTGTACTATACTGAGCACTATTCATCCCTTAACCACGACTTGTTGCTTTATGGCGTTTTATACTGTTTTTAAAAAAAGGTGGGGTGGGGCTATTAATGTTTGATAAATATTGCTGATACATAGTCGACTCTTATAAGAACAACCAAAGCAACAATAAAACGAAATTGAACCTAATTCGTTCTTATTAATAAGAGATAAATTAAATAAGACCCAAACGCCTTCAAATGTCTATAATCACAATTGCATTAGTTTTGTATTTGTGTGTTCGTGTGTTATTTTGTTTTCTTTTTCTCTCTTTATTTTGTTGTATATTTGTACTAATTTTTGTATTATATGTTTCCAGCTACAGTATGTATCTACTTTGCTGTTAAATAAATAAATAAACATGGGCCCATAATAGTAATAATAAACTCTTTATTTTACATCGCTCAGAATTAGGCCCAATACACAAGGACATGGTCCTGTCTCACATTCAGCCCATGGCTGGGTGAAGGTGGTGGGGCAAATGGGCACAGGCGTTGTCCATTCCGTGCTGTGCTATGGTCAACTGCTCTATCTGGTTCTTCTTTTGATCAAACAGAGGAAGGGACATAACTCAATATAGATTGTTTTTAAATCAGCCCACAGTGCACCTAGCAATTAGTTAAAGTCTAAGTCTATCCATACAAAACAACACACAGGATTCGTTGTTAAAATCTTTATCAAAAAATAAACAGCCTAATTTATATAAATATATATAAAAACCAATAATGATAAAAGTTCAAATATTTGATACAGATTCGTCGCTGTGGTCGGTCCATTCAAATCAAAGGGTCAAAAATGTCATGAGCTCCGACCTCAGGGTAAATCATACTCTGAACTCTGACCTCGAGATCAATCATATTCAATTATGGATTTAATCTAAAGTTTGAGAAGATTTTGATCTAAAACAGCATGTCAATGAGGTCACGAATCTTGTCTTTAGTTCTTTGAAACGTCTTCTAAATCTTTGGAATCTTGTGACTTGAATTCCTAAAAAATAAAATAAAAATATGCAGTTAACAAACCCTACTGCTTTTAATTTGTGACCTGGGCCAGTGCTTTTATTAAACTACGTTCTTCAACACTATCCAACACTACTCTTTTCTGAACTTTAAGTAAGAATTTTAACTTTATGTCTAATTCAAAACTAACCTGTTTCAGAAGAATTACTCTGGAATTCATGATTTCCATGTTCAGCACCAAAATCTATAGAGTTCAGAAGATCTTGAAGAATTGAAGCTACGATCGTCTCGGAGTTGACATCTTTTTGGACGAGATATTTGGTAAAGTCTATAGTTTTTTCTGGTATCAGATAAACAGATAGATCTATCTTTGGGTTTCTGTTTTTTAGTTTCTTCATCAGTTCTTTATCTGTAGCCGTAACTCCTTGGGGAACTGGAACGATATCAGTAGTCGTACTTGTAACCGTAGTTGTAATACATGGTCGGAATGATCCCTTTGTAAATATTATTTGAGGTTGGAGCTGACGACGTTGTAGGTTGCAGGATGGTTGGTGATATTGGACTATGTTTGTCAGTAACGGTTCCTCAGGAAGAACCAGATTTTGTTGAGGGAAGTTCTTGTAATCTCTAAAGTCGTTAAAAACTCGACTTCTTCTCTCAAATTCTGCCTGGGTTTCTCTTCGACTTTTTATGAGTTTTATTCCGAGAGCGTCTCTCGGAAGATTCTGCCTTGCATTATCCGTTGTTGTCATTTTTCCTATAAGATAAATAAAATGATATTTTCAACAAGTTCAAAAACATAGTGACCAAACTTTCTGAAAATATGTAGAATTCGTTTGAATTTAACAAAATGTGGCGTAGAAACTGTATGGAACTATATTTCGATTTTTGTTTCTTTAAAAACTGTCAAAATTTACCTTAGAATTTGACTATTTTTTGATAAAACTTAAACACCATAAAAATACAATAAAAACTCACCTTTTTACCACAAAATTCTTGAAAAAAATCAGGAAATTTGTTGAAATGTGATGAAATAGAGTGGAATGTGGAATCTGTGTTGTTTCTGGTTGTAATACAGAACAATCAGTGATGAGAATGGTTATGACGTCATAGTAACAATCACGTTACGTTATCACAGTACAGTCAAATTTTCTATTTTTAACTTTTAAAAACTACAAATTGTTATACTGTTTTAGCCCTTTCTACACATTTTTAATTTTTCTATCTATTATTCTAGTTAGCTCGGTTGTCTTTGGAAATTCCAGGCACAGCGAGTTGTATACGTAGGGCCTAATGTCGCGGCTGTTTCTGACAAAGGTTTTGCGACACTCTTGATGCATATCTCCGACTCGGACTATCAGCTCGACATCCATTTGAGAAGGTTGTAATGTTATTATTTGATATATCCTATTATATAGAAGTATCATTTAAAATGTCTGCGCTATGATTTCTGATGTTGGGAGGCATTGATTTTTTTTTTGAATCATCAAGATTGGAAGGTCGAATGTAAGACTAATTAGATTGAACGAGGCGTAATACTTCAATAATATCTTCATGGACATGTTGTTGTTGTTTATTTTGAAACAGAAATTAAAATAAAGTAGAAAAGTCAACAATTGTAAATGCAGTGTTGTTTATTAGCGCTCAAGCAATAAACAAAATATAAAAAATCTATGTGAAAGCATGGATATAGTGATTGGTTTTTTTTTTTATCAGGACACAATTATATGGATAACAACTACTTTATTAAATAATTTGCGACGTTTCAACGAGGATGCTCCCGTCTTTATCAAGCAATGATACAAAATAACAGAGAAGAGGGAATATATATAGCACATGATGATAATTAACAGTTAACAGGTGAAGCCTTTCAAAGGGTGACAACAGAATCCACAGTAGGGTGGTCTAAATAGAGCCTTTAGCTCAATACGATAAGACAATGTAAATTAAAATAGATTGATAGTAGATACGATTGAGGAGAATGAATGAATGAAGACGGCAGTTAATAACTGATAGAAAGATAGTAAGTAAAGCACCAAAATCTATAGAGTTCACAAGATCTTGAAGAATTGAAGCTCCGATCGTCTCGGAGTTGACATCTTTTTGGACGAGATATTTGGTAAAGTCTATAGTTTTTTCTGGTATCAGATAAACAGATAGATCTATCTTTGGGTTTCTGTTTTTTAGTTTCTTCATCAGTCTGTAGCCGTAACTCCTTGGGGAACTGGAACGATATCAGTAGTCGTACTTGTAACCGTAGTTGTAATACATGGTCGAAATGATCCCTTTGTAAATATTATTTGAGGTTGGAGCTGACGACGTTGTAGGTTGCAGGATGGTTGTTGATATTGGACTATGTTTGTCAGTAACGGTTCCTCAGGAAGAACCAGATTTTGTTGAGGGAAGGTCTTGTAATCTCTAAAGTCGTTAAAAACTCGATTTCTTCTTTCTAATTCATTCTGGGTTTCTCTTCGACTTTTTATGAGTTTTATTCCGAGAGCGTCTCTTCTTTAATTAAAGCACGTATTATGGACCAAGAATGATTCGCATCCTTAGAGCTATCTAGCAAACTTAGGTTTTATAAAAATTATAAAATTAATTTTGAATTTGAATCATACCTACATTCTTATATTTCTGCTAAATTCATATTACTTATTTGTCATTCCGTTGTGGTAGCCTTAAATTAAGCGTTGAAACTGGTCGATACACTAAAATCCCACACGATAAAAGATATTGCTTATGTTGTAACTCGAAATATATTGAAGATGAATATCACTTCTTACTATGTTGCCCCTCGTACATTTCGCTCCGCAGAAAATATTTCAACCGTCGTTTCTGGTCGTTTCCCTCCCTTTACTAATTGAATCGATTATTGCCACCTTACATGATAAAGAAATTTTGAACTTGGATAATTATCTCTTTCATGCTTTTAAACTTAGAAGTACACTTTTAAATTTGTAATCTGTCAACCCATTGGGAATTCCTGTTTTAATACATAAATTCTTCACCTTTAATAATTAATAGTTAGAGTCGGTATATTATTCACGTTCTTATCTGTTATAGGTATTGTCATTAGTTTTGTATTTGTGTGTTCGTGTGTTATTTTGGTTTCTTTTTCTCTCTTTATTTCGTTGTATTTTTGTACTAATTGTCGTATTATATGTTTCCAGCTACAGTATGTATCTATTTTGCTGTTAAATAAATAAATAAATAAACATGGGCCCCAAAACTTTGCTGGTTGAAGGTGGTGGGGCAAATGGGCACAGGCGTTGTCCATTCCGTGCTATGCTATGGTCAACTGCTCTATCTGGTTCTTCTTTTGATCAGAGGAAGGGACATAACTCAATATAAATTGTTTTTAAATCAGCCCACAGTGCACCTAGCAATTCGTTAAAGTCTAAGTCTATCCATACAAAACAACACACAGGATTCGTTGTTAAAATCTTTATCAAAAAATAAACAGCCTAATTTATATAAATATATATAAAAACCAATAATGATAAAAGTTCAAATATTTGATACAGATTCGTCGCTGTGGTCGGTCCATTCAAATCAAAGGGTCAAAAATGTCATGAGCTCCGACCTCAGGGTAAATCATACTCTGAACTCTGACCTCGGGATCAATCATATTCAATCGTGGATTTAATCTGAAGCTTGAGAAGATTTTGATCTAAAACAGCATGTCAATGACGTCACGAATCTTGTTTTTAGTTCTTTGAAACGTCTTCTAAATCTTTGGAATCTTGTGACTTGAATTCCTAAAATATAAAATAAAAATATGCAGTAAACAAACCCTACTGCTTTTAATTTGTGACCTGGGCCAGTGCTTTTATTAAACTACGTTCTTCAACACTATCCAACACTACTCTTTTCTGAACTTTAAGTAAGAATTTTAGCAAGAACTTTATTTCTAGTTCAAAACTAACCTGTTTCAGAAGAATTACTCTCGAATTCATGATTTCCATGTTCAGCACCAAAATCTATAGAGTTCAGAAGATCTTGAAGAATTGAAGCTACGATCGTCTCGGAGTTGACATCTTTTTGGACGAGATATTTGGTAAAGTCTATAGTTTTTTCTGGTATCAGATAAACAGATAGATCTATCTTTGGGTTTCTGTTTTTTAGTTTCTTCATCAGTTCTTTGTCTGTAGCCGTAACTCCTTGGGGAACTGGAACGATATCAGTAGTCGTACTTGTAACCGTAGTTGTAATACATGATCGAAACGATCCCTTTGTAAATATTATTTGAGGTTGGAGCTGACGACGTTGTAGGTTGCAGGATGGTTGGTGATATTGGACTATGTTTGTCAGTAACGGTTCCTCAGGAAGAACCAGATTTTGTTGAGGGAAGTTCTTGTAATCTTTAAAGTCGTTAAAAACTCGATTTCTTCTCTCAAATTCTGCCTGGGTTTCTCTTCGACTTTTTATGAGTTTTCTTCCCAGAGCGTCTCTCGGAAGATTCTGCCTTGCATAATCCGTTGTTGTCATTTTTCCTATAAGATAGTGACTAAACATAGTGACCAAACTTTCTGAAAATATGTAGAATTCGTTTGAATTAAACAAAATGTGGGGTAGAAACTGTATGGAACTATATTTCGATTTTTGTTTCTTTAAAAACTGTCAAAATTTACCTTAGAATTTGACTATTTTTTGATAAAACTTAAACACCATAAAAATACAATAAAAACTCACCTCTTTACCACAAAATTCTTGAAAAAAATCAGGAAATTTGTTGAAATGTGATGAAATTGAGTGGAATGTGGAATCTGTGTTGTTTCTGGTTGTAATACAGAACAATCAGTGATGATAATGGTTATGACGTCATAGTAACAATCACGTGACATTATCAAAGTACAGTCAAATTTTCTATTCTATCTTCTAATATGGGAAGACACCTGCAAATTCCAATTCGACACAGTTTGCAGTAACAGAAGGGAATAGTGTTTGTATCATTTTCGAATACCGTTCCTCGTGTCGTGACTTTCTCTGTATTCCACTGTATAGGTAATCTCTAACCTTCGTGAATCATATTCTTCTACAGTGGTGTTGTTTTTAAGCATCATAAGGTGAGAAGGAACAACAGGGGCCCCAAAACTTTGCTTTCACCATTGCTATTTTGGTTATTTATTAATGACATTGAATAATTGTCTTGATAGTGATGACCGAGATTTAGTTAAAATATGTAAAACCATCATTTACTGTTTGCTTTTTGCGGATGATACTGCGCTCTTTGCCAATAGTGAAAGAGCCCTGCAAAATCTATTGGATAAATTTTGCTTATATTGTAGTAAATGGAAACTTGAGATAAATGCCAATAAATCTAAAGTGATAGTATTTCATAAGGGCAAGCTATCACTGTACCCCAGTTTTAAAATTCATAACACAAGGCTAGAAATTGTAAAAGAGTATGTATATCTCGGAATTTTTTTTTTTTTTTTTTTATAACGGAAAATTCCTTAATACTGAGAAGAGACTGGCGTCTCAAGGGAGGAAAGCCCTAGATTCCGTAATTTCATCTCTTAATATTTCGTATATAAATACTAGATATAAGTGCGTTGTCTATAAATCCTCTGTGGCTTCGGTTTTATTGTATGACTGTAAAATATGGACATTTCTATATGGCAAATCTATTGAAATAATCCAAAATGATTTTGTACGATATGTCTTGCGCGTTGGAATGAACGCACCACTATGCGCTGCAAGAGCCGAAATGGGTTTATTACCATTGTCCATAATTCGAAAACTAAGATTAATAAAATATTGGAGTAAGATAATACACTCAGAAAATTCGCTTATTTCGTCCATTTATAAAACCCTCTGTATAGAAGATTGTAATGATAAAATTAATTGGGTCTCGGGCATCATGTTCAATGAAACAGGGTTTTCATACATCTTTCAAGAACAACAATTACATGTATTCAAGTATTCTTTAATTACAACACGTATTATAGACCAATTCCGCCAAGAATGGTTCGCATCCTAAGAGCTATCTAGCAAACTTAGGTTTTATAAAAAATATAAAATTAATTTTGAATTTGAATCATACCTACATTCTTATATTTCTGCTAAATTCATATTACTTATTTGTCATTTCCGTTGTGGTAGCCTTAAATTAAGTGTTGAAACTGGTCGATACACTAAAATCCCACACGATAAAAGATATTGCTTATGTTGTAACTCGAAATATATTGAAGATGAATATCAATTCTTACTTTGTTGCCCCTATGTTGAATGGACAACGCCTGTACCCATTTGCCCCACCCCATTCAGCCCCTAAAGTTTTAGGGCCCTGTTGTTCCTCCTCATCTTATGATTCTCAACAAGCGGTTGCCTAGCAAGATACGCCCACTTTAAAGGGGCACAGTCTTGATTTGTTTAGGACAATCATCCGACAGCCTCAAACACATAATATCTTTTGTTTAGCTAATCCGAAATAGTCTACAGAGCTTACCTTTGAAATTTGAGCCTTCAAATCCATGGGTATACATAATTATCCGTGTTTGAAAATCATAATGTCTTAAGATATTACGAACTTCCTGCCATATTGGAAAATCAAAGAGTTATAAATAGACTAATGCGCAGGCCCACACTGATAAAACAAAAAGAAAGTACATGTAATAACAATTGTAGATTTTGTGAACAGGACAAACAATTTTCAGACTGACTGAAGACCATCCGCGTACAGCACGAAAAAAAATAAAAAGTCAAATTTTTTAGGTATATTTCAAGGTATTTTGCGATTTTCATAGAGCTTGAGTATTTCTGAGGACTGTTTAAATGTAACAAAGGCCCAAAACGACCCCCAAAAATCAAGATTGTGCCCTTTAAAATATATTTTCTGTTTTAACACAGGCAGAAACTCCAACATTATTTAGGTCTAATCCAAGTTCTCATCAATATAACTGTTAACACCAAATTTGATTCAAATCAGATGAAACCTAGTCTCTATTGTATTTACTAGCTAATTTTCATGAGTTTGGACTAAGTCAAGGGCAATAACTCAAATATAGTTCATCGAAAATTAGTAAATATTGAACTTGTTCAAGATCTCAGCAATAAAAATGATCACATCAAATTTCATTCAAATCAGATGAAAACTGTATTATCTATCGCAATCACAAGCCAAATTGCAGTGTAAAGTGCAATAACTCAGTGAATGGCTCAGTGGTTAGCGAGTTGGACTGTCGTCTGCTAGGCGACTAGGTGCCGTGGGTTCGAATCCCGATCGGTGCGAGGAAATAAAAATTAGGTCTGATTCCTAGGCCCGTGCTTTCCCGGAACTACGAGATAGTAGTTTCCACCCCTCTATCTAAATCTGCCAGTGCCAGGATATATGGCTGTCTCCCCGAGCGGGTGTAAGAAAACATTCATTTGAATCGTGTAGGCGACAGTACTTCTCGTTAAAACTGAGTTCTGAAACCACTTTTTTAGGGTGGTGAATGGCTCAGTGGTTAGCGAGTTGGACTGTCGTCTGCTAGGCGACTAGGTGCCGTGGGTTCGAATCCCGATCGGTGCGAGGAAATAAAAATTAGGTCTGATTCCTAGGCCCGTGCTTTCCCGGAACTACGAGATAGTAGTTTCCACCCCTCTATCTAAATCTGCCAGTGCCAGGATATATGGCTGTCTCCCCGAGCGGGTGTAAGAAAACATTCATTTGAATCGTGTAGGCGACAGTACTTCTCGTTAAAACTGAGTTCTGAAACCACTTTTTTAGGGTGGTGAATGGCTCAGTGGTTAGCGAGTTGGACTGTCGTCTGCTAGGCGACTAGGTGCCGTGGGTTCGAATCCCGATCGGTGCGAGGAAATAAAAATTAGGTCTGATTCCTAGGCCCGTGCTTTCCCGGAACTACGAGATAGTAGTTTCCACCCCTCTATCTAAATCTGCCAGTGCCAGGATATATGGCTGTCTCCCCGAGCGGGTGTAAGAAAACATTCATTTGAATCGTGTAGGCGACAGTACTTCTCGTTAAAACTGAGTTCTGAAACCACTTTTTTAGGGTGGTGAATGGCTCAGTGGTTAGCGAGTTGGACTGTCGTCTGCTAGGCGACTAGGTGCCGTGGGTTCGAATCCCGATCGGTGCGAGGAAATAAAAATTAGGTCTGATTCCTAGGCCCGTGCTTTCCCGGAACTACGAGATAGTAGTTTCCACCCCTCTATCTAAATCTGCCAGTGCCAGGATATATGGCTGTCTCCCCGAGCGGGTGTAAGAAAACATTCATTTGAATCGTGTAGGCGACAGTACTTCTCGTTAAAACTGAGTTCTGAAACCACTTTTTTAGGGTGGTGAATGGCTCAGTGGTTAGCGAGTTGGACTGTCGTCTGCTAGGCGACTAGGTGCCGTGGGTTCGAATCCCGATCGGTGCGAGGAAATAAAAATTAGGTCTGATTCCTAGGCCCGTGCTTTCCCGGAACTACGAGATAGTAGTTTCCACCCCTCTATCTAAATCTGCCAGTGCCAGGATATATGGCTGTCTCCCCGAGCGGGTGTAAGAAAACATTCATTTGAATCGTGTAGGCGACAGTACTTCTCGTTAAAACTGAGTTCTGAAACCACTTTTTTAGGGTGGTGAATGGCTCAGTGGTTAGCGAGTTGGACTGTCGTCTGCTAGGCGACTAGGTGCCGTGGGTTCGAATCCCGATCGGTGCGAGGAAATAAAAATTAGGTCTGATTCCTAGGCCCGTGCTTTCCCGGAACTACGAGATAGTAGTTTCCACCCCTCTATCTAAATCTGCCAGTGCCAGGATATATGGCTGTCTCCCCGAGCGGGTGTAAGAAAACATTCATTTGAATCGTGTAGGCGACAGTACTTCTCGTTAAAACTGAGTTCTGAAACCACTTTTTTAGGGTGGTGAATGGCTCAGTGGTTAGCGAGTTGGACTGTCGTCTGCTAGGCGACTAGGTGCCGTGGGTTCGAATCCCGATCGGTGCGAGGAAATAAAAATTAGGTCTGATTCCTAGGCCCGTGCTTTCCCGGAACTACGAGATAGTAGTTTCCACCCCTCTATCTAAAACAGATTATCAAAAAATCGTCAATTTTGTACCAAGATCTCATCAACTTCAATGATCACACCAAATTTCAATCAAAACAGATGATTACTGTTGTCTTTGTGGTGTTCACAAGTCTGTTTAGACGCCTTTTGACTAAGACAAGGGCAATAACTCAAAAAACGTTCACCAAAAAATCGTCACTGTCAAACTTTTTTAAGATCTCATCCATATAAATAATGACACAGAATTTCATTCAAATCCAATAGAAATTGTGATCTCTATCGCGTTCACAAGCCAATTTTGACGGATTTTAACGAAGTCAAGTGCAATAACTCAAAAACCGTTCATCGAAAAATCGCCTATTTCGATTTAGTCCAAGATCTCATCAATTTAAATGATCACAAGTTTCATTCAAATCCAATGAAAAAATGTAGTCTCTATAGCGTTTACCAGCGAATTTTAACGCGTTTTGACTGAGTCAATGGCAATAACTAAAAAACTGTATATCGAAGAATCGCCAATTTCGAACGTGTCTGAGATCTCTTCAATATAATAATAACAGCCAGTTTCATTCAAATCCTATAAAAACTGTTGTCTCTATCGCGTTCACAAGCCAATTTTGACGCATTTTGACTAAGTCAAGTGTGATAACTCAAAAAACCATTCGTCGAAAAATTGCCAATACCGAACTTGTCCGAGATCTTATCAATATAAATGATAACAGCAAGTTTCATTCAAATCCGATAAAAACTGTAGTCTCTATCGCGTTCACAAGCCAATTTTGACGCGTTTTGACTAAGTCAAGTGCAATAACTCAAAAACCGTTCATCGAAAAATCGCCAAATTCGAACTTGTCCGAGATCTCATCAATATAAATGATCACAGCAAGTTTCATTCAAATCCGTCAAAAAACTGCTGTCTCTATCGCGTTCACAAGCAATTGTGGACGGATGGACAGGGGTGACGACAATATACGACCACATTATAATGTGGGCGTATAAAAAACACCACTGTAGAAGAATAATGAACACGGTTTTTTTGGTATACTACTCCTCAATTTAATACACACCGTTTCAACAATTACATCGTCGTCATCAGGTGAACAAGACTAAAAACAAAAAGAGTAAGGTATATATATAACAAGGGCAAAACAATAACATAAGCTGAGAGCATAAATGATGTATTAACAATAGATTAGAAGAATAGAGATGAAAGAAGGGGATTAAGGTGAGTAATTTGTTATGAAAATGAAGACAACGATGTACAGTGAGTGTTAATGTAGATGAAATAGGATACATAATAATAAATGGATTCAGGTTGGTGGTTAAAACAGGGATCGATCTTCCCAAATTGGTTGCAAATATAGTCCTTGGTCTCTATTTAATTTTGGTTGGCGCTTGAAAATTTCTATGGCTTCTCTGATTTCCCGTGTTTGTTTGTTCCAATTGATATGGGTGGGATGGGAATATGGTGATATGGTCAGCAACTACGCTGCTTTCATCTTTGGTATTGGTTTTCGTTTTGTGTTGGGCGACCCTGATGCTGGTTGGATTGGAAGAGTGGTCTATATTCTTAGCACCACAGTTGCAGTTAACTTGGTAGATTACTCCACTAGGGTTTGATCGTCGGGGGCTGACTTTTCCATTAGCATTTAAAGATGATCTTAGGTTTTTACCATTAGTAAAGTAGACTGTAGTGTTAAGGGTTTTCTGTAAGAGACGCTTTATTTTGTAGCTCTGGTGGTCTATGAAAGGAATAGCAATACTGTTGTTGGTGAGTCTTGGTGTGGAGTCTGGGGTGGTGGTTAGTGTTTTGTTGATTATCTCATCAGTAGTGTCTTGAGAGTATTTGTTAAAGCAGATGAAAACTTTCTTAAGGTTGTTGACTTCTTCTTGGATGTGGGGTTGGTCACATATAGTTTTGGCACGTCTGGTGAGGGAGGTTATGGTGGCTAATTTGGTTTGTTGAGGATGAAAAGAAGTAACGTGAAGGTATTGGTTCGTTTGAGTGGGTTTTCTATAAATGGTGGTGGTTAGTTGGTTGTTGGTTCTTCTTATAAGGATGTCGAGAAAGGGTAATTTTGGTCTTGTTCCTTTTCTAGGATGAACTTAATTCTGGGATGTTGTGTGTTGAGGTGGAGTAATAGTTATTCTTCATTATCATCATCATTCAGCATCATGAACACATCGTCTACCTTCCTATACCAACATAGAGGAGAGGTTGGGGAGCTGGTAAGGGCTCGTTTTTCAAATTGGCTCATGAAGACCTCGTTGAGTAGTGGGAATAGAGGGGATCCCATTGGGAGGCCATGAACTTGTTGGTACATCTTATCGTCCCAAGTGAAATACTGTATGTGGGCACAATTTGATGCTGATGATTTTATCGGGCTTCAGGTTGGTGTGATTGATGAGGTAGTTGTTTTCGACAAAGGGTGAATTTAAGGCATCTATGGCTTCATCTGATGGTACGTTAGTGAAGAGGTCTATAACACCGTAACTAGCTAGTTTCCCTGTCTGCTGTGTTTCTTTGATAGTCGCACACAGTTCGCCTGAGCCTTTGATGAATAAATCGGCTAGTTTCCCTATGGGAGAGAGTAGTTTGGAGAGAAAGGGGGCTACATTGTAGAATACTAGCCCTTTGGAGCACACGGGAAGTCGAATTTTTACTAGGTCTTTGTGTGTTTTGACAGTAGCTTTGGTGTAGGGTATGGATGGGTTGGTGCTGTAGAAGGAGTTGTACTGCAGACGAGATATTTCATTGTTGTTCAATAATTGAGTTAGGAGATCCTTAAGTTCTTTTAGGAGGCGTTTGGTGGGATTTCTTCTGATGTTGATTTCTTTGTACGTGGTACGGTCATCTAGAGTGTTCTGGACTAATGTTTTGAAATTGTCAGTGTCAATTAAAACGGTGGCTCTTCCCTCATCTGCTTCTACGATGGTTAGGTTGCTGTTCTGGCGAAGTTCTTGAATGGCAGAGTGTTCAGATTTGGTGAGATTGGGTTTGTTGGTGGTAGGAGACTTGAGTGTTGGGTATATTTGGTTTCGGAGGTAATTAATATTTCCACCTGGGGCTAATTGGGTTAAGCCATTTTCGATGTTCTGTATGAATTCTTCTGTTCTGCGATTGGTGGTTGTTGGGATTAATTTTAAGCCTTTGGAGAGAAGATTAAGTTGTGGTTGGCTAAGTTGGTGGCTGTTTAGATTGACGACTGTCTTTTTGAGATATTCTCAAATAGGGCCCTAAAACTTTAAGGGCTGAATGGGGTGGGGCAAATGGGTACAGGCGTTGTCGATTCCGTGCTATGCTATGGTCAACTGCTCTATCTGGTTCTTCTTTTGATCAAACAGAGGAAGGGACATAACTCAATACAAATTGTTTTTAAATCAGACCACAGTGCACCATGTTAAAGCTTAAGTCTATCCATACAAATGAACACACAGGATTCGTTGTTAAAATCTTTATCAAAAAATAAATAGCCTAATTTATATAAATATATTTAAAAACCAATAATGATAAAAATTCAAATATTTATTACGGATTCGTCGCTGTAGTCGGTCCATTCAAATCTAAGGGTCAACAATGTCATGAGCTCTGACCTTAGGGTCAATCATACTCTGAACTCTAGCCTCAGGATCAATCATATTCAATTATGGATTTAATCTGAAGCTTGAGAAGATTTTGATCTAAAACAGCATGTCAATGAGGTCACGAATCTTGTCTTTAGTTCTTTGAAACGTCTTCTAAATCTTTGGAATCTTGTGACTTGAATTCCTAAAAAATAAAATAAAAATATGCAGTTAACAAACCCTACTGCTTTTAATTTGTGACCTGGGCCAGTGCTTTTATTAAACTACGTTCTTCAACACTATCCAACACTACTCTTTTCTGAACTTTAAGTAAGAATTTTAACTTTATGTCTAATTCAAAACTAACCTGTTTCAGAAGAATTACTCTGGAATTCATGATTTCCATGTTCAGAACCAAAATCTAAAGAGAGTTCAGAAGATCTTGAAGAATCGAAGCTACCATCGTCTCGGAGTTGACATCTTTTTGGACGACGAGATATTTGGTAAAGTCTATAGTTTTTTCTGGTATCAGATAAACAGATAGATCTATCTTTGGGTTTCTGTTTTTTAGTTTCTTCATCAGTTCTTTATCTGTAGCCGTAACTCCTTGGGGAACTGGAACGATATCAGTAGTCGTACTGGTAACCGTAGTTGTAATACATGGTCGGAATGATCCCTTTGTAAATATTATATGAGGTTGGAGCTGACGACGTTGTAGGTTGCAGGATGGTTGGTGATATTGGACTATGTTTGTAAGTAACGGTTCCTCAGGAAGAACCAAATTTTGTTGAGGGAAGTTCTTGTAATCTCTAAAGTCGTTAAAAACTCGACTTCTTTTCTGAAATTCTGCCTGGGTTTCTCTTCGACTTTTTATGAGAGCGTCTCTCGGAAGATTCTGGCTTGCATAATCCATTGTTGTCATTTTTCCTATAAGATAAATAAAATGTTATTTTCAAAAACATAGTGACCAAACTTTCTGAAAATATGTAGAATTCGTTTGAATTTAACAAAATGTGTCGTAGAAACTGTATGGAACTATATTTCGATTTTTGTTTCTTTAAAAACTGTCAAAATTTACCTTGGAATTTGACTATTTTATGATAAAACTTAAACACCATAAAAATACAATAAAAACTCACCTTTTTACCACAAAATTCTTGAAAAAAATCAGGAAATTTGTTGAAATGTGATGAAATAGAGTGGAATGTGGAATCTGTGTTGTTTCTGGTTGTAATACAGAACAATCAGTGATGATAATGGTTATGACGTCAGAGTAACAATCACGTTACGTTATCACAGTACAGTCAAATTTTCTATTTTTAACTTTTAAAAACTACAAATTATTGTTATGCTGTTTTAGACCTTTCTACACATTTTTAATTTTTCTATCTATAATTCTACTGTTAGGTCGGTTGTCTTTGGAAATTCCAGGCACAGCGAGTTGTATACGTAATGTCGCGGCTGTTTCTGACAAAGGTTTTGCGACACACTTGATGCATATCTCCGACTCGGACTATCAGCTCGACATCCATTTGAGAAGGTTGTAATGTTATTTATTTGATATATAGAAGTATCATTTAAAATGTCTGTGCTATGATTTCTGATGTTGGGAGGCATTGATTTTTTTTTTTTTTTTTTTTGAATCATCAAGATTGGAAGGTCGAATGTAAGACTAATTAGATTGAACGAGGCGTAATACTTCAATATTATCTTCATGGCCATGTTGTTGTTGTTTATTTTGAAACAGAAATTAAAATAAAGTAGAAAAGTCAACAATTATAAATACAGTGTTGTTTATTAGCGCTTAAGCAATAAACAAAAATATAAAAATCTATGTGAAAACATTGATATAGTGATTGGTTTATAGTTATACCGACTTGATCCATTAACCCAGAAGTCAGGTTTATTTGTCTGGAAGCTTTTTAAATGTTAGATATTTTAAATTATTTCTCTAATTCCCATAACAACAAAAGGGAAATTAAAATTAAAAATATATACTATTGGCTTGTTGTCTAACGTTTCGACTTAACGCCTTCCTTAGGAACACTTCAGTAGTCAATGATTAAATTTTTTCATCCTTCTTTTCAAAAAATAGGTTTTGACAGATTTCAAACTAGCGATAAAGGAATTTTTTTATCACATATTCACATCTGTACAGTTCGAAAGGTATTGGAGGGGGGACGGAATAGGTTCAGAACTCAAATATCAGGATATAAAATAAAGTAGTTATTGCCCTTGTTTTAGCTTTTAGAAGAAGGCAGGAATATCGACATAGAGGGTAAATATAGAATTAAAACACGATCTTAAATATCAGAAATCAGGGCTTAGTTATTGCCCTTGTTTTCAAATTTAAAAGAAGACAGAAACATTGACATAATGATCAATTATAGAACTAGAATTGCTTACAATTATGAACGTATTTCGAGAGCCTTAAAATATTATATAGGCTAAATTTGCAATGACCTACATCTAGACAATATATTGAATATCATTTTACCTAGTTTTCAAAGTCATAAAATAATTAGGTCACACCTTCCGTAACGGTTAATGATGGCGAAAATATGAAAATTATCAATTTTTGCTGTATTTAAGTACACTTATCTCTATGAATTTTTTAAGTAAGCCAAATTAAAAAAATATCTACTCGTAGACAATATATTGAATATTATTTGACCTAATTTTCAAGGTCATAGATTAAGTGGGTCACACCTTCCGTAGCCGTTAAAGTGACCTAATTTTGAAAAAATCGAAATTTAAATAATTCGAAAGAAAATACGAAATTTGAAAATCGGTCTCCAAGAAAAGGTAGATAATGATCCATTGTATCTATGTGCTAAATTTCATCAAAATCGGTCTATCAGTAGTGTCTGAATTTCGGATTTAAGAATTGTAACGAAAATTTAAAATGGCGGCCGATATGGCAGCTTGACCTAATTATTTAGGTCAAATCAATTACTATTGACAAGTTATTTATAAAACAGTTTTCACTTTTCACCTAGCAGTTATAGACCGGAAGTTACGTAATTACGTCATTTGAGGCTAAACCGGAAGTAGAATTTTTTTTTTTACATTTTTTCAAAAATTATAATCATATCGCCTATCAACTGGTAAAGTTTCAAAATTCTACCATTTATATTAAAGGAGAAATCACGGTCTGAAATTTTTGCCGATGACCCTTGAATATTGAATTGCAAATCGTGGGTAAAATATTTAACCTAATTGCATAAAACCTATAATTGTTAGTTGACAAATACATTGAAGTTTTCAAATCTGAAAATCCGGTCAAAATCGAACTGAAAATAAACTTGCTAAAGCAAAAAAACCTCAACTTCCGGTTCTCACTTCCTGTCAGAGATAGAACTTCCGGTTTTGTTTTATTTGATAATAGAAATCATTCCAAGATCAACTGTAGTTTTAGAATTTCTGCACCATTTACCAGTTTGTCTGCAAACTCACGATCATTTTCTCCTTGATGTCCAGCATGGATTATCGCCCTTGTTAGTCGTGTGTCAATAAAACAGTCTACTCAATTGAACCCTAGCGATAATCCGGCTTAATCCAGGGTTTATCTGTCCTCACCTTCACCTCATTAAACAATATTTGTATATTAATTAATCGCTGGAGTAATTATCTATATTGGTCGATTTACGATTAATTGTCTGAGTTGTCTTTTCTTTGCTGGCATGTATCAAGCACAGCCCCCACCCCTTTTCCTATGTCGGCCCTCGTACAGCAAACCCAAAAAATTTATTAGTTTCTTTTATGAAAAGGTCTTGTACACTATACAAAAGTATCTGTTTGATCTGAGGTCCTGCTTTTTATGCACAACCTAATTTAAATGAAATGAAATTTTACAATCTAAGTTTCTGATTGACTAATGAAGAACGTCAGAACGTATTTCGAACCGTGGATGCATGTCTTAATGTTGTCGTTTATATTATATTCATATTTATATTCAACCCAACCTCCCGTGTCTGTGCTTTCGAAACTTTATCATCAGTAAAAGTTTCACCCTTTCCTCGCCATCCTCTTATAACTGTAAAACGGGCGAGATTTGTATATTCGTCTTGTCCATCTTCCTCTCATTTACCGAATAACACAATGGAAGGTCCTGGTATCAAACACATATAGAAATATTTTAACAGTATATTTATTCATTAACAAAGATAAACAATCTCAACAGGTCAAACAATATAATGATTAACAATATAAAATAGCACTTTTAGATAAGATGGACAATAATTCTTTAGTACCTATCTATAAACAAACTTGAAGGGAAAATGGAGTTTTACGTCCTTATATGGTATCACGAAGAGAGACAAAGTCATGCATTGCGCCTTATCATACGACGAATCTTTAACGTGTATATCCTTCATGTGTTCAAGGGTCAACGGAATGAACAGCGTTTCAATGCGGTATTGAGTACATTTTCATAAATAGCCTCTTCAAAACATAGGTCCTCTTCACTTTGTAGGGAGCTGTGTGATGACAGAAACGACGATCTCTCACTAAAGCTGTGTTCTTCACCAAATCCAGAATCAGTGGAGATCATAGAATGTCGTTTATCCGTTTTGGAATTCAAATACAGATTCATTACATTTTCTGACATATTCATAAAAAGATTATCCAGACTTGATACCTCGTTATCAATGTCTACATCTAAAGATGACAAACTGTTCGAGTCAGCTAAATTTCTGAAATGTCTTTGGTTACACGACGTCGTTGACGATTCCAATGGAATTTCTGGAAGTGGTCGATTAGCATGATTGTACTTCCGGTTCCCATGTGACGAAATTTTCTTTGATGATACTTCCAAAGATGAAGATTGTTTGACATTCTTTGAAGTAAGATTGGATCGAGAAACTTTTGAGTCCTGACAAACGCAGGGTACATCGTCTTGGGGGCTGTATCTACAAACAGGACAATCTGTGACTTTGTCATCAGGCATTGAAATCGGAACTCTAAGACCGGATTCTGGTATTTCTTCGTAAATATGGTATGCATTTTCTGCCAAATCAACCGCTCTGAGATTCGACAACGATTCTAAGGTTTTCAGTTTCCTGGGAGATCGGTTGCATTTCTTTTTCATCCATCGTAACATGATGCTTTCTGAAATGATTAAAAAGTAAAATTATAAGATAGGAATCTAATTTGATGCGTGCATGACTTTGGTAATGAAGCTTAGATGCAATGCTTGATGGCAGAGAAGTAACACTGACACTGAACGAAACAACCGTATTTGTACCCCTTTTTGCATCCATATTGCACATATTATTGTTGTGCAGTACTGTATTACACTCAACGTTTCAACAATTTACATTGTGTAATATCCGATGTCATCAAGCGAATGCAGAATGTATGTGTGTGCTTATGGTAGTGGTAACAGCCACATTAAAGGCTCGACCCAACTAACACGGTTCTCTGCTGTGCGACATGGTAAGCGGTTTTTAAACAGCTCGCTCATCTCCACATCATATCTTGATCGCATGTCCGGAAGTCATGTAGAACTACGAATTATTGCCCTTGTTTTAAAGGTATCGTCTCTTACCTGATGTTAAAATGTGGTAACGATTATAAAACAATGTATGTTAGTATGATATGAATAGAAGGTGTTGCTCTAGTGAGAGATAGAATGATAATGAAGTCCGATCGTATTTCTGGGTAAATATACCCCAGTCCCTTTCTAACTTAGATAATTACTCCAGCGATTAATTAATCTACAAACATTGTTAATGAGGTGAATGTGAGGGAGAAGAGAGAAGATCAGAAGACAGATAAACCCAGGATTAAGCTGGATTATTGCTAGGGATTAATTGAGTAGACTGTTTTATTGACACACGACTAACAAGGGCGATAATCCATAATGGACTTCAAGGAGAAAGTGATCGTGTTATAATTCTATAATTGATCAGTATGTCAATATTTCTGTCTTCTTTTAAACTTGAAAACAAGGGCAATAACTCAGCCATGAAATTTAAGCCTGTAAAATAATTCCATAATTGCACTCTATGTCAATATTTCTGTCTTTTATAGAAATTTTTAAATTACGGCAATAATTCAGCATTGGCCTCTGATATCTAGGACAGTGTTACGATTCTATAATTTTGCTCTGCATTTGGTTTGTCTGGGAAAATGAAGTTTTACTTCTTGCTATATGGCACCTAACTTGACTCTATTACATGTCTATAAAATATATGATCCTTAATATCAATTAACCGTTATTTATCCGTTAATTTTCCAACCGTGTCCCTTATTAAATCTTTTATTTGCATGCTATGCTTTTTTTCCTAATGTCAAACTTAAGTATATTATAAGTATAATAAATAATATTTGATTTTATTTGTTAATTAACCGCTTAGTTTTATCCTTTAATTTTCCAACTGTGTCCCTTACTAAATCTTTGATTTGCATGCTGTGCTTTTTCCTAATGTCAAATTAAGTCTATTACACGTATTATAAGATATTTGATCCTTATTATCAATCAACCGTTAGATATTTATTCTTTAATTTTCCAACCGTGTCCCTTATTAAATTGATCCTATAATTATGATCCGATTTAGTCTTTTGCACTTTACTGGCGCCCAGTCGCTAGGTCAATACGAATATTTTAAAAAATAAGCTGGATTATAATATGGAATGTAACAAACTAATTTATTAGCGAAATATTGATTAGAAAATCAAAAGAGCAATATTATTTAAATTATTGTGGTATTTGTTGAGAAAAGGGGGGGGGGAGATGTTCTTACAAAGATTAGTTTTGAACTTTGCCAGCTCGGCACCCCATTTGAGAGTCCACTTATTTTGATGATGTTATTTTTTTTATTTAGATTTGTAGTATCCCTTTCAAGAATGTCCTCAAACCATGTCCAACCTTTATATTTCAGTATTTTTATCATATGCCTATATAATTGCATAAATTTCACATTCTTGATATCACATTCTTTTTTGAACAATAAAAGATTGAGGCCTGCCAACAAACCAACATGGCGATAATTCTCAAGAAAGGGTTGATCCGCGATCATTCAGAGCGTTGCTCTTGAAAATCTTTAAGCCATATGTTCAAGTAGGGCTAAGGGAGGGTTAACAATAGGTTTGGAAAGGGACAGGAGTAGGGTTAAATCGATCAAGTATATCAAGTACCTGCTTAGATATAAAAACATTCCAGATATTTTACAAATTGGTATTCGTATGAGCTCACGATTTTTTGTTTATTCTACAATTTTTAAGTGAAACTCAATATAAATATAGAACCTATTGCTTTCAATATTCTGGATGAATATATCAACGTTTTTGTTATCTATAGACCACCGGTTTATCGATTAGATTTATTTCTCCCAATGTTAGAAAGATTATTAATTGAATTACAAGAATCTTGTTTAAATTATGTTATTATGGGGGATTTCAATCAAAATATCTTGGAGGGTCATTTGTCTATAGCAAATTGTTTTCAAATTTGGTTTTCAACAACTTGTTCAGCATTACGAGTGAACACCGTGCTTAAGGGGATTTGAAGTTCCAAAAGGCTTCAAAGCCATGATCCAAAGTATCACTGGCCTCGCTCAGTGCTGTTCACAGCTCTAGTATATTGTTTTAAAGCTGTGAATTTGCACATTATAAGTCTGTTCGAATTTTGTTTTTAAGTTAAATAGATCTAAAAATAAAAAAATATGAATGCTAAAATTGCTAATTTTCCACAAGGCGTATTTTCAACAATTTCCGGTCTATAGCTAAAATAAAGATATTGTTAGAAAGCTAATAACAATAATGTCAACTACAATGATGCCAAGGGTCTTTTTCATAAGATATGATCATCTGAAGATACAAGAAATATGCAAATTACCCATTTTCAGAGCCCTATTAAACCAAATGTTCTTTGCCAAAATTATAAATCAATGTATCATATGAACCTTTAGCCAGTGAAGAAAAATAAGGCATGCAGATGGTCAAATTCAAAAGTTACGAACTTTCAAACGGAAGCCGGTTCTGAAAAACCTCGACAGGACCTAGTTCAACAACAAATTTGAAATGAAATTATCCAAATTATATTTTAAAACAAGTTTGAAAAAAATCGGATTAAAAATAGCGGACGAGTAGTATTTTTCCGATAATTTGCATATTTCAAGATGGCGATCAAACGGTTAGGAATTTGCAAATACGGCAAACATACAAAATGAAGATATTGATGATACTAATTCTGTGGAATAATAAAATTGCAAGTTTTTGCCAAAAAATAGTCAGAAAATTCCGATTTCTCTGATTTGGGACATTTTTTGATCATTTTCGAACGTTTCCGGCTAATTTCGAAAAAAGTTTTTTCGGAATTTTTGATGATAATTTTTTGTCTACTCATCTACCAATTTTGGTGAAAATATTAGACGTAATTTAAAGAAACACGTGCTTTTTCATAAATCACGCACAATTACTATAGCACTAAGAATAAAATTTTCAAATATTAAAAAGCGCAATTTTGATCAAAATATCAATTCAAATTGTTTATCCGCAAATTTCCATGTCGTTGGGAATCCATTTATTTCCATCACCTTAAGTAAGACTTCAATCTTCTTGGGGATTATCTGTTCCATCTTCAAATCTTGTTGAGGTACCGGAATCTTACCACACAAAACACTCCACCAAATATAACAGTTGTACTTTCTGTCGTATTTATCTGTTTTACCGCTAAGCTCTTATGTGCTATTGCTAAGCTCTTATATGCTCTTGTTATTATTTTACTGTTGTTCCTTGAAATGATAGAAGACAGGGTTTAGAATTGAAGAATATGGCGGAGCCTGGGTTATATAGCCCATTCTAGGAAATAGAAAATATTGTTGCAACACCACTTTCTAAAATGACATGTAATCAGCCTTGGGAGCTGTGTCGTTACCGATTATCAGAGGGGTAATGCATGTTCGCAGTAAAGTCTACCGGTTCGCGGCCTTTCATTCTTGTGGATGGTCCGTTGGCCAAGTGGTCTAGACGGTTGACATGTATTGCTATCGATTAGGTGCCTGACTCTGAGATCGCTGGTTCGGAACCCGTTCGGGTCTTAGCCAATTTTCAGCACGAGAATCTGTGCTATACCAAGAAAGTGTTATCCCAATAACGAAAATATTGAAATTATTAATGTTTGACTAATGTCGTACCGTTCTGGTATGAACTAAATTAATTTCATTATTTAACTCCATGGATATTCTCATTCTCTTGGTTTTAATTCATGAAATACTGTGAACCAACAGAGCAAGAAACTTTTAAAATATTTTGCTTCTGACCACAATTACACGTCGTAGGGGAATAAGTTATTTCGATGTGGGTAAGATTATTTTTATTTCTAATATGAATTTTTGGTTATTCCATTTTCATGGAATCATTTTTCAGTTCAATCCAAACACCGACCAAATAAATATAAAGAGAATGAAAGATGGATCTTGATCCCCATATGAAATGGCTGGCATAATTTATCTACAATTTATCACCAGTAAGTCCAATATATATAGCATAACTAAGGCTTAACACGTTTTATTCAATCTACACCATTTTTACTCAAACCGAAGTTAAAGGGATAATAATTATAGAACATAAAATTTAAAAATTTAATGTTGGCCAATAAGAGCTCTATTCATCAGTAAATATACCTGCCTCCATAAATAACATAAACAAATAATTATCTATCCAGAAAAACTAAGTAATTTTCCATAAAGATGCATTTGATGATTGAAAAACGCTTAATAAATTGATTAAGCGTTTTTCAAGAATGCCTTAGTTTTGTGACTTTTCCAGATTTTAAGAGATTCTGTTACTTTATGACACCAGGTAAGTTCACTGATGAATATAATATTGACCATTCTTGAGAACTAAAATTTTATGTTCATGCTGAGACGCAGTGTCCCAATATTTGTAATAATTCATCATTAGTCAACATACTATCGTTAGACAATGAAGAATTATCTTCCCCTATTTTAAATTAAATCATCTAATTGAACATCGGTGAACCCTTTATGAAGTTAAAGCAATAATTTCGAGCCTTTACTGTCCGAAGTCAAGAGGTCCGAATTGAACTAAATCGCTTTATAAAATTTAATGTCAAATTCTTTTAAACCTCTTTCACAACCAGAGACCATTTCCCTAGAATATGGTAGTATGCTAATTTGATACCAAAAATCAAATTTGATATCAAAAGTCAAAATTCTCGAAGTATTGAACCATTTTCCTTGTTTATTCTGATGGCAAGTTATTTCTGAAATTTTAATGAACAATCATATTTGTAATTTTCTTGTCCGGCTAAAATTCAATTTAAAAAGATTCAATTATTTGATTATTGGATTATTGTAAGATTATAAGTCGGTTATAAGAGGGCGACTAATGCTATAAAAGATTCTGTTGATGTTACTGATGAGGAACTTCGATCACGGCACTTTAACATACTAGTAGGCTGCACACTCTTTGTATAATCAAGGTGAAGATCCCATATGATTCAGTTTTGTCTTTCAATAGTCCGAAACTTGTTGACTCCATTCCGATCCCCTGACAACTATTTGGATGGATATGACTTGGAGAGTTCAGCTCTACTGTCAAAATAGCTATCAGACTCTGGGAAGTTTTGGACCAGACTCCCAGCAACTTCATTTTGAACAAACAAAGTCGAACTCCTGTAATCGTTGGACACAAAATATATACAGGATGTTGTTAGTCCGTTATGGATGCGAGAATTTGTATGTCTGTTAAACTTTAAGAAACTATGGAATGGCGTCCATCGAGACTTTGATATTCAGAATCAGTGTTATACTCCTTATATTATTGTAGATATTTAAACCATGTGCAATATGAGTGTAATGATATAGTGAGAATGGGTAAAATAACTGATGGTGGATGGGAGGTTTGTTCAGATAAACCCTACAGACCAACTAAAGATGGTTTGGTTTATTCTTTTGGGTAAGTTTTTTCTTTTACTATAAATGTATAGCTGCTGCTTCCTCTGTCTTCCTTTTCAAATATCTGCTAGCTGGGTAAGGAAAGGCCGCCCATTTATGTCTGATACAAACATCACGTCTGATTTTTTTTTACATTGGGTGAGGTCAAATCTTGACTTAGATAGTGTTAACACTATCACAAAACATTAAATTTGAACTCGTTCTTCATGTTATTATACAGTGTATTCTGAGTAATACAACACACTCGATCCAACATTATTTTGCGGTCCTGATATATGTTGGATTCCTCAGAGTACACTGTATTATAACACCAAATTAACAGTGTAACACAAACACGAGATTTTCACCCATTGTTTGAGGAATACCCGAGAGAAGACCCGGATATTATATGTTCTCACTATTCCGAGAAGATTCTGGGTGTTTTGAATGATCTTGCTCCCGAACAAGTGAGTATGGTGATAGAAAAACCTCGCGCGCCTTGGTATACCGATGAGCTGACCAAACTTAGAGCTGCTGTTCGTCAAAGTGAACGGAAGTTGATCTCATCCAAGCTCACCGTGGATCACGATATAGAATTGTTGATGAACTGACTGGCACTAAGAATATGTTATCATCCTCTCGACCAAAAAACATTCCTGAATCAGAACTCTGCGATGCTTTCGGCCAGCTTTTCCTGGAAAAAGTAGTGAAGCTAAGAGAAGGACTAGTTCCAGAACTGGATCAGTTTGACAAGCCTAGGTCTATCATGGACAAATTTCAAGAAGTAACTGTACCGGAAGTCACTAAAATCATTCAAGAAGGAAACAGTAAGTCTTGTCCACTGGACGTTCTTCCAACAAATCTCGTGAAGGACATACTCCCTGTGTTGGTTGAGTTTCTCACTGAACTTTTCAACGCATCACTGTCTTCGGGAATTTTCCCTGATAATATCAAGGAAGCGGTTGTTAGACCTTTATTGAAGAAGGCAGGTTTAGACGTTAACATTCTGAAAAATTTCCGTCCTCTTTCTAACCTGTCTGTTTTGTCGAAATATTTGGAAAAAATCGTTGTAACTCAAATTACCGAGTACCTCAGTGAAAACGATTTGTACATGAAGTATCAGTTAGCATACAGAGCTTACCACAGACCGAGACCGCACTTCTGCGGGTGCAGAATGATGTACTTTGTGCATTGAACGATCGGAAAGATGTAGTTCTTGTGATGCTTGATTTGTCAGCTGCGTTTGATACGCTTGATCATACGGTTTTACTTCATATTCTTCAAGAACGATTTGGATTTACTGGCACTGTGCTGAGTTGGTTCCATTCATATTTATCGAATCGCCATTTTCGAGTGTCCATTGATTCCTTGCCAGCTTCCCGCGAGTTCAGCCTTGATCGGTATTTGGGACCAAAATAAGAACTGATTTGAATTGTTTGGTGTTCAGAATATTTCAAGGGTAGATCAAACTTTCAGTGTGGGGTGTGGGGGGGGGGGGTAGATTAACCTCGAGTAAGCATAGCAGTCATTTGGGTACAAATATTTTATGCACCAGAAATCAAGCGACAAAACTTTAGGCACATTTCTTTTAGGCTCAATGATTTTAGCAAGCCGTTAATTAAGTACAGATAACATACATCCATTAGTAGCTGTCAGAAATTACGAGCGATGCACACTATGTAGGCACGAGTTTATTTGACAACGGACTTAATAAAAAAGAAAAAAAGATAGAAAGGGAGATAACTACATTTTGTTTTATTAACTCGATTAATTAATGCACCTTTTCTGATTTTTTATTTTTTTTTTATGTTCAGAGATTGAACCAAATCTGCAAAATGTATTCTTCTTGCTAATGAAAGAGTTAAATTTTGAATATTTCTGCCTAAATTCCAGTTTATCTTAAAATATTTACTTAGATGTATTTTTGTTGACTGACGTGGCACTTGAAGAGATAAATTGTAAAACAAGTTCAACTGATATTCACACAACAAAAGCGCTCACATGAAACGTCAATCACAGAACTATCATTAATTATATCGGTTCAAAATCTTTTGATATGTTTCGATGGAGGTTGAGAACGAAAGCGATATTTATTTATCTAGGATCTCTGTGTGTTATTCTTGTCTTCCTAGGACTTTTTACATTCAATGGAGATTTTTTACGGGATAAAAAAGCCGAAGAGTTGGAAAGGGTAAGTAGACAGGTGCCCGTTGTTGAAATTCTTATTATCGAAAAAAACGAATGCCTTTAAATTTATCAATATTTTTATATGCTATGAATATTTGAAAAATTGTAGCTACTTTGTTAGCTATGATTTGATCCATATTCTCTCTGACATCCATTTAAAACAAAACATTGAAAGTTCAGAACATTGTTCATGATTGGTGATGTGCTTTTATTTTTATTTAACCACAGGAATTGGAGGAGCCATCAATAGAGTCGTATCACTCACTCACATAGTATATATAAAGACAAGGAACGAAACGACCAAATCAAAACACGGCACCCCGCCTCAACAAAACATCCCCAAAATGACACTTCCACTTATTTTTTTCGCTTGAAACTTCACACGCACATCACTAAATGGTTCACCTTTCATTTCCAGCCAAATTTTAGGTCCTTAATTGAAGGGATGGAGCGCAATCCCCTTTTTTTCACAGTTATTTTCATTTGAAATTAGTTTAACAGCCTCAGCGTCTGTGACGTCACATTTAGCTCCGCACCAAATTTGTGGTAAGGGAAGTAATTATGTGATTCAGACAACAACTGTTCATAGTAATTTACGATCCTTTCTGTCAATTACATCACAAAATGATATTTTCGGGCTGATTATTGAAATAATGATATTTTTCATTCCCTGCATAACAATTCACATAAATATTTTGATCAAAAGGTAACAATTAACTTTTTATACAACAATTTCACAATTTAACAGTGGTCTAGATGAAAAATTACTTCCCTTTGCCATTCAGATTGTCGGTTAAAAATGAACACTAAATCAAGCAAATAAAAATTTATTACTCTCTCAAATAGATTGGATTAATTATTTTATAAATTTAAACCAATTTCTATCGGTGAAAAGTAAATATTAACAATTTTTTATTGACTTCTCTAATTTGGTGCGGAGCTAAATGTGACGTCACAGACGCTGAGGCTGTTAAACTAATTTCTAATGAAAATATCTGTGGAAGAAAGGGGATTGCGCTCCATCCCTTCAATTAAGGACCTAAAATTTGGTTGGAAATGAAAGGTGAACCATTTAGTGATGTGCGTGTGAAGTTTCAAGTGAAAAAAATAAGTGGAAGTGTCATTTAGGGGATGTTTTGGTGAGGCGGGGTGCCGTGTTTTGATTTGGTCGTTTCGTTCCTTGTCTTTATATATACTATGTGAGTGAGTGATACGACTCTATTGATGGCTCCTCCAATTCCTGTGATTTAACTGAACACTGAAAATGAAGTACTAAAAACCTGTTATGGTTTATGCTAGAAATCAATCCTAATATGAGGATATTCATTGGTATTCATTATCCCTTTTTACTCAATTACTTGTCCAACATTTATTTTAAACCAGTCTATAAACTGCATTTCCACTCGGAATTGTGAAGTAAACCTAGCTTTAAAGCCAGCTTTATTGCAGAACACGCTGCGTTTCCACTGAGTTTTTCTGGTTCCCGAATCACTTTATTCTCGATCAAAAAAGTGGCACATTATTGACAGGTTGCGATGTACAAGACTACCATTGTTGCGCATGAGACCGTAAAACTAGTACTTCTCGATTGCCGAACGAGAAAAAGTTGGCTTTTTGCATTTCCACTTGTTTAAAAAGCCGGCTTTAAAGCAAGCTTTCATTTGGCCCCCGATAAATTGCTGAACGAGTAAAGTGAGGTTTTCGGTTCCCGAACCGTAACGGTTAGGCAATTTAATAAGTGGAAACACAAAAGCTAGCTTAAAGCCGGCTTTTTACCCAAGCAGAAACACGGTTTATATTGATCACTTGTTAAAACAAATGGATGTGGATGTGAAATTTTCTACCACATTTAAAACAACATGAGATTGAACACAGATAAAAGTATTGTCTGCTGGCCTAATTGTGTAGGCTACTAGGCTATGTATGATACAGTACGGTAACAATAACTTTAGTATGGTACCAGAAACGTCAACCTTAGGAACTCCCTATCAAACTTTATGGTGAATTCAGACACATTTAACCAATTCAAATCTAAAATCAACAAAGACTAGAAGGAAGATGAAATCAAATTTACACCTAGCTAGCACCATGATATAAACTTTAATTGACCTACAAGTTGCACTTCATGCGCATCCCAAAAATAAGAAAATTAAGTCACTACCAAGGATATCTCCGCACTCAGAAGCAACTTAGCTTATGTCAGACAGACAAACTAACAGTAGGGTATAACAGTATAAGAAATAAGACAGAATAAAAAGTGTCGTGGGTATTAAGTCTAATTATTGTAACGACCTCACTTTAATCTTTATCTTTGACTTCAATATCACCCTACACAGTTAAATATATTATCTGTATTATAACTTCAGGCTAGCTATTGTAACAACAGGTCTTTATCACTACATCTTTACAGCTTTTAGGCTAAGAACCTTCATTTCATAGCCAAAAAGTTCGAAATTGAAAAATAACAGGCAAAGACAGAATGTCATCATCATCATTTCTTATGGTAGCCAGAAGAAAAAGGCCTTTATAATACAGATCTTGGATAATTTTCTTATAGACTTGACAATTACTGAAGTTAATATTTAAATATAGCTAAAGTTTAAAAGGAATTTGACAAAAATCCAGGTACTGGATATATATTAAAAATAACATGTGCCCTTGGGACATACCACCCTCAATCAATCAATTAGGGTATTTGTACTTCATACTTTGTACTTTGTATTGTAAAGTTGTCAATCAGAATGACAGAGCTGTTTACCTGTATTATAATTTGTGTATATGTCTTAGATAAACAGAGGGTGGGGGGGGATCTTAGTGTGGGGTAGGTGAGGTAGAGGCTTAATATAAGTATAGTGACAAAGGACATCAAAATAGCAAGGAGCTTTTGAAATGGATTGAAATGCACTTAAGGTCATATTTAAAAATATAAAATGGCTTTAATGTATTTCACTTAATAACCAAAAAGCTAACTTCATGATGGATGTCAAAGATTGACTGATAGAATATATTCTACTGATTTATTTTATAGAGAAATGTTTTAATGAGTAGAGCTGCTATAGATAGAATTGATGGTAATGACAGATTTAGATTTGCACCAATTAAGATACCAGGTAGATTAACCAATTTATAAACAGAATTAGTACCATTTGATTGTGTTCTCTTGTCGCAATTCAGCTTAAGTTACTGTAACACAGTGAATAAGGATCTTGCTTACTTATTTGCCCACATCTCCAGTCATGTTTGTTTGCCCACATCTCCAGTCATGTTTATTTGCCCACATCACCTGTCATGTTTGTTTGCCAACCCCTCCAGTCTCCAGTCTCGTTTATTTGCCCACATCTCCTGTCATGTTTGTTTGCCAACCCCTCCAGTCATGTTTGTTTGCCCACATCTCCAGTCATGTTTGTTTGTCCACATCTCCAGTCATGTTTGTTTGTCCACATCTCCAGTCATGTTTTTTGCCCACATCTCCAGTCATGTTTGTTTGCCCACATCTCCAGTCATGTTTGTTTGTCCACATCTCCAGTCATGTTTGTTTGTCCAATCTACATGTTTGTTTGTCCACATCTCCAGTCATGTTTGTTTTCCACATCTCCAGTCATGTTTGTTTGTCAACATCTCCAGTCATGTTTGTTTGTCCAACCCTTTTTCCCTCTCCAGTCATGTTTATTTGCCCACATCTCCTGTCATGTTTGTTTGTCAACCCCTCCAGTCATGTTTGTTTACTAACCCTCCAGTCATGTTTGTTTGTCCACATCTCCAGTCATGTTTGTTTGTCCACATCTCCAGTCATGTTTGTTTGTCCACATCTCCAGTCATGTTTGTTTGTCCACATCTCCAGTCATGTTTGTTTGCTAACTTCCACTTTGTTTCATAGTCATGTTTGTTTAGATTCCAGATTGTCAACCTCCTGTCATGTTGTTTAAGATTTGTTGCCAACCCCTCCAGTCATGTTTGTTTGCTACTTACTTATTTTAATGGATTATTACTTAGTTTTATTGGATTACAGAGTGATGTATATTGTTTTGACACCGATAAGTTCACAGATTTTGCCAATTTAAAAATTTCAATTCTTAAGTTATTTATTGAGGTATAAACCAGTATATGAAAACTGTATAGAGTCTACAGTTTATAATTGATTGGAAGGGATTAAGTATTTGAATAAATCTAAAACCTCAACCTATTCTGTATTTTAGATTTAAATATAAAAATACCTTATAAACCAAATAAAGAAAAGAAATTAGAAGAGGATGCAACAACGGTATGTCAATTATTTTATTCAGATTATTCGAAGGTTTCTTACAAAAATATCTACTGTAATGTACTTGTCTCCAAATGTAGACAAGTAGAACTTGTCTAACTTAAGTAGGGACACCGACCGAAATTAGGTCAGTTGTCTGAAGATGGCTTACTGTGAAACTCTGAATAACAACATGTTTTAGACTATATTTTGATATTTCATGAATATACAGATAAGGGTAACAATAGTCATATTTAAGATATTTCACCATTCTTCTGATATTTTGTTTATTTCGAAGGGAACCACTCTGTGAGTAAGACACCTTTCACAAAATTTGAACAAAGATACAATCGAGATTTTAAGAAATACAGTAACCTGATTGGTTAATAAAAACTCAATTTTAGTGATTGACCAATCTGATCATTGGAACACTAAAATCATCCTAAGTTAAGTTGTTGTGAAACAGGCTCCTGCTTGTTGACCTGAAGGGTTCATTCAAAGGCAAAGGCTGATATGAACTATCAAATTTTTCAATCAGTGATGCAGGTCTAAGAGACTGATAAGGAAAATGCCTCTGATGTCAATGTCATTCGGATGGGATATAAACCAAGGTCCTGTTTGCTACTAGCTGTGCACATTAAAGATCCCTCGACAGTTGGGAATCGCAAAAATAGAAGGCTAATGCCGCTGTCCTGGCAAAATTTCCCTCATTGCACACTGTATGGTGTTGCCCGTCTTGATAGGCCTGTAAGGTGCAAAATAGAATTTTCATTTCTTTATTTCTAGATTAATCTTTCTAAATATAAAAAGAATGGCAGATGGATGATCCCGCCAGTATCTGAAATACCTAATATTAGCTGGGCCGATTTATCTACTATTTATCACCAGTAAGTTCGGTTTATTTAATAATGTTCAGGATGGTAGAGGAGGTGTATGTGCAATCTATATCAATATCAGCTATATGTATAATAATTACTCCATCAAGATAATGTCTTATATCAGAAGTTTAATAGGGTAAGACTTGATGTCATACCATTTTCAGTCTATACATAAAAATCAAAATTGATGTGGTGTTGCCAAATTGTCTCCACTGTTTATTTTGTTCCCTGTTTATCCCCTATCTATGGCTTCCCCCACTTGCTATTTTTTCTCAGTTTACCCTACATCTTAATGTATGTTGAATTGTTATGTACCTTGTTATTAAAAGAGTGTTTTATACTATAACCTATTACCTTGTGTTGTTTTATATATATGATGGCGAAAGATCACATCATATGTAGAATTCACATACAAAACATATTTACAAATCATTTAGTTAAAATCTAAATAGATGGTAAAATGTATTATTGGTGTGAATATCAATATTTTTTTCCAAATATTAGTTTTAACTTTAAACTGTAAAAGTTGAAGCCTTTTACAACTGGTATTTAGATAAACCTGACATTTGTTGATATATCTAGGACAATAAACTACATGTATTTAAATGGATTGTTATTTTCTCTTCTATTTAATTTTATGCTGGTTGGCATTTTCATCAGTTAACAAAATTTAATTGAAATGTCATATGTAATAAGACTTGTGTGATGAACATATGTTATACTATGTCTTAATTTCTTGTATAATTTACTCTGACCTGTATGGATCAATACCAAAAGTCATTAGCTTTATATTCTTGTTTTACATCCTACTCTCCTGCACCTAATGGGCTATTGAAGATAGGCAAAACCGTACAGTGTGCAAGGAGGGAAATTTTGCCAGGACAGCGGCATTAGCCTACTCTTTTGTGATTTTCAACTGTCAAGGGATCTTTAACGTACACAGCAAGTAGCTCATGGGACCTCGGTTTATTGTCTTATCCGAACAACTTAACTTGACGCTTTTTCCATGCTTTGGTTGAAATTAAATTCTAACATTGCCAAATAAGGCAAAATAATTGATTTAAAAATGTTTATCTCATAAATTGTTAGAATTTGAATGAATAAGTTAATATATTTTCTGGTACATTAAATTTCTCCTCTGATTTTTGTGTGAAATAGCTGATCAATAAATTGAAATAATAAAGCATGTGGTGTGAAATGAGTTATGTGTATGTTGATTTAGTAATAAATTGATTAAATAAAACAATCACTGGTACATAACGTGATATATAAATTTAATTTATTATGTACTCTTATTCAACATCATGACCTGTAATAGGTCATCTTGACTCATAATTCCAGTTGTAAGCAAGGAAAGATCAATGCCAAAAGGTTTGGCCAGGGACAACCTTGAAGGATTTATCCTTGTAATATATATTTTTAAAGTAAAATACTAGAAGTAAAATCAAAGTCAAAATTGATATTATTTTCTTATTTAACCACATTTTTAGTATATTAAAAAGAAAATATATTAAAACCATATACAAGATGAGTGTTTATTATTGTAGATATTTCAACCATATACAATATGTGTGTTTATTATTGTAGATATTTCAACCATATACAATATGAGTGTTTATTATTGTAGATATTTCAACCATATACAATATGAGTGTTTATTATTGTAGATATTTAAACCATGTGCAATATGAGTGTTTATTATTGTAGATATTTAAACCATGTGCAATATGAGTGTTTATTATTGTAGATATTTAAACCATGTGCAATATGAGTGTTTATTATTGTAGATATTTAAACCATGTGCAATATGAGTGTTTATTATTGTAGATATTTAAACCATGTGCAATATGAGTGTTTATTATTGTAGATATTTAAACCATATACAATATGAGTGTTTATTATTGTAGATATTTAAACCATGTGCAATATGAGTGTTTATTATTGTAGATATTTAAACCATGTGCAATATGAGTGTTTATTATTGTAGATATTTAAACCATGTGCAATATGAGTGTTTATTATTGTAGATATTTAAACCATGTGCAATATGAGTGTTTATTATTGTAGATATTTAAACCATGTGCAATATGAGTGTTTATTATTGTAGATATTTAAACCATATGCAATATGAGTGTTTATTATTGTAGATATTTAAACCATGTGCAATATGAGTGTTTATTATTGTAGATATTTAAACCATGTGCAATATGAGTGTTTATTATTGTAGATATTTAAACCATGTGCAATATGAGTGTTTATTATTGTAGATATTTAAACCATGTGCAATATGAGTGTTTATTATTGTAGATATTTAAACCATGTGAAACTATGAGTGTTTATTATTGTAGATATTTAAACCATGTGCAATATGAGTGTTTATTATTGTAGATATTTAAACCATGTGCAATATGAGTGTTTATTATTGTAGATATTTAAACCATGTGCAATATGAGTGTTTATTATTGTAGATATTTAAACCATGTGCAATATGAGTGTTTATTATTGTAGATATTTAAACCATGTGCAATATGAGTGTTTATTATTGTAGATATTTAAACCATGTGCAATATGAGTGTTTATTATTGTAGATATTTAAACCATGTGCACTATGAGTGTTTATTATTGTAGATATTTAAACCATGTGCAATATGAGTGTTTATTATTGTAGATATTTAAACCATGTGCAATATGAGTGTTTATTATTGTAGATATTTAAACCATGTGCAATATGAGTGTTTATTATTGTAGATATTTAAACCATGTGCAATATGAGTGTTTATTATTGTAGATATTTAAACCATGTGCAATATGAGTGTTTATTATTGTAGATATTTAAACCATGTGCAATATGAGTGTTTATTATTGTAGATATTTAAACCATGTGCAATATGAGTGTTTATTATTGTAGATATTTAAACCATGTACAATATGAGTGTTTATTATTGTAGATATTTAAACCATGTGCAATATGAGTGTTTATTATTGTAGATATTTAAACCATGTGCAATATGAGTGTTTATTATTGTAGATATTTAAACCATGTGCAATATGAGTGTTTATTATTGTAGATATTTAAACCATGTGCAATATGAGTGTAATGATATAGTGAGAATGGGTAAAATTACTGATGGTGGATGGGAGGTTTGTTCAGATAAACCCTACAGACCAACTAAAGATGGTTTGGTTTATTCTTTTGGGTAACCTTTTTCTTTTTACTGTCTTTCTTTTTGCACACTCAGTCAGCTGGGTAAGGAAAGGTTGCACATTGTCTTGTCTGATTTGGAATCAACTTTATCTTACCTTTGAAGTCTTATTGCTTATTACATTACAGCTTTCAATTATTAACTGAATTTTTCTCTTACTTTGAATTGAATAAATATTGAATATTGAGGACCTGTTTTAGTCATATTTTATGAATTTGTTTGTGTTGTCTATTCCAGAATTGCCAATGATTTTAGTTTTGATGATGCTATTTCTAAAAAATATAAAATTCCAGTATATTCCTTTGATCCTAGGTAAGTCTTTTTTTTTCATTCAAAAAAAAAAAAGATTTGATTTAACCCAATAACTGAGCTACATTCCAATGTGTTTTTTCTCTTTCAGTACCAAATCGAAAGCTCATCGTAGAAGTGATTTAGTTCATTTTGTACCAATTGGTATAGGAGAAACTATGGTGGTCTCAGAAAGTGGATGGAAACTTTCACCATTGAGTTATATTTTAAATGATCAGGGGCATAAAAAAGTAAGTTTAACATATTGAAATCTATAATACCCACAAGCTTGTTTATATGTACTGAGATTTCAAATCTGGCCTTTATTTGTTAACAATACATCCTGAGGAAGGCTGTTCTATTTGAAGCAATAATCAACAAGTGGAGTAAAATATAAGATACCAACTTATCAATTTACGTCGAGCAAATGGTTGCTGTGGGTTCTGATCTTAATTGGCATGTGAAAGTTGGATGACCTTGAATATTCATATTCACTCTTAATTCCATTCCCCCTACTGTATTTTGGAAAGATCAATGCCAAGAGGTTTGGCCAAGGACCCTGGTAGGAAGGACCCTTAATTGTAAACCTACGTTGTTTTCCTTGTTAAGTTTACATATGCTAAATTATCTCCCATGAATAATTTCTATTATAGGAAGATCTACAAGTGTTAAAAATGGATATAGAAGAATGGGAATGGAAAGTTTTACCTCAGTTAATTCAAACGAAGTCTATATCTAACATTAAGCAATTGTTAGTTGAACTTCATGCCTGTGATGGGTGTTCATCTTACAATCCTGATCAATACAATAAAGAACCAAGTAAACAGCGATATATTTTAGCTTTAAAAATATTCCACGATTTATATGAATTAGGTTTCCGAATATTTTGGACTCATAAAAATACAGCATGTTTATTCAGATCAAAATTCACAGATCAAGAGCTCAGTGCTTGTCATGAAGTACATTTTGTTAAAGTTTCATAAGTCTTTTTGCAAGGGAAAGTTTTTTCCATCTTCAAAAGTTCACAACAATAAAGGCTCTTTCCCTATGTCCACAAATACATAATGAAATTTTATTGATATTAAAAGTGAAGTTGGTCATTAGTACATTATCCCACTCTTTATAAGATTTTCAATGGAGAATTTGATATTGTGAACAAAAGTATATTGCAAAAGTTGATTTATATTCTGTTAAGTTGGAATTTGGTGGGATATAAGAGAAGTCTTATGTATTGTTTAACAAGCCAATAATATTGAAAATACTGAAGGCTGGCCTGATTTGTTTGATATATGATCTGATTTTGCCTCCCTCACGTAAAACTATTTAGTCATTTGAGTTTGGAAAAATAGGTTCTAAAGCATTTAATATTTGTCTCATTTCAAGGAACATTTATTTTGTAACTGCTTAGAATTAAGTTGATTTATTCAACTTTTCAAATAAACTAAACGACCAACAGTAGGATACTCTAGACCATGTTAAATACTGATTAAAAATGACGAGGATTTTCATGTATCTGACAACACAATGATCTTGGCTCTGTAAATAGAAGTATAAAAGGATCCCTGTTAAATTGAATGCTAGTATTTTAAATTCTATGTTTAAATAAAACTTACCATTATAATCAATGTGGTAATTATGCTACAATGTTTTCTGACTTGTCTGACCGTTTAATTATAGGTTTACTTTGTTCTCATTCTGCTCAATATAACACAAAATTGTTCTTCAGTTGTGTAAACATACTAGGGTAGGAATAATAACTTTTGATTTCAATAAGGCTCACGATAATATTTTATCTAGACTAAGCATTACAAACCTGACTTCCATCCGAATTGAAATTTTCATATAATTAGATCATGGGTCAAGGGCAATAGCATAGTGTATAGAACAATTTGTTGAATCATTATGAAGTTTGATATCACCTTAATTATGTGTAACATAACTTCCTGAAGTAGCATTTAGTTATTGAGCAATAAATAATTATAGATAACAATTACTTTAATAAATAACTTGCAATGTTTTGATGAAAAATAAAGTGAAGTTGTTGTCACATGGTAAGTAATTTATGAAAGTAATTGTTATCTATATAATTGTGTCTAGTAAATTTTAACATTAATAATAATAGAACCAAACTATTCTTTATAATGTACTTTCTATAAATATTAAACAATGAATACTCAAGCTGTTGATATATAACGTTTTATTGCTAGTTATGTTTCTTAGTTATAAGAAATGTATCAGTTATAATAATCAAACATTTTAGTTATCAATGCAAACTTTATTCTATATTTTATTATGTTTTAAGCCATGTTTAACCTTTTCAAAAGCAAAACAAATAATTTGGCTACTTCCAAGGACTGTGGAATTTCTTATAGTCTATTATGGTAACAAACCAGAAGTATAGTACTGTAGAAAAGTTACGTGGATACTGATGACACTTCTGAAAGTAATGGCGCTGGAATCAGAAAGTCTTCAAGATTGAAATCTTTTTTCTATAACTTCCAATTTATAAGCATTGTATTATTATTTTTTAAAATTAAATAGCCCAAATTATATTTGCTCAATATTATAAATAGATAAATTATATTATATCAATAATAACACAAAACAAGGATAATGCTATATATTTTAAATTAAATTATCCGCAAGGTTGAAAACATAAAATAAAGGGACCATTTTGTTATCTGAAGATTGAACCTAAAGTATTGAATTGCCTTTTTAATGTGTTTAAGCCAATTTGTTTCACCTAAATTATTTGATTACTTATATCAGTAGAAATGCCAGATGGACAGTGGTCTTTAATTTCCCTGAGACTTCGATTGTTATATTTGACTTCAGTAGGTCATACTAGAGTTTTTAAATCAAAATAGTAACCGTGTTTCCACTTAGCCAAAAAGCCATCTTAAAGCTAGCTTTTCTGCTTTTCCACTTGTTTAGATTGAGACTAAAGTGGTTCGGGATAAACTCAGTGGAAAGACAGCGTGTTCTGCAATAAAGCTGGCTTAAAGCTGGCTTTACTTCACAATTCTAAGTGTAAATGCGGTTAGTTTCAAGTCATGAGATTAGAGTTGTCCATATATCAGTAATATAATAAAATACAAATTATATATTTTCTAGTAGTAAATGAAAACAGAATAAAGGTTGTATTTTAAGCTTTCTCTTATAAGGGTATGACATTTATATATGTTAATATTTAGATTTTGTTAATTATCTCATATTTTGTTTTAATATTTTTGTGTATTTGTATTTGTATTTTATCTAGATTTATTCAATGATATATTATTTATAAGACATATAGAAGTAGGAAAGTTACATTAAAACACTAAGATACTTTATTACAAACGTTTCGAAACATACATATACTGGTAACTTTATCAGACATGATGTTTATATATAGAAAAATTCTGGAACAGTTTACATATTTTAAAATGGTAACAATATGAGTCAGGCATGTTTCAAGAAGTACCTATTCTACCCTATAATAAAGTAGACTGTTCTAGTTTCTGTCAATGGACATGCATAACTATCATTGACCTAGTTCTTATTTTCAGTGCAATGAATAATAATGTATATTGTTTTATAATATGTATATATTTGTATATTATGTATTCACTTTGTTAGATCTACACAATGAACAATATGATTTTATTTTTACGGAAAAGAAATTCATTACGTAATTTTTCCTGTATTAGTTGACCAACTGTTGTGTATTAGCAGTGATTAGAATCTCAATCCATTAAGTAGTATTAAATCAACACTATAAAAATCATGTACAATAGGACTGTATAGGACCCTGTATCCCTGGGCTTTTCCATTGTGGCGTGATGAAACAAATTTCAACATTTTAGATCAGGGCTGTTGATTTTGCTCTATATGCCGGACATGACTGGCAGTCATGCCAAAATCGACCGTTTGCAGATAGGCTCCGACCGGACATCAAGTATAGGTCAGTGACGTTAAAAAAAATAATTAAAATTAAATTACCTAACTATCACGTTTAGTCAATGAGATTCCTAACACTACCTTAAGTTTAGATGTATCTCTATTAGAAATGGCTTCAAAAGAATGGACAAGTAGAGGCCATGTGTGCCTGGGTACAACTTATAGGAACAGGCACTAAGTTAAACAAAGGTTTCTCAAGTTCAAAAGGGAAGTAGCCACAAGGGAGCAACCTAAGGATACAGGCCTTAGACACCTTTATACTGAATGTCTAATTACCTTTATTATGATGTATTATGATTATGACTATAACTCTATAAATAATAATTCTTCAAACATCATAATATTTGTATAGTTATTGTTCATGATAAGCAATTTGTATGTTTCATATTTCATGTGAAATATGTATCTATTCATGTGAAATATGTATCTATTCATGTGAAATATGTATCTATTCATGTGAAATATGTATCTATTGCCATGTATATTTCGCATTTCTTTTTTGCCTTCAAACACACAATAAAACTATATTACTTTTTCTGTATCAAGTTCAAAATCAAGACTTGATTATTTGGAAGAGCACATAATATATTATGAGGGGCAAGTAAGATATCTGGAGGGGCAAGTAATATATCTGGAGGGGCAATGAAGTATTGTCTTAGTTGAAATCATGAAATTGGTCAGTTGTCCAAATATTTTCAGGGGGCCATCCGTATTTGCTTTCCTTGGTCCCCGTGCTGCCCTGTAGCCATAAGCCTGTTACTTTTATTTTGAAATTTAGACCAATGAGTATAGGCCTACTGTTTCATTTTATTATAATATATTTAAACTATAAAGATTTGTTTATAATGTATGGTATACCATAGTTATTATAATTTGTTTAGGTTATGGTTGTTGAATGTTTCATAATTTATAAACATTTTACTCATATATTACTTCTTATTCTATATATTATATCCTTATAGTATATTGAATATTATTTCATTATTAGTTTAAACATTTATTATGGATTTGTCAGTTGTTTTATTTTTACCCCAGATATGTTTAGTATAGCAGTTCACTCACAACTGACAGTGTTAAAGGATTACTCACGACTTGTGATGTATGACAGGTAACACTAGATTACTAGTGACTCATGGTGTTAGAGGATGACATCTGATGTATTGGCTGATTGCTTATGGTTATTACTCTTTAATTCCATAACAGCTGAATACTCACGACTCGTGGAATATAGCAGATAACTCACTACTCAGTAAAAATGTAGTAGATTACCCAAAACTGATGATGTATATCAGATTACAACTCATGAAGTATAATAGATAACTCAGGACTCATTGTATAATAGATAATCACGACTCATTGTATAATAGATAACTCACGACTCATTGTATAATAGATTACTCACGACTCATTGTATAATAGATTACTCACGACTCATTGTATAATAGATTACTCACGACTCATTGTATAATAGATTACTCACGACTCATTGTATAATAGATTACTCACGACTCAATTTGTATAATAGATTACTCACACTCAATTGTATAATAGATTACTCACACTCAATGTATAATAGATGACTCACGACTCATATTGTATAATAGATTACTCACGACTCATTTATATAATAGATTACTCACAACAAAATTTGTATAATAGATTACTCACGCATCATATTGTATAATAGATTACTCACAACTCAATTTGTATAATAGATGACTCACGACTCGTACGTATTGTATAATAGATTACTCAAGACTCATATTGTATAATAGATTACTCACGACTCATATTGTATAAAAGATTACTCACGACTCATATTGTATAATAGATAACTCACGACTCAATTGTATAATAGATAACTCACGACTCAATTTGTATAATATTTTACTCACAACAAAATTTGTTTAATAGATTACTCACGCATCGTATTGTATAATAGATTACTCACAACTCAATTTGTATAATAGATTACTCATGCCTCATATTATATAATAGATTACTCACAACTCAATTTGTATAATAGATGACTCACGACTCTTATTGTTTAATAGATTTCTCACCACGCATGTTGTATAATAAATTACTCACGACTCATGTTGTATAATAGATAACTCGTGACCAATACTGTATAATTGATTACTCACGACTCATTTTGTATAATAGATAACTCACGACTCATATTGTATAATAGATTACTCACGACTCATTTTGTATAATAGATTACTCACGCATCATGTTGTATAATAGTTGACTCACGACTCATTTGTTATAATAGATAACTCATGACTCATTTGTATAATAGATTACTCACGGCTCATTGTATAATAGATAACTCACGACTCATTGTATAATTGATTACTCACGACTCATTTTGTATAATAGATTACTCACGACTCATTGTATAATAGATAACTCACGACTCATATTGCATAATAGATTACTCACGACTCATTTTGTATAATAGATAACTCACGACTCATTATATAATTGATTACTCACACTCATTTTTTATAATAGATAACTCATGACTCATGTTGTATAATAGATGGCTATGAAGTATAGCAGATATATTATGCAACATTAATCTCAGGCTTAGGAATTAATTATATAGATGATTCCTTCAATCTCTGGCAGTTTCTTACACCATGTATAGAAAGAATAAAATCTATACAACCGTTTTAAAAATAACAAACAAGACATTATTCTTAAAGATATTTTATTTCAATATGGCAGGAAAAGCTTGAGATGAAACAAATTCACTTCTGAAACATAAAGACAGAATTTACTCCATTACTTCATGAAAGCCCATAAGAGGTCATGATAGATTCATTAAGATAATTTTAATCCAATATTAATCAAAATGCGATTGTGATAGTTCCGATACACAATCAGTCTACGATGTTAGCTAAAGCAGCTGATTATAACACTATATTGGAATCCGAAACTATACACAATGAGGTGTTCACTAAAGATCTAGTTATCAAGAATTAAAGACATTATGCTGACAAGATTTGAAAACAATAGACTAGAATTATGATCTGTATCTTAATATAACACTGGATGCTTCAAAAATTATGACAATTTGTCTGTAGTTTATTGTCTTTTCATATTCCTCGTTCATTTTGGAGTTGATCACACTCAACTAAATGTTTTGGTCTTTTCTGTCAAATTTTCGAATATTATTATTATCAAACTTTCATGATATTTTTGTTTAAGTTTGTTATCATGAAAGAATGTTAGAAAACATCCTTCGAAACAGATATAAGGAAAGTTAAACAGATTCACCTTTTTTAAGTGTAAACTTCAACTTTAAAGAACATAAATTAAAACCTAAAACCAAATTTGAATTTAAAAAGCAAAATATTTTCATTACCATTTGTATCATTAAAATATTCATAACAGTGACAACGCAATCTCATATCCAGGCTTCAAACAGTACAATATATTATATATATTTAGTGCAATAACATTCCCTATTCGAGAGATTTCAATATTCTAATATACAAAATATATACAGACAATTGTTATATATTATAATATACAAGATATACACAGTTCATAACAAATAACACTATTATATAGGTATTAACATAGGTACTAGTAACATAGGTCAACAGCAAAATACATAAGTCAATAGAACAAAATATTAACAGCAAATATGCACCACAAGCATAGCAATACCAGAATCAACCAGCTAATTGGAATTCAGTTGCAGTAACATACATGAATTAATATATCAGCCTTTTAACATCTGTGTAATTATTGTGCTTTATTTAACAAATAAAATTTTTTTCAAAGAAATTCGTAAAATCTAGCCTTTAAAAATATTAATATTTTCTGGATCATCAAGTTCAAAATATGCTTTCCAGATCCAAAGTCAAACTTGATTATTTGGAAGAGCACATAATATATTATGAGGGGCAAGTAATATATGAATAATGGCTAGTTATATATCTGGAGGGGCAAGTAATATATCTGGAGGGGCAATGAAGTATGGTCTTAGTTGAAGTCATGAAATTGGTCAGTTGTCCAAATATTTTCAGGTGGCCATCCGTATTTGCTTTCCCTGGTCCCCGTGCTGCCCTGTAGCCATAAGCCTGTTACTTTTATTTTGAAATTTAGACCAATGAGTATAGACCTACTGTTTCATTTTATTATAATATATTTAAACTATAAAGATTTGTTTATTATGTACGGTATACCATAGTTTTTATAATTTGTTTAGGTTATGGTTGTTGAATGTTTCATAATTTATAAACATTTTACTCATATATTACTTCTTATTCTATATATTACATCCTTATAGTATATTGAATATTATTTCATTATTAGTTTAAACATTTATTATGGATTTGTCAGTTGTTTTATTTTTACCCCAGATATGTTTAGTATAGCAGTTCACTCACAACTGACAGTGTTAAAGGATTACTCACGACTTGTGATGTATGACAGGTAACACTAGATTACTAGTGACTCATGGTGTTAGAGGATGACATCTGATGTATTGGCTGATTGCTTATGGTTATTACTCTTTAATTCCATAACAGCTGAATACTCACGACTCGTGGAATATAGCAGATAACTCACTACTCTCAAAATGTAGTAGATTACCCAAAACTGATGATGTATATCAGATTACAACTCATGAAGTATAATAGATAACTCAGGACTTGTATTGTATAACAGATAACCCACGACTCGTATTGTATAATAGATTACTCACGACTCATTGTATAATAGATAACTCACGACTCATTGTATAATAGATAACTCACGACACACTGTATAATAGATTACTCACGACTCATTGTATAATAGATTACTCACGACTCATTGTATAATAGATTACTCACGACTCATTGTATAATAGATTACTCACGACTCATATTGTATATAGATTACTCACGACTCATATCATATAATAGATTACTCACAACAAAATTTGTATAATAGATTACTCACGCATCATATTGTATAATAGATTACTCAAGACTCATGTTGTATAATAGATTACTCACGACTCATAGTATAATAGATTACTCACGACTCATATTGTATAAAAGAATACTCACGACTCATATTGTATAATAGATTACTCACAACTCAATTTGTATAATAGATAACTCACGACTAATTGTATAATAGATAACTCACGACTCAATTTGTATAATATTTTACTCACAACAAAATTTGTATAATAGATTTCTCACGCATCGTATTGTATAATAGATTACTCACAACTCAATTTGTATAATAGATTACTCATGCCTCATATTATATAATAGATTACTCACAACTCAATTTGTATAATAGATGACTCACGACTCTTATTGTTTAATAGATTTCTCACCACGCATGTTGTATAATAAATTACTCACGACTCATGTTGTATAATAGATAACTCGTGACCAATACTGTATAATTGATTACTCACGACTCATTTTGTATAATAGATAACTCACAACTCAATTTGTATAATAGATTACTCACGACTCATTGTGTATAATAATCACGCATCATGTTGAATAATAGTTGACTCACGACTCATGTATAATAGATAACTCATGACTCATAGTATAATAGATTACTCACGACTCAATTTGTATAATTGATTACTCACGACTCATTTTGTATAATAGATTACTCACGGCTCATTGTATAATAGATAACTCACGACCAATACTGTATAATTGATTACTCACGACTCATTTTGTATAATAGATAACTCACGACTCATATTGCATAATAGATTACTCACGACTCATTTTGTATAATAGATAACTCACGACCAATACTATATAATTGATTACTCACACTCATTTTTTATAATAGATATATTATGCAACATTAATCTCAGGCTTAGGAATTAATTATATAGATGATTCCTTCAATCTCTGGCAGTTTCTTACACCATGTATAGAAAGAATAAAATCTATACAACCGTTTTAAAAATAACAAACAAGACATTATTCTTAAAGATATTTTATTTCAATATGGCAGGAAAAGCTTGAGATGAAACAAATTCACTTCTGAAACATAAAGACAGAATTTACTCCATTACTTCATGAAAGCCCATAACAGGTCATGATAGATTCATTAAGATAATTTTAATCCAATATTAATTCAAATGCGATTGTGATAGTTCACATTCACAATCAGTCTACGATGTTAGCTAAAGCAGCTGATTATAACACTATATTGGAATCCGAAACTATACACAATGAGGTGTTCACTAAAGATCTAGTTATCAAGAATTAAAGACATTATGCTGACAAGATTTGAAAACAATAGACTAGAATTATGATCTGTATCTTAATATAACACTGGATGCTTCAAAAATTATGACAATTTGTCTGTAGTTTATTGTCTTTTCATATTCCTGGTTCATTTTGGAGTTGCTCACACTCAACCTTATGTTTAGGTCTTTTCTGTCATATTTTCGAATATTATTATTATCAAACTTTCATGATATTTTTGTTTAAGTTTGTTATCATGAAAGAATGTTAGAAAACATCCTTCGAAACAGATATAAGGAAAGTTAAACAGATTCACCTTTTTTAAGTGTAAAATTCAACTTTAAAGAACATAAATTAAAACCTAAAACCAAATTTGAATTTAAAAAGCAAAATATTTTCAGTACCGTTTGTATCATTAAAATATTCATAACAGTGACATCGCAATCTCATATCCAGGCTTCAAACAGTACAATATATTATATATATTTAGTGCAATAACATTCCCTATTCGAGAGATTTCAATATTCTAATATACAAAATATATACAGACAATTGTTATATATTATCATAATATACAAGATATACACAGTTCATAACAAATAACACTATTATATAGGTATTAACATAGGTACTAGTAACATAGGTCAACAGCAAAATACATAAGTCAATAGAACAAAATATTAACAGCAAATATGCACCACAAGCATAGCAATACCAGAATCAACCAGCTAATTGGAATTCAGTTGCAGTAACATACATGAATTAATATATCAGCCTTTTAACATCTGTGTAATTATTGTGCTTGATTTAACAAATAAAATTTTTTTCAAAGAAATTCGTAAAATCTATTACAAAATTGTCGATAAGACTTAACTATTGAGAGCATATTGTAGTATGAGAAGCACGCAATATGGTTCGTTAAGACAATTGTGCAAATTAAAATTGTGCTGCTGATTATATAGATTCTAAGAACCCAAATAAAAATTACAACAAATTTCAGACACTTCTACCCTTAATCTTCAACAAATTTGAAATTCTTCAAAATATACAGATGATAAAACCATTACTTACTAGAAAATACAATAATAAATAACAAACAACTAAACCATTTTGAATTTCAAACTTTTAACTATAACATGATTCAAATGATTACAAAAATGTAACAAGACTCATTAAAAAGCACTTTGAACTAAAGGAAATTAGTCTGTCCCACATCTCATATTCTTGGTTTTCTTGATCTTTTTAAAAGATTATTTCAAGTTACTGGACTAAATCACAATTCTTAGATAATTCACACCTTGAAGAAACTTGATATCTATAGTCATAAAAAAGGATTATTGGTGTAATTTTGCAAATATTAACACAATGCTATATTGAAAGTGTTCATGAAACTTTGACGCTCCAAGGGTAGATGAAAGACCATTATAAAGGTTAATAAAAGACCATTATAAAGCAGTTTCTTCAGGTCTTCTTTCAGAAAGAGAATCATCTTCATCTTCTGATATGGGATCCATTTCACCTACAATATGTTGGTTACCATCAAACCTAGTCTGATCTTTACATTCATCCTTCAATTTCATCAATAACCTTCTCAATTCACGATTATTTGGTGCCAATGATAAAGCTTGTTTTAAATCCTGCATAGCATCCTGATACTGTCTAGCATCTCTTTTAGCTCTAGCCCTAGCATAATATGCTTCGAAACATTTGGGTCTCATTTCTAGAGCTTTTGATGCTAGGTCTATGGAAGCGGATAAATCCTGAAATAAAAAAAGAAGATCATAAATAAACAATAACATAATTATTCATTCTCTAAAAAGAAAAGGAAGTTGAGATATTTGAAGTTCTTTCTGAATTGGTGTTACGATTTTTCAAAAATTACCTGAAGATATTGTTTCATCAGAAGCTATTGCTTTACCTGAAGCTTTTGTTTAATCAGAAGCTATTGTTTAATCGGAAGCTATCGCTTTATCTGAAGCTATCGCTTTATCTGAAGCTATCACGTTATCTGAAGCTATTCTTTTATCTAGTCAACCCCTTCAACATATTTGGAAAGCATGAACTAGATGAATGTTGCTGATCAACTTACCCCTTGTTTTCGCTTGCACCTGGATAAGTTCAGTAAGAAATTTAGACGTAATTCTTTAAACGTCTTCCCCTCTTCACCAAGACCATCTTTAGGGAATTTCTTTAAAGCATACTGGTATCTCTGAGATGCTTCTTTTATACGACTTTTCTGAAAAAAATATTAAAAAATATCTATTATAATATGCTGAATTACCTTTTCTATTTTTCTTAATTCAAACAATTTTGTAATATTATGTAGTACATAATATGTACTGCACAATCTGAGGTAAATAGGTTCCAATCCTTTGTAAGTATAAGATAACAACCATTTTTCAGTTGAGATGGTAAGACAGAGATGGAGGTGCACCAGGGCCTTATATACCTTATATAATTTGCTATTCAAATATAAACTATGCAAAATCAATCTTATATTTTTTTACAATCTGTTGAATTCACAAGGATAAGGTATTCTTTAACAATGTTGGACATGTGTGGAGAACTATACTCTTCTTGAGAGATTGTTACAAATTTGATCCCAGACATAAACCTAGATAAATTATTAGAAGGTGGTTATAATCTAATAACTAGGTTATATTGTAATACATACCTTATATAGAATATTGCCATCCTCCATTAATTTATTCAACAACAATAACAACACATCAGTCTTCCCAGCAGCCATTTCCCAGGTTTCAGGTCCTAATTTAGCACCTTTTCTAAGGAAACATATTATCACAGAAGTATTTCGACATCCTATGGCACGGTCTAGTGGTCTCATACCATTAACATCAACATGTTCAATCTGAGCGCCTTGATCTAATAAATACTGGACCACTTGATCGTCACCATGGAACGCAGCTAGATGTAAGGGTGTTCGGTTACTCTTATCAACATGATGGATATCAGCTCCGTTATCGTGTAATATTTTAACTAAGTGTAAATGTCCTTTCAAGCAACCCCAACATAAAGCTGTTAATCCTTCTTTATCTATGAGACTATGCTGAGCACCTGTAAAAGAAAGAAGAAGCAATAATGATCAATTAGGAGTTGCCTTACCAGTTAGCATAATGGGAAAATGGAAAATCCTAACAAAAAAATATGTAATTTGATTTTTTATTGATGTTTCTCAAAATATTTCTACATACAATCAAATAATTTAAATAGTTGCATTTCATCAAATGATTCCAAGTAAAGCAATATTGTTTGTATGCTTTAATGCCTTTTGAAACTGTTGTAGCACATTCCTTCAAAATCCTTGTCAGTGATGCACGTCTGTGGAACTGACATGGATATGAAAATAAACAAACGCCTTTGTGATACAGGCTGTGCATACTAAAGATCCCTCGACAGTTGGAAGTTACAAAAAGACGTTGCTGCTGGCCAAATTTCTCTCATTGCACACTGCATGGCGTTACCTGTCTTCTTTAAACCATCAAGTGCAGAAGAGATGGATAAAAAATTAATTCATTTTTTCTCTTTAAGTCACATTACTAACCTTTATGTAATAACATTTCTAAAACACCAGTATGGCCTTCGCTAGCAGCTATCATTAATGGTGTACGACCATATTTATCTGTTTGTTCTATAGAGGCACCAAACTGTAACAACATATCAGCTACTTCCCATCGACCAGCCTTTACAGCACATAATAACGGACTGAAAGACTTTGTATTAGGAACGTGCATGTTGGCTCCTTCATCTATCAAATATTCCACTATATCCTTTCGACCATGTCGACAAGCTGCAGTCAAAGCTATAATAACAAGTTAAGTTGAAGGTTTTTAAATTCTATAATCCAGCAACTACTCTTAATATTGATAACTACTCTTAATATTGATAACTACTATTAATATTGATAACTACTATTAATATTGATAACTACTCTCACTATCGATAACTACCTAGCCTGTGATATCAGCATTTGCTGGAAGGGAACGCAAACAACAAACAAACCATTTTCAATTTCGTTAAATTTTTAAGACCAAAGATAATGTGTACACATTACAACTTCCAGGAATCTCAATCTCTCATTCTAAGTAACTCTATACTGAACAATATCATTGCTTATAGACTATTTGCTGAATAAATATTCTTCACAATTTACAAAATGGTTCAAAGTATTGACCCATATCATACTTTATATAATTCAGATCAATTCTAAATATGACAAGTTTATGACTATACCTGTTTCTTCAAGATATGTATCTGGTGAATCTAATCCAGCTCCTCCTGTGGTTCTTAATAAATATTCTAATATCTGAAAATATGATCATTTAACATTAATAATCCTTCATTGGAATAATAGAAGCATGTTAAATACTCATTCACTGGCATATCAGAAGCAAAGTGTAGTTAAATGGAATTATTTTATGGATAAGTACTTTTAACATTTTAAACATTAACATATCTAGGAAATCTATGAAACCAAAAATCAGGATTTTGCTCTCACAGACTTAATCTTTTTCAGCCTTATACAGGAAACCTGACATAAATTAACTTTTTACTTCTGGCATTTAACAATGGTTTGCTATAGTTTTCAAGTAAAATTGACACTGGTTTTGAAAAGATAATTCTCAAAGACCAGCTTGTAGAAAGTATCCTTAGTTGTTATCTTTGTAAATATAGTTGTTTCTTTCTTTCATAAGTACTTACATGTTTGTTGCCTGAAGCAGCTCCAGTCACAAAAGCTTGATGTATCACTTCACTTTTAGAGGGTTCACTATCATAAGGAGTCCAGTTATATTGTAATAAATAATCTAACACTTCTAAATTACCATGTATTGATGCATGGACTACTGAACATTGTCCTGAATTATCTGTCTGAGATATCTGAAATTTAATCAGTTACAAATTGTAAGGATATAAATATTTGTTATATACCAGTATATTAGGACATCCCTAGTGGTGTGTATTTAATATGTAGATGAAAAAGTAACTCATTAGCAATAGATCATACATTTTTTATCATTGCTTCATCTTGTAAATTTCTCCAGAAGTAGATAATTTCTTATCAAATTGATGTATACTGAAATTCATAGCTCTCTACTTGTGACCTAGTCCAGTGTTTCTATAGGAGAGCATCTCTTATAACACCCTTAACAATATTACATAGTCTCTACTTGTGACCTAGGCCTGTGTTTCTATAGGAGAGTATCTCTTATAACACCCTAAACAGTAAAACATAGTCTCTACTTGTGACCTAGTCCAGTGCTTCTATAGGAGAGTATCTCTTATAACACCCTAAACAGTAAAACATAGTCTCTACTTGTGACCTAGTCCAGTGCTTCTATAGGAGAGCATCTCTAATAACACCCTAAACAGTAAAACATAGTCTCTACTTGTGACCTAGTCCAGTGCTTCAATAGGAGAGCATCTCTAATAACACCCTTAACCATAATCCTAAGTCTAATAATAAGAGGATTTCATAGGAAATGTATGATTAACAGACCAAAATCCTAATAATAAGAGTGCTTCCAAATGTTCCTTTAGAAGCAACAAGCAAAAATTCAATAAATGCTATAGACATCATTAGATTCTGAAACAACTTACTAATCAGAGTTGTATGTAATACATACTATGTATTGTACATTCCCACTTATCATCAACACACCACTGTTTTCAGCAATAGATCTTAATCAGGATTTTATGAATAAGACATTGATAGGGTTTTATACTGACAAGCTGAAAGTCCTGATGAAAGAACATCTAATATACAGAAAACCAATAAGATTGTTTAAAAGGCAGTTCTTACCCTGGCACCCCTATCACAAAGTAGCTGGACAATTTCTAAAACACCTTCTGAAGCTGCGTAACACAGTGCTGACATTCCAGTATCTGATACAGCATTAATATCAGCACTAAACTCTAATAATAATTCAACCATATCTGAAAACCCTTCTTTAGCAGCTACACATAATATAGGACTGTTGTTATAATAGGCTGTCCTGGCGTTAGGATTAGCACCTGATAGTAGGATCAATCTGGAAACCTAGAATATAATAGGACAAAAGATCACTAAACTGATTTTTACAATTTACATATTTCAAGCTACTATTTGCTGATATTGAGAGATTGTTTCTGTTTAGTCAGGAACTTCAAATAATAATCTTTTTAAAACAGATTACTGTATTTTTCAACTCTTCATTTTACTTTGATAAAGTTTTCAAAAAAAGGAACTTAAAAACATCATTTCATTGCATCTGAAACCAAAATGATTGTAATTCTTAGAAAGAGTTCAGTCCCAAAAGTCAAAAATAGTTCCACTATAAATTTTCAACTCTTAAAGCTTTCATAATATCATACACAAAGTTCTGAGTTTTTTAAGAAAGTATTTACCTTGATATTTGGTGAAAAGAGATTCCTTTGACAAGTTAAAGCAGCACCAAGATTTTTAGATGACATCAACATCCAGTAAGCTTGCATGTCTCTGGATGAAAATCCTCTTTGTTTGCTCAGATTCTTATAGATATGAGCTTTCAGTATGTGATGACCCAACTCAATGCTTCTATCAGCTTCTAGAGGAGCTGTTACTCGAGATAGTCGAAAAGCCATCAGAGCATGACCATTTCTGAAATTTAGAATAAAATAAATTAAATCAGGATAGGGCCAAGATATGTCTATGCTGGTAAGGCACATTTTCAGCTCCCAGAAGTCAGGTGATGTCAAGACAATCAACACTTTTTGGGGTAAATTTTCATTCCAATTTAAATTTGTTCTTTCAGAAAGCTGAAAATATGCTTTATCAGTAGATATATATAAAATAATTAGCTTTCATTTCCTATATATATATTAAAAGTTATATATATTTACATGCGTCTGACCAGAACTGAATTGGGGAACACAATACTTTATCATGCAATGATTGAAACCAAAAGTTAACAGACACCAAGTCAATGGCTGCAAACAGACACAGGAATTTAGCGGAGGATGGTTTGAGATTGAGAACATTTGCAGACACATTTTGATTATATCATTAACACAATATTTAATCTTATAATTGATTAATTAATTAAAATCTAATTAACTACAGGTTAAATCTACACTTGGTTAGAAGTCTGGTTTTGAAATACAGATCACTGATTTAGCCTAAACTAAAACATTTTCTAAGTCTACATTTTTTTTAATTTTGCATAATTTTCTACGTTATTTGTTCATACTAAGACAATAGCCTAACATTGTTATTGTTGAAAGCAGACACTACACAACTTCCCATGGATCCAACAGAAATAACATTAAAGGTTTGGATATAAGCAAGCAAGATGAATGATTTCAAATGATGAATGTCAAGCAGCCTTTGATAGAAGTCAACAATTAGAGCAACAGCTTTCAATAATTTGGAAAAACAGAACAAAAAAACACCCCTTTTTTTACAAAATGAACTCTTTGTTATTCAAGACTTTGATTGAGGAAATGCATGTGTAGATGAGTTCAATTGGGGTCTGAAGGGGTATGAAATACACTTATTGTCAAATAATTCCAGGCATGAGTAAATTGTTTTATATATTTATTAAAATGGTGTTAAAGCCTCTATTCTGTTATGTGCAAAAGACATAAATTTACTGAAACTTGCCGAGTGAAAAGATAGTGCAATGATGAGCAAAATAAAGTAAAAATGGTTGAATATAAAGCTACCAACAGCTTACAACCAAACAGTTGCTTCTCACCTGTAGTCAAATTCTGCACTGCTGCAGAAAGGAATATAAAAAATAACTTAAATTTTGGAAAAACAAAATTGTGACAAGAAATTTTCAGGCAAATTTGATAATAAATTGTGAACAGTGAGAAAATATTCCAGAAATCCGTGTCTCTCTTTTAGAAAATAAATCGTGATTTCAAAGTGAGGGTCTAAAAAAAAGTATAAAAGCGAAGTCAAAACTTATCCATATAGAAAAATTCAGATGCACTCGTACCAGATTTAAATTTATCATCACAACTTACCGTAAATCACATAAAAACTTTGGACAATCAGCTTCATCTCTTCGTATTAACCACTCTCGAAAGGCAGGATGAAAAAACATAAAAGTATCGTCTCTACGTCTGAACAAGAAAGCCGATAAAATATCCATACGTTCACTGAAGTCTTTACGTGTAATATATCTTTGCGTATATCCAGAATTGACTGTGAGATAAATCTCCTCGAAAGTTAACGGGTACAGCGACGCTAAACACACACCTAATATGGATGACACTTTTTCAAACGAACGTACACTCGGAAACTTAAGATTAAAATGTAACAAAAAGATTTCCGAGATGTTGACTGGTAAAATTTTATAATTTGTACTTTTTGGCACCACATGTCCTTTTTCAATTAAATCCAGAATTAACTTACAATACAATAAACATCCTTTACTCAATGTCTGTATATGAGAGGAAAATTTCTGCTGAGTTGCAGGCTCTAGTTTTCCGTTCTGAGATATATTATTCCTTATTCCGGTGCTGGTAGTGATCCTGTGAGATACATATTCATTGATATCGCGCATCACCATATCATTGCCGGTGTTATCAATAATAATCCTATGAAATGGAACATTACGTACAATATCCTGATGAACCGTTTGAACACTGATAATAAGCTTTAACCACGTTGGTAACCGGTTAATATGGCGTCCCAAAAACGTCGAAATAGTATCACCATAGTCTGGTTTGTGAAATTCAGCTTCGTTTAAAGAGTCTAGACATATTATGCAACTATCCGAAACAATTTTACCATTATTTTTTAATGTTCGCAATGGATCGAGTATTCCTTTAATGAAAGCGGCTGAGGGATTTTGTACACATTCCTTCACTGTTAACAATTGTTGTAAAGAAGGTTCCTGTAGTAATAATTCTCTGTATGCTGATAACTGAGGGGCCCGTGTTAACAGAGCAGCTAAACTATGAACGAAATCAGGGACCATACAGGTTATATTACAGTCAGCTTGAAACAAATGGTAACCTACTACTTGTGAACCAAGACTCTTTAAGGAATCGTACGTTAAGTTCATGTTAGAGGCACTGAGGTAAGAATGAGGACTAGAGCGTGATGTAGTACCAGTAGATATACTGTGTAGAGTATTACTAGGACTGTGATTATAACCATTATGGTGGTAATTTTCTGAAATGCAGAAATCAAAAGGTGAAAGATGCCAAATGATTCTTTTAAAATAAATTCAAAACATAAGGAACATGTTAACCACCGATTATCTGAAACTAAGTCTTAAGAGTAATCAAAAAAAAAAGAAAAATTTTCTTACACAATGTAAAGACAGATTGAAAAAGTCCACTACACATAAAAGAATTCCATAGGAGACATCAAAGTTGAAATTCTTCTACTATTCTGCTTATCTTTGGATAATTAAATATGGGCACTGTCATGCTGTGTGCAATGAAAGAAATATTGCTAGGACATCCACAATCCTGTCGCTTTTTCAATTGCACATCACATCAGAGGTATGAAGAAAAGGCATGCTCTAGGTTATTAACAAGAGTTATCTACCTGTATTTTGTATTATACCACCTTTACCATCACCAAAACAACTATAATCTATTAATTGTTGTATAATAGATGTTTTACCACTGCCTATACCACCAAGTAATATAACACCTTGAGAACGGTGAGCTCCATCACCATTTAACGTCTGAAATATAATCATATCATATATCATTTCTACCTCACTATTAGAGAGTTCCATAGTAGAATTTGTAAGGTCTCAATACATATTATATAGTTCTTATTTTATCTCTGTTTATTGAAAATCAGGAGAATCAGTACATAAACATAACAGAAACAGTTTGAAAAGTCTTCACTGGCCCAATTTTTTTTTTCTGAAATGCTTTTAAAAACCATTTCTACCTCACTATTAGAGAGTTCCATTATAGAATTTGTAAGGTCTGGGGGTATATTATATAGTTCTTATTTTATCTCTGTTTATTGAAAATCAGGAGAATTAAGGACATAACATAATAGGTCTTTTGAAACAATTTTCTGGGATATCCGATCACTTTGTTTTGAGAGTATTTCGACACATCAATCAAATATCAGAGGAAACTTACCATTTCTATTTCTCTAAACAGCCATTCACGACCAATAAATACAGGTTTGCCTCCTGGATAGGGAACCTCAAAATTCAAGGGAGATAACTGGAGCTGAGGCGGTCGAATAGGTGTGAATTTTACTGAAATAAATATGAAGTAATTATAGGTTAATTTAATCCTAAAATGATACAAAATATTTCATGGATACAAATTAAAACATATAAAGCTTTTATTGCTATTTTCTATCATGTGAATTGTATTACCTTTTCCATCAGCATGTGCCACAGTGGCTCTAGCTGATCTTCTTAATGGAGTTCTTCTTTTACCAAATAAGGGTAATTCTTCAATAGCTCCTGGCATTGACGCTGAAATAGGTAAGATAAATAAGATTGAAAATGGAATACCACCTTCAGTTCCAAAACAACCAAAGTTGGCTATATTACAGCAGTAGCCTTTTCAGTTTAGAACTGTCAAGTCACCATGGATCCTGCATAACAGAGTTTTACTTCTGTACCTAATGCAGTGTGCAATTAGGGGAAATTTTACCAGGTCAGCAGCAATACCCTTTTAGCATAGCGTCCATAGTTCCTTTGAAAGAGGTCGTTAAACTTACTGGTTATCGAATGGGGTCTCTGTGATGAAGTACCATATGGACTAACATTCTGATTGGGTCCTGTACTCATTAGTGACATCATACTGTCAGAACTCATATCTCGTCCACTGTAACATGGTGTATTATATAACATTCTAGGGGGAGGTAATCCACGCTCACTACCAGATGATACTGAAAAAACAAATTACAAACTTATTATATAAATTTACTGATTGAAGGAAAATTAACTGCTAAATTGATGTATGTCAAATTCCAACACATACATAATAGAACTACAACTCCACAACTGGCCATTTTGCCATGGCACCTTCCATCTTACTATGAATATTGAATTTTGTATTTCAACAGATTGCTTGTTAACATAAGCCAAAATATCAAAAATATTTGACAAAATAATCCATCAGTAGTTTTTATATATAAAAAATTGACACCAGCACAGAAGACAAATGTAATGTTTGATAAAATACTGGTCTATATGGATTGCAATCTAATAGAATAATGTTTTTTAAAACAAATATAGGTACATATAGAGTAAATGATATAGAATGTAGGTAGACCAGAATTAAACCTGTTTTATTATTTGTTCATGTCGCATTCTATAAATCTAGTCATGCATCTTTATTAACTCTATAAGGTGATTTCTATAATTGGTTTATTCTAGGCACAAAAAATTCTTTGAAAAGCCTGCTGCAAAGTAATTTTTAACTCAAATCTCTAATACCACATTGATAAATAATGTTGTTAACAAAGTTCGATCAAATCGTATATATATCAAAATCTCTATGGCAACAAGTTTCAGAACAGGAAATCATTCTGAATAAAAATGTGCTTTATTGTGATTACATACCAAATAATGATATCTTAAGGTTTAATTCTTATATTTATATTTAAGACACTTTTATTCATACAAAGTCACTGTTTTATACGATTGTTATATTTGAATTTGTCCGAAATCTTTGATTGTGTGATTGTAGTACTTTGACAGTGTTATAGTGTCACGATCAACTACATTTTACCAAAATATAAATTATTGAGTGATGTCAATATTTAAGAATGGGTTCCCAAATAAAGATTTGAAATCTGATTAACAAAATTACAAAAGAGTTTAAGAAAACTGACCAGTGAGAGTGGACATGGGACTAGTATCAGATAGACCTTTATCAGGAGTAGCTTCACTACTTAATGATGATACACTGGTAAATGCTTCATCTGTATTGTTAGTTGGAGCTGGGTAGGATTTCTCGTTAGTACCGATTCTATCACCTAGTAATAAACCTAATCTTAACATCAGATCATTCTGAGCTACATCAGGAGGAGGTGGTGGTGGACTTTCTTTACCTGAAACAAAAGAGTTGTAGAGTAAATTACAACATATAAACAAATTCAATTGTTTTTTCTTGTGATCATAATGAACGAAGTAACATGAATGAAACTTTTGAGCCCTAGTGATGTGCAGATTGTCTTCGGTCCATAAAAATTAAAGCTTTTGTGTAAATCATGTTGTAAGAAACACTCATTCTTACCAAAACTTGCACATAGATCTCTTGAAATGGTTTTCTCAAATTGTTTTAACTCAAAGACAATCTAGGATCACATCCAATAAGTGGTTTAAGCAAAAGACTTTTCTAACAAAAGCGTGAAATCTTACCATTGAAATCTGGCATGGGTCCATCTCTATCGAAATCTACCATTTCATCAATGTCAGTACCACCAGATATTCCTACACTACCCACTCCAGGTGACCCTAGAGCCGAATCACTACTATAGTTGCCATGGTAATTATGTTCATAAGAATTCTGTGTCTGGTACTGTGTTCTTGGTGATGTTGGAGAATGAAGAGGCTTGAAATATTTAGGTCGTGCTGGTACAGGGGGAGGTTGATTTTTTGGTGCACCTGAAATGATAAAAATGGATGCGATTTTGAGAAAAGCATTAAATAAGGTACAGAATCTCTCAAACACACTAAGGTGCAAAAGAGTTGGACATAAAACCCCATTCGTTTCATTTTAAACACACAAACAAGATTCTAGTCATTTGCTTCAAATATTTGTAAGAAATAAAGATGATTACAAAATATCGAGAAACTAGGCTACTTAATCAAATGATAAAATTGTTGGAATTGGCTGCGTAATGATGACATAACTTTAACAGACTGTGAATAATTTATGTTGTATGTCAATACTAGACTTCAGAATTAAATTATCTTTCTCTATTCACCATGTGCTTCATTAAACAGCACTGGTTTCATTAAAAACCTTCCTTCCTTGTTGTACAAGCTACAACTAACAGAAATGTCACATTTTTAAAACAGTTCTGTCCTGTGGTTTCAGCAAACATATGTTACAATGTTTTATGTATAAATTAGCACTCAAACAAAGGTTGGTTACTTTATAATTAATTAAAAAATTCGTTATAAAATTACTGTTGATTACTTTGATGAAAATTCATTGTTCTGTTGTAAATATTTGATTCTAATGTATTGGAGTATTAAGCTATTACAAACAATAATATGCAATTCACATTCCCTAGAAATGAAAGAACTAACTGTTTTGAATAATGAAGTACATGTTTAACAATAGAGTATTAGTAACCTTTTCAGTTTAGAACATTCAAGTCACCATGGATCCTGCATAACAGAGTTTTACTTCTGTACCTAATGCAGTGTGCAATTAGGGGAAATTTTACCAGGTCAGCAGCAATACCCTTTTTGCATAATGTTTAACAAAAGAGTATTAGTAATCATATTATACTTCTAGACAATTATTTTATTTAAGGTAGAATCAAATTGACAATCCTAAAACAATCAATTAATATCTTTAACTATAGAGCCATGACTGAAATTGTACCAGGTACCAGACAACACATTAAATCAAGGTATGGGAACCAGAAAACTTTTTACCTTTTTAACCACCCCTCTCATTTTCCTGCTTTCTCCCACTCCTCCATTTCCCCCTTTCCTCCAACCCATACTTTTCCTTCTTCCCCACCCACCGTCCCTTTTCCGCTTTCACCCACTCCTCTTTTTAATTTCCTTTCCAATCTAACCTCTAACATCAATACTTGCCAAGTTGACGCAGGACACAGACCGATAATATTTGACATTCACTAGCCAGACACAGACCGATAATATTGGACATACACTAATGATGATAACAGTTATATAAGGCCACACCAATTATATTTTCTGTTCGTCGGGATTTCCCGTACCTGATATTGCAAATTGTATTTTTTTATTTTAAAAAAAAAAAATTCAATCCGTACTTACGTCGGTGAATCTATTATCTGCAAACCCGTTTTTTTTTTTAAAATAAAAAAATTTCGGCCCGTACCTTATTATTTTGAAAAGTAAATATGCCTGAAATAGAGTTATATTATGTTTCGCTTTTTCATCAACAAAATATAGCCTAGTCCATTTCTTCAATGTCAATTATTTCAAAACGAGGCAAGCGCACTGTTCGTTCGGCGTTGGAACGATGATACTGATGCCCAATACATATAACTCTTAGTCTGCTAGATCTGGGTCTAGTATTCTTCTCCTGACACTCTCGTCTCGTCATTTATGATTATGCCTTTTGAATGTTATTTATGAATAAAGTCAAGATATATAAGAAATAATAATTGTTATCACAGACTCAATCACAGTAATGCCAGAGGTTAGAGTCCGAGAGTGTCGTGAAACTTTCAATCAAGTTCGACCTGAAGAATACTCAACCATGGAATTCCTTTGTAACATATTATTTTCTCAGCATTATAATAACCTTTATAAATCAAGGACATTAATTGGTTTGAATTGCCAAAATTGTCCTTAATCAAGATCGTTAAAATCAACAAATGGGCCAAGAGAAAAAAATTAAGTTTACAAAATTATCGAGCGACACCACAGAACCATGATTCGAGTACACCCATATCGGTACCTTAGCAACGTCTGCTTCCGGAATTTTTTTCTTAGAATGGCCATGTGTTTGTAGGCCCTTTTACAGCGACAAAAACTTATAAAGGATGCTTTTGATTGTCACAAAAAAAACACCAAGGAAGACGAATATTTTAACACAACCAATTTGGTTGTGCTATTTCATGATATTTTCATACTTTGGTCTTCTGTCTCTCTGCTGAAGGCAGGTAGATGATTCAGTCTAGTTGGATCCTTACATAACTCACAGTATTAAATTGGAACATTTTAGTTGTTTCATTTAATTTATAGTGAATCTGTTCTAGTACACAGTCTAGTACAGATTCACTTACTAAATGAAACAACTAAAATTTTCCAATTACTACACACACTGCAGACTTAGTTTTGCCCCATCTTAGTTTTGGGGCTAGAGAATAGCATTGTTCAATCTGTCTGCAGCTCAATTTTTTTTTTTTAAAATTAAAAAAATACATCCGTACCTGAAAAATCACAATAGTATTCTGAAACCTTGTTTTTTTTTTTAAAATTAAAAAAAAAAAATCGTTCGCTCGTACCTATTTTTTTTCAAAAAATTCCGAAGAACAGAAAATAAATTTGGTGTGGCCTAATCACTAATTTCTGGTATAGTTGGAGAAATAATGATAGTTCAGATGTGATGAAAGAATCAAAATGTTATTCTATGGTATCAAACCATTAACACTTCACCACTATGAGGGCAAAATATGCTAAAATATTTTTTTCTGAATAGAACTTATAAGGACACTAGACAGGGACATAACAAGCAGACACTGTAATAAGTCAGTTATTAAATTGTACAGCACTGTGCAAAAAATACCAAATTGTTATTCTATGGTATCAAACCATTAACACTTCACCATTATAAACAACCCAAGACAGTGACATAACAAAACAGACTTAATAAACATTGCTTAAAGTAAATTGAAACAAACTATTATTAAATTGTACATGACTGTGAAAAAATACATTTTCATATTTTATACAGAATTTCCACAAGGTGACAAGTTTTTAATATTTAGAAACAATAGAAAGATTCTTGTTGCATTCTCACAGCAATATTAGCACTTCATATAACAAATAAATCAAGATATTGGCTGTTGAAAAAAACAAAGATATTTCAGCTAGCAATAAATCATGCAAAAAAAGAATTGTAAAGAATCCAAGAGAAATGAATAGCTTCTAGAGTTAAAATGCCTTCTAGAGAAAGAAATGTTAAGAATATTTTACAGCCAGATTTTTCATGTCACATAAAACTAAGGATGATCAATTACCAAGATTAAAAACTTGCAGTGTAACAGAGTGTGATAAGGCAGATCTCCGCCACACCTGATGACATACTGTGCTTCAAACTCTGCGTATCTTTCTTTATTCTTTCTTGGCTTGGTAGTCAAGTAATTTATTACAATAAGAATTAAGATCAAAGAAGATCAACTTACAGGCACTATTTCAGAGGCATCAATTCATAGACTGAGAAAAAAAAAAACAATGCACAAGAATGATTTCAGCCAAAAGAATAAATTCAAGTCAACTAATGCTCTGTTTTATACTCTCTTGTGCCACAACAGCCCAAAACTTATTGCAACATGCCAATTTATATATTTAATTTTTTTTTGGTTGTGCTAAGTTTCCTCATGGTTTATCACAGTATCTGTGATCAAGCGGCTCATTAGGATCAAGCGGTACATTAGGGTCGGATTCTGCCTAATATGCATGTATATCCAGTTGGGATACAGATGTTCACATCTTCATCTGTGTCTGATGTGTTTTTCTGATTCTGTCAAGATCTCTTACAATCAAACACAGAAGCTAGAGAAGCTGGCAAGTTTTTTTGACAGCTTAAAATACTGACCCACCAATTAAGGTCTGTTAAGTCTGCCTATCCCGTCCCAAGAGTTGTCTCATGTTAATGGTCTGAACCATGAATGTCATGGCCGCAGGGAATATAGCGTTAACATAGCATTCAAATATTCTGTATTATATCTTATCTCCACTTGAAGTCATGTCACTGTTGGATAGGAATAATATAATTCTACAAATAGATTACCAGGATTTACTGGTTCAGATTTCTTGTTTCAATTTCCTGTGACAAGCAAATAATTCTGACTTCTGCTGATAAAAGTACAGGATTATTATTAATGAAACAAGTGAGGGGGTCAACCATTAAAGCTACATTATTTCTCTAACATTGATTTATAATGTTAGAAAGACTGGACATCAGTTCTCTATCTAATAATTGGGACTGGACGTTGTAATCTCCGCATACCGTTTTATTACTAATCAAACAGAATGATTTATCCAGTCAATATAACCTTTGACCTTTCCCTCATTCTCTTTATTTATGTAGCAAATATTGAAGACACACATTCACTGTCCATCAATGATGCTTCAACGGTGAACAAATGGATCAGTAACAAATTTAAAGTATCATTAAGTGGCTTCAAACTGAGCTGAAAGAGACCACGATCTGGACAAAGTTTGAAACTTACTACCAACCCCTCAATGAAAAGAAACCTTCCTTTGACCATTTTTTTAAGTACCTTGTACAAACATAACCTTTTACTCAGATTCTCAGTACAGCCTTCTTAATCTTTTTAAGACAAAAACATATTTACCATACAAATCCAGAATTTGATAGCCAAATTAAGCAAATATCATTGAGAGTATATAGCCAAGTTTCATGGTGCACATATACAAGCATATTCTAGCATACCCAACCTGGGGCAGTAAATGTTTATGGTTTCATCCTAGGATCATATTATTGGTATCACTTTAGTTTCTCTGACAAGAATACAACATGTTTATAGGTTTGATTGCAGATCCAACCTAGGGCAGTACAGTAAATATTCAATAGAGTCCATGGTTTCATCCTAGGATCATATATTTGAATAAATTTTAGTTTTTCAGACAAGGATACAACATGTTTATAGGTTTGATTGCATATCCAACCTAGGGCAGTAAATATTATAATAAATTTAATCGTAAGATCATATATCAACTTTAGTTTTTCTGATAAAGATACAATAGGTTTTTAAGTGTATGATGATGGTATGCAATACAAGTTTTATGTCATACCAACAGATGTACTGTTATTAGGATCTAATCAATAGAATCCTATTGAAGGTGAAATCAAGTTAACCTACTTGACATGTTCTACACTATTTCAGTTAACTACTGTAACATTATTGATATGACACCATTCTATAAAAACTGACATCTTTTCTTCATTAATTATTAATTAAACTATCAAATAACTGACTAATTGATTTTCTTAATTATTTCATGATTCATCACAGTTCAATAAATCAATTGACTAAAGAGTGTTCAACATGCACACGACACAACCCCGAAGGATGCTTTATTGATTCTTGGTATTTTTACTGCTTTATATTTAATTTACATGATGCCTGGTTGATTTTTCAAATCATTGCTCTATTTCCTGTAGAAACTGATAACTGACTCAATGTTTGAGATTAGGACATCCATCAAAGATGATTGGCGTATCCAGGGACTGGTTAACCATTGTCATAGGCATCACATGATGGATTTAAATTTAATATGAACACAAACCAGTTATTGACTTTCAATTTACAATGCAATTATAGAAACCCTCAATCTACAGAAAAAAAACCTTATAACTATGAACCATAATGCTTCAAGTTTAATATTAATAACACAAAGTGAACTTCATAAAAATCTCAACATCTTCTGGGAATAATTTTCAGACATTTTTCATCAGCAAACAATATTTCTCAGATTCATCGATAGGATGCACTTAATAATATAGTTAAGTGATGTGTTTAAACGGTTCTGTGTACTCAAGCATAAGAATGGATAATGCAGTGAGTGTACAATGATGATACTCAAATAAACGCTGCAAGCTAAACGCTGCAAGCCAATGAGACTGGAGCGGAATTTCAGTCGACAACAAAGAATAGGCTATGAACAATCTTGAATAGTGCTCATGATCCACACCTATATTGATGGACATTAAAGTAAACAAATGAGATGCACTTTTTAATATCACAATTCATAAGACCCAGTTCACAAGCCATCTCTAACATGAGATAGGAAATATGTCTAACATCTACCTCAGATTATTCAGGATAAAAATCAACGACAAAGCTATTTTCAGTTTACTTTAAAAGCAAGAGCATGCTGTAAGCAAAGAATATTTCCTCGTCTGCACTTTGACAATTTCAAGCAGATATGATCAAACAATTTGTTTGAGAAAACTAGTTAAATTACAGTGGTCCTCACTTATAACGAACTTGCTTATACCGAAATACCGGTAATAACGAACACATTTAAAAGTCCCGTTTTTCACTGCACTAATTTCATTGAAAAATAAATGGATAAAACGAAATGCTAGTAGCGAATTTTCGGTAATAACGAATAGAAATTGACACCCTGTGTACCAAAATTAATGGTTATTACGAATGGATTAGTCATAATTAACCGATAATCTCAATCGCCCCAATCACGGCAATATATTGTCACAGAATTTCACACCTCCCGACTCCCGACTATCAATTATTATTTATCAATTAAACTTAATTAACATTTTGTTTAATCCTTTTGTCCTCCTCTGTTCACCCACAGTCCCAAGATATTCATTTTGTTTACCGGTCAAAACAATAAACATACGGCGAAATCGTAAATAACGCTAACCGTCTTCAAGTGTCATTCGATTCTCAACATCAACATGGCTACGTACAAAGCCCATAAAATTCCGAATCCGATGACGAAAATAACGACATGCGTGTAGGTGAATTGAAGAGAATTTGGTACAAGGTGAATAAATTTACAGATGCACCAGATACCGTAAGACTGGACGATTTTTTAAAATTCATGACATTTTTCATAGAACAATATTTCTCAGATTCATCGATAGGATGCACTTAAAATTGTTTAAGGGTGTGTTTAAACGGTTCTGTGTACTCAAGCATAAGAATGGATAATGCAGTGAGTGTACAATGATGATACTCAAATAAAACTGCAAGCTAATCACCATGAGACTGGAGCGGAATTTCAGTCGACAACAAAGAATAGGCTATGAACAATCTTGAATGTGCTCATGATCCACACCTATATTGATGGACATTAAAGTAAACAAATGAGATGCACTTTTTAATATCACAATTCATAAGACCCAGTTCACAAGCCATCTCTAACATGAGATAGGAAATATGTCTTACTTTACCTAAGATTATTCAGGATAAAAATAACGACAAAGCCATTTTCAGTTTACTTTAAAAGCAAGAGCATGCTGTAAGCAAAGAATATTTCCTGGTCTGCACTTTGAAATTTAAGCAGATATGATCAAACAATTTGTTTCAGAAAACTAGTTAAATTAGTGCCAAGAAAAACCTTTCATTGCAAGAGGACATGTCATGTGAAATATACATTAAACATTTCAAAGAAACAACTCAATCTTTAATGGGCAATTAAACCAAGATCTTCAGACAATTTGGCAGGCTCTGTTCTTATTTAACATTTATCATTCAACTGTTCTAATTTCAGCTTATATTTAACACAAAAGCATGGAAAGATCAATATCCAAGACAAGATAACTATAATTGAAGGGTGTGTATTGTCATTTCAACCCAGGTTTGGACTGTTAATTTGTTAAGTGTCTCTAGTGGATATATTATTGATGACAATATTAAGCTGGTAATTACAGAAATATTGTGTTGAATACCAGAGTAGACAGTTCTGCATAATCATCAATATATCCAACACTAATATCATCAATTCTATATGAGAAGGTTATTATGATAGTTCCTGGAACACACAGTAATGACTTGTTTCCCAAGTTAAGGAGTTGCCATGAATCCATTATGTTGATAACCAGAAGGGCACAAACAACTATATTTTACAAGGATAACATCTTAGGTTCACAAGTCCGCCGTGATAGGGATTCTTTCTACCAGCTGGTACTTAGTTATACTTTTGCATTTGCTCACTGCTTATGCAGATTGAGCACTCTTAGGGATTGGGTGGAGAATCCCACTGTGGAGCGTTTATATTGGCTTTATGCTTAAATTTGAACACTCTGGTGATTCCACAATTCAATCCTTTCCCATTGTGTAACTGTACAAACTGTTAACTCCCAACTGATCATAACAGAGCTTGTGTTCTTACATCATGAGTATCAATATCATTATCAATTCCAATTATCTGATGACATTAACGTGACCCATCATCATGTCCGCCAACTGCTAATGAAGGTTGCCTAGTCAGGTTTTGAGCAGAGTTTGTATTTGGTTCTGTCAATAAAAGAGACGTGTATGCAAAAACCATGACTATAACCAGCAACTACATGCAATGTGATGCAGAATATATTAGTCAAATTAATCTACTGGATGTACAAGAAATATGAGAACTGAATTCGATACGCTTCTATTTGTTTTGTGATCACAAGATTGGACTAGCAGAGCTCACAGAACGTTGCCATTGAAATAAGATAGCGCCATTCCAGGAATTCTAATACCATATTAGTTACAATTCTTGTATTTATTCTGAAACATCAGAAGATTTGGTAAACATTAGTAGAACTGGAAGAGAAACATGGAATTGGTTAGATCTGAATATATTTTACTATAACTGCAGCAATATAATATCAGGCAGGTTTTCCTTAAGCTATAGTACAATTATCTGGAATAACAAGTGATTATAGATTTCTATATCATAAATATGCATGATGTTTAGACTTTGTCTTATTTGATCTATTATACTGGTTATCAGTACACATCAAGCGGAGTTTTGAGTTGAGATTCAGTGAAGACTGGAAGATCTAAAAAGAAAGATGAAGCATTAACACAAATTAGAATCTTGTTAAATTTTAGCTGAACTGTGCAAATACCGATACTCAGACATCCCTATATATTATACCTGTTTGTTTATCTTAGAACTAGTTCCTGAATTCAGAAATTATCAATGTCTATTAATCATTTCATTTATATGCCAATCAATAATTAGGTCTATTACCACTATTGTATTTACTATTGACAATAGACCAAGCAAACTCGAATATTACACAAGGAATCTGCCTTAGAAAGCTATATTTGATATAACCTTAAAATACTTAATGAATGGGTCAAAATATTACACAAGAAATATGCCTATAGAAAGCTTTATTTGATATAACCTTAAAATACTTAATGAATGGGTCAAAATATTACACAAGAAATATGCCTATAGAAAGCTATATTTGATACCACCTTCAAGTACCTAGTAAATAGATGAAAATGTCTGAGTAATATATCAAAATGTTTGATCTAAAGACAGACAATAGACTTGATTATAGGTTTAATTAGTCCAGTATATATAAATAGTCCTACAGGCACTGGCACCATGGAACCATTATATTAGTCATTGTAAGAAAATGAGACAAATGTCAATGGAATATATCATATCAAAAGAGACAAAGTTACTCCTACTCCACGATTCCAACACAATGCCTGAAGTCTCTACATTAACAATAGGCACATTGTCTATAAATATATTCTTGCTCATACATCCTTACAGAGAAGCCTTCAGTCTTGCTGTGAACTAATGAAGTAAATGGATTTTGGTACTATTTGGAATAATATTGACAGCAAATGATATTCAGTTTGTAAAATGAAGATTTTCTGCAAGTTTTTCTGCCCAAATTAAACAGTGTTTCATTTGAAATAACTCGTGTAATGCTGGATGCCATCAACTATTTGTTGAAATTCAAAAGATGGTTCGCATTTTATTCTATGGTTTCTTCTGTTACTAATGCCTTTGGGGTATATATTATTACTTTTTTAAAACAAATTCTGTACAATGTTCATTTTAGCCTGTGGTCAACTTGCTATCACAGAATGATCTGAATGATCTGACAGAAGAAAAAATCTACCATATAGAGTTCTGAATCACATTTTCTCCAACTTTAAAGGGGCACTGAATTCGTGTAGGTCCAACATCTTTTTTGCTCAATTTATGAAATCTTTACACCAAAATCTAGCAGAATGTGTCCATGAACGTATCTGGAAGTTTAAACTAAAGAAACCCTACCTTTAATGAACATCGAATATATTTTAATAGTTTAAGTTACAGAAAAAATATTTCTATTAAACTATTTTTAAAAAAACTATTACATTAATCATACAATAAAAACATAATAAGACAGCTATTAGATATGTAAAAAATTAAAATCCCAGTGATTCACAAGTTACGAAGCATCTATCAATAATGATTAACAATAACAATAGGTATTGAGTAGACACAGATGTATGTTTAAACACTACTTCATTATTCTCTAGGGTCATAGTTCAGACTTCTAACTGTTTCTTTTTATAATATACTTCAACATAGTCATCTTAATCTACTTATACCATACTATTGTCAGTAGACAGTAATTCTATATGATCTATTGTCTACCATTTCTAATAGACATACCTATTATATCACCCCAATTGATGTCTGGATGACACAGACAAAATGCTAAATTTAATATCTGGTGCTTACTAGGAATGGGACTGGAACATTTTCATTATCACAATAGGTGACCGTATTAAAACTGAATGATATCTATCTATAAATCTTGGTTTCTGACAATAATTATCAACTACATATAATTAAACTATTACTTCATCTGGAGCAACAGATATCTAATCAGTTCTCTGGACTGTCTTCCGAAGAAAAAGCTACTTCGTACATTGTGTTCCTTAATCCAATAACCCAATCTACAATTGTGATAGGTACAGTTCCAGAGTTTAACCAGAAGCAACGTAACACACTTTAGTTACAAACACAGCAGAACTATAGAGATTTTCGCCCCAAAATTCATCCGGTGCAATAAGCACTTCATATTGGTAGGTAATCCTTCAGCGACATGTAGAGGTACAGATCACATTAAATTACAGAACAAAATTTTGTGGAATAATGAAGAGAGTGTATTAAACTCTATTGGTATTATTCCCATATTAAACAGTTCCTTGGTTTGTATTCAGTTTAAGAATACAGTATACTGTTCAGGAACTTACATATAGTTTCTACAGAACAATAAACAAGAATCAATCAAAGTTTACACGTTAGATAAGTTCAGATTCGACATTCTTACTGCATTGATTTTGACTTAAAGTCTCATTATATCTAAAAGAGCTTTTATTCTATTCAATTATGTAACACTGCAATTTGAAACTCAAATAACTCAAGTAGAATTCAACTTCCATTGAAGAAAGTATTTGAATAATTCACAATCCCAGAATATTGTATCATTTGTAATAAAGCTTATAAGCTATAAACAACCATCCTACCTTCCCTAAATCAAAATATAAACATTTTATTTCAACAGAACAAATGCTTAGAGTAGAAATAGAAACAAAATTAAACACAATCATAAAAATTCTTTAGTTTATTTCCGTCATTCTTTTCATCTTTTAACTTGAAATAAAATGTAAGAAATTTTTTGTGTGTTTACAGATAAAAAACTCGCAAACAAACAAATAACCCATTTTAAATAACAATTGAATATCACCTACTGTTAGTAATAGCCCACTATTTAATTCATGTTGAATACGATAAACAACATCACATGATACCTGGACTGGAACAAAGAAAACACCACTCTAAATATCCTCCATTAAAACATGTAATAATCCAGATTGTCCAGTCAATTAGAGCAGTAAATGATATACTTACAATACTCAGGATGAAATGTAGACATATAAAAGCCATTTGGATAGTTCATGATGACTTGGACACATGTCTAAAGAGAAATGAATTCTGTTAGTGGTTGAACCAACTTCATCTGTTTAGAAAAGATCAATACTAAAAGCTACACGAACCAATCAACATGAGCAAGTTGGTGTGTTATGGTACTGGTGTAGTCTTCTTCAGCTCTTCGTTCTATTGTCAGTAATTGTCATTCTCTACACTTGAATCTTTTATTATTCAATTCACTCCTGTTTTTTATACTGTTTATAAACAGCTTATAATGTTTACTAATGAAACCCTCTCCATATGACAATACATTCACTTTCTTTTTAAAAAGGAAAATTAATTGTCAATGAAAACTCTTTTCTTCTGTATGACTCATTTATGTTTTGGAATACAAATGAACAAATACTGTAGATTGCCTGCCTGGCATCGTGAAATAAGTCCACATTAGCAGTTGCCATATATTTGATTGGTTCATGGAAGAAAAATGGTAAATTTTGTGCTTGAGTCAAATAATTTTTAGTCTCTGGTGTGAACATTTCTACAAAATAAACACCTTGTGTCTGATAAAATGGACTTAAAGACAACATTGTTACCTCCAGTTTAAAAAAACCCAACAAAGACATACAGTTCTTCAGGAATGTTAAATTATCTTTCACATTGCAGGGTTTCTCATGACATTAAAAAATAGACATGCTAGGCTAAAAATTGATGTCAGAATGGCATGATTTCCAGAAAGCACACAGGAATCATATTGGAATGTAAATTAAATTGCTGCACGATGTCTGAAAATACTTCAATCTCAACATTTAATTTCATTAAACAAACACAAACAAGAGCATGTTTGCAAATTGTCACCTTACATTTTATGACCTATATTTTTTCTAATTGAAATTCAATATAAAGAATTGATTAGGAATATAAATTGACATATGTCAAGCCTGAGGGATGTTTAATATATATTTCTACTACATAAACCATACATGTACTATATCAACTTGTTCATAACTTATATCTCCAGGCTTTATTAATCATCAAACTTGATAAATACCTTCATTATCACACTCTACTAGAAAATAACGTGAATTCTTTCATTAATTGTTCTAAGTTGGCTTTTTACTCAGCAGTTGTACATTCTACATATAGCATAATCCTAACTGACATTTAGAATTAGATAGAACAATAGTGTTCTTATTTAATTATATTTTGGCTAATGACAGTACTTATCGAAAATAATATATGCAGTGAGCAGTCTACTCTTTTCTAAATTTCAAACTTCAAACAGGATCTGTTTTTTAAAAGGATTAAATGTCAATGAAAACCGGAGCACAAGTAATGTACATTTCTGGACAGTTGTATACCTGCAATTCTCATTCTGCATGTAATTTTGGATCTTAAAAATTCAAATATAAGGATTCCCAAGATAACGTCTCTCAAATAAAAAGGTGATACACCAATGTCATAAGGCTAATTTTCAGCAGACATTCTGACCAACAATTCTATTTATACAAAAATTTCATTTGATCAATTTCACTAAAAGCTTGAATAGATGTTAAAAATTCAATTCCTTGTGGATATAAATGAATGTGGGTTTTTGTGTAAAAACTATAGAATTTGTTGAATATCATCATGACTATAGCTGGTTAAATGAATGTATTTAAATATTGCCACAGGGGAAAACTAGGGAAGAATATTTAAAATTATGTAATGAAGCAATATGGAAGTTATCAAGATGATAAATGTAAGGGGTATATTGATTATTATAATGAATGCATTCCTATCTTAATTTACTATCTATATTTCACTAGAGATATTACACTGGCTCTATATTTCCTTTGTTAACTAATAGTTGTCTGGGGCGTTGCATGAAACTTTTCTACCTGGAGACAGAATTGCATGATAAATGCCATGTAAATTTAGTTATTTCCAATGAATTTGAGTAAACAAAGGTGGTTGTACAGAAACAAGATGTTTAACAGACTTGTCAAGAACATGCAATTAAATTCTAGTTTTTAGCAACTGATTGGGCTACTTAATGGAATTTGAAACTATGTATGGTTCTTACAAGAAAATAACACCCACACATAGTCCACAGCCATTTTGAATTTCTGTAAAATTTCAAACAAAATCTTCAAATAATAATTAATGCCATATCAAAGTCTTGAAATGTAATTTTTTGAAATGTTATAAAATCGAACTCAAAATGATTGTGTTTTATTTCCATGCAAGAACCATTGAAATGGAAGAAAAGCCATGAAGTATGTAATGAAGGAAATTTAATATAATAGTAGTGTCACATTACACTATTATCCTTTAAATATTGCAAGATCGGAGCAAGTTGGAAAGAAAATTTTGACACCAAAATACCAAATACAGAAGATAAACCTAATAAACAATATCTGTTGGCAGTGTCTGTCTAATATAACAAGTTAATTGAATCATTCTCAGTCTGTTAGAGCCTGGTAGATGCATCAGTTATGCTGTTGGTCTAATTCAATATATTGTTTTGTAAGTCAACCTGACATGGGTTCTGTTGACATCTACTTGGTGCAAATACCATAATAATTGTTGTTATTAACAAAGTGTTCATTTCCTTCATGCTTTTATTGACAACATTATAATATAGAACATCAAGTAGATTCAATGTCGAACAACTTGGTTGTAGAGTGTAAAAATCTGGTGCTTTGACCGTATACCTGAGATGCCAGTGCATAAAAACTATTGTCATTGTCATACTAAGATTTCAGCTCCAAAATGGTAGGTTGGTAGATAAAATTTATTATTCGCTTCCAGATGGTGCTAATGACAAAGACTAGGTAATTGTTTGTAGTTTCTGGACTGATTGGTGCAAATTTGAATGATTCTGTGTTGTTGATCTTAGCATCACTCAATAATAATATTATATATGGAGCTGCATAAATTAGGCTAACCCTTTACTTTATCAAACAATAAACAACATATAACATAAAGGAGTCCAGAGAAATTTTGTACAAGGATAAGGATATCTTCCTTTCTATGTGAAAAATTAAAACAAAATCAACGGTAGTAGAAATACATACAACTTTGCATAAATAACTGAGATCTTGGCACCACTACGCATACAATAGTAAACAAATTTCTTGAGATGATTCCATTTGAAGCAGACAAACTATTAGAAACTTAAGAAATGTAGCAGTGGAAGAAATATGAAAATCTTTATTATAATATTCATAGCAGCTTTCAGACGCCAAATTCCAGAGAAAAAACTCAAGATCGAAAACACATCATTTAGTGCATGCAAAGAATTATAGAGCACATAATGTACAATGATATGAATTCCAAGTTTTCTGAATAAAACCCATCGCATGGAAATATAATAAATCAAATTATAGCCGTTTTTAGTCTAATTCTATTATATTAAGTACAAGTACTTCACGTTTTAAGGTAGAGTTCCAATTTATTACTCTTCATGTTTTAACGGGGAATTATTTTATACATTTTAAATTGTGTATTTTAGAGGGGTTAAGTTTTTTAGCATGTGTTTTTCTGTATTAAATTTTTTTCGCCAATTAAATTATGCCTTTGCTTCATTTTAAAGTTCCTTGGTAAAAGGTAGAGTTCCACTTTATTACTCTTCATGAACAAACTGCCTTTAACAAAGATTAAATGATGTAATTTTGCTGAGATTTTGTCTTTTTTTTTTGTCTATAATAACCTAAATTGTTATGAGTCATTTCCCATTCTCCTTTTAAAAACTATTAGAAGATTTTTATACCAGTAGTGAACTAAAGAAAACTCTCCTTAAAGTTTCACTTTTTACATCCCACATTTAAAGTATTCTTCACTTAGCAGACGAAAATCTTGTAACAAAAGATGACCTGTTTAAAGATGAGGAAAGAAGAGACTAATTTGACAGAATAAATCTGAAATGAAACTTGATTTTTATACTTTAAATACTTGTAATTCATTATTTTACATTTGAAATGAATGAGAAAGAGGTGCTGTTAGCAAATAGAACCATCATTATAAATACAGTTGATTATTCAAACAAGTTTATACCATCTGAGTGCAAAAGATTTCATTCAGGGTAAGAAATGAGTGGCCATTTTGTACATAAAGGATTTGTGTGAACAGAGGGAATGAAGATTTTGTTGACTCTACACTTCAAACTGTAAAAATAATATGAAATAAATAGATTTTTATTTCATACTCTTTTGCACCTTATGCAGTGTGCAACAAGAAATTTTGCTGGGACAGTGTCTTAAGTCTTTGTTTTTTGTAATGTCTGTCGAGGTATCTTTAACATACAAAGCCCAAGTACACAATTTATTGTCCCATCTGACTGATAAGAAACTCTTTCCATGTCAGCATCAATGACAGTTTGAAAAGTCCACAAGTTAATCTTGACCTTTTAATTTAACTCACTGAGCCACCACGGCTCCCATGAAAAAACATGAGGAATAAATATTCACCTTTTTTCAGTATGAACATCAATAATTTGTCTATATGACAAGATTAAAGATTTCAAAGCAGAAACAGAATCAGCTTTCTCCACGAATCTACAAATTCATTCTAAATAATCTCCTAACATAATGACAAACTGAAATGATGAGTAAACCCGGAGATAGAGGAAAGTTAAATAAGTTCATTGAATTTCACTGTTTAAATTGGGTTAAGAAAATAAGAGGTGATGTGTAAATTAGGTCATGTATATCTAACATTGTCATTTCACCTGTTTCATTAAAATCCAACTATCAATTCCTGTTTAATCTGGATGAAATTCAAATTGAGCATGCTGATTTAAAAACATTTAAACTGTATAATAAATAATATTTAGCTGAAGTTTACTTTATTTTAAGATGTTAATTGGGACAGAAGTTAATGCTAAAACTTTTCAAATGGGACTAAAGATGTTTAGATCGAGTCTTTGTTGAGTGGAGAAACAAATAAAGTGTTCACATAGATATGTGTCCAAATCAGTGTGACCAACAGAAATTGGTACTGGAGCCCCTATTTTTGTCCTTAGTCTCCCTTTCCCCTGGAAATTTCAAAAACTAGAAGCCTGGGGAACATATTCCTGAGCATTCTCAGACACTAAAACCCCAATCAAAATTTTGAGTTCTTTAGTTTTCGTAAAATTACTTAATTACTTTGAGAGAGGTCAATTAGCGGGGATCAATTCTCATTACCTGGAACAAAACCCCAATGACAGAGTTGCATGCCTATCTGACAAGAGTACCAATAAGAGTGTTTCTGTGTGTCTAACTGGCTTGTGCTTAAAAGATTAATGCCTAAATGACAGTAAATTTTTATCATTTTCTTCATTTACCTACCCTGAGAAAAACACACAAATTTCAATAAAATAAAGTGTACCGAAAGAGACAAAGACTGTCACTCAGATTCTTGAAATCATTCTGGATGCAGTGAAGATTTTGACAATAAGCCTGATGAACCGTCTGGATTTAATAAACTAGTACAGTATAATGATATGATGCAGTTAATTCAATATATAAAGTACATTTCAATAAGTTAATAAACCAATGAATACAGTCAATCCTAGCTTTTATACAACTCAATTGAAACATTCACCATCTTTATTTAATAATCTAACTTTTCTATTCACTATTCATAAACATTTCCTTTTCATTCACAACCATTTAGTCCTAACTTGAACTCTCTGTAAAACCCTGTCACACTGGAGGTAAAATCAGTCCAAATGGAATCAGAATAAGTTCTGTTCATCCTGTTTATATGCTGTCAATTCTACAACTGTGTATTAAAGATAAAACCATGTGCCTTTAGAAAATAAAACTTCTGTCAAACTAAACCATTTATTCCTCCAACGTTTCGTGTGTCTAAAAACACACTTCCTCAGGGAGTCCAAAAACCAACACAATTAAAAAAGCAAAATGACAGAATGTAGCACAAAGGGAAGAACAAATCAGAATGGCATCAAAATAAAACTATCAATCTATCCTGCATATTTGATGTCTTTTCTAAAAGATTCTTATTGCGATTTAACAACATTCAGACTGCATTTAGGCTTGGAACTGGTGATGGTGAACAAGTATGGCAGGGACACATTAGTTCTGATATCAACCTAACCATGCCACCTTCAAGTCGTTAGGTTAGTAATGTTAAATCTATAAGATTGATCTGATTTTAGTATGAAGAAGAATTTCACTGTCTAGTGATTCTAATCATTTCCTGCAACTTGTCCTACAGTTGATTCAATTTGATTAAACTTAGTAGAATCTCGACATACAGTAACATAGATCTGTCCATTTGATGTACATGTACTTGTGCATTTTTAAACAAATTGTTTGTGAAGTATTGTATATTGATGTTATTATGTATTTTCGAACATTTTTTCCATTTTTGTATTTTTTTTTTCCAATTTTTATTGCCCAATTATGATATTTCGATTCTTTTTGTAAATTAAAGTTTATTTTTTTTTCCTGAATGGGGTGAATGTAGACAGGACCATGTTCTTGTGTATTGGGCCTAATTCTGACCCATTTAAAATAAAGAGTCTATTATTATTATTAGTTACCCTGTGTAATCATCACTTCACTGAGGTTTGCTACAAAATGCCAAATGAACTTGTCTGAAAGTAATATTCAATTTCTAAAGCCTATATCTATATAATCTCGATATTCTCTCCAGAAGTCAACTTCATGATGACATGACAGAGGATGACAAATGACATGACATAGGATGACAAATAATATGACAGAAAAGTACAATTTCAAACAAGGAAATTTTTTAAAAATATTCAATTTCATTTTAGATAGAATCTACTATTTTAAAAGTTCTTAGAGCTAAAGATGAAACTGACCTTTTTCTATCATTTTACAACTTAGACAACCAACCATCAACCAGGTACATGAAATATTTAAACCATATTAAAAACAACCCATATATATTCAGAAAGCACAACCAATAAATGAGTATAAACCAAACTAACTCTAGATACAGACAACCATCAATAAAAAGTATTCAGACAAGGTGAAGATCTAGAGATATTCTAGTCAAGTTATTATTGGAATTTGATAGTAATTAGACGGAAGGTGGATTTAGGGATCAGTGACTACAGACAAGAGAATACAACCGATTTCTATAGTTATTTTTATCTTGTCTGTTCCAGTCAAATCCATAACATCAATATAACTATATATAAAATATCAATATCTTTTCTCATTTCAATAGATTTCTATCTCTAACACAAATAATTTACATATGAATAAAGACAAGTTTTTCAATCAGAATCTGAATTTCATAGACAATTCTATAAAGTTAACATAACCAAAAACTTTTTGACACATAGAAATAAGGGTGGTTGAAAAGTAACAAGTTACAATTCACCAGAAGCCACTGGCACAGGGTTTAAGTGGAGTTCACTATCCTGCTATTGTTCAGGTTTATATGTTAAAATGAGAAACATGTTACCGATACTTCTAACATAGACCTGAAAGTCAAAAAAATTACATAGAGAAAACTTGAACATCTTTTGTTTCAATTGTAAGTCTTTCATCTTAAAAAAGTCAACTAATCAATTATAGCTAGGCAGATTCTCTGAAAGGGGTGCTGAGTTAAAACACAAAGTTGCAGATTTGGTTCAGTTGTTCAGCAGAAGTGAACACGGCTTGCTACATTTCAAACATCAGCCTCAATTTTAACACAGTATGGAGGCTCAAATTCAAAAACCCTACCTTTCAGTCTTGTCCTATAAGTCTCCATTGTTTCAGTAATCCAGTACTACCATACATTTCAACTTAAAATTCAGAACACTATATATCACTACTAGAGCTCAACAAGATGTTAATGAAAGTCATTGAAAACTTGACTTATCAGAAGCCAGAACAAATTAGCAATAAGAATGTTTAAAGAGTTGTAAATTTCCTCCGTATCATATGTACATATGATTAACATGTGAAGCTGTTAACTAGTTTGTACTTTACGCTACTTTCACTTTATCATAACATTTTAGTACCAAACCAACCTCCATAATTACACTCTCCTCTACTTCTTACTACTTCAAACCCAGTCTCTACTCTCTTCCTCTCTTTAATAGATTATACCATTAAAATACTATAGTCATTTATAATAAAGGTTTCAAGAGGAATTGTAGTTGATACTTGGCTATTATAGCTGCTTTTAACATGGCTTTTAATCTGATCATTGCTGATCAACATCAAAGAATCTTTGCGATTCTTGAAAATGAAGAGAATTCAGCATGAAAAGACTGAAAAGAGGGCTGAGAATGAGAGAGAGATAAAATATATCAAACATCTAGCCTCTTATGTATCTCTCATTTAATGTGAACAGTAAAAATACAAAACCACTTATCTTTGGAGAAGAAAAAAAAATTTGAAATATCTTGCATTATTCATTTACCATAAAAAATAATATAAGATGTTTTGTTTTTGCTATCGGTATATGTCAGTGTCAAGTGAATGTAAAAGTGAAATGTCAATGGATTAAGTAGGCACAATTCTTGTTATTGTTTAGTTTGTATTTATATAAGGAAAATGAACACAGAAAAAAGTTTTCTTTGTTCTAAGCAATTAATTAGAGAATTCAATCTACCAATTCAGTTAATGCGGTTGCAGTTTCATTGCCAAAGTCAAAATACCAGTATACTGTATAGCAGGCTTGATATATAAGTGAAAAAAAAATAAATATTTTTATGAATAAATAGAATGAAATAAACTATTCTTAGCTAGTAGTAGGCCAATAGTAAACCCTATATTGCTGGAGAGAAAATAGCAAATTTCAGTCCAAATTATAAGGTACTGTCATGCTATATTTGAATGGAAAATAACAATATCATATTTATGTCTGTATATATGCCACACAATTTAAGTTACCGGTATTTCAAGTCTTGTCACATGGACACCTTAAAAAAAAATTCAAGGTAAAAAAAACTTGGAAACGAAATCCATTTTCATGAAATACAGTAAAGAAATGAGGAGTGAGCAATGGCCAACATCCATCAATTAAACCATCTCTGAAGCTGGTCAACTAGAAATGTTCTTTTTATATTTCCATCAAATCTACCCTAATTAGTGAGATTTTAATGTTAGGATAAGTTAACTAGAATACTTATGTTAAATTATGTCTGAGAACATAAGAGGTCTATTTAAAAAATGTAACAGTACTTACGTATCAAGTATACTCACTCGAGTTTAATTTACCTAGTTTATAATAATGACCGATATACTAGTGACTGGGCTCTAGATGGTAAATATAGGACAGTCTTAACTTAACCAATTCATAAAAACAGATACAATAGAGATACTTGGACTCCTTTATATGAATTTTATATGAAAACTCATTATATTCTATCTGTCTATTCATCTGGGTCTTAACTAAAATATCCCCTTGTCATAGATCAAATATACTATTCTATTAGTTCAAGGTGATATTTTATAATGGAGAGAAATAAAATCTTATTTCTAAATTACAATAAAATAAGTTTTAAAGTTGATGAAAGGCTTTACCAGTGTGTATAAAATTAGTCCCAAAAGTCAAAAATACAATAACAACATATTAGGCCTACATTTACCAATTAATAATGACATTTCAATGAATAGAAAAAGAATTCACAATTCAAAGTAGATGATATTATTTAGTCTTTTTTACTTTAAATCCTCCTTTTGCACTGTTCATCACTGACCACATACTTGTCGCAAATGAAAATGAAGAACTTGCTATTTGAATTAGATTACACAGTTATTCTTGAATATTATATGGTGTTTAGTAATTTGACGTGTAATAATAACTAAGCTTTATGGATAAACAATTACTAAGTTTATTTATTCTGTAATGTTTCAGCAAGTGTCCTCTTGTCGTTATCAAGAAGGTAGGCGAATATTAACAAAAACAACTACATATACAATAAGTTAAGAAGCCACTGACAATCATTCATAAGGCTTAGTTATTGTTATTAGATATGCATTTAAATCAGTAGTGATATCGTGGAAAATCCCAGTCACACATTTCAGTCAGACAAGAACAGACGGATCAACAACTCTGATCTGAACCCACTTACTATATCAGTCTACCTAAATTATACATGGTTATCAAACTCAGACAAAACCTCAATAATTGAAATAAGATCATTAAATAGATTTGACAAGTCAATGAAAATATAACACCACATAGCCAAATGTAATCCAGTTCAAATTTCCTGTCTTACAATCACAATCTGTATTGATTTAAGGTCAAATAAGGTCAGCCTGGTATCAAATGAGCCGGATTCTCTTATCTTGACCATTACAAATGACCACTTCACTATAACACAAAACAAAACAAGAGCACTGTATCCAAATACCTGGAAGCTAAGTGGTAATAGAATGATGCTGTCTATTCAGTTCCAAGTTTACTAAGATGATCAAAGTTCTAGAGGCTATGGTAGACATTTATTCATGGATAAAGTGGTTTCTTCACATACTAGATTCACCATCAACTTGAATATTTTTATAAGTTCGCTGAATAAACAACCCAGTAATGGAAATTCAACCAAAATATAGAAATACTAAAGAAACAGATTTTGAACATTTTTTTTTACAAGCATTCAATAATTTTTTTAAAACTCTTTATAAGACCTAAATAAGAATTTCTTCTCTTCTATGAATCTCTGTAATGTGGTTTTGAATGAAGACATTTTTTTGCAAAAAGAAATACCATGCTTGGGTGGCAAAAACAAACGCTTTGAAAGACTGTTTTACAGGATAACAATATTTATAGAGTAAGAAAATTGAAGTTGAACTTGCAAGTTGATTAACTGATCTTTTCTAGAGAAGTTCTGCTCTGTAACCTTAATGAAAAGAAAGATTTCACAGTCACACAGTACAATACAGATAACTTCTGCAACTATTAATGAGCATTTGACAGAAATATTAAAATCTATTGTTAAATATTCATTTATTTCAGACGACTGTATTGTCAAATTTTAAGTACATAATTTCCTATTTTATGTTCTGAAACAGTGCATCAAAGATAGTAACATGACAAGAGGAAATGCTGTGACAATTTAATAATGGTACAACACTTATAAACTCCCAATCAATATGGCTTCCACAATCAGCAATTCTCAACGCTTTCAATACATTAAAATATCATTTTAACCACTTTTGTTTAACAAGTCATATTTTCAATTGTCACGCAAGCGATCTCATCTCTATACATTCGTTTCCTTAACACCTAACTATTGGTTTGAATGTATTGAAAGCCAATCAAAGGGACTGAGCCCTTTAATTATTCACTTACCGTCTCATAACACACTTCTCTTCTCAACCTGGGTTTGTTTATAAATCAAAATATATCGCCACTAACTTCTAGTAATTTAAATTGATATAGATATTCCAGACATTCCAGTCTTTTAGATTTAGCTATATAGACTTACTGTAAATTATAATATTTGTGGTCTGAATGATCATGTGATTAGTTCTGTGAGTTCCTTCGTTCTAGAGGAGGGGCAAAGAAGTCCAAACATTGCTTTTTTCAAGCAATGCACCATCCCATTCTCTTCCTCATTTTCTGATTTGTATTTGTGTTAGTTTTGTTTTTCATAAGCTTTTCATCAGCGTTATTTAAGTAAAGGGATTAAGCCCAATCACAAGCTGATAGTGGATCCATTTGTATATTTAATATATGTTAATTAGAGTCAACTATTAAAGTATTCAAATAAATAACATTATCCCAACATCATTTAATGAAAAGTAGCTTGTAGTAGAGTAGTTTTTATCCTCATCGTAAGAATTATACCTTAAAGCAATCTTTTTGTCAAGAAACCACAACAATTATTGAAGCTTCTTTTTTTCATTTTCATTCTACAAATTAATCCAGTGCTTGTTAAAAATCTTTTTTATTCCATTTCAATTGTAAAGAAATAGCGGACGGCAGGAGGCGGCTGGAAGCAGTAAGAAGAATGGAGTGGTTAATAAAGAAAGATCTCGACTCTTCATAACATTGGAATTCCTGTAGACTGGAGGCCAGGAATCTGACCACAGAACCACCTTTATTCATTACTTAATTAATCAGTCCACATTCATCCGCTCAAGACATGTTTTGTAATTAACGACTGGTAACATGCCACATGAAGCCTCGACACGTTATTAATCAGACGGCAATATTTTTATTTTAAATACAAGGGGAGACAAGAAAATAACTGATGCTTCAGCGAATCATAATGAAATCTTTATCATGTTAACATGAATGGTTTTATCAATGGAAAGAAACCTTGAATTGAAAATAAAATTTTGTTATGATTTGCAGGGAATTTGAAGAATGCAAGTTTTCTGAAAGAATTCATTATACATGGAGATGTTCCAATGATGGTATCTACTTTAAATTCATTCTCAAAATTCATTTAATAACATGATTCCACAAACTTCTACCCAGTCATTGCTACAACATCTTTTAGCAAATTCGTTCCTTTAGTTTTGTGGACATCTTTGAATCAAAATGATATGTTATTGTGCTAATACTGATAGGTAAAGATGTCTGAAATGAGGCTCCAAATCATTAACAATTCTGAAAGCAACCATTCCCTTTAAGAAGGATTTGATTAAATTGTGATTTTGCGAGGAGTAAATCCTGCAGACTTTTCAAATCGATATAGATGAAAACACTTAATGCAATTCTGTCACTCAAAAACTCAGTCTACTTGACACGTCTGGTTTTAATGTCAACTTGCAGGAAATTCCTCCCATAAAAATCTTTTTAAATAAATTGCATTTTAATCCAGATACTTCAAATAAATTCCACGCAAATCTTTCTTCTTCACCAATAAAAACTTCATCCTTAAAGATACACAAAGTATTTCCAGAAGTATTCAAACAGCTTTCAAACGCTCAAGTTTTTTTTATAATTCTTTCAACAATTGACCATTAAAAGATAAAATGTCTTTAAACATACAGATAACTTTACTGCTGTGATCAAGCCATCACTAAAATGAGATTGAATCTTCAGAAACTAAGCTGAAGAAGGTAATAAAAGTACAAAGACGAAGATTTGAAATAAATACACGAGAATAGAAGCACTTCAAAATCTCATAAAACTACAGAAGGAATTTCTTTTGACAGGCAATTGTTGAGTGTAAAGCCTGTATCTTGTCACATGTTCACATAATCTCTCTATCAGAATGTCTTATTGAAATATATCTAGTTGCTTAAGTGAGTTAATTTGTATCTGAAGTGTGTTATAAGATGGTGCCGTACATTTCAATATCAAATTACTTGAAAGAAGATAAATTCTGTGACATCTATTGCCAAGAGAATAAGGTGCCAAGAGAATCTGCAGTAAGTAGTGTCTCCTGATGATTTTTAAGTGAAGAGATAGTGAAGTTCTACAATTGAAGCTTATTTTTCGTCTGGGGCCTTATCTGAAAACTTGACTTAAAATGATTTAAGGGTTCCAGTCACCTGATTGATTAAAATAAATTTTAAATTTAGACTTGTTATCCAATCAGTTTACATGAGTTGAGTTTCGTAGAATAAGAGCCATGTTTTTTTGATGAGCTTTGTCTAAAAGTATTATCTGAGCAATTGCTGGTTTGATAAAGAAATCAAGAAATAACCTTTAACAGAACTTGAAGCATATTGAATGGACACCCTTCTATATTACATATTTGTATCAAGATAGTAAACTGTGTCTGCAGAGAATTTTAATATTATGTTTGTAAACTTAATAGAAGTCTGTATTCATCTTTATTAAGATTATTATAGATTTTTTTTTTTTCGGCTGCTTGGTGCATGGCCGCGGGAACTACGTATTTCCCCATGGGCTGAGTGTGAGACAGGACCATGTCCTTGTGTATTGGGCCTAATTCTGACCCATGTAAAATAAAGAGTTTATTATTATTATTATAATATCCATTTAGTACAGTTAATATAAAAAGCTTACCTGGATTTTGAGAAGGTATAGGCGTCGTAGAACTGGAATATGGCTGACTTTTTAAACTGATAGAGTCAGATGAATCTTGGCGAGATTGCATGAAGGTAGTAAAATGGCCGTTGGTTTTTAACTTCGGTCGGTGTGGAGTAAACATGGAAGGATCTTGTAAACCTCCATTGTATTGGGGTTGTGGATAATCTAAAGCAAGAGGAAAATTAAATCAAGAATTGATAATTATTATTCTAAATTATGCTTGAAGCCAGAAATATGATGTTTCTTTTCTTGTCTAAGATTTTAAGTTCTGATAATCAGATTATTGATGTATATATAAGTTAGCTTAAGGGTTATTTCTTTTGTAATTTCTCAAAGTTCCTAAGGAACCTTTGAAGATATATTTCCAATAGATATATCACAGAAAATATAAAACACTATTAAATACAGCCATATCTGATGTTCATTGATAGCACAGACCAGACCAGACATTTACTCATTATCAAATTAGAAGCAAAGTCAGCAACTCTACTGCTTAAACTACCACATGATCACATGCATAACACACAGATGCATCTTAAGGAAATTCAGCATCTCAGAATGAACAGAAAATTTCAAATGTTTTAATTTGGCCAATAAGTGCATATAGTCATCAGTAGATATACCAGCTGCCATAAATAACATAACAGAATCAGATAAATCCAAAAAAAAACTAGTAATTATCCTTAAAAGTTCAATTGATTATTGAAAAAAGCTTAATAAATTTATTGATTAAGAAATTTTTCAATAACTACTTCGTTTTGTGAGACTTCCAGATTTTACAGTGATTCTATTACTTTATGACACCTGGTAACTTAACTGATGATTATATACTCATACTGGCCATTCTTGAGAACTTATATTTTATGTCTTCTTAGAAGCAGTATCACTTTAAGGACAGGAAATTGATTAAAAAAAAAAGCAAGCACTGAAACTTACGACAAAGAGGACAGATTTCGCTAGTAAACATACAGCTATAACATCTCTCATGACCACAAGCATCAATTAGTTTACGTTTTTTACCAGAATCAAACGGCAGACGACAGGCTGGACATAACTCCATACCTGTTATATCCATCTTCATATTTCGTACAAGTTCCACATCTTAAATAGAAAAGAATAAACATTGTTAAGATTTATGATAAACATCCTGTCTATAGAACAATTACCAAGACAAGATTAGATTCAGAAATAGTTCCACTATTATTTATTAGTTAATAAATGATTTTAATATCTCCAAGGTATGCTTCAGGTGTATTTCTAGATACAGTTGTAGCCTAGGTACATATAGGTAGTTAAGTATTTTGTTTAGTTCACCTAGCATACTGGTAATTAGAATTTCTATATTGCTGTATCTTTTGACTTTGGAATTTATCTTATATGTATGACTGGAAATTTATTTATTCTCTCATGTTTGATATTTATTTTATTTTGGCTAATGCTAAGGAAATTTGTATTTACATGCATTCATTTTAATTTTTTGTAGCATCTTAGCCTTTGTTAGTTGTACCTTTGTTAGTTGTAGCTTTGTTAGTTGTACCTTTGTTAGTTGTACCTTTGTTAGTTGTAGCTTTGTTAGTTGTACCTTTGTTAGTTGTACCTTTGTTAGTTGTACCTTTGTTAGTTGTACCTTTGTTAGTTGTACCTTTGTTAGTTGTACCTTTGTTAATTGTAGCTTTGTTAGTTGTAGCTTTGTTAATTGTAGCTTTGTTAGTTGTACCTTTGTTAGTTGTATATCAGTTAAAAAGTAACAGCTCTGTGAATGAAAGAACTATCGGGCAATTAATTACTGTTAAACATTAAGAATGACTCAGTATAAGATATAGAATAATCTGTCATTACAAGTGCCTGTGGTCTGACGTATATTATAATGATTACAGGTATTAAACAGACACCAGATAGCTAAAGCAGATGGTATGTTAGGAATTCCACAGGTTAACGCTAGGAACAACTCTATCATTAATATCTTTCACATAGTTATCATATAACTTCAACAATTGTTATTGTTAAATATATTTTAAATAGAATTGCTTACAATTATGAACGTATTTCGAGAGCCTTAAAATATTTTGTAGGCTAAATTTGCAATGACCTACTTCTAGACAATATATTGAATATCATTTTACCTAGTTTTCAAAGTCATAAAATAATTAGGTCACACCTTCCGTAACGGTTAATGATGGCGAAAATATGAAAATTATCAATTTTTGCTGTATTTAAGTACACTTATCTCTATGAATTTTTTAAGTAAGCCAAATTAAAAAATATCTACTCGTAGACAATATATTGAATATTATTTGACCTAATTTTCAAGGTCATAGATTAAGTGGGTCACACCTTCCGTACCTGTTAAAGTGACCTAATTTTGAAAAAATCGAAATTTAAATAATTCGAAAGAAAATACGAAATTTGAAAATCGGTCTCAAAGAAAGGGTAGAAAATGATCCATTGTATCTATGTGCTAAATTTCATCAAAATCGGTCTATCAGTAGTGTCTGAATTTCGGATTTAAGAATTGTAACGAAAATTCAAAAAGGCGGCCAATATGGCAGCTTGACCTAATTATTTAGGTCAAATCAATTACTATTGACAAGTTATTTATAAAACAGTTTTCACTTTTCACCTAGCAGTTATAGACCGGAAGTTACGTAATTACGTCATTTGAGGCTAAACCGGAAGTGGAATTTTTTTTTCAAATTTTTTCAAAAATTATAAACATATCGCCTATCAACTGGTAAAGTTTCAAAATTTTACCATTTATATTAAAGGAGAAATCACGGTCTGAAATTTTTGCCGATGACCCTTGAATATTGAATTGCAAATCGTGGGTAAAATATTTAACCTAATTGCATAAAACCTATAATTGTTAGTTGACAAATACATTGAAGTTTTCAAATCTGAAAATCCGGTCAAAATCGAACTGAAAATAAACTTGCTAAAGCAAAAAAACCTCAACTTCCGGTTCTCACTTCCTGTCAGAGATAGAACTTCCGGTTTTGTTTTATTTGATAATTGAAATCATTCTAAGATCAACTGTAGATTTGGAATTTCTGCACCTTTTACCAGTTTGTCTGCAAACTCATCCAAGAATTACAAAAAAAAAAAAAAAATAAAATAATCCGAACGATTACAATACGTTTTCGCCAAAGTCGAAATACGTAATAAATTATCATATATAAGTGATGTAAAATACAGCTCGTATTTGTTTTGCATGAGATGAATGCAACACTTTAAAATTTTAAAAGAGCTTATGATATTTAAGCCACATCGTCTTCTATCAACTACAATTTCTCTTGGTTCACAAACATTGATACTTGCACAATATCCCTTCAGAACAGATGTATATGTAAGTGAAGACAAGAAACAACTCTACCACTGCACTGTGCCGTTCCTTCCCAGGAAATCCAAAGACTCCATATGGGTATCTTCATTTCATCTTACAAAATAAAATTCTATTAAAGTGCAATAAATCATAAAAGCTGCAAAGTACTTCCTTTTTATCTTTACGAAACCATACTGATGTCATAAAACATCACAAATTAGTTGGATATTGGATTTCAGTGATAAAAGTTGTTATCATTCCCTAAACTGTTGGAATTTTAATGAATGAAAAAAGAAAGTAAAAGAGAAATTGAACATAAAACCCATAAACTACTACTACAATCTCAAACAATATGTCTATTGTTCAATATTTCATATCTTTCTGCCTCAGACATGTAGTAAAATATAAATTACACTGGATAATATAACGTTTATTATCAAACAGAATTCAATACATTACTGACTGCATTCATACTACTGAAAGAACCGTCTCAGATGATAACTTTACCAAGTCATCAAATTCAATACTTGACTGGTTCCATTCATATACATCAGCAGCTGTAACCAGCAGTATCAAGAATTGTATAAGTTGTGCTGTATCCAAAATATCATGCATGATTCTTAAATTCTGAGGTATCATAGACTTCCCAGAGTATCATATGTATATCATAGACTTCCCAGAGTATCACAGGTATATCATAGACTTCCCAGAGTATCATGGGTATATCATACACTTCCCAGAGTATCACAGGTATATCATAGACTTCCCAGAGTATCACAGGTATATTATAAATTTCTCAGAGTAACATAGGTATTTCATACACTTCCCAGAGTATTAGTGTATATAGACTTCCCTGGTACATGTATAAACATATAAATATATTACTAAATTCAATAATCAAACAGGATAACAAGCACATCTAGACATTTACACACACCAAGATTTAAAAACTTTAATTCAACTCAAACCAGTAGATATAATCCATATTTAAAACCATTAGACATTAACATAGACAAATTTAAAAACTTTAGATCAACTCAAACCAGTAGATATAATCCATATTTAAAACCAAACTATAGACAAATCTCAAACCAGTAGATATAATCCATATTTAAAACCAAACTATAGACAAATCTCAAACCATGGTAGATATAACCAGTATTAATATACCATATGAAATATCTCAAACATAGATTATCATTCCATGAAGATCAACATGATATCAGATATATGAAGTTAAAGAGATACATGATATAATCTGAGATTTGATACAAGATATATTACCAAATACAGCTGAGATCAGATCGTTTATATACTATAAATCAATGATCTTAATGAGACTAATTATCAATCAGACCAGTATTCAGGCTTAATTATTCCAAGGGGCATTAGAGTATGGTCTTAGTTGAAGTGATAAAATTTTTCAGTTGTTAAAAGTTTATCAGGGGGTGGGCTGTAATTCATTTTTTTTTTTTTGGACGGACATTATATCTAGCCCTGCCTTAGCTTACAGACCTATTATCAATAATATAATAATAGCAGTCACATTTTATCTCATATCAACTATGTTTTTTTTTAACTGATTAATTATTGAGGACAATATACACATTCAATATTTAAATGTCCATTCTGTTATTCAACAATTATCAAACCATCAACAGGGAAATCTTGTTTTAAGGACCACTATCAGACTTATATTGAATTCAAATGTAATAGCTGAGGTTTAAAAAATTCTTTTGACAGAAAAACCATTTCACATCCACCTGCTTGGAGATGAGTGGGCTTAAAGCATTTTTGTAACACTTTAATGTCAACCTCACTTAAAATCTTTCCAACAGTTTTGTTTTTAAAAACTTTAAGTAAAGTGTGTTAACAAACCAGACAAAGATAAATAGAGTTATTGAAGCAAGTAAATATTATTTTCCACACTTCAAACCAGACATGTCATATTTTTTTCACCTCCATTACTTCCACTTTAGTGTTTGTCAAAATTGACACTTATATCCAGACGTACTTATTAATAAGTAGGTATAAAACTATTGCTAGTCTGAATGTAATCAAAAATTCAATTATTCTTTCTAATATCAACTGATATTTTATTGTCCAGACATATATCGAACCAAACAATCTCCTCAGTCAGATCATTTCTGACATTCTTAATTATCTATCTCAACTTTTTTCATATCCAACAATTTTCACTTTATATCTAAGTAAATGTCGGGTGCCGTATCTGTGACAGCTTGTATTATAAACAATATTTATTCATTGAAAGAAAAATGATTATACAAAGGAATGGAGACAGATCATGTCAGGTAGTTATGTCAAGGTAAACAGTTTTCAGGTGTACAAAAAAAACCAAATTCGGGTTTTAATAAGGACTTTTAGTGGGTTTTCTTTGAAATTTGGCTCATATTATTCGTAAGAGATAAAGTTAGAGTGAAAGAAATAGTAAGTAATGAAATTGTTCAGTTTCTAATTCTAGAACCACTTATCTGAAATAATAACTGTCCAATTTGAAAATCTACAGAATAGAGATATAGTAGAATAGAGATATAGTAGAATAGAGATATAGTAGTAATAGAGATATAGTAGAATAGAGATATAGTAGAATAGAGATATAGTAGAATAGAGATATAGTAGAATAGAGATATAGTAGAATAGAGATATAGTAGAATAGAGATATAGTAGAATAGAGATATAGTAGAATAGAGATATAGAGAATAGAGATATAGTAGATAGAGATATAGTAGTATAGAGATATAGTAGAATAAGATATAGTAGAATAGAGATATAGTAGTATAGAGATATAGTAGAATAGAGATATAGTAGAATAGAGATATAGTAGAATAGAGATATAGTAGTATAGAGATATAGTAGAATAGAGATATAGTAGAATAGAGATATAGCAGTAAATCCTTGAAGCTTTGAGTTACATTGATAATGGTCTAACTGTTAAACTATTTACCATTATATAAATAATATCTCTGGAGAATTTTACAACAATCAGTTTAGAGAGTTTCCAATCAAGAAACAAAAGAAAATCTTGGTTTGGTTCCAAGTCTACAGGAACAGAACTAGTGTTATTTCATTGAAAGTGAAAGGAAGAATGATCGAATGTGTCTGCTTATGTTTATTCAAAATAATGGACAAATGTACTTCACTATTCACACGTCTGCTCTCATCACTGACTACCAATATGCAGTGTTACAAAACTATAACATAACGGATTTAAACACAATTAATTAGACAACAGTAGCAATTGAATGTTAATACAATTAAATACAAGAATGCGCCCGTCAACTTTCACCTTGGTAATTGAAGCCTATGTCTTGTTTTTATTGTCCAATAACCTAGGCCTACAAAATTTCACAAAAAATTTGGCCATTACACTGATGCCCACTCACAAAATTAATCAATCATAAACCAAAATTGAGGAGTGTTGATTGAAAAACTACAGAATATTGTCAGTTTACTTCAAAAAATGTCAAGGTAGATCATTTACACCTGGTTTAACTCTGAAGATTGCAATAAACATCAAAGGTAGTATGGTATATTATAAGTCAATAAACTGGTACATGTTAAACAAAACCAATCCTAGCTCAATCAAATACCACTTGCAATAAATTACTGTGTTACTTGTAACAATTTGTATTGAAAACAGTTGTACTGAAAATCTTGTGAACCATAGAAACAAATATTAGATTTCTTCAATCTAAAACATCATTACTGATGACCTTGAACATTAAAGGTCAAATTGTGACTAAACCTTATTTATGACAGCCATTCAGGTAAGAAATTGGATACATAAAAATCTGGTTTCAAGATAATAAAGGTTTTTTTTATGTTCTATATGTATAGTTGTATTCAATTCAATAAAATCAATCAAATAGAGTGAAGTGAAGAGAAATATTCTCAGGGAGGTGTGTTCTTAATCTCTTCATGCATAAAGAAATGTAAAACATTACAGGGTATGGGAAAAATCTATTAACTGCTCAATCAAATGTTAGTTCAAATCTGCTCAATCAAATGTTAGTTCTAGTTCAAATCTGCTCAATCAAATGTTAGTTCTAGTTCAAATCTGCTCAATCAAATGTTAGTTCAAATCTGCTCAATCAAATGTTAGTTCAAATCTGCTCAATCAAATGTTAGTTCAAATCTGCTCAATCAAATGTTAGTTCAAATCTGCTGAATCAAATGTTAGCTCAAATCTGCTCAATCAAATGTTAGTTCAAATCTGCTGAATCACATTTAGTCAAATCTGCTCAAACAAATGTAAGTTCAAATCTGCTCAATCACGTAGTTAGTTCAAATCTGCTCAATCAGATGTTAGTACAAATCTGCTCAATCAACATGTTAGAAATCCTCAACAAAATTAGTCAAATCTGCTCAATCACATGTAAGTTCTAGTTCAAATCTGCTCAATAAATGTTAGTTCAAATACTTTGCTACAAGATGTAGTACAATTCTTTCCTATCAACAGTACCAAATCTTCTACATGTAATTATCATTCCACAAATTAAGTCCATTGTTCCATTCCAAGGACGTTAAAATCCATCAACCAAATAGTTAAAGTTTAAAAAATTGTAATATTTTAAGAAGTCCACAATTTCAGTTATTTGAATCAACCAGAATTTGTACTCATCTGCCCAAACAAATAATTAATTGAACGCCTCATTATCACATGGAAGAGATTGAAATAAGCAAAATATATTCAAATCATTTCTGTTAATGGATGTAGTACCTTATCTAACCAACAATTTGAATACCTGAACAGAAATTTGTAACTTATTGCAATGCACTTTTCAAGCTCATACATCACTTAGATAAAACTAAAGAACATGATTAAAACTTATCAACAGTAAAAGTTTAAAACCTTACCATTCCTGGAAATCAATCTCATTGTTATTGCCAAGGGACTTAAAATACAACCAAATAGCTTGAAGTAAAAAACTTGAATGATTGTTACTGAAGTGACTATTTCAGTTCATTTACGATTATCCAACCATGAATTTTGACCATCAGCCAACTAAATACTTTCTCTAATTCCACTCGAGGATTCACACAGCAAGCAGCCATTGAACATACAGAAAGAACATTCAACAACAATCTAGGCTAGTCATTGACTTACAACTATATTGGCTATCAATAAATCACAAACCAAAAGTATTAGTAGACCAAAACAAAGGTCTAAAGTAGAAAAACAAATAAACGCCTTAGGTGTTTATTGATATTTACCAGACAATACCAGCCTTCTGTTCGCCTAATTAACACTGATTGGGCTAATTAACGCTGTGAACACTAATTAACACTTACAGTTAAAGAATTAATTAATCCCATGTTAAAACTAGACAGAGTCTAAATATCAATATTCAAGCACTTTAAATGAAGCTGTTTTCAAAGGTCCTGTTCATTAATCACCCATTGAAACATGTTGAAGAAGAACATAAGAGAAGACTTGATGGTATCCAACTGAGCTGCATTAATTTCAAGAGGAAATTGTTTTCAATGGAGGTTTTTCAAACTTCATTTATTAGCTGTTAAAAGAAAATCAATGAATAACAACAAAAAAGTTTCCCTTAAATTCAATACGCAAATTAGACAAAGGCAATTTCTTTTACCATAGATCGAAGAACTCTCTAGTTTATGAAATCAATTTTTTTCTCCTCTGAGAAATTGAATCACCCTTCATTAAAGTTTTCTGTACACTCAATAGAAAGTAAATTATATCTGATATATATCACTACAAATTACTTCAATATTTTTATTTTTCTATCAAAATAATCAATCTCTTCAGAATCCTATATAGATCCAACTGATATATCAGGTAAACAGTTCTTCTAGTATATTTTAATAAAGTTCAGATATTTTGTACATGGTTACTGTACATTATCTCTAACTTCAATCTATCATATAGCATTGGGCTATAAAAAAAATCAATTTGAATGAAATTTGAAAATGTTCTTCAATTTCATATTAAGTAATTTCAAAAGAAACTATAAGATTTCAAAATGGAATTTAAAACAAGATTCCAAGAAAAATAGAAAATGAAGGTTAATCAAGTTCAATTCTGGAACCATAACCAATTCCTTTTTACAATTTACCATTGCCTTGTTATGAAGGAGGCATTGGAGACACATAAACATAGAACTTTGAACAATTCTCAAGACAATTTGAAGAGAACTTAGTTCTAGGTAATATTGATAAATTCGGTTGGATAAGAACCTTAGAACCTGAGCATATGAGGAAAAATAACTTAAAAGTTAGATCGTTTTCTTGAACCAAAATGTCAAACAACTCATTTACAGAAATTAAAGTAAAAATCATCAGCATGACATTGGTAAACTGGTAAATTCTTCCTGGTGCAACAATCAATATCAATTATTATTAATGGAAATCAGAATCAGTTTTTGAAGTCATTTTTAAGCCTGAGTAAGCAAATCTTAAGAAATAAAATGGTAAACTGCTGAATCGTGTTCTTGAACCATGAGTGTGTGATAATGACTGGCCAATCTAAGTTGATAGTGTCTGTTATTATACAGCTTATCTCTCTTCACTGTATGATGAAACAGTTATTATATTGACAATCACAATATACTATCAGGAAGGTAGTTGATATTACAGATAATTACAAATCAAAATCATTTCTATTTCAAATATTTGTCCTATTTGAGTAATTTTTTCTTAAGACGTCTATTCAACACTGGAAGACAGATTCAGGATTCAACATAGAAATAGATAAACGTCCTGATGAAGTCTGCGTATCCAACACAAATGTTGGCAGTCTGAAAGTATGTAATCAAACAGACAACCTGAAGTACTGTTATCATACCACAGACAAGTTCAAGGAAATTGCTATGGTTTCTGAGTTGGCAGCAAATATCTTAACAGACTATTTTCAAATCGTATAAAGTACAATAACTGATCAAAACAACATTTACACTTCTAGAATCACATCAAAAATGTCTTCCCCTTATCAACCCAAAATATCTCGAAATCATCAACTCAAATCACGAGTAAACAAACTGGTCTTCTGATTTAATATCATTACTACTGAACCAGAAACATGGTGGACAAGAAATGTGAAAGTCGTCTGGTCCAAGTTTTTTAATCAAATTTCTCATCAATTGACTGAATTATTGATAGATTTTCTTAACCAGAAATATTTTGTCAAGGTTTGTCTTGTAACCAAGACCAACTCAAATTACCGTGCAGTTCTATTTTTATCTGACTGAAGCTATTCCAATTTCTTGTTTGATCTCTTGCAGGTCCACTTGTTCAGAATTCAGATATTCACAATGGTTAGGTTTTTCCAGACCAAAATATGTGTTTTGCAAAGGTAAACTTACTATAATAGGATGTGATGAAATCATCTAAATAGTTTTAAAATTAAGAAGCAAAGAGCACATATATGTATAAAAGAACACATTGGATTAGATAATGGTATAACTTCTATAATAACAAGGTATATCACATTTCAACATCATTGCTTTCAGATGGAATGAAATAAAAATGAATGGAGTTATGCATCCTACTCTCCTGCACCTAATGAGATAATGAAGACAGGTCAAATAGGGTAAATTGTAAATCATATTATGATTCATTCCTTTATTTTTTTCATGTATGCCCCAAACTATAACTTTTCAAAAAACCTCATATACGTCACATCATACAATACTAACCCTACCTCACAATCTATAACATTAATATTATAATTTAATCAGATGGTAAAAAGAGATATCACCTAAATTATTCTACAACACCAAACTACAAACAATACATATTCAGATCATACTCTAGACCTACAGACGACACGACTTTTACAGCCCATATTAGATATATGATAACAGCATTTTTCCTACATCAAAATCATTTATAAATTGACTTCAATGTATGACACATTTAACAAGTTTTTAATGGACTAATTTTTCTTTTCACAGTTTTATTGAAGCAATTCATGAATGAAAAACTTGCCTATTTTATGCCCCCTCAAACATGAGAAGTAATAAATTATTTACACTGAAAGAAATATATCTTCTATTACAACTTTTCTTAAAGTATAATACGCCCCAGAGAAGGCGTACCACCAGTAGCTACATCCTTACAAGAATTAGTCAGAGTATTAGCCTGTGTACTATTTTAAGGTTGTGCATACATACAGATCTGTCAAAATCGTCAAAATAGATGGCTTATGGCACTGTCCCTCATTACACACTGCATGGCATTGCCATCTTCATTAACCCATTAGGTGCAGAAGTGTAGGACTATCATTTTACTAAAGAATCAAACAGAGGTGCCAGAACCAGAATTTAGCTCTACCCGTTTGGAGGCCATTTATGTCAGAAGACTTTTGGCTTCATTTTGTACCACAATAGGACATTAAAAGATGTAATATTGAACATATCTTAGAATATTTCATAGAACAAAACATTTTATACATAACATTTATCAACATACAGAAATTCTAGATAGAGTACAGTTAGAGAAAGAATGTGAAACAGTTTCAATTTTCATATATATATAATTTAACACATAATAGACAATCCTCTTACAAAATGAGAATTTACTTGACACTATTATTGACAAACACCCTCAGGTGTAAACAATTTACCATTTAAATACCAATTACAATGACCTTTTCTAGATCTTTTACCCAAAATAATTACAGACTAAGATACTCCTAGCCATCTTCTCTTTCATTTTACTGCTGAGTTACATCAAGTCTACATCATATAACAATAGCTAAAATAGGGATAATTTTAATCCTTTAATTATCAACTTATTTCTGAAACTATTAACTCAACTTGTCCATTTAAACTAAGATCAAATTATCCATATATTATCATTCAATCCAAGTTTTATAAAGTTACACTATGAAACGAAATTAAGCAAGTCTGGTTATTAGAGACAAAACTTAGATAAGCAACAGAATCAATCAATTCAACAACTAGACTGAAATACCCTAACAACCAGACTAAAAGACACTAACGACCAGACAGTAATCAATGGAAAGAGTAGATAAGTCAGTCAGTAATTTATAATGAAATTGATAGTTTAAAAAGTTTAGTATATTCTGTTCAGACTGGACTTCAGTTTTAATCTACTCAGACTCCGGTTCTGATGATACAGATATCTACTTGTTACATCATTTCTATATCTAACACTTCTTTATAAACTGTCAAAAGTTCTTAATGCTATAATCCCGGAACTCATTGTGGTTATATGAAATAGGGACAGGCCAGGATTCTAGAAAAGAGGCTGGCGCACCTTTTGTCCTCTCCAACTTTCTAATTTCTGATCATTTTACATAGAGAGCCTGTGAGCTGTGAACATTATAACTCATAAGCTTAGCTACAAATTTCCTGTTTCTGAGACTAAGGTATGATCTGTCTAACGAATGTCGAACATTCCATTCAAGTATTAGAGTAATATTGGGTGATTAAACATATATTATTTAGTTCACTGGAATTCAGGAAATAAACGTAAGAAAATTTCCATCATATCATTGCCTGAATTTATTAGACCACAAAATTCCTAAACTTTCCTTCTTTTTGTTTCATTTACGTTGAAAACTTTGTTAAAAATTTCCTTATAAATCAGGATACATCAAACCAAAACTAGAACTATCCAGGAAATACACAATGATGACCACTTGAAGTGTCCAGTTTATATTATCTATGACATTTATCTGACATTTAACCTTTCTACAGATATAGATCCCTAATAGATCATTATAGATCACAAATAGCCTGTAGTTATAACAACAATAGTTTATAGATTTCATAAAATATCAACAAGTACAATAAATATTGTTAATAATTAACAAAATATAATCAATTATAAAACTGTACATCTGTTGTAGAAATATTTCACTCAATATTGCTAATTATATTTTATCAGCTGCATGAAATGAAGATATGCAGCTCTTCAGTAGAAAATGTGTTGATCATTATTCCTGAAGGAATTTTTCAATTCTGTTTCAATACTTATTATCCCTGAAGAAATTTGAAACATACAATAAAACAGTGTGAAATCTCAATAATCAAAACATTGAATTTAAACATGTGGCTTCAGTATAGAAGGGAATTTAAAAGTCCTTACTTTTCCAGATTATCCTAGAATCCATACTTTAAATAATTACCAGCTTCTTAAAATTGAGAATTCAACACAAAAATGAACACTAACTAAATCCTAAGTCCACCATCCTCAAAAACTTCTTATTCACTCAAAAGTTTAACTTGAATTAAAAAGACACGGCTCCAGTTCACATAACGTATTGGACATATTTGTAAGGCTTGTCACTTCCCTTAACTGATACTACAATCTTCGTATCTTATCATTAAATACTAAACAATTGAATTTTTGTTTATGGCTGAATCCCACACGCTTTTCAATTTGATAACTATTCCCCTTTACGCTATTTCATATAACACTGAAATAAATGGATATCATTCAAGTGTAAATGACAGTTGGTTTTGAATGAAATAGTTGACTCAATGACATATATACTGGTAATATAATAAATATAATTTATATCACTATATTATATATAAATACTGCTTATGAAAGCCTCCCATAATAAACTTTCTAATAAAACTTGAATGAAATGTATTTTACTTACCAACTTAATGATGTTTTCCTTCAGTAAGAAATTCAACATACATTGCATGAAGATAAAATGACAGTTTTATTTTTTGATCTGTAAAAACCACTCCTATGCTATTAAAAAGTTATGGTCATAAAGTCAAATTGACATCAATATAATTAAAGAATGTCATTCTCTGTCCACTCCTGTCTGCACTAGTGTAGGTTGTATTGCATTTGTTAATTGGTCACAATCAAAGTGTGGTATTGAATCTTAAATTTTTTACGCTTGTCTTAAACATTCAACTTGAAGAATTTGGTAAAGTTATACTGTCATTTATAGTATTCATATTGAATATCAGAAGTCACCTTCTGTACTAGAGAACTGAAACTATGGAGCTGACCTTGCTGAAGGAAGAAGTTTGCCTGAAAACATTATATTGGAATAAGACTAGTGTTGGGTATTACCAATGATGCAATGTTGTATCATGATACATCGATTCAACGATATATCGCGACCAAACCCAAATGACCTAAATAGTAAGATGACCTAACAGAAGTTATAATTTATAAAAACAGAAGTTATAATTTTAAAAACAGATGTTATAATTTTTAAAAACAGAAGTTATAATTTATAAAAACAGAAGTTATAATTTATAAAAACAGAAGTTATAATTTATAAAAACAGAAGTTATAATTTTTAAACACAGAAGTTATAATTTATAAAAACAGAAGTTATAATTTTTAAACACAGAAGTTATAATTTATAAAAACAGAAGTTATAGTTTATAAAAACAGAAGTTATAATTTTTAAAAACAGAAGTTATAATTTTTAAACACAGAAGTTATAATTTATAAAAACAGAAGTTTTAATTTATATCAGCCAATAAGATGACAATCCATTTACCACACCTTTCATACTTCTCTTACAATTATATTATTTGACTGCTGTGCAAATGGAATTGAATTTGATATCCTACTGTTTGATGCAGATCGAGGCACAGATGCACTTCAAAATTATATTCTGTGCCAAAAACACATTTTACATTGCATTATCACTATAAAACAAGTGCAAACAAAGATCCAAAGGAAGCGTTCATATTTTCAGCATAAATAATTCTTACCCCAAAAATCCTGGTTTATCAAAAACACCAACTTGCTTCAAGAACTCACAATATATGAAATTAACAATTTTACGATTGTTTGAAATTTGGCTTCATTTAAAATATGTTTGCTACTGACACGATATGAAAAGAATATATCATATCTAAGGCTGTCACAAGTCAAGAGAGATGAGGATATATCAAACAGGGATAACAAACATATGACAGGATTTCCCTTTCCACCTCTTATATTTATCTAATTTCAATGTCAAACTAAAGGTTACAGTAAAAACATATAACTCATAATAATAAATTGAAGTATTAAATGTAATCTTTGTAACACTGTTGTTCAGTTGACTGCTGTGTGGTCAATTCAACCTATAACAATATGACTTGCAAACGTTTGAATAGTTGAATATGCTATCTGTTGACAATTTCTGATTTTGGTCAAATATACATACAACTATCTATTAAACCTGTTTAGTAGCTTATCTCCATAGCATATTAGCATGTTATCAAAACTGAAATATAACTTTTTAACATTTCTATTATCAGTGTAACTGTTAAGACTGTGCAGAAATTGATCAGGTCTCATTTAAAATTAGAATACAAAGAATGTTAAATTAGCATGACCTGAACAAATATGCAAGTTTCTGTTAGACCAGGCTTCATTCATTGCAAGACCAGATCATATCCAAAAATAAAATGTAGAGAATCTTTCTTAATTACTGTACATAAAAAAGACTTCCTTAAAGAAATACACTTAGAAAATAAATATGTAATTAATAGATTTTACATTCTACTTTCCGCAAGCAAATTAAGAGAGAAAGCAAAAAATAGAAAACCAAAGTGGAACAACAGTTGTTTTATTCAAAACAACATTCTGAGCAGTTTACTAGAATCTCTTTCTTAATCAAAATTTGTCAATAAAATATAAAATCTCTATAATTCTATATCCTTAATTTCAGGATTGAGAGACTTCTGATTTGAAATTGTGGTTTCAGTTTCACGATCAAGCCAGATGGAGAAGAATGTTGTCTATACGATGAGGTGAAGATGATGTATGTAATTATATTGAGTGTTAATACACTCTCATCCATCATATTAGAATAAACGTCACGATAAAATCAACTGATAAAATCAAACGTAATTTACACAACTACCCTCCAAATCTCATAAAACCTAATCTGAAATTCATCAACTTTTCTCACACCAACTTAAACAAAAAATATAATAAATCTCACTTCAATTTGTCCGCCGCTTATTTCATCAACATTTCGTTTTAAATCGAGATTTCAACGTAATCAAATAATCTACTAACCTCGTGAAATATATCCAATAAAAATCCAGATTTTTTCTAACTTAATTTGAGACTGTCTGGTCACAGATATTTGAAAACTTCTCCGCTAATTAAAAGTAGGATTAAAAATCCGATAAAACTTTCTAAATTAACTCGCGTCTAATTCACTTGAAGTAAAATCCAATAACATTTCTGCAATGTGTCTCCAAATTTACACAGAGAAGACTTTGTGATGTACGTTGAGGTCAGGTCATAAGACAATATTTCAAACTCTCACCATCAAAATATCCACAAACACAACTTAACACAGGAGTCTATTGTTGACAATATCCCTTAAAATCAACATAAAAAACTAGCACAATGTTTTGGTCGTTTGCTAGCCAGGGTGTCTAATAAACTAATGACGGTTTTGTTCCGCTTGACGTTGTACTAGCCCCAGGCTAACAATGGTTGACCACTCAGTTCTGTCCCAATACACTTCTCAGGTCTACCTGGCCATGGCATGTTGCCAAATTATATGATAAATACATTGCAATACAATCCTCTACTTGTATTGCACCTGAGGTATAAGAAGTTGCAATGTTTGACTGTGGTGGTAATTCAGTGTTAAAATGTTTGAAATAACCAGATATAACATTACAACCTCACTAGTCATTAGTATCGGTTTATAATCTCCTAGCTCAGTGTACAGAATTAACTCTCACGCGATATATCTCATTATATATGCCAGCTAATACTATTAAATTTTTCTAAATGTAATTGCAAATGCTCTTATTGAAGAAAAAATTCATAAGATTTTAAGACATTTGCTGTATTTTTAGAAATTTTATCTGAGATACATTTAACTGCTTGTCACATCAGCCCTTGAAAGTTTTACCTGCTTGATGCTGATTTTTTTTAACATTCAAAACAATAATCATTTAATTTAACATGATTTGAAATTGAACTCTTTTCCTTTAATTGCAAAGATATAAAGAACAAATTAACAGGATAAAAATGGCATACCTTTATTATCTAGTCAATTTGGTCCAAAAGGTAGAAATGAAATTGAAGATTTGGTGTAAACATAAAGGTGAACCATCCTGTGTTGTGAGGTATTTGTTTATTGATAAGATATGTAAATAATATTGATAGCAGTCTACAATCGACTGAGGCTGTCCTAAAACCTGGCTTAATACAACATTCTAATCAGTAGGTAAATAAATCCAGGTTTAAAACTTGTTATTCCAGTTTATGACACTGGTTTGTATGGCTGTAGGGAAGATCAGGATTACTGGGTTTAGATTAAGATAATCTATAGATAATCTGTCTTACAGTAAGGTGATTGGCCATGCCTATTGCCTTCACCAGTAGGCATATTTATAGACTTCACTGCTTTTAAAACCATTATGCTGGGATTTCATTCAACCATTGGTTCAAGGTTTATTTCATAAGATATAAATCACACAATTGTTCAAATAGAAACACTAATAAAACAGAGATAATCCTCTTAACTTTCTAAATCTTTAATTTGATATTGATGTTTTATTCTCAATGTTTTTTAAATAGAGATTTACATTCCTCTAGGACCTTCCTTAATTAAATAAACAATTAATTCATTAATTAACTAAACTGTATTTTCATGGCCAACTTTTTTGAATCATATTCATGTAATAATGTAATCTTTCAAGAAATTCTATCATTCAGGTGCTATATAGCCCGTTATTTCTGATGCACCTCAATAGTCATAACAAGGATATTCAAATCGATAGAACATAATATGTAACCAGAATTTTTAAATTTCAACATTTTGATTTCATATTCACCTTATAATCAGGAAATCAGTTTCACATAAATCATAAGGAGCATATACTTCAATATATAATCCTTTTATATGTTAACGATTCTTATAATAGATTTAACTAATTCACCTGAAAATACTATAATATTGCAATAGCCTATAGAATTATTACTTATAATATGAATTAGTGTACATTATTATACTTTATATATAATGTCCTATATTAGTATAATTATTACGATATACTTTATATGATAATGTCCTATATAGTATAATTATTACGATATACTTTATATATAATGTCCTATATTAGTATAATTATTACTGTTTCAAAAACCTTTTAGCTATATACATGTCCTATATTAGTATAAGTTATTACTGATATACTTTATATATAATGTCCTATATTAGTATAAGTTATTACTGATATACTTTATATATAATGTCCTATATTAGTATAAGTTATTACTGATATACTTTATATATAATGTCCTATATTAGTATAAGTTATTACTGATATACTTTATATATAATGTCCTATATTAGTATAAATTATTACTGATATACTTTATATATAATGTCCTATATTAGTATAAATAATAAGTTATTACTGATATACATCTGATTTAAAAAAATTCAAAATAAATATTTAACTTTAGAGCATAATGCCAATAATGCTGAAGGATTAGCATTCCCTATTTCCTTGCAAACACATGTTTTTTGAGTCTAAGAACTTTTATTTAATTAACTGAATTTTCTCTTACAAAAAAAAAATACTAAATTGCAAGATCCAAATCACATCTAAATTTATAAAAAATTTGTTATAACAGAATAAAGGATGGAGCTCTTTTTAAAATGAAAAACTTGCATGAACATAGCCTTCTTTAATGTTGAATGAAGATATCATTAACAACACAAGCAGATTGCATATATCATGAAAGTAAAATTTTATGTAATTGATTAAACTTGTCAAGTATATAACTTCTAATGTCACTCAATAAATAAAGAAAAACACTCAGTAATTTCAAGTCTGTCAGACAAGTTTTTCCGTTTGAAGTAAGAAATTACAGATTTATTAAATGTAATAAGATTTCGAGAGGATATGTAGTGGAAATTATACAAGACAAATAACTGGAATCATGCCAAAAAATCTTAATTTTAAACCTATATAAAGATATCTATATGCATGGAATCCTATTAGAGTGTGGGAGGAAAAACGCTGCATTTGACTTCTTATTCATTGGAAATCCAATTAGCTTCAAACATTTCTCAGAAGTTTACAAAAATTCAATTGCAACACTGCCAAAAACAGTGTTTGAATTTTTCACATGTTCGTTAATTTAGAATTAGACAGAGTGTATGTATCTGAATTTCAGTCAGTACAACACAACGCTTTTATTGTTAGCATGACAGATCCACCTTGGTCTAATATAAGTCAATTTATCTGATCATAGGAATTCAACACACAATCTTATCTTGATTAATTCAACCACAGATATCACTGAATGAATAAAATAGACATTATGAATAAATAAATAAATAAATGATATATCATATAACACATTGTAACTATATTATTATATGTCATGATCAAGTCTATTGAGAATGATCAAGACTACCAATAGAATTTATAAAATCCCAAGAAACTATCATTTAGTATCATTACTATTGGAACCCCCTATTTATCTTTTGAAACTAGTCTTAATAAACCAAGTACTGACAATCTGAACGGGAAAATGAAATCCAAAATACGAATAACATTTTAACAAAACATAAATAGAAGCTAATGAACTTTTCACATGAGGAATTATATCAATCATATGCAAGTAAGTGGTATCAGGTGTTTAAAAAAGTAAGCAAACGCTGTCTGATGGCATCAAGAATGAAATATACACACTGCATATATATTGTCAAAATTAATAAAAATAAATGACTTAATATCTTCTGTGAACTTTTACATTCCTTTTCGTAAATTAATTTATCACAAAAAACCATATTTGGCATTTAAAAAAAAACAGAGTAGACATTGTTCGTAATTTGATTTAGGTGAATTGGGAGTTTCACGAAGAGTCACAGTAGCATTAAACATTGTAGATTAATAAATAGGACAAATAGAAGTTTATCAGATCTAATTAATTATAAATTATATCAACATTATTAATTAACGAGAACATTGAACATGATTAAATTCTCATTAGAGATCAACCTTATAGAAGATACCAGATTCCTACTCAGAGAAATACTGATTATATATTTACAACAGTTATAGCTCAGATTTGATCTCATTGGTCCTATCTTTATAACACGTCATGTTAGGGTGAGGTACGATCTATGTCGAGAAACATTACCAGGAAAATGTTTTGAGTATTATGATTGTTCAATAGACCAAATTGCCGTCTTCCTTGAACGATCAATAGATTACAAACAATAGCACCAATTGAAAATTTTTTTTATCAAACTAATCTTAAAATAAACAACTATCCCTATTCAAATAGGGCAGACGCAGTAAGGATGATTAGGGTGACTGCATTAAGAGTTCACAAGGTGTGTATATTACATCACACCTGGGTACTTATAGAGATGATAATACAAGGTTATATAAATACTATAATACCATCCCTGTCAATCAATATACATGAAGTAATATGGGCCAGATTCAAATTTCAAAATGTGAAATAACTCACAACAATATGTCACACTGTGATAATCTCATGGCCTGTGAAAAAATCATGGTACAAATTTATATGCATATAATATTATATTGAGGGCTTACAAATCTGATCTGTGAAACAAAATATGAATTCTAATAAAACAGGTGTTCTTTAAAGTCAACTGCCTCACAGGATCTAAATATATAGGATTTCATTCAGTATTTGAATATACAGCATTTCATTCAATATCTGTATATACAGCATTTTGTTCAATATCTGTATACAGCATTTTGTAATCAATACCGGTATTTGAATATACAGCATTTTAGAATTGTGTTTGATATCTAGATCTACAGCTTTTTGTTCAATATTTGAATATACAGCATTTTGTTCAATATTTGAATATACAGCATTTTAGATTTTGTTTAATATCTAGATCTACAGCATTTTGTTCAATATCTGAATCTACAGCATTTTGTTCAATATCTGAATCTACAGCATTTTGTTCCTACTACACAAAATTCGCCTGTTTCCATGAAATGTTTTCACTATTAACCTAAATGTCAAACAAGTAGAAATATGAATATGAAGCTACTTTAAAAATCTCTAAAAAAAATATCTAGAAGCACTCCTGTACTAAATATTCCTCTAGTTGGACAACAAATTAACAAAAAAAAAAGGAAAAAAAACCTGGCTAAGCAAGCTTTCCTTACATAAAAACTCATAATAAATAACAAAATTCCTAAAGTATCTGTGTAATTGGTGTAATAGCTATACAGATAATATTCCATTACAAAAACTTGATCATGCATGCTTCATTACTGTGATATCAATATACATATTGGTACATCTGTTACATCAAAGCATAAGCATGCTGAATATATTATACAGTTAGTCTGTTATTCCAAGCAGGATTTCTGTTCACCTTTTATTAGTCATCACAGATCATTTATCATCACCTAAATCAGGCCTGACAGCCGAATCATCTTTCATTTAACATCACAGCACATGTCATATTGCATTATTCTAAATCACTTCATTGTCACATATACACATGATAAATTACTAATAAATTGCTGCATATTTAAATATAACCATGGAAACCATATTTTTTAAGCAAGACAGGAGGAGAATTTTCAATTTTAATTGAACAGCAAATATGATGAGTAACAGCGTTGCAATAATAAAATGACTTGACATATAATTTTTCTTGCATAACAAATGATTAATTGTAGATCATCTGATACAAAACTTTGGATTTGAAGTTATAAAGATTGTGTTAATCTTCATAAATTATAATCATACTACAACTAAGACAAATAGGATTCTAATAATCCTGCGCTCCTGGAAGACCAGTACTGTCTTTATTAGCCCATAAGGTGCAGAAGAGTAGGAGGTAAAACTTCATTCATTCAATAGTAATCTGTGCTTTGTAGTTTGATCTGCTTGATAACGATAAGAGGATACTTATTAAAACGTAGCATTATAAATAAACAATAGTTGTAATCTATAAAGACTTCCTCTGAGTTATATGTATCAACTATTGCCATGTTTGATAACGATAAGAGAATACTTATTAAACGTAGCAGTATTAATAAACAATAGTTGTAATCCATAAAAACTTCCTCTAAGTTATATGTATCAACAATTTAATGCCATTCAAGGATCACTTAAAATACAGTATTGAAAGACTTTGCTTACTCTTAATTTATGGCAGTCCAATTAAAGCCTTCTGATATTAAAAAAAGTTATGCATATATCTGAAGTAATAATTCTACAGTACCAGTTAACGTTCAATATCAAGTTTAAGTAACCACAACTTAAAGGCTTTTTTTCTAAACAAGATGCCAAGAATAAATCAGTCGGTTTGAAAAGAATAAGTGGTCAGATAATTATTAAGTAGCTACCTCAATAATCAACCGCAACTATTTTAATACAAATACCAGTACGATTTATGTCTAGTTAAGCCACAAGAGGACCTCATGTTGAGTTAAATATGTCATTATGTAGGATAACAAGTAGATTTACTGTCACCTGTCTTTCTACCAGCTCCAAATCTCCCTTTATCTTACCATTTGACTGACTCCAGCTGATTTACAGGTAATAATGTGTAAGAAATTAAGGTAATTTGCTACCAGCCCCACGTAACATCTAATCAAAATCTCTTACCTGACCCTAGTTTAACACCCAAACCTCAAACACACGTTCACATAAACTTAGTCTAGATACCGCAAACTATGACAGAGATATGTGACCTTTAACAAGGTTAGAGTTCACGACACAGGTTCTCTATTGACACTGGTTTAAAGAGATAAAGGATGTCTGTACAGAGCCTTGTGTAGAAAAAAAGGGAGTTAAATCCCATTGTCAATAACTCACGATTATCAGCTAATGAGTTGAAAAGATTCATTGATAACTGAGCGTATTGTCACCTTCTTGTTTTAAGTATCTATTTTACCTGGGTGGGTCGTTAAAACTCAGCTATATAAAGGTGGTACTTTAGTTCAATCAGCTAGCAGACTTGCTGAATTTAACAGACACATAATAGTAAAACATCAACGCTAAAAAATGTATCCGTTCTTATACCCAGACTAAATGTTTTACTGAAAAATAATTACATGTTTTACCTCAGGTAGAGCCTCCTTCACAATTCAAACAAAATGGCTGTCTTTGATCTCCCGAGACAAGAGGTAATACAACCTTTTAATTACAGAACATTAACATCGTAACATTTCACATTTTAAATCTTTTTACTCCCACAAAGTAATAAAGTAAATCTCATATATTTAAATAGAGTGATGAACTAGTAGATGTATAACAGGGTTCTTGATGTTGTTGTATTAGTCAGCCATGTTTGAATCTAGTCTAAAGTGACTGGCTGTAATATTCAAGGTTTTTGAGGATAAATATGATAACATAATATCTAATCAAATCCTAAACTTAATGATTGTAACCAAGGTAACCATTTATTTGAAGCATCCCTTTAGGATATTTTTGAGAAGGGGCACTGTGATACTGTGATAGGATAAGTTAACCTTTACAGAAAGAGTCAAATGCATTGGGAGATGATTGTAAACCTTAACTAGAACTTAAGAAAATATATACAGAAGTCTCAGCATTTTAAGATTTCTCTAACCTTACCAATGTGATGAAGTTATGAACCTTGGTAAAAATCTTAACCGAATTATCAAAATAAATTGATAGCAAGATTAATCTTCTATTGTAAATTTGTTAAGAACAACAGAATACTCCACTTCAGAAGTACAATGGTCAGACGTACCACAGGAGAAGAAAAGTTTACTCTATTACCATTGTATATCATGATGGGAGATAACTCTTCCCGGTCAAACTCTCTAAACTTCTTTAATATTTGTATTTATGATATTATTGGTCAATTATCCCATAATTATCAAAACATACTACCTTATATTTCAAATGATATGATTTGTATTAGAGCCCATGGTGTCTGCTTGTTTTAGAGCCCATGGCGTCTGGTTGCCGTCTGATGATTTGTATGGTATAATATTGATAAAGAGGTGTAAAGAGAAAACAGGTCCTAGTGATATTTTCACAACTAAGGTGGTGTTTATACACTGAACAATATTTGTTAGAGATAATGAAACTAGAGGGGGTTCGTTAAACATATTAATTAACTTGACCTCATTCTAATAGAGTTTGTTTAACCCCACGTAATGTAAATAATGGACAGTGAATCAACACATACTAACATATTTTACATAATATTACATTATACAGCATTGTTAATGAACCACAAATCTCTTGTGTGTAATTCACACTGCTTTTAGAATGAAAATCACTTGATTTCAGTAACTAACTAGTTAGTTAAGGCATTTATCTACTGGAACATTTTTAGCTTAAACAGTGTTTAATTGATCAAAATGCAGTTGAGCACTATTGAGAAAATGAATATAGTTAATATTTCCTTCAAATTCTGGCTCATATCTAATCAGCTTTACAGGTTATTTGTCTACAATTAAGGACATGTTTCATGATCAACCATCATTTGGACATTAATGAACATGGTTAAAAAGCTTCCTAGTAAATTTTAGATGGAGTTTTCGGTTTGATATGTTGCAAAGTGTATTTTAAACACCTGAATCATGTCATCTAAATTCAGTTACCATAACAATAGAAAGGCGACCAATGAATGATAAATGAACAGGAGATTGTTTTGTAAACAATATTATAATATATTCACTTTCTATAAGGAAATATCTCTCAATCAATAGTTATTTCCTCTGGTAAATTTGTAATACAAATAAAATATTTAAAGCTTTATCAGTCAGTACTCTTGTGAAAGACCAACATGGAAGATTAAAATATGAACCTTTTGTTTGCTGTGAGAAAGTAGCCTGCACTGTTTATGTTTAGATCAGAATACAAGCAATTGAATACAAACTATCTTTGACTACAAACTAACTCTGAATGACAAATCATCTTCTTAAAGCAAGAGATAGAATGTTCACTGCTTTGAAACGCTAGTGAGGTGTTGGATCTTTCCATGTTTACAGGTTTCATCAAATAAAGCTTTACCAAGAAAGTGTTATCCCAATAACGAAAATATTGTTATCAAATAAGGTGTTTCAATGCATCAAGCAATTATTTAATAAATTCACCTAATGAAATCTGACAGGATATAAAATACAATGTCTGTCAACAATTGTTATTCAAAATACAATATCTGTCAACAATTGTTATTCAAAATACAATATCTGTCAACAATTGTTATTCCACTGTCTCTATATCATCAATATCATTAGTTTGAACTACGTCATTCACATTAAAACATTTAGAAAGAAAACAAATAAAAACTTGTTGTTTTCATATCATGTAAAGCAAATAAACATTGATTGAACTGGACTTACTGAATTGTAACGCAACATAACATATGCCAATGATACAACTACATGTATCTGGAACAGATTTGTATTATCAGTATTCATATTATAAATGAAATGAAAAGAGTTTACAACCTACTTTTCTGCACTTAATGGGCTAATGAAGACAAGAGTATAATTAATCTAAACAAGAACAGCAGCAGAACAACACATTTGGCTTAAAGATAATGTACATAAATAATTTGGATCCTCAATGGAAAGAAAAAGAAAAGAATGAAGATTAAAGTTTACAGCCATTTTTTTACACGCAAGATCAAGATGAGTTTCTGATCAGGTGTAGAAAATTTACTCGATAATGTACACTAAAGATCTTCAGAAGTTTAATATGTTTGTGTCTGTAAATTTAAATTCCAGAAAATCCATGAGGACTTGGTTTTAATTTAACTATCAGCTTGGTTCTTCATGTTGCGTATTTTAATTGAAGCCATCAACATTCAATACGCATGTCTTAAAGGGGCCCAGGCTTGATTTGTAGGGGTCGTTTTGGGCCTTTGTTACATTTAAACAGTCCTCAGAAATATTCAAGCTGAGAAAATCGCAAAATACCTTGAAATATGCCTCAAACAAAAAATTTCACTTTTCATTTTTTTTCCGTGCTGTACGCGGCTGGTCTCCAGTCAGTCTGAAAATTGTGTGTCCTGTTGACAAAGTCTACAATTGAAAAATGCGTTGTAGTCTGTTTATATAGATGACCACTATTGCACAACGGGAAGGATAACTCTTTGATTATCAAGACGAACCGTTCTCCAATATAGCGGGGCATTCGTAATTTCTTAAGTCATTATGATTTTTCAAACACGGATAATTATGGATACACATGGATTTGAAGGCTCAAATTTCAAAGGTAAGCTCTGTAGACTATTTCTGATTAGCTAACCAAAAGATTTTATGTGTTTGAGGCTGTGGGATGATTGTCCGAAACAAATAAAGCCTGGGCCCCTTTAAGACACTTCAAAAATTATCATTCAGGCTGCGAGAACTGTAAACAGTTAATCTGACATCATTTTGTGCCAATTACTGTTTCTTTAGGAGAAATTGTCTGTAATGACCAATAAATCAATAACTGTATCCTGAAGATGAATGGGGTTAATAGGTTGTCTCCCTTTATTATATATTCTCTAATCAATGAGGTAATTAATGAAATGCTATTTAATACAGTGTAGTGTATGTGATAAAGGTAATCAAGTATATCAGGTACAAATACCTTTACATAATGACTTGCACTTGTTAAAGGTAACAGAAGGATCACTTAGTAGGCAATAATTGATCTTAATGTTTCAACAGGATGCAAATGATGTAAACAAAATTTACATTCTACTCTGCATTTGAAGGAAGCTCGGAATTTTTAAGCCAGGAAGAAGCTGATTTGCTATCTATTGAATAAATACCACCATTTCTCTTTGGGGGACACAAATAGTTTCAATGTCAAATCAGACAGCGGCTATTTTGATAAAAAGGTAGATGGTTAATCATTCATCATCATGCATTGTACATAGATGTAATACATACAATTCTTAAAGTCATTGCAAACTTTTTCCTATAAGCTTCATGCATAAATCTCATATAAAATGGTATCAGCCTACAATGTATTGTCAGTGAAAACGCTAGTAGGGTAAGGGGGGTGCATTTTATCTTAAATTCCCCAAAAATTCAAAATTTGTTTTATATATCTTTACAGGCATATACAAATTTAAACTTGCAAGTAATGGCAGATTTCAGAGATACATAAAATTTATCAAGATATAAGGGCTATTTGTCTCTCCATAAAGTCAGTCTCTCTCCCCCAGTACCCCCAGTTCCGTGAGGGTGGTGCTGCCACTGTGTATTATCAAGCTGCCAATTTTTTCAATAGGCCTACTGTGACATATCAACTTGATAATTCTTTGCAAAAAATGTTAGATAACTTTTCTTTTAAGAAGAAACTTATAGAGCTGAGTATCTAGCTAATAGTTTCTGTGAAGTAGAAGATAAGTTGAAGCTTCATAATATGATAACAGATTTCTAGTTAATCTCCACGGCTAATCAGTGTCAATCATGTGTAATCAGTTTCTATGGTAATCAAATATTTCACTATAAATTGAGGCTAGAAAACCTTAGATAATATTTTATATAAGGTACAGTGTTAACTGTTATCATGGACTATTAATAGTCAGGTTTCTTATCATAAAAAGTGGCACACAAGATATTGCCTTACAAATAGTTAACTTCTTAGGTGTTCTGGTAAATCTTTCAAACTTTTAATCAGAAGGAATACAAAAACAGTAATTTCAATCATAACAATAATGGCGTTTTCCACGTAAAAAGTAAATCTAGCACCAAGCTAGCTTAGAGCCTGCTTTTTTGCTGTGAGTTTACTTTGTTCCAGAATGACTTTAGCCTCGATAACAATGTTGCACATAATGGACAGATTGTGATGTCCAAGACTACCAATTAATCACAAAATTACCAATGTGCATGAGCAGATTAAAGTAAACCAAGTTATGTTGTTATGAGATGGATTCTGTCTTTACTGTAGATCTATATAGGTATAATTCTGGTTGTGATATATATATAGGCCTATACAGGTCACTTCAAGAAGGAAAATATTTAATGGTCATCATTCAAGCACCTGTATAGGATTTAAATTTAAGCTTGTGGGATTGACAAGTGCATATTTAATTCTTGCTCCTTATAAAAAAACCTCAAATATTTACAAAACTTTTTTAGATGTGATTCACTATTTTTCCGTTTCAATTTGTAACTTGCCAGGGGGTTATAAGTACAAACGTAAATTTGATCTTTGCCCTTTATCTTTTCACACAATAATACATACACAGTATGAAAAAAACACGATACCCAGGTCTCTATCAATAAGATCATTGTAAAAACTGTGAAGTTAAAAAAATCCTTGACTGGAAGCCAATCAGATATCAAAAAGATTCTTGACTCTTGAAATTCTTGTTATCACCCTTTCAATTGATCTTCACTGCAGGAGGTACAAAAGGTTACCATCATGGGATTTAATACGAATATAAACATGACTTTTTGAATAATGCGATGTTATCAGTTACGTGACTGGTTTGAATTTCGTGGCATTCACTATTCAAGGCAATCAGAATACCCAGTCTATAAACAGATTTTACATGTCACCACACATTCTATTACATATAATAACAACAATATCATGTTAGAAATATAAACAAAACATTCTAAATGGTCTACAGAGACAAAGGCAATAAAAATTCAGTACATATTTTGAAGGCTATAGAATATGTTGCACACCAGACCATAATATGTGTAAATGGCACCTGCCAATAAGGATAATCTTTGTTTAGTATTCCATTCATAACTTTCTATTTAAAACCAACCAACAATAATGTAATGTAAGCAATCATTTGTAAAACATGACCCATCAAACCTTTGTTAAGTTATCTAATATCTGCTGCAATAATTCTGTGTATCAAATTCTAACAATCAATAGATGTTTCAACTATTTTTTTTAAAGCAAGAGTTTTGACTGGTGAGTAAAGAATCAGATTAGAACGCAAATTCTATGTCAAACACACATCAGAGGAGATCAAGATAAAACCGTTTCGGTTCTGAGGGAAATTCTTTTAGTGGAAAAGTCACAAAATGTCGCTAGAAACTCAGAATTATATGCATTTGGTTATCTTTTCCATTGGCATTGCATAGGTATAACCTTCTCTGATAGTTCAGTCTTGGCATCTAGTAAGACAGAACTAATCAGTTTCTTTTATATATATATATAACATTATAACATTTGTGTCTATATATATATATATGCTCTTTGCTTCTAAATTTTTTTTTGTATTTTTGATATTAATATTCAAGTGTTTTTACTAGTTAATGCTTCAACCTCTCAAATTGCTTTATATTCAAAAATATTAGGCTATAAAAATATACCATACTGACATAAATATCTGGTGCTTAAAAATAGTCACAGTCAAACTTTATTAAAATTCAAAAGTCAATTATATTTTATGACTATATTTTGTTAAAAAAACTAAAGTCCAGATTAAGTGTTGGTACTGAGCCAGGCTGTTACAATTGATTTTGATTCAAATTTCAGCCAACTTCATTGAATTATTAATAATTCTAATATCAGCCAAATCTCTATCTAATGTCATAATCCATAGAACCCAATAATGTCACGCTATTGTCAACAGATTTGTCATCCCATATTTAGACCTGTCATATCATTGATTTTTTCACAAGACACAATTCCCATGTTTAATTGAATTTTAATAAAAATTGATGTAGACATATTTTTTTATATCAGATGAAGTTAGGAGCTTGTCATCATCTAGGGAATCACTCTGACAATTATCTTACTTCACAGTTTGATTATAAAATTACAAGCCTTAAGAGAAAATAGATAGTAATTTTTATAAATTGCAGGTCAACCTGCCCTGTACTTTAATAATATTGCTTGCCATTTTCAGTTCACTTTTAAAAAGAATAAAATGGTCAATTCCAGACCATTTCCTAAAATTTATGAAAAATCCACCTGAAGGAAAAACAAAGAAACAGGCAATACTGATTTTCCAGTAAAACAAGTTATTGCTATCCACATTTGGGACATTTCTGAAGTTCTTAAATCGCCAATCATTTTCCACTATCAGGAACTGTTTGGAGACCTTTACCACAGCCAAGAACTCAAGGTACCTTGAGGTACGTCTAAGAATTTATACAAGTACTTTTGATATCTTGATATCCAACGCAACCAATGGCGATTCCATACCGCTAAAGTTATGGGTGCTTTAAAATCAGAATTTTTAGCACACATTGTTTTCATAACTCCCCAAAAAAGAATTTTTCTTTTTAATAAAACGGCCATTTAAAAAAAGTAGTGTTTTTGTCATAACTCACTCTATTTAATATTCAAGTATGATAGATATACATATTGTAATAATCAACTAACACTCTATTTAATATTCAAGTATTACTTCAATCAAACAGCTGTTTTGAAGGACGTCAATAGATACCACAAGACCTGTTTTTGACACAGTATCAATATAGGAATTAATATTTAATTTCAATATAAGAAACATCAAGCCAATATTAAGATGTTTATATAAAATTTAATAAGAAAGTTGACAAAAGATCTGGTTTCTACTTTACTCTCAAATATAACACAGGTGATATTTGAATTATAAAACCTTGAAATACCTGGTTATATTTCTGTCAACAATAAGTTGTTTAAACACAGGTTATTTAGAGAAAAAGTTAAGCCTAAACCTAGCTTAGATTACTTGTTTAATATATATTTAAACATCATAATCCCTCACAGCTTAAAGTTGAATAAGAGAAAAAAATGCAAAAGTAGCGAATATATTGTTGAGTCATTTCAACAATGTTTTTAAAGTGTTACTAATGATATCTCAAAACTTTTACTTTATTAATATTTCTGATGCAGAAAGGGGAACAACTTCATATTTTTCTTTTGGATTTCAGGTCCTTTATTTAACTTGAATAATTGTAGTTTTAAGTTTAAGTTAATATAAGAATGAGAAACCTCACAATTGTTGTTACATCATTAAAATTCATTTTTTCACAAATTCATTTTCAAATATAAATTAATTTCTGATAAATTTAAATATCCATTTATATTTGAAGCAATTCATGAATACCTTTAGGATTTAAGCATACGTAATTTTTCTTCTTTGACTTCTATTTTTATAATTTATTTCTGGATTACAACAAATTCATTTGAAAAATTCAAAAGTTTAAATTCAAATACCCCTGGTTTTTAAGTCAAAAGAATTTCATTCATGTTTTTGTGTAGAATTCTATTAGCATATATTGTTGTAAATATTTCATTAAAACATGGTAAAATTTGAAAATTTAAAATTCAAATTTTCTTGATATACAGTATTCTGTAGGAATTTATGTTTTCATTGAAAAATGTCATTTACAATCATTCAAACAACATATGTTCATGTAAATTTGTCTTATTTTAAAAATCTGTTAAAATGATTACCACACGAAGAAATTTGAACTAGGACATATGATCTATCAAAGTCAGGTTCAAACATCAACTGTTGAAATATTGGGAGAGTTTTTTCTGCCCTACCCTGAAGGTTACAAATATAATTATTATTTGTTAACTGTTGGTTTGTTGGAAGTAAAACAAACATTTGGCTTCAATTAGTACACTCTTAGGTCAAATTTAATCAATTGTACACTCTCAAATAAAAATGGCAAGACTCAACATCTTGAAACTTGCATAATGTTATGATTGCATTAGGTTATGGGGAAGGGGGCTGCACCAGTAAAAGACAGAATTGGTGGCTAAAAACAGAATAGATGGAGAGAGAAATGTATCAGTTATGATGCTATCTGTTCACATAATGGAACTAAAAATGGTTGTTGGTAAAACTATTTCTTTGAAGGTAAAATTTAGAGGTTTTACGTCCTACTCTTTGGCACCTAATGGCTAATGAAGATGGGTATCGCTAATGGAAATTTTGCTGGACAGCGCACTAAAGCCTACTGAGTGTGATTTTCCAAATGTTGAGGAATCTTTAATGTACACATCTTGTAGCACACGAGTTCTGGGTTTTTTGTCCCGACTTTATATTTGTGAAAGGGTTTAGTCAAGACATTTTCTTTAAATCTATTGACACTTCTACTTCTTATTCAAATTTAATAATTATATAATACATGTTAACTTTAAAGTTATAAATCTTACACTTTTCCCACCCAAAATAAGTGAAAAATACCAAGAGGTAGTAAATATAAGTATCAATAGGTAAAGGTTAGTTGTAATATGATTTTATCACGTCTGCAACCACCCAGATCATGACAGATTATACTCTTAACACCGGCCAGGAAATGTTTGTTACTAAATATAACACTGGTGAAATCATGCTACTTTCATTTTCTCTTCATCAAGTCACACACTATCACCTTTAAAGGATACTTATACACTTCTAGTGGACCATGGTTAAATTAGGACCACTATGATAAACTGATAATATCTTCTGATGTAAAAGGAAATAACACCTTAATATAGCAAGTAATAGACCTTTGTAATGGTAAAGTCAACATGAGAGCTGGTGATAAGGAGATCATTAGACAACAGTTGGGAAATTCTTTAAATTTGGTAGTCCTGTGAATATATTTAAGCATTTAATGTGGTCTATTAACATTATTGTATACATTTAATTGATCATGACAAACTACATTTAACTCTTATATTTATATTTCATACATCTGCAACAAATCTTAGATTGCGTCATTGTTGTGCTTTAACTACTCATGACATGTCACATGACAACATGTTATCAAAAAAAAATACGCCAGTTTGGCAACTAGGTCAATGAAGGGTGTAATAGTAATGAAAATATTGTTAATGGTAGGTGAACCACCTGACCCCTGTTTTTCAAAGTAAAAATTATATATATTTTTGAAATCATAGAAATATATATGTATTATTTACATATCATTTTAGTGGGAAGCTGACATGTCATCATCAAAACTGAAAAGTTAAAATTCCAATGCAAGAGTCAAAATAAGAACAGAATTAAAACATAAACATTGTTAAGATAACACTTTTGACTTTAAGCCAAAAAACTACCACTACACCTTTTTATTTATATTCAAATATTTCCTAATATAGATGATATCATGGGTGAAATATGTGGCCTGTTGCAGGTTGAAGATAAACTCTAACTTGGCAATGAATGAGTATATTATTTAATACATGAATACTAGATATAATAACTCAACACTTCAATTCACTTTAATATGAACAAATGTTAATATTTATTTTCCAGATTATACAACTTCAACTTTATTTAATCAAATTCATAATGAACAGGTTATATGCAAATACAGGAATTAACAAAAATATGTCAAGAATTTTCCCATGCATTTCAAATTCTTGCCAAATTTAAAATATCTCACATGATTAAAGCAATTTTGATATTTGATTAACCGCATTACGAAGTCAAGATGCCAAATAAAATAGACAATTCACATATTTAACTTTGAGTGTAATTTTGATTTTCTGACTGTTGTTAAAATCTGGAATAAAACGTCAAAGAGCATTATCAAATCTTTCTGCAGATGTCAAACTTTTCCATTCACTTGTGATACTTTAAACCAATGTCAACAAAAACAAGTAATTTGTAACAGAATTTGTAGAATATCGTGACTGTGGTTTTACTGGGTTCAATCAACAAGACAAACTGTAATTACCATTCCATGTACTTTAAGTCAGGCAGAATGATTCCTGATTTTATCTCCAGGCGAACTTTTTAACTTTCTGAATAAATACATAAATACAGCAATCAAACAAACTGTTTCATGTTTCATTCTAATTTCACACAATTTATTTCCTAAAAAAGTTCTTTTGATGCTTTTTATTTCTTTTGAATGTTCATTTTGTTGCATGTCAAATGAGATACAAAGAGATCTTGTTACTTTGAAAAGATTTGAATTGTTTGACTTTTTTTTTGGTCAGAGATAACTATTGTATTTTTAGGATACACCCTTGAGGTATGATTTTCTATGATGTATCTCTTGAAGACATTAGTAACCCAATGGCAATGGTTTGTAGCTAGCCACAATTTGTAATCAAAGCACATTGACATAAACATAGCAAAACAAATTCATACTGTACTGTACAAATTTTTATTGCTAACATTTAGTATGGTCTGCAGTATACAAGACAAAATGGTAGTTCTTTCATTCCATATGGTGAACATTTTGTATTCTCACTTAATTTCAAATCTTTAATTTGAAGCGAAAATGAAGAAAGAAGATGAATGTTACTCTCAATAACTGAAATATCAGTTAAAAAACCATCGTCAAGACAATCCTGTTGTATTTCCAGAATGTTGTAGCCTTCTAGGACTACACCTATATTAATTAAAGAAAGAAAGAAAGATAAAGGTGTTGTATATTGACTCTATCTGGATGTTTAAAGGTCACCATCTTACCTAACCAACCTTACTTCTTACGTCAATTCTTAACTAAGTGTTTAAAGGTGGTTCTATCAGGGCAGATGATAGCTATTAGTCAAGATGGCTGCCATGTTTTAACAACAATGATTGGTAATCATCCACCGATTTCTGTAACACATCATATCAATAGGTTTCAGAAGCGTAAGGGATTAGCTATAATTGACAAAATGTACGCTAATTTCTTCCTAAAGTGAAGCAGATACAGCGAGGTTAAACTGACATCAGAAATGAAGAATATGTTTACACACGATAAATAAATATCGTATTGTATTTTCCATCCTTCACCAACACTCATATTTATTACAACTTTATGAAATAGCATTTTTGATGATGATAATTTAAATGTGTGAACAAGTTGTGTGGATTATATCCATTGTGGCATTTTAAAGTAGAATGCCAGCTGTCCCATATGATTAAGTCCTACTGAGAACATACTCCATACTGAGTTTATATAAGGAACAAATTGTACCAGATAGAATGAAGTAATATTTATCTACTTTCAATTCAACACAAGCACACCTTACTATTTATAATACTGTAAGTCTAGTAGAGCTGAAACAGAAATTATTAATCCATTTCATATTCTTTTGATGTATGACATGAAAGACAAGATAGCATATAACCTTGTGGAGTGAGACAGTGAATAGAATATAAATGACAAGTAGGAGATCTGTGCTTAGAATTCAGTCGAGTACAACCTGTTGGTTATAAGAATAAAGTCTTTGTATCAGTTAATGCATTGTTTGTTTGTGTAAGTAAAATATAACAAGAACTTTGTTTTTTGTTATAACATGCACTATGTAAATTAAGAAACTAAATACAACAACACATGTACAATGTCCAACTTATACTGATATATATATTGTATCAGTCTTTGTTCTTGAATTACCAAACGTTTGGTGACTGCTTACAAAAGAATAAAAATCTGAGTAATATTATTGTACATGGTAGATTAAACCCCCTTTCATTATCTCCCTGAAGTAATCGTTTTGCATTTTTTTATTTTTTTTATCTTGTAAATTTCTCCAGAAGTAGCTAATTTCTTATCAATTGATGTATACTAGAATTCGTAGCATAGTCTCTTCTGGTGACCTAGGCCAGTGTTTTTATAGGTGAGCATCTCTTATAACACCCTTAACCAACTGATAGGATGCTTGGGTGTCCTTTGCTTGGCCAAGGTCTATTTTCCTCAAATAGAGGAAACTCTTTTTACCACTCTTCTTATTGCAATAATAATTGAACTAACATGCAGTGGCATCAGCAGTTCCTTTAAGGTGAAGTAGTTTTCAAAATGCAGGATCAGTGTACCTAACCAATGCCTGCTGCTTTAGCTACAGAAAGTTCCTGCTGCCACTGTAGCCATGTACAGCTTAGTTAATGAAAATGTCAAAGGTATAATTTACTGACATTGCTCTTAGAGAAGTTTGTAAATCTTTGTCAAATATTATGTTATTATATAGTGTTTCAGTGTGGGTTGAAATTGTTTTTCATGGAAACAAAGAATAAGTTTATGCCTCTGAGCAGTGAAGATTTTTATCAGTTTCTTTCATTATAACTTCCTTTGTATCGATTTCCATATTACATTATAATTCTATTACATTATATATATAATTCTATGAAATTTTTCAATCTGTTATATTGGACAGTTTCGGTGCCACTTTCTGTTCAGCAACACTGTCTAGAAAGCTTAAATTTTGTAATTGAAAATTAATCTAGCCAATTAGTTTTTAAAGGAATTTTCAAACCTGATATTTACTCTTCTGTTCTGTGAATGGTGCAACAGACCGACATCTCTTTGGGCTAAAGAAAGAAATGAACTATATTTCACTATATAGGATCTCCTTGGACTAACCTATATTGGCATTGATCTTTCCCTGATAATCTACTCCAATTTATAACTCAGTCCAGTGGTATCATGAGTGCAGAGAAGGTCATCAGACTTTCACACACCGATTGAGATCTGAACCCACAACCACCATTTGTTTAATAAATAAGCAAATAGAGTCATGTAAAGCAAGATTGCCCTAGTTTCAAAATTCAGACCAGTCCTGTTAAAGAACTTTATTTCCTTTCTATCTTATCAACTTTCAGTATTTCCTTTGTATTATGATGACCTTGAGTGTTGTAATAAAACCAACATTAAAGGGAACCACTTGAGTTTGTAGAAGATCTAAGAATATATAATATATATATTGGATGGATCTATAACAACCCTGGGGATGTTTAAGAGAAATAAAGAGGTGTAGAGATTCTATAACAAGTAAAATATCATGGTTATTATGTTAAATAAAACATAGAGAATGATATAAGATGATAACCAAGTCAATAAATATCAGATAATGTTGATAGAGTGTGGGTGTAAACTCTTATAATTAACATGGACCTAATATACCCTTCCTTCATATCATATACTGCTGAACATTTTATTTTTAATTTCAAGATTTTTACAAAGATTGTTCCATTAAATCTATGAAATTTATCTTTTCTTCATTAGAGAACAATTACCAGGCCCAGTTGGAACAATTACCAGGCCCAGTTGGAACAAATACCAGGCCCAGTTGGAACAATTACCAGGCCCATTTGGAACAATTACCAGGCCCAGTTGGAACAAATACCAGGCCCAGTTGGAACAAATTACCAAGTTAAGCTGAAAGAATTAGCAGGCCCACTTGGAACAATTACAAGACCCAGTTAAAAAAATGGAAAGTTGTGAACAATACTAGAATGTCATATATTCACAAATATGTTACTTATAGAACATTCATAGCTTGTAGCATAACTTCTATGTAACTCATCATTCTACATAATCGCAGAGCTACTATCAATATTACAGGTCAGAAATGGTGTGAATATCAATATAGACTAATCAGTAACAGGATGAATATTTTCGCCTAAAATGGAAACAAGATTTCCACTAACTGTAACACCAATGGAATATAGAATGAAGTTATGATTAGTATACAGAGATAGGATGAAACATGACTTATACAAAGGAATATCTAAACATGACTTATACAATGGAATATCTAAACATGACTTGTACAAAGGAATATCTAAACATGACTTATACAATGGAATATCTAAACATGACTTATACAATGGAATATCTAAACATGACTTGTACAAAGGAATATCTAAGAGTAATATCAAGATGTTGAAGCAATCAAAGATAATCTTAAATTAAATCCAATGCCAGTAATATTATTATTCCAATTTTCACTTAAAAACATGATAGAAATGAAGAAACAGAAACCACAGGACTTCACTTCAAGTCCATTTAATAACAGAAAATTTCATAACAGAGAAAATCCTTCTGTGTAGAAGGAGAACAATGATTTTTGTAATTACGAGGCCAGTGTATATTCCTTTGACCTTCAAATATACTTACTACCTAACCTTTGCCAGATAGCATAAGAAAACTTGATCAGAAGAACTGTTAGTGTTTATTTTCTAATTTCTATTACAACTGTTGGCAAGAAAACTAAAGCAAGCCGTGGCTGATATCACATTTGATAAATTCACTTTATCTATTCAGACATGTTCTGTCTAAACAAGATTACCATCGTAAACCATACATAAAAACAACACCTGAGGCCACAAAAAACATGGCCTTAATGAAATCTTCATCTTCTAATCTTTCTAATATTCTGAATTAAATTATATATATTATCGTTTGTTTTATTTTAAGACATGAATTTCATTTCTTAAGGTCACTAGGGAATAAGTTCTTTAACAATAACAGGTTAAATACAATCAGTTCATTTTTTTGTAGTAGTAATATGTGTATATTAATACAAATTATAAATAGAGTAAAGAAAAAGAAAGAAACAACTACAGGGATATCAACTTAGGTTCACAGTTAAGGATCCTCTCTACCAGCTGATCCTTGTCCAAACCTTTTGTTATTGATCTTGATCAGATTATCTGTACCCATTGACAGCCAAGTCATCTGTAATAATGAAGAAAGATGACTTATTCAAGGTTACCAGATTGAGATGACATTATGCAAATGACATCATGTAAAGTTTCAACTGTCTAAGGGAGGCAGTTTCAATTTTCAAAAAGTTTAATATCACCTGGACTTATCCTTAGTATCTGTTAAAGAAAAATTCTTATTAAGGTTAGACTCCACAACAAAGTTTGTAAGAAAATTTCATCAAAAGGAACCAAATAAAAGAAAAAATGTGGAGAAAATTTAAACCAATGCAATTGATGTCAAGGAGGATATGGTCTTACAATCAACATAGTAAACAAAATGGGTTTAAGTTTACGTTTGCACTAAAAGTAACCTAACCTAACTATTTAACTAGTAACTGTTACAACCCATCAGTGCTACTGACAGACCAATACTACCTTCTTTGATCAAGTTTCCTTATTTCACTAAGCCAAATAGTTTTGTAAACAACTGCATGATTACTCTGCCCTCTGAAAAATCTCATGCACTCTAAAAGTAATTTAATTTCAGTGCACGACTTGTCAGTTATTTGAGATCATAGTTATCATATATCAATAGACTTCTTATTTAACTTGTGGAACACTTCAATGTTCGACTACCTTCATGCACACCTGTTCTTCTGTCTTTCCTATGTGATATTTAATATGGGGAAGGGCCCTGGTTCTAAGAATAATCTTGCTAGATAAACCTCTCATAAAGGTGGGTTTAGACTAGGTACAGTCCTGTAAGATATTTAGTTTATGGGAAAGAGCCGAGGTTCTAAACAAATCTTGCTAATTTACCTGTTCTAAATGGACAAGGCAAGGTGCCCGGTCCAGGATTACACATACAGTTGAAAATAAAAGAATTCAATAGACAGGTACCGATTATGACAAAATGCAAACACAATTTGTTTCTACAATTTTTTACTGTATACTTAATTGTGAACTATGCATCATAATAACTACCTTACCATATCTGTTCGCTGCTTTTGACTGATTTTCTTGTACAACTACAAAGTGAGACATAAAGAAAGTATCAGAAATTGACTACAAGTATAGGGTGAGACAGACAAGTATCAGAGATATTTGAGAACCTGTATTAAAAATTGACTATATATACTTAGTGAAGCAGTTTCAAAGTATCAAAATTTGACTACACAAATTCGGTAAGAATGTATGACAGTATCAGAGTCAAAGAAAATTGACTACCAGTCTATCAGAAAATGATTACCAGTTCTAAGTGAGGAAGTAATGTATTAGAATTAGGCTACGAATACTAAGTGAAAAGAAATTGAAATGGAAGAAAGTATCAGAACCAGACAATAAATACTAAGTCAGAAAGAAAGAACTAGAAAATGATTACAAGCACTTGGTGAGACAGAAAGAAAGTAGGTATGAAGTTATCATTAAAATTGACAAGTTAATTATTATTACACTTCTATTATAATTAACATCTTAATTATTCTCACTACCACTTATTGGTTACTTATATTGATAACCTCTTTTAGTTTACATCTAATAGTTCAACTAGGTTAAATTGAATAACAGGTGTGTATGTCATGGTCTTTATTACGGTTCTGGACACATTGCCAACAATTTATAAACAACAGACAAGATTCAGCCGCCAAAATTTCACATTGACAGTAACAGTTTCCATTACAGAAAATAAGCATGCTTTGAACTATAGCTTAATATTGATATCAATGTGTCTCCAAAGAGCAACCACAAAATTGTCAGTAAAAATCTAAGTTACTTTTCTGCAACTATTTTACTACGAGAACAGCATCAGCCGTAAGGAGTCTTGGTTGATTGTCCAATTGACTAGAAGTTTTTGTTCTATTCTGTGTAAGTTCTTTCAACCTGCACCACAGACAGGTGGAAACCATGTTTGAAAATTCTTCAACACATGTAAGGTTGAATCCTGGATCTTCATGTTAGCAAGAAAGCGTCCAATTCACTGAGCCACAACGGCTTCTTAAAGCATTGCCGAATGTGTATAAATAAATTTGATAACATACAAATGAAATACATATGCCTCAAGTGACTTCTCATACTTTTATGAATTTCTTAATTGAAAACAATCTTCTGACAATATTTAACATGTGGTTTGTTTTGCATATCCCAGCAGTCTTTCGTATGCATGTGGTTAACTTTTTACGAAAGTGTGAAAAGAGGTGGGAAATTATAATAGCTATAAAGTGAATGTTTATATGATGTAAGAATATCATATGAACAGGTGAAAATTATCAAATTACAAGTTTGATATAACCTATTCATGATAACATATACACCTACATAGAAATTCATGTGGTGTTTGTCCCAGTTTTTTGATACTATCATTGATGCAGCATTACTAGTCCACTACCTACTGTTGGCTTTGAACTCTGAGTGCACTACTGGCATCATAGCACAATATTTCTCCTCTTTTCAGTATTCATAGCTGTTATATACCCGGATTAAAAGCTGCCCAAAGAACAATGTTGCAGATTACTGACCAAAATTACCTTCAACTGTGAAAATCAATGTAGATTAGTAAGAAAGTAACATCATTATAGGAGATTACCTGATACTTTAGGCCAGATTTATTTGAGTTAAAGATTGAAGTGTTTGACCAGCTTGACGGTGAATATCACCAAGATATATCAAACTTCTTCAATCAACACCAGTTTTATCTACACATTTCAACCTTACTTCAGTAAATACTGGTTCAAATAAAGATAATTTTATTTTCTCACCCCATGCACTATTTACAGATACAAAATATTAAAAGTTTTTAATTGTTTATTTTCATTAAAATTGTGTTGAAACGTTCTGAATCCATGCATTTATGAAAGTGTGTATTTATCACATAATTATTAACTTGTTTGTTATATATTGCACTCTGCAATTCCAAATGTTGCTCAAATCTTGTATTTTGTTCACTTTAAGTCATGGAATACCACTTATAACTGTCAAATGAAGCTCAGAGGCAAAGCTGAGAGCATTATTGACTCCTTAACTGGAAACAGAGTAACAAGTTTCAAGGACATTCTATATAATTCCTGATATCTGACCAGTGTGATATTAATGATAATATTAAGATTATAGTGTATAATATAATAAACTGATAATAACACTGTTAATCAGAATATCATTAGACCATGTTTAGCTTGTTATACTACTAATTTCATTATTAATATGTCACATCTATATATTATATGTATACATGTTAATATGTACCAAGTTCAAGGTTAAAGTATTGTATCTTCAGTCTGACAATAAAACGTGCTCCTGTGTGCTACATGCTGTGCATGTTACAGATCCCTCAAAATTGCAAAAAGAGTATGCAATACCGCTGTCCTGGTAAAATTTCCTTCACTGTACCCTGCATATTGTTGCCAGTCTTCATTAGATTATTAGGTACAGAAGAGTGGTATGTAAAACTCCATGTATTTAATTTTCTAGTCTGACATACCCATGTATCTATAAATCTAAATTCTACTGCATAAATATCATTTATAGGTTTATCAACAATGTTCACCATACAATTTCAGAATTTAATTTGTCAAGATTTCAATGAAGTAGCAATTAATAAAAAAAATTCAAAAGATACACAAGTTGAAGTGTTAAAATGTTATATAATTTATGTTTCATGTTCTATTTTGAGTTGAATTGTGATCTTGAAGTTTTATGAGTTTTCCGAGTTTAAACTTAGATATATAATAAGTGGGATGAAGTTGAAAATAACAAGACACTGTACTCAGTTAATTGCAAGGTGGGGTGCATACATGTCAATTTGTCGTCAAAAACATAAAATTTGATAAAAATGCAGGGAGGTGGTTTCTGCATCTTATCTTAATAGCCCAGACTTTTCTGTTTTTTAAATATTTTGAGTACATAAAAAGGTTGACATTCCACACAGTTGATAACACTTGTTCACAATTCCGTAATAAAGGTTATCCTTTATAAACAGCTTCCATTGGTAAGACTTCCAGTAATAATAAGTGTTATAGACTTCCAGTAATAATAAGTGTAGTGAAGTTATTTATTTTAACAGTTAACCATGATCCGAATCATAGTTTTAAATTCATAGATCAACAAACTCAAATAAACAATTGATAAAAACTAGCATCAAAAAATTGTAATTGCTGTGCCCTCTCTCTGGAATAATAATTCATAGCATTCCACTAATATATAGTGTATAACTTAGTAATAATAAGTTTATATGAAATTGGTAGATAATAAGGTTAAGATCAGTATAAAAGTGTTATTATAAAATTAAGTATTTATGACTAAAGAATTTTTTCAATTGATGTGTAAAATAATAACTAATTGATAAATTATAAAAAATAATAGTGATAAAGTGCTTTAGAATGAATGAAAAGAAAGGTCCTAGTATAGTGATAAGGTTATATATTGTATAAAGGTTAGTAATAGATGATAAAGGTTAGTATACCTGTGAATTAGTTATTGATAAAGCTGATTAGTATATGTGATAAAAAGGTATTTAGTAGTAGATAAGATAAAGGTTAGTATAGTGATAAAGGTTAGTGATAAAGGTTAGTATAGTGATAAAGGTTAGATAGTGATAATAGATAAAGGTTAGTATAGTGATAAAGGTTAGTATAGTGATAAAGGTTAGTATAGTGATAAAGGTTAGAATAGTGATAAAGGTTAGTATAGTGATAAAGGTTAGTATAGTGATAAAGGTTAGTATAGTGATAAAGGTTAGTATAGTGATAAAGGTTAGTATAGTGATAAAGGTTAGTATAGGAGTATAGAGGATGATATCAGGATGTTGATAAGTCGTATTAGATAAGATTTCAATGTTTTACTATTAATATATATGTAACAGGATATCCTTCTTTAATACAGGGTTATTTCAAGATGCTACTGATAAATACACATTTTCTTCTTAACTTCATGTTTGAACATGGGTCTCTTTAACATGTTATATAGTAGGGAAATATTGGGGAAATAACTTATTAACCAGTATCACATATAAAAGTAATTTCTATTTAAAGAATGTCATATCAGATATATTGGATATAAATTTTGTATTTGAGATTTGTCAATTCTTTTATTAAAACTGATCTCATCAATGACATGTTAATCAATATGGTCTATAAAATTTAAAATGTGATGCAAATACAGAACTTGTATACCTGTTATATTACTATTATTTATGATTTGAACACAAATTGAAGTGTGTATAAAATTGAATAAACCTTTTTAATATAATGTATAATATAAAATACAGTATTTTAGAATTTGCAATGAATATCATTTCCTTTCAGGCAAAAGATTTGTGATTTTTAGAAATGTGATCACATAATAATATACTGGCATTGCATTAAATGTGGTTGAAATTAATATATTAAAAGTATCGTAAATGAATTGTAATGGTTTTGGACTACTGTGAATGAAAGATATTTGAAAATATTGTTTTGTAAACATATATAAATGTATTCTATAAATAATTGAAAGGCATATAGATAAACCTGTTTGTTTTTATTAGTCAAACTATTATTTATGATGTTGACTTTCCCTCATAAAATTTGCACCGAAACGACATATAAACCACATCCTTTTTATTCAGAAAGGATGAGATTATATAGTTAGGTGAATTTAGGAGAATCTTTTTATTTTGTTTTGTGTTCTATATAAAGACATTTTTGAATTATAGATAAGACTTACCTTGAAAGTCAAGTTGTCGTTTGGCAGAGGCTGGATCACCTGCTAGACTAGTCACACTGTAATTCCAAGCTCTTTCAGGAGACACAACTTGATAGTATAAAGATCCTGTATGAAATTGACCAATAGGTTGTCCTCCAGCACTACGTAACGATAACACACTCTGACTTCTCTGGCGTAAACTCTCCTCCAGTTCAGGAAGTGTCGAGTGACTACACTGACTGGGGACACTTTTCCTCATCCTGGGTGCCATGTCCGTGATACTACTGCTACGTTTCGGTAAATAACTATCGTCCACACTATGTTGAGTGAATCGGTTGGGACTATATTCAACGTATCCTGATTGAACCGGCACACTCGAACTAAGCATACCATGTTCATGGATTTCTGGCAGGGGTTTAAAATGACCAAGTGGTCTCACAGAATAAGAAGATTTTGGTGGTAATGATATCCCTCCACCTGGTCCGTAGATTTTACTCGGACTACTTTCCTTATTCACAGCTAATTTTTTAAAAGAATTATTGTTAGTTTCCTTCTCAATAGTATTAGGACTCTCGACTTTCATGGCTCTTGTCATTGAACTTTTCTGTGCTTTGAAAGTTTCAGGTTTTACTGGTGAGTTGGTATTTGAACTAGGTAATGTTGATGATTCAGCAGGTTTCGGAATTTGATATGTTTGACGTAATGTTTCAATGCCCATAGTTATATTTTTCCGATTTTGAGATTGAAGTTCTAGAACTGTAGTGGAGTTTGTTCTGGCTCGGCTTTGAAAGCTCATATCATCTACTTCCAATTCCTTTGATATAGATTTTTTTCTCCTACGTAATGAATCCAGATTCTCATTAGAGAGTGGTCTAGCAGAAGATATATCCAAATTTCCTGTACTTTGGTAAGGTGATGCCAGACTCTGGTGTGACACTGCCCGTCCTTTACTCTGTAACAATGGACTAGGCATGGTTGATAAAATATCACCTTGAGATAGAGATAGATCACGATTTAAACTGGCTACACCTCGTCTTTGACAAACTTCTAACAATTTATCACTATATAAACTCTGAGATATTTTCCTTATTTCAGCTGCTGAAGCATCATCATCAAAATCTTCCACCTCAGCTAAAGGAGGTCTCCGTGAAGCTGTATTATATCCTGAATCGGTAGTTTTAGTTGAATCTAAAACAGTATCATCTTTCACAACATTGCCTCTATTTGTTTTACCACTAGTAACTGTAGTCTCTGTATTGTTTAAAGTAATGTTAGAGGTTGTTAAAACACTACTGTCAAAATTACCCGACAATCTCTTGTCAAAATTTCCGGACAGACGTTTGTCAAAGTTACCTGACAACCGATTATCATTATTACCACTTGTCACAGACGGACTTACTCCTTTAATTTCACAACTCCTCCTATTCATAGTTTCTCGAATCAGTTCAGCCTGTCGACCCAATGAATTACGTACATTTGTTGACTGTAAACTACCTGATAAGCTTTTGTCACCAGTGTTTTCACTCACGCTGGCTGGAATGTTAGATTTCACGGCAGACGTAGGTTTTTTGTTTTTATTTGTCTCTGATAAGGAAGAAGCTCTAGGACGTAAGGGACTACGACTGGCCTTCCTTGCTCTAGATGCTAATCCATTGAATGACCAGCTTCTACCCCTGGATTCAGGAAATCCTTCTATATCTTTATGTGAAGAAGATTTATTACCCATGACTGAGCAATGACACTATATAAATTCAGCACACCTTGAAAATGTAAATAAAACACAAATTCACTGTCCAAATTTATTTAATCAAAGCAATTTTATATCCTTTATGTTTAAAAATATTCTTATTCACAGGGGAGTACTAGTTGACGGTAAAAATTGTAAAATGGTCTGCAGAAACAATTATCATGTGGTGTATAAGATATCTCACTTATTTACTTATGAATATATAAATTTGTACAGTCACACATCACTGAAGTTAAAATCACATTTCTCTAACTGAATTCTGTTAATGTCTTTCACACATACTAGAATACTAGTTGATTTCTGGTCTATACTACACTTCCACCTTTCATTGATAGTAAAGGTTATGTCGAAATACTTGGCTGTTTAATCAGAGATCTGACTTTCCTTCTATCTCTTCAAACTGGAGGCCCACGCTATTTGATTCACTCATTGAACAATAACAGGTACTTCAAACACACGACTATGGTCATAACACTCTCTTAGTTGATAGTAACGCTTGCTGGATGACGAAACTTGTACTACTCCAGTCTCACTACAGTTACTCCTATATTAAAAATAACATAGACACTGTACAATTTACATATTACAGTAAATAAACCTCAACATCCATACACAAATAAATAACAACATTTACACCTGGTAAGATAGGAACAGATTAACTTCTACAACAAGTTGACTACACCAATTAAACCCATGTGACAACTTTGTCTGATCTAAGCCTCACAAAGCTACAACTGACATATTTCGTTAAATCAAAACTTCTACCTGACTAAACCAACCAGAAAATTTGGTGTATAAAACACACAGAAACAATGTCAGCATACAAACGAATATTGAAGGTAAATGGATAAACTGAAAAACAAATAAGCCATGCGTACCCAATAATTTACTTCATTGATTATTAGTTCATGTTTAGGATATTAGACTATTGGCAGGTTTTATACTAAATCAATTTGTCAGATCACTAAACAACATGTCAGTGATTGTTTGTCTCAAATTCATTCAACTATTTCCAAAAGTAACAAGAATTCTTTATTTTTTAATAACTATACAAGCAACATGATGCCAATTGCAAAATTCAAAATACACTTCATTTAAATACATATCGATTCCAAGTGTTTAGATTTTTATTCTAAAATTGTCGCACAAGGTAATGAAGAAAGGGTAATCATCTGCTCAACAATGGAACCATTATGTCGAACTTGTCAACATGTTGTGCACATAGCGAACAGATTCCTGTTATTGATAAATCGCTAAACGTAATAACCATTATCATCAAGTAGAATCTTGAAAATTTCAGGATTTAAAAGTCCATTTCCGTTTTTAGATGTAACAATAGTCAACTTAATTGCTTAACAAGTAGTTTCGCACTTCATATCATTGTAATCACTTGACATCAATTACGTCAAATTCATCCAATAACACTGTCAGGTGTCAACTATGTCAAACTGATCAGATCAACTAATCAGACCACAACAAGATTAGAAAACAAGGTTTGAACATTTAATCAGTAAAATTTTCAAATTTTCATCACTTTAAAACATAAAATTTATAATTTATATTCAAAGTTCAAAGACATTTTTTGAATGAATAAATAATCAATCAAGTTTGACAAGATCACGTCCGCTTTCAACTTTTATGAGCAATCATAATTTGTTTAATAATATGGAAAGATGTCTAATACCCAACGTGAGAATATTTCAACATATACTTCCTTTATGTTTCAACCTTTTTAATCAACTCTCAACTTTTAATCAAATCAGATCAAAGAATTTGACCCAGCAGTAAACTATATATTAAACTAAACTAAATCATAATGAAATGATAAAAGTGAACCAAATGGAGGAGCTTTTCCAGTAAATTGTAAAATAAAATGTTGGTTTCATTTCCTTAGTCAATCACTGGTCAAGAAAATGCTCACAGAAATAAAAAAAAAATGTCTTTTTTGTATACAAACTAAAATCGTGATAAAGTATTGGTTATTTAGCCTAAGTCCTATCTACTAATTAAACCCTCCATCATAATCCTCCTATTTAAAGCTATGCAGCAGGCATTGCTCAAAACTAACTCTTCATTCAAAAACTTTTTCAGCTGATATTAATCATAATAGGCTACACTTACAAACTGTACCACTAAGTAAAGATGACAAAAAAAATACGCGTGTTTGAAAGTAACAAAATGTCAGCAATGTGATTGAAATATTACCTCTTAGAATTAAATTCCAACACTATTGAACTGTCTTACTTATAAAAATAAAGGTTTAAAACATACATGTACACGTTTCGGAAGAAAACACTAATAAGATTGAAAATAGAACGTCAATATTGACTTGTGGTTCAAGTGCAACTAATAAAAACTATTCTTTTGAAATTCAAATGAAACTAAGCAAAGAAATAGCCAATGATCTTACATAAGGCTGTTGAACCTTCGACTTACTATCAACAGAGTTGTAGCATAACTTCAATCAAGTAAAAAACATGTAGGATTAGGTTAAGAGTTATATATTACCAACCTTGAACAAAGGTAAATATCCTCTATTGGTATACTATAACAATTACTATAATATATTATACAAGAAAACACATAAATATCCTTCGTTCATATCACTACTAAGTACTGATCAACCAAGCATATAACTTCTACGCCTTGTGTATGATCGACTCTCTCTAATATTATCAACTCTATACAGCACGTGGCTTTTAAACCAATGACCTGCTTCTAATACTGTAAACAAGCAAACCTTGCCTAAACCCCTACACTCCTTTATCCTATTTTCAACATTAGAAAGTAACAAAAGGGATTTTTTCCATTGTGTACAACAAGTTTATAATAGATGACTGGTTTATCTGGTAAAATATTTGATTGTGAGCAGACTTCTCAGATATAGGAAGATATACCTCACACTTTTAACCAATGACCTTCTTCTAATACTGTAAACAAGGGGCTTGTTTAAACCCTTGCCAAAATCCCCTACACTATTTTATCCTATTTTCACATTAAGGTATTTAATTGGTATTTATTGTGTAAAAACAAGTTTATTATAGATGACTGGTTTATCTGGTAAAATATTGAATATGACATACTTCTCAAAATATAGATGATATACCTACACTTTTCTACTTACAATAAAGTGATTATATCTGATAAAATGGGGGATTTTTTAACTGGTTATTAATTTTTAATGTTATATTTTGTAAGTGCAAGAAAAAATTTTTGAGTATTTAGTTCTGAAGTAAATAGTTTTATTATATTTATAATAACCGACTCCACCTTTGTATTAAAATAATAAATACTACCGAAAATGAGAATTTCAAGTAATTAATTTTCAACTGAAAGTGAGTACATCTTTCAAAATTAAACCAGAAAATTGTTATGGATATAGAGGTAAAATTGTTATGCTTTTACAAGTGAGCAATAAGAAAATTTTTGCAATATGTCAAATATTTTGTCAACTACCTGTATGATGTCATGAAATTTAAGAATTAAAATTTATATAATCTATATCCATAAAATTTTACAGACAGGTCACTAACATAAAATGTTTAACAAATCATCTTTCAAATTATCAATATGAAAAAATAACAAAGTTTTTAACCATGAAAATATCGTAATAAGAACCATATTTAATATAAAATATAAAGAGTTGCTATAGAGTCGGTTTCAGAGCCAATGTTTAGATAAAATTGATACTTTTTCGTCTGAAATAAAACCAGAAAGTTAGTTCCCACAGGTTAAATGATAATATTTATAAATATTGAAGATAAGTAATAGTCAATGTTATAAAAGAAATATGACTTGTATTTCAAACTTCCTGCTATAATCTGTTTCACATTCTCTGGGAGAGTGAAAAATCTTTCTACTAAGGGACAAAGTTGGAAGTTGCTGCAGAAATTTGATGTCTTTTTAACATTTAAAGACCCAATCGTGGCCTATATTTCCAGTGACCAAGTTATCATGCACTGTTGCTTTCAGGCTGGCTATATAAAATTACAATTTTTGTCTTGTATATCTAAAATGACAGGAAACTTTTCAATAATTTTTCATATGTTAGAAAGCGCTAAACTTCGGTGTGCTGCTCAATTTGACTATTGTACCTGACTTAAATTTTAATCCAGAGCTTAAACCAGTCGCTGATCCACATAAATATAAATATAGAATTCAACCTATATAACAAGTAAAATTAGTCTAGATTAAGAGTGCATTGATTCATGTAATTCTTTTGACCCCCCAAAAAAAGGGCAGATAATCTAGGTCATAAGTTTGAGATAGGTGAAATTGACACTGACATTATATTTCTGTTTTAAAAAATTATCCATTAACGTAATTTAATTTTTCCATTATTATCAATTAATGTATCAAACATAGAATTTTCTCACCAATTTTCCAATAAAATCTTTCAGTTTGAATCAAAATCCTGCTGACAGTGTACTTTAAAAATATTGCCTCAAACCTTCTGACTGAAACTTGATCATCCACCGAACAACTAATCAATTTTCTAAGACTTTCTCCACAAATCTGATATCAAGTGAATCAACGAGGAAAAAACTCACCTTCAACTTGATTTAATTTCTATGTTATAAGGACATTAAATTATCCAGGTAGTTCCGAGAGTTTCAGTATGGCAAGGAAACATTATACTTAAACGGAAACTTATAACACTCGAAATTCCTAGTCAATAAAGTGAATCAACAAGGAAAAAATTCACCTTCAAATTCATTTAATTTCTATGTTATGAGGACATTAAATTGTCTTAGGAAAGTTTCAGTATAACAAGGGAACATTATACTTAAACGGAAACTTATAACACTCTAAATTCCTTAAGTCAATTTTCTCTCTCAAATGCTTTGATAGAATTTATTGGGTCAAATCAATAGTTTGCTTTTTTGTCCCTGACTTAAAGTTTACAAGCAAATGATTTTAAAAGATCAGGAAGAAGCGAGTGCAATTCAGTTGATCTACTTTCGTATATGAGTATTAGATTACATGGGAAATTATTCTAATTTAGGTATTGCATGAAAAATATTTGTCTGGAAATGAAACTTAACCATGCTCTTCAATTTGAGAGTACAGAAAATACATTAATGGGCTGAATGTTAGACATGCCATGTACGTGTGTATTGGACCTAATTCTGACCCACGTAATATATAGTGATGATATTAATATACCTATCATGAATTTTGATTTTAGTTATAGCATTTATTTCAATAGATTTCATTAAAAGTTTCCTATTTTCATTAATTCTTTTACCTTTAGTAGGTTATACATTTAGTTAAAGAGACAGGTCCTGTTCACTTTTCTTAAACACCAGATGCCAGTCTAACTGAGGTGATCTTTCTCTGCTATTTATAACAATACAAAGATCATTAATTGTCTCTAAGTTTGTGTTGAAAGTTAACGATGCTAGTTATAAAACATTGTCTATTCCATTATAAAGTGGGCGTCTAAAATGTGACAAAAATATCCAGAGAATGTCACAAAACAGACAAAGAACTAATAAATAATTTCCACAAAAACCCAATCTTTTATATCAGGAAGTTATTAAATATAAACAAAAATAGCTGGGATTTTCCTTTTTATCTGTCTTTATACCGACCAAATTTCACCAGTCCTCAATGTTTATATCAAACACCTGCACTGAGAACAGTAACAGCTAGGGGTAACAATAGAACACCAAATAGTTACTTCTAACTACTAACACTGATATTCAACACGGTCAATTGACCACTTGTTTAAAGAGTAAACTAGTCAATAGACTAACAGAACCTGCAATTTATCTTAAAGGGATTGATTCACACTTGCTCAAAATAAAATCCAAAATTTACATTTGATTATTTTCCTGTACCATGGCCTGGAAAAATTAAAACATTCTTATATTACAGTTACTGGCCAAGAAGAACATAGTGTTTATAAGAAATAATATGAATGGAGTTTAACGTCCTAGTCTTCTGCACCTTATAGTGTTTATAAGAAGAACAGGATATCTGGATATACTATTTCTGACATTTATTAACTCAATGTTTCACATAGAGCACAGTGCCCAAGAGTATCATCGACAGTTGCTAAGAATCCTAGAAAAATCATTCCAGGAGTGCAAGAAGACATGGCAGAGAAGGATGGAAAAGTGTATTATGACTTGAAAATGATTCATTGTAGTGCTACACCAGTTCTAGAATTTTTCTGCACACTTAGATATTGTATCTTACAGAGATTTTAAGGAGGTTTTCTAGCCTTCTAGATACATATAGAAAACTAGAAATCCTCTGAACAATCCCTTAAAAAAACATCCTTTAAAACCTGGAATTTCATTTCAAACATGTAAATATCAATCCAGTTATTCTGGTTAAAAAGCTATATTGTCATTTCACCTCTCCAATAGTCTAAATATATATTTTAACAACTGGGCATTATTTAATATACTCCCACTAAATACATAATTATAATACTATATCTAAATAATTACAGTCCAGTATAAATGATTTCTGTCAAAATAAATAGTCAGAAATAGGTGAATGGGGTAAAATTAAGTTAATCACAGCTGAGAGAATCTTTATCAACAGATGATCAAAGTGGACAATAAACATAAAACAGACATCATTTCAGTGTTTACTGTTACACAAAGAAAGTATAAAATTTAAAGAGGCAGTAGTGAACAGCCTGTACCAACAGGTGATATAAATTATTAAATAGAACATTTACTATCAAATACATCATTATTATATATAAAGTAAGTAGAAACATTGTCATCCAACATTCTATTAAAGATCACTGGACAGTTGAAAATCGTATTGATTGCTGTCCTGGCAATGTTCTATACTGCAAGGAACAGCTCTTTTTCATGAACCCATTAAGAGCAATGGAGTAGGAAGTAAAATTCCATTTATTTCATTTCATCAAACATTGTAAGAATCATAAAGTTTTTCATCATAAAAAAGTAAAATCTATAAACTTTTAACCTATGTTTTATTAAGTGATATTTGCTATAACTTTTTACCACTGTAAAACAAAGCATTATCATTTTATATTCACTTATTGCTGACGATCAACGCACTTTACAAACTTTGTCTGCGAAACATTGATTTGTGACAAAAGTGAAGTGTGAGCGTGAGCAAAGGACATTTTGACTGAAAATGTCAAGAAAATATCTTGGGATATTTCAACATGTAATATATGTCTTTTGTTTTCAAAAGATAAAATATGTTAACTGCTGTACCTGGCTTAAAACCACTGTGTCATTAATATTTTGATATTTCATAATTCCTTCACTTTCTCAATTATAAACTATAGTATATAGAGGACCCTGGTACAGTATCAATACACCAATCCTTGAAGGTTTTTTGCTACATTAAGTTAAACCCCCCTCAATATTAAGATATTTTGATAAGTTATGTTTTTAATAATCTTTCTTTGAACTGACACTCCTCTATCAGAGTAACCCTGATACAAGGTTTGTAACTAGGAGGAATGTGAACTAAAAAAAAATTGTATTTTGTTAAGCAGAGCAGATTCATATTTATTACCTCACAATGGAAATTCTAGGATTTCTATAGGCTTCAATAAAATTTCTACTCTTAAATGTTTACAAATGAGAATCTTGGCAGGCTTAACATTTTTTTCTGAAATTATTTTATTTTAAGAACTTTTGAGGGTTAAAAGTCAAGCCTTTTGATTCTCATTTGTAAACATTTGAAGTGGAAAGTTAACTGAAGCTCACAGACATCCTAGAATTTCCATTCTTTGATATGGAAAAAAACCCAGAAAAAGTCATGATTACTGCCAAAATAATTCTGTTTTAAACAATGGACACTGGACAGTTATCAAGTAAAGAAATAAATATGAATCTGCTCTGCTTTCATGAACAACTCAAATCAGAAAAAAAAAAGCAATATTACTAATCTGAAAACAATCTAAATAGAGGCTAGGACAGTAGTCGACTTTATCCAGTTTATTTACTGGTTATTACAGTGGTCAATAAGGGGTTATTAAGATATATATCAGTCTAATAGTAATTATTATTATTATCAACTTGTATAATCACTAGTGTTATTCTTCGTATTTAACACTTGGTTGCTTCAATCAAAGTATCATATCCCCTACTTAGTAAGTGACAAAATACCTTATCTATAACCAGTACTCTAACAACATAGCATCCACCTTATTAAAATTCCTTCCCATGGTTATCTTTGTATTTTTATCTTGATTATTATGGCAGGTTATTGAGTACAGAAATTTGGAAACATTTGTTGGACATGTATGTGAAGCCCAGCTGATATGACCCATGAGATTAGGCTATAAGTGGAGAAAAAGATAAGTGCACTCTACAAAATAACTTTACCATAATATTAGTCCAAGCCAGGTGTTAACTTCTGAATTCAAAAACCTTACAAGAAAAAGTTTTCAAGCACCAAAGACCCTGTTTAGCAGCAAGTTAACAAGTCTTGGTCATTAATTTAATCTTAGTTTTCTCATACCTCATACTGACTGTTTCTTGACGTGTCTGGATTCTCAGGTGAGCAGAATACTGATGACTGTTGTACATCATTTCATTAACTTGTTGATCAAGTACGAGACATAGATGGCAATTCTAAACATGACACAAAGAAAGACTTCTGAAGTCTGCTATCACTTTTCAGCTGTTAACCAATAGAGGTGTTACTGATAACAATTCAAATCCCAGCTGAAAGTGAACTAAACTCTTACAATATTCTGTCTTTTACAGGATTAAAACATTATAAATTCACGTAAACAGTTCTCAGCACAGTAAAAACCATTAATCCTTGGATATGAGCTGTAATCAGAACCTGTACTCTTTTTCTGTTCTAATTTGGTTGCCAAGTTTTCAATTTTTTCAAACTAGTCTTTACCAATCAATTAATGAGCAGTCCATGTAGTGAACTAAGTTCAACTAGACTGGTCATAACACACTGACCCAACATGGATAAAGCTGGTTTATCAAATCTGTATTTATGTTCACATTAAACTGTCTACAACTCACTTTCAAAACCTGATATAAACCCAGTAATAACCTGATATAAACCCAGTAATATCTAAAATATAAAATATATCAAAGGATCTATCAGACAGTGACACTTTAAAATTCATGTTCTTTATAATGGAAATACTGATGACTTTCAAATTCTTAACATTTTTCTTTAGCAAGAATTTCATGTGAATATGTTCTGCTCTATTTTCTCTACAAGACACCTTATGATTAGATTCCATTTTTATTCCAATCATTTCAATCTCCACATGAAGTAGACCTATATTTTGATAAGTCAAGACTGTAATGAACATACATTAGCACCTTTCTATCAGATGTGGATCTGCTCTAAGGACCAGCTAGTAGAAAGGATCCTGTCAGAGCTGACTATTGAACCTGTTGTTATCCTTGTAAAATATAGTTGTTTCTTTAATGGGTTTGTCAACTCTGAATCCTTTCAACACAGCTTCTAATGTTTTGTTTTGTGAACAGCTAATAATGTTATTAAATGTGAATAGCTCATGATCTTATTCACAGGGACAGATTCGTCATTCGGTTGACCAATCACACTTTATACTCTCAGAAGCAGGAAATCATATAGTGAAAAATGTAGTGTTCACAGCTGAAATTTGAACAAAGAAAATCCATGTGTGTCCAGAATTACTTACATTCAAATGTTTAAATGATGATTCGTCATTTTTTTCAGACTTTGGATAATTTAGAAGACATGTTGTATAGAAATAGAATGTAAAATCCTTAGTTTGAGAAAATTTTGAACAAATTAATTGAATTTTGTGCATTTCTAGTACTTCTGATAACTATTAACATATATATATTCAAGACCATGAACCATGTTTCCACTTGGCCAAAAAGCCGGCTTTAAGCTAGCTTTTCTGTGTTTCCACTTGTTAAATTTCTGAACCATTACAGTTCAGGAACCTAAAACCTCCATTTTTGTGTTCAGCAATTTATCGGGGGTCAAATGAAAGCTAGCTTTAAAGCCGGCTTTTTTTAAACAAGTGGCAACGCAAAAAGCCAACTTTTTCTCGTTCGACAAAATAGAAATACTCATTTTACAGTCTCACGTGCAACATCGGTAGTCTTGTACATCATGACCTGTCAATAATGTGCCAACTTTTTGATAGAGACTAAAGTGGTTTGGGAACCAGATAAACTCAGTGGAAACATAGCGTGTTGGGCAATGAGGCTGGCTTTAAAGCTAGCTTGACTTCATAATTCTAAGTGGAAACGCAGTTATAATCAACCCCTAAAAATGTCAAACCAGTTCCTTTACGAATTAAGTATTTATATCTTTCTATATACTTGTACTGACTGGTATTAATTCACCATTTTTATACCACAAATACAGACAGACAACATTTAACAAGACTAGACAGAGCAAAAAATTCCTTGACACACATTACAAATGTTAGAATTAATTCTGCATCAAATTACTGAATTCTTCACATGACTGAAATAATGGTTACTGTGTTATATTGTATGACCTGTTACACTGGATACTCTTATCACTTTATACCACTTATACACTTTCACACAGAAATAATCTCCATCTTAATCAATCACTTAAAGACATTGCCAGAAAAACTACTGGAATTTTCACACAATTTGTCATAGAAACAAGAATTTATGACATTCCATTCCAGTGCAGACAGTCTAGGACAACATATTACATAACACAAATCTAACTTCTAGACAACCTAAATCTAGAACTTTATAACTTCTAGACAACCTAAATCTAGAACTTTATAACTTCTAGACAACCTAAATCTAGAACTTTACATTTACCAAGGGAGCCCTTTTACACCGAACCTTTCATTCTTTTCTTTTTCATTTTAAATCTGAAAATATCAAAATAGAAATCCAGATACAAGCTATCATATTACTTGAAAAAAAACATGTAACTGATCAAAGGGACATTCTTAAAAACAGGATTTTTTATTCACAGCTCACTGTTGAAATTTGAACCTTCAAATTCATATGTGTTCAGTATTATTTACGTTTTAAACTCCATATTATATAGAAATAGAAAGTGAAATTCCAAGTTAAAAGTATTTTAGAAGGAATTACGTGATTTTTTTTACCATCAAAACCCAATCAATCTTTGATAATGGCTATTAATTCAGAAAAAATGCTTGCAAAATAACACACTTTTTGAGGGTGTATTTAAATCTCGCCTTTAAAATATTTGTGTCAATTTTTTTAATATAAATCTGACAGATAATGAAACACTTTTGCAAAAAACAGTGAAGTCGCAAGTCATTAAAATATTTCAATGTAGTATATCTATCAATAAGCTGTATAAGAACAATATATCAAAGATGGTAGGCCTATATAAAGAATGGTAAAACTATTGAGAACAATTAACAAGTCTCAGGTTATATACTGACATTGTGAAGAAAGATATAGAAATTCTAGTCTACCTGATGACAGTTTTTATAGACATAATTCAAGTATCCAGATCTTAACAACTATTAACAGGTTTCTCTTTCTAAGATTTCACCAAAATGAAAGTAGATGAATCTGGAGACATGAAATAAAAATATGTCTTTTTCATCACTTGATAAATCTTTTTCAAAAAGGTGCCTTAAAGCTGTTATTTAGAACATCTGTGTAAAATATTCAGGTTTCATCAGAATTGTTATAAAATGGGCCAAATTATAGATTATTTTAATTCAAATTTCTCTTAAACCTACTTTACAATGGTTCAAGCCATCATACTAAAAACAGAGCCAAAACATCAGTAGGTACCTTTTGAATAAGAAAAGCCTTTGATAATTTTTCTATGAATTAAGAAATCGTCCTTCACAAGAGACAATTATTTTTTCTTTTAATTAAGAAATGCCTAGTCCTTCACAAGAGACAATTATAAAGATCTTTATCTATTGCAAATGAAAACTATCTGTCCTTTAGTCTTTTATTTAGTCTGTACATTTTTTTCAGCAATTGTTCTAGTGTATTATAAGGTATTTAAAAAATCTCTTTAATCAATAAGGAGTATTTATTATTATAATAAAGATACTAAGATGTGAGATAGTAGAAATAACCTGACAGATGCTAGGGTATTATATTATCTTATTGAGTAAGAACAGAATAAAAACTTTCTTTTATACTTCATGTATTTCACTGTTTTAATAACCTACTTCTACTGGTTGCTATAATATACCCTCTTGCCTTTCAATTTCAGTGAAACAGAGTCCATAATGAACAGCATTGTGATGATTTACAACTGAATGTAGAAAGATTTTGTTTTCAGACTATATTATGAGCATATCTCTTTGATGTAACTGGTAAATTATAATTGAGTATTAATCTCCTATTAGTGTCCTACCAATCATTTAACAAGGAATCTGTATTTAAAGCTGGATAATTACCTCAGACTTGTTTTTACAGAGTTAAGAAAGTCCTTGAAAGAGAAAAAACCTGGAAGGTCAGCAATCATTATCCTTTATTAATCTTTCGGTAGTAACTACAGATTTCATGATGCTGTTAACTTCAATCCTGTTTACTCAAGAAGATATTTCTCTTCAATGAAGAATGATTTAAAAGATTCACAAAAATTGAATTACTCAATCAAACAGTATCTTCTGTTTCCAGTTTCAATACATTTAATTGGCAGGAATAGTTATGAAGGGGTACATTGGCATTTTACAGCAATATTTTGAATATAAACTAGTTGACTATATGGTCACAGCTGGCAAGAGTGGTAAGGATATATCACCAGTCACTAGATCAATGCTGCTGATTGACATGATAAAATTTAGGTAACAATCAAGTTATTAAAAATATTATATACAATATAACTTGGTATAGCTGAAGATTATACTAAACAACAGCTGCCAGTCTTAAAATATTGTTCATGTAAAAGTATGTTCTTGTTTTTATGTATAAACATTTTCAATAACCTATTGTTAATATATTGTTTCTTCAAAATCAAAATTGAATACAAAGATTTCAAGATGTGCAATGATAAGCTGGACTAGCAAGATCTGAGGACTATGGCTGTTAATTTCTCTCTATGGAGTCATGAAACTCAAGTTTTATACAATTATTTACATCACGTTGATAATGGTGTACAATATTCCACTCTCTTCTAGGCAGCTGATGCAGGACACTATTGATCAAGCATTTACAGATATACAGATACTCTAAAAACCTTAAAATAAGAACATTATTATGGATATACTACTCCTTCCTTTATTTTTTACAGATTGCTGTATGTGAATTGAAACGTTGCAAAAATTAAAGGAAGGAGTAGTATATCCATAATAGTGTTCTTATTTTAATGTTCTATCTACTTCTAAATGTCATTTAAGGATTAATCTAAAATCCGTCTTAGGCTTTTCCTGGATTTAGTTTCAGGTAAGATAAACCAAGCCCAATCAAACCCTCCTCCCCTATATTAACACGGTCAATATTTAAATTTGTGTATTATATATGATAATAATATTCAGACAGTCATCAGTACCAGTAGTCAGTCTGTAGGTCAATAATATATTTCTCACTAGGTAGACATTTGACGAAACGAGCTGTTACTAATATTCAATATTCTGAATTCAACATTTTATATTGTTTCACACGTTGAATATTTACATTTTTATTCTGGAAATTTTTAACTATCTAAAATAAGGAATAGAATATTTAGACATAACCTGAAATCTTTTTTTTTTTTTAATTTAATAAACAACATTTTATTCTTACAGTTATGAAAAGGATTGGGGAACAGGTTTACGTCGAAATTACTCCTCTCCCAGTACAAAATTTTCATATGTACAATACATGTTGTTGAGATGATACTTATTAAGTTAAAATATATAACATACATAAATACAAAAACAGCTACATCCACCTGAGATCATCGGCAGGTTTAAGAAGTTTGTTGTTTGTGAAGTGTCATGTTTTGAAAGCATAGCTGATCTGTAGCAGTACTTTCTAATATGTCTAAGACAAGTTCAGTTTCTTTGACTATAATTTCAATCACACTGATGCAAATATATGACATTTAAAAAAAAATCAAAAAAGGTTGAAAGAGCATGTGCATAGTAAATTACATTTAAATTGTAACAGATCAAAAATAAATCTTCCTCTTCATTTAACAATCAATCAGAAAAAAAACTCAATATTTTTAAAAAAAGAATTCTCTGATTAAAAAAAGTGCAGTGAAAACCTTGATTAATGAATAGAACCAATGATTCAGAACTGCTGACATCTGAATAGAAGCATGTCAGTATTATTCAATGTCAATTAATATTTCATTGATAACTATTGTTGTATTTTACAGATATCAAATATAACTTATCTAATAATACAGATAGACACTGTGAAATATTATTCAACCAGTTTGATTCAAACAGACAGAGATTAAAATGCTTTTCTTTCAATTTCATTTTTCCATAAGGTGCAGAAGAGTAGGAAATAAAACTCTATTTCACTTCCAAAATCAAGCACTTTATGACATAATATCGCAAAAGCTGCTAATAATATCTAAGGTCCATGCAATAGTGACGTCATTAAATACTTAGTTCTAATCAAATAACATTAATAAAAATGCATTACCGTTGATGTCTGATAGAAAATTGGAATGGTGCATTCAAAACAATACTTTACAATCCCTTTATGAATACAGTCAATCCAAGGCATATGGTATGCAAAATATGGTATACCAGACATGCATTAAAATAATTTATTACAATTGAATTATCTATTACCAGTGGGGATTGTTTTCTTGCATAATTTATAAAAATAGACCCTCAGTACATGATAACCTTAGAGCAGACATTCATTAAATAATTTGTTTTATAGTTAATGCCCCAAGACTTGACTTTACTGACGCTCCTAGAAATCTAGAAAGTGACATAACATGCATTTTTCGAATTTTAATCTTAATATCTGTAAAAATGTTTGGCCTATAATGAGACGGGCCAAAACAGATTCAAAGATATTCACTGGATGATAAAATTATTGTATTATCCAAATCAGAAATCCCAGACCCAATTGACAGTGCTTAGTCTCCCACCAGATTATCTAGTGAGGTTATTAGAAACGTTCTAAAAACAGAGAATGCCATCCATTGCTAACCCTAAGTGAGATGAATATTTAACCAAAACCACAATTGCTTCTACCGCCTTCAAACCAAAATGTGAAAATATCCCAAACCCAATGTTTGTGAATCTCTGGAGTCAACCAAACTAGTCATTTATGAGATTATTACATACTTAATGTTTCATTAGTAAACTTTGTTAAAGAATCAACATACTTATGGTGCTATCAAACCAAAAAGATCACCAAAACAATGCAACTCACAATTTGTGGAATTTGAGTTGCATTTGCAACTTGTGAACGTTATTCTTTTTTGCAACACCATCGTGTGAGGGCTCTTTTAACTACAATAAATATGTGTTTTAAGACCAAAACTATGAACTTCCTACCACAATCAACACCAACTTGGATTAACCTACCAGAAAGTTCAGATTATCACTTCATAATCACACTGTTTATTAGATAACATAGATTTAACACCATACATAAAGGTCAGTAGATAAGATTTTAAAATAAAATCTCATGTTAAATTAACATCATAAAATATTGTCATAAATATCAGTTGATAGACATAAATAAAACACTTGATCATGTCACTCACTATATAATATATCACATCTATATTAATATCACTGCACGTTAAAGAAGTCATGCATCCATTGCATATGAAAAATATCTTCTAATGAGTTATACTTTATACTACAGATAAATACATTATTTTTCGTATATTTATTTTTCAGTTAAATCAATAAAAAAATATTATAATATAATTATTATACTGATATAGATACTTTACATATATTAAGTCATTTGTTCTTCTACAATTCAGTAAAAGAACTATGCTAATTTAAACTGTTGTCACTTCAATGGAATTTTAAGTCTTTTTCAGGCAGTATTAGAACAACTGTTTAAGGAAGAGAGCCATTCCCCTTCTGATACTGCGTAATACATGACTACTATAAGTTATATCTCTCACCATTCCTTATATATCTAATAACTAATTAACTTCAATTTTGGGATGGAAATAACATACTTTTACAGAAATTTGATATTTCTGTGTCATTTATAAATTTTTACATTACATGTATGCAAAATCGTTTTATTCAATATTAGGTGTAGAAATATCAACTGTAGAAGTGTGTTTTTTGTTTAATAGAATAATACATTAACAGCTGTTACCCTAGTCAATAAATAACCATTTTACATAAGAAATACTATAATAACCCCAGTTATACAGGCCATATAATCTACTTTAAACGTGGGAGTCCTTATAAAATATATACTAATTAGAAAGCCTTACAATCTTCAGCATGGAGAGCTCTTAAATTGATACAAGCATGAGATTTCGAATATAAACTTCGCATCAGACCACTAGTGTAGGAAAGGGAGGTTTACTTTCCAATATAAAACTTTGAATAACTGTTCGTCTTCATTAGCCCACAAGGTGCAGAAAAGTAGGACGTAAAACTCCATTCATTTCATTTCATTTGAATAACTAAATTCTCTTAAATCGGAAAAAAAAAACATGAACATATTTTCAAATTTCAGAAAATACAAGTAATCCATTTTTATTCTAGTTTATCTCAGTAACCTGAATGGAATAATTTGATGCTTGCATGCATATAATAGTGAATATCTCGTTATAAATATAGGGTTATGGTAATAATTGATGGAAATTGGTAGAGATAATAAACTTAACCTGATTCATAACACTATAATATTGTCTTTCCCTTTCTTAATATAATTATAACAATTACTGTCACACTCCCAGCCACTATCTCAATACAGACATGTCATCTGTCATACTTTCACATCAACCTAATTCCATCAACACTTTCTATTGTTCCTTATCATGATTTCTGGTATTTATAACAAATTTACAAACTCTATCTCTCGAATACGCTACACTATGCTTGTGGAAAAATGTGTGATCATTGAACGTGAAGATGGGCTTTATTCTCCGAAACTTAACTTCCAGATTTTTACAAATACAGTTATCTGATTGGATAACAAAACTAAATTTACAATCAATGTTAATGATTTGACCAATCAGATCACTGGAAAACTAAAATCATCTTGCGTTAACTTTTTAAGACTAAGGCCCAAGTGTCTTGAACCAGTCTTTTAGAATTTCAAGAATAAGAGCAAAATACTATTTTAATGCATCTTATCGCTTAAATTTATTTCAAATCAAACATTTTTAACACAGCCTTGAATTTAGTCATGTTTAACTAAAGCCGTCAAATTTCAAAACGTCGCCAAGATGTTAACACTCCTTCCCCTTAACACTATCATTGCATCATCATCAGACATTAATTGCAATTAACAAGATAACAAATAACCTTGACATCAATTTAAACTTGTAGTGTCCTGTATTTATCTCTCAACTATCAATTTATTTTGATGATAAAATCACAAACTATATAAATTGCCAACCTATATTTCCAATATATTCAACACAAACTCTAACCTAAATGAAAAACAATTTACTGCTTACACAAAATTTGAACCGTGACACAAAATTTCAAAAAGTTGCACAATTAATTAAAGAGTTTACCTGAAGATTAGAAAGAATTGTGAAGAAAACGAAAAACAATCCACCATGTTTGGATGACAGGTAAGCAGCAGTCAATCTGTCAGTCATAGACTAGAGTAGAGTGAATAGTAAAATATTGATTAGGTAGACTTGTCACCTGACATACAAACTGTTCCCAATAACCTTTAATATGACAATGATAATCAAGACTACTCAATATAGTATGATATGATATGATATGCCATCCAACATGCTTGTGTAGGTAATTCACAGTAAAGGGTGCTGACTCTTCGGAAGTATCCATTGGAAGTTGTTAACATAGAACAACCACAGATCCAAAATGGAGACAAATGTTGGTATTTTGGTACCAGCACGTGAAATCAAACTCACATTTCTTATAGAATATTTGGATGAATCTGTATGAGCCATTTTTGTAAAGGTAAATACACTTGTCCCAAACTACCTCTATCAAAAATCCAAAATCAAGATTACTCAATATGGCATTGTATGCCATCACACATGTAGGTGTAGGTAATTCATGGGAAGGAATATTAACCTTGTTCCTCACCAGGTATGATAGAAATAAGGTTGAATTAATCAATACATCATTTCTTATATCAATTAGATACAACATTGACTATTAAGACAATATAGTAATGACGTTTGCTCTCATGTTTTTGAGGATCCAATGTTGAGAAGTAGTGAATGACCAACTGATTCTAATCATTAACCTCAATGAAGACTGAATGTCAATTTGTAAACAGACAAGACTTTCAAAGCATAAGGAAAGGAAATTGAAGCTAAGAAGTTCTCTCTTTAACAGTGATCCAGTTCTAGCACTGAAAAACAACAAAAAACAACCTACTGACATGGACAAAAAAGCAGTTCTAGATGAAGATAATCTGTTATCAGACAGAAGCAGGTTGGCAGCCTGGAAAAACTATTCAACCATAGTTCTACAAACAGAGTTATTGCTTCATCAAGTCTTTTGATCCTTATTGATAATAACACCATTAATTATACCATTATATACACCAGGTGAAATTCTACTACATCAATAATGTACTCAGTGACTTCCACTTATACAGACATCAAAACAATGACACCACAGTACCAGTACCCCTATTGTAAACATCTTTATGTTCCCAGAGAAAATTCTACAAGAATTCATTTTTTCTTCCTTTTTGATTATTATGAGCGATAATAATATCGGGATTGAATCATGCACTCAATGAGTTCTGGCTTAAGAAAAGGAACAATGTCTACCGATGCTGATGGCAAACACTATTTCTCCAATAAAATTGTAAGAAAATTCTGAAGTGATGAGATATGTTTTTAAGATCAATCAGTATTTTTCAATTCACTGGCATATTCTATTTTTACAGTTAGATAGCAGTTCAATACTGTACTGTATAACCTTAGCTTTCAATATAATACAAGTTACAAAAATATCCAGTAAATGTCATATACACAATTAGTGCTGATAAATATTTGGAATATTCAACTCAATACCTATAATGCACACATTGCAGTTGAATAACAGATAGCTGGCAACACAGCAAGAGAAATTATCTAATGCACTACTGAGTAACAAGACTTTGATCATTCATTAAAGGGAAATATATTTTAAGTCTTCAAAAGTACTAGAAATACATATAAAATGGATTAATACTTATACTATTAGTCTGTCTTTAATAAGCTAAGTTTCTTCTGTATGGAAGCCGATAGCGGCCATTTGTTTACCGCGACTTGGCGAGTTGGCGACTTGTCGACTTTGAAATCCGTCGAGTTGGCCACTTGGCGACTTTGAAATCCAACTCGCGAAGTCGCCAACTCGATGGATTTCAAAGACGCCAAGTCAACAGATTCCAAGGTCGCCATTTCGAATTTCTGACGATTTGTCGACTTTGAAATCCGGTGACTTGGCGACTTTGAGACATTGAAAAAAGAGGATGGCCGCTATCGGCTTCCATACTTCTGAGACATCCTTGATAGCGACTTAATTTCGAATTTTTGGAATGTGCATGGTAGTGACCAAGTTAATTAGAGTTTATAACATGGTGCCTTAAGTTGGAATTTTACTTTCTATTTCTATGTTTGTTATATACAATATCTTTTCTATATATATTGAAGTCTCAAAGAATGAGGTTTCCATGACTAAGGTATAAGTGACGATCCTGCTGTCCCTTTCACATAGAAACATAAACCAGAAATGGAAGACAATCTTAAACTTACATATAATATGACTTACTGACCTTAAAAATGTGACAACATCTATTGAAATTTAAGATGCTGGCCTTGACTTGCACTAGATATAACTGTTACAGAGATTATAAAATATTTACTTTACAATCTCTAAATATTCTCCTTTAACTTTATATCCAGCATAAATTGTCAGACTCCTGTATAAACACAACTCCTGTTCTTAACACATCTGAACTCCACTTCAAACTTAGACATGTCTTAAAGTTTCAATCAAATACATGCAAGTAAATTGACAAAGTGTCATTACTGTTTTCAATTTGAGTGAATCTCTTGACAGTTCATGGTGACTTTCTAGTGCACTTGCTATCTTCTGTAGTAATATTCTAATCTATACAATTATTCATGAAATTTAATTATTACCCTTGAATTGTAAGCTATATGAATAGGATTAACTGTAAAATTTGTACCTGGGGTATTTAGACATAGCCAAAATCTTATTTTTTCAAACTTAACTGTGAAATATGTATCTATAGTAAAAAATTGTGGTAGATATGTATTTCATTTACAAGGAGGCCAGGGGACCATGACCATTACAGAAAAGATGCTGACCATTACAGAAAAGAGGCTTAGGCCTCTCTTGATACTGTCATCCCTTGTATCCTGGAAACATCACTATTGTAGAGGCCTCTAACAAGACAGACCATGCTCATCATTTCAGAACCACTGATGTCACTCCACACAATTGAGAATTCCTTAAAATAATTCCATGGTATTTTCATATAGCAAATATCCAATCTTTTCAAAACAGAAGTCAACAACAATTTATTGCTTTAATATACTTACATGTCCCTCAACTGACTTCTTTTGAAGCATTTCTTGCTAACTATGATTTGGTACTATTTAAATCATGCAAAAAACTTTTTTAACTTATAACACCGGGGGAAAAAAAGCCATTACAGAAGAAAAGTCTAAAAAAATCTTTCACCATTTCGTCAACATACTAAGGACTGTGAATAGCTTTGACATTAGAACTTATAATAAGATTAAAGTCTCAGACGCGAAATAGAAACCAAAGCTTTTAGAAAATCACGTGAAAAAACCTAATGAATTTATTAAGTTTCCAAGAAGTAAGAATTGATAGAGATATTCCCTAATCAAATTGTCTGTTAATAATATTTCACTATTTCTCGGGACCAATGTTTACCAAACCATATAAAAATCAATCAAGTTATCTCAAAATCAATCAATCAATCCTAACCAATGGACAAATTCAAGGACAATCACCGCAACAACACTTCACAATGAAATTGATACTATTTTGTTTCAGGATGTATTTTGTTTTGGATGTAACCAAATTGGACTTTAACTCCAACTGTTCACTGTCTAACAATGATACAACAAATTTCTTCAAAAGTGATTTTAGTTAATTTATTTAAAAGAAAAAAATATTTACCATAAATTAACATATATCCATAATTTCTTTTGAACATTAGTAAGTACACTTTATACACACTTAAAATAATCCAACACAGTATATCAACATACACTCACTTGGCTATCAGTACATTTTATATGATCAAATTAATCTGAAGGTATCCAGAAGTCAACTGCAGTACTCTGGACATGACACAACAAGTTATCTGACCCCTGACTAGCCACTAGATGATAATATCAGCAGAAGTGGAGAGTATATCACCTTAAACACCTTATCACTATTATCAATTTATGAGACTATAAGATTATTATATTCTAGTCACCATTGGTGAACAGTAAATCATTAAAGGATTAAGACGGGAGCTGATCAGTAGAGGTTAGGGTGGTAACAAAACAATAGTGTTTTCAAACTTTAGAACAATAGTGTGAAATATTTAAGCCAATAATAAGGAGTAGATCTTTAGTGTATATCATAAACTTGTGAATACTGTATATTAATAATTAACATTAAATTTTATTAGTTTTAAAATGCATAACTCCCTAATATGTAACTCCTTCCAATGTGTGTACCGGTGTGGTCATGCAGATACAGACAAGAGCTCCAAATAGCTTATATTAACTTGACTTTTTTCAATATTGAAGTAAGCAGATTGAATTAAATCTCACAGCATCAGTATTGCAGCTCTGAGGGTTCTGACAGTTTAATGCACTTAATAATTTCAAAAGGGACAAAATACTCAAGAGTAATATGTTAATATCCACTTACAATTTAGTATTGTAAAACTATAAGTGTACTTGGTCGTTCCTGAAAAAATAAACCTAAAGACACCTTGCATATTGGCATATATTAAGTATTCAAATTTCATTTCCTTCACCCCTAATAAGTTTCATCTCTCTTTAGAACATTCATTTATTAAACACCTCCTTTCTGTTAATCTCTTTAAATCTAACCACACTATTGTTTGTATCACTAGATCAACCGTTTTATGTCTATTGAACTCAGACTATATCAGATTATCAGCTTAACCTTGGTTAAGTATTATTTAATACTATTGTATAAGGTGTAAAGATCTTATTGCAGACAATGTTTACCATGACTGGGTCTACAATACACTAAAACTGTGATTAACATCAAGTAATTATCAAGTATATTAATGATAAATCAAATCAACTTAATGATAAATTAAGTGATAATTTGAAAGTAGACCAAACTTCATTAGTTTTAGGGTTTTTTTTTTACAGCAAGTACAATTAACATAATGGTTTGATGCATGCCTTCAGGCTCATTGCTATAAATCTAATCCTATTTAATCAACATTAGTGGTCTTTTCATTATTAAAACTGGATGCTCTTTTATTTGATTAAATTCAATAAAAATTCAATGAAGCGTTGAAGGAGTTTTTCTATTAAACCAGTTGATAGGGAATCTCAAACTTAGAATTCCAAGCACCACCTATCTACTCCATTTTCATTATGCAAATTTGGCACAAGCAGAAGTGATGAAGGTCAAAGTCTAATTTGGTTATATATTCAATTTCAAAACTTGTGATGAGTAATGATTAAAGTTGTTGGGAGGGAAAATTTCCGAATCAGTATGACCTATTGACTGACCTGAACTGGACCTCTGGACATGCTGACCAGGTGAGTTGATAAGGTTATTTATCAAGTTATCCCATAGGTAGATAATATTATATAATCACTGATTATATACATAATCATGATAACCTTGTAACACCTAAATAGATATGCTTTTGACCAGGAGGTTTGGCTCAACTGATGTTTTCAGGCAGTGATCAGAATTAAACAGAGCCAGAAAGTGCCAGCAATGTGAGAATATGAATTTTTTGTGACCCTGTAACATCTCTGTACCAATACATGTTTCCTTCTGGTGTTATGACCTTGGGACCTGACCCTATGTAGGCCTTTTGGTGTTGTGACCTTGTGATCTGACTCTGTAACAGCCCTAGACCCATAGGCTGTTCAAATGTAGAGCGATGACAAAAAATTTCAACAATGTAGATGTATCTCAATGCAATATTGTAATGTTAATGGCATGTTCCCTCTTGTGCAGCTGGGAAAGAATGATCAAGTTCAATGTTTATGTTCCTAATCACAAGGCCACATGTTCTGAGCACGAGGTTATATGTGTGTCTAGGTACAACCCATGGGAAAAGAAATGAATGGAGTTTTACAACCTATTCTATGAACCAATGGGCTAAAAAAAACTAGAACAACCTATGGGAACAGGCACCTAGTAAAAGAAATGGTCTTGTGGAACAAGCCACACAGCAACAGCCTATCTGGCGTCAGAATAGCAAACTTATCAAATTATGTCAAAATAACTGAAATCACACGTTTATACACGCATGTACAAAAATTCAAATCAAGCAATCTATTACACCTTTAAAAACTGGATAAATGATTCTTATTCAGAACGTATAATCACAGACAGCCACCAGCTTGCCAGGGTGGTCCATTATTGGCATATATTTATAAACAACTGCTGCATTGTTTGAAATGTAAGATAAAAACACGGGTTATTGAAATTGTTTTCTATTGAAACCTTATCAAACTAACAGTAATATCACTATAGATGTTAGGTGTACAGTTTCCTGTTCACTTCCATTTCTTTATACAGATCATTAGCTTGTCACCTTCATATCAGAATGCATCAGTTTAATAATTATATTGTGCTATATGGTAAACCATGGTTGTAGTGGGTTCTCAGTCAAGACCTCGAGTTGATCATCTTTCCTCATTATTCCAGACCACCCAGTTGTAAATGAGCATATTTTGAGATAATTGGGATCATTTCAAAGATATTTAACCAATGCAGATCAGATATATCACACCTTTAAAACATAATATTAACCTTCTAAATTAGGCAGTATTTATCACTATTGAAATGAAATGGAGTTTTACATCCTACTAACCATCGGCTCTACCATCCAGTACAATATTCTAGTTTAATAGTTTATCATAGATTTTACAGTGTATCTCCAATAATCATTAGTTACCTCTCCTCAAAAATTATTTCTTATTCATCTAAGGTGTTCATTGTTCCTCAGTTTAGTGTTATTCTTTACAGAGATGGCACCTCTCACACCTACATTTATTTCTTCTTTCTATTCCCTTGCAGATGAGATTACTCCCAAAAGTAGCTACTTTTACTCTGATAGTATCAATTTCTTACCTAGCATTTGCACGTTATCATGTGATTTATTTTTTCCTGAATCATTAGCTTCCATATTGAACTACGGAATTAGTTTTTTGGTCGTTTATTGACAATCAATTGACTCTGATTTTTAATCAGGAAATATATGGATTCTGATACTTAATCTCTAAAATAAATTTAGTTAAATCAATTTCTCTTCTAAAACAGTTCCCTATAGGTGGTTCAATTAACCATTGTTTAATTAACTTTTTCCATTTACCAAATACAACATAATGAAATCTCCAATATAATTCATCATGAACTACAATCATTTTTTGTCATTAAAAGTTCAAATTACCAGAGAGAATTTAGTACATCTGGTTTTAATATTAAAACAATTGGATAATATTTCTGACTTCCCTCAAACAGAGCAATCATAGCAGGTGAATTTCAAATAAAACACATCATTATTTTTATTAAAAAAATTTCATTCATGGAAATATTGTGAAGGGTTAGAACTGTTCTGCAGCTGTCAGCTTCAACCTTATAACTTATCTTTACAGTTCAACTTTACATAAACTTTACTTTTTATTCTCATTAAATTTCAATTCAGTGTTCTCAGTATGATATTTCCTACATGAATATAATTTGGTCTCCACAGATGTTATTGTGATAACAGAATATTTCAAATCATGTTTTATCTGTATTCTTCCCCAAATTTTCTCAACTCCTATATTGACACAGGTCAAATGTCAGGAAGGTCAAATGTCAGGTATTTTATAATATGACATGTACATGTGCATACCATTTGGTTAAATTTGACAATTGCACCGGATAAATCGTATTATATCACTATAGTAATAGCAGCACATGGCAGAGTTTTATACTCTTCTAGCATAAGATAATATAAAGATAGGTAAAGATTAAGGCTGGGTATCTATTACCATATTGAGATTGGTTATCAAAAGTAGGCTAGCAATCAAAAATAACAATATTTTAATTTGGAAAACATCTGATTACTAAATACAATCATGTATAATGTTTAATTCCATGTTTGTTTGTTTTTTGTAAAATAAAATTATGATAACCTGAACATTCATTCAGAAACTACAATTTTTTTGTTTAACACTAAACTTTAGGGAGAAATCTACCCTTGACATTTAAACATATTAGTGACAGGTTGATGAACTATGATAGTGGTGATAGTGACAGGTTCATGAACTATGATAATGGTGATAGTGACAGAAAGATCAAACTATGATAGTGGTGATAGTGACAGAAAGATCAAACTATGATAGTGGTGATAGTGACAGAAAGATCAAACTATGATAGTGGTGATAGTGACAGACAGATGAACTATGATACTGGTGATAGTGACAGACAGATGAACTATGATATTGGTGATAGTGACAGGTTGATGAACTATGATAGTGGTGATAGTGACAGAAAGATCGAACTATGATAGTGGTGATAGTGACAGGTTGATGAACTATGATAGTGGTGATAGTGACAGAAAGATCGAATTATGATAGTGGTGATAGTGACAGATAGATGAACTACAATACTGGTGACAGTGACAAGTAGATGAACTATGATACTGGTGATAGTGACAGGTAGATGAACTATGATAATGGTGATAGTGACAGGTAGATGAACTATGATACTGGTGATAGTGACAGGTAGATGAACTATGATACTGGTGATAGTGACAGACAGATTAACTATAATAGTGGTGATAGTGACAGGTAGATGAACTATGATACTGGTGATAGTGACAGACAGATGAACTATGATACTGGTGATAGTGACAGACAGATGAACTATGATACTGGTGATAGTGACAGACAGATGAACTATGATATTGGTGATAGTGACAGACAGATGAATTATGATATTGATGATAGTGACAGGTAAATGTAGTATATAAATAGAAATAACAACCAGTCTTTATTAGTATGGACTAATTTATTATAGGTTCATATATAATTTCTTATCAGTATTACCAATGATAGTATATACATTGATTGAGAAGGGTTTGGTTATTTTCAAATCAACAGTTATGACATTTCTTTCCTTTAAAATCTTCTGTACCTGATGTAAATTAGACCACCTGATATTGTGATGATGTGAAGATACAATAGTTCAATCAAAATAAATTCTTTTCGAACATGTAACATTTCTTTGAAATTGAAGAAATCATCTGGATCTTATTCTGATATAAGCTTGAAAGTCAAATGTGCAAGTGGAGGCAAAAAAGTCCTGCATTCAAAGAAGAATCTGAAGGTCATGCCAGATCAAAGCTCTGCAGGTTATTATTAGGAATGTTGTTATGTAATTTAAAAGAAATGAGATAAGATCTTTTTCCAGATGCAGTATTCTACCTCTGTAAGGTTATTATAATCAATATAAATTTATATGCATTGTTCTGCCTGACCCAATAATAAACTCAGGAGATCTGATATCATGATACTGATTATGATGATGGTATAAAGTCAATAATAACAGAGATAGATATAATATCATAGCTATCTAGTAATTATCATTCTATACTCATTAATTTATAATTTACATCATTGATCGGTGAAACAGATTCTAATAGACATGATATACAAAGCTAATTTGATTCAGCAGTTTTTAATCTTAGATACCGTATAATTCCGAATATAGTGCGCAAGCATGTTTCATGCACACCCATTCCTTGCCTCTGCAAAATTGGGTAAAATTCATTTACACTTGTATAGTGCGCACCCCTTTTTGTGGCAAAAATAAAACTTTAAGTTGGTATTTCACAGACACCTGTCAATACGTAAGTCCCCATTTATGTTCTACTGCACCTTACATTACCAGCAAATACTGCAAAAGGTAACAAGGCATCAAGTAGCAAACTGTTATGAAACTGGTAAATTGTACTGTTTTCTCTACAAAATGCAAGCAAGTTACAAGATGTTGAATTGTGACTAGGCCCTATGTCTTATATGAAAGAAAATGCATGTACTTTTTCAATTCTTTAATTCATAAAAAAGATAAATAGACATATACAAAAACATTTTCATTAAAAGTAGCTGACCCAATCCAGTAACATGTATGTCATTCACGATATCTATTCAAAGGAAATCTGAGATTTTTTATGTACTAGCAAGAGATAACATCTACAAGTATTTAATAATATTTTAAATGTTTATATAACTGATCAGCTGATTGAGATAAGATTTTAGTCAAAAGATTAACAGTGTCGCCAGTATTTCACTGTAATCTGACTCGCCAGATTATTACAACTTCCTGTCTTCTATTAACTCATATTAAATCTAATCAATCTTTAAATTCAAGGCAAATAGAAATGGGGTCGTAAAAAAGGCTGGATAAGAGTAAGCTGTTGTCATGGAAATACATCTGTATATTCAGCAAACATCTTGAACTGGACAAAAATCAAATTCAAGTGTCTGGTATCCCTCCTCTTTTTTGTAGATATTGCTTCTGAACTGTATATACATCATACATCCAGAGTACAGTGAAATACTTGCGACACTGTTAATCTTTTGACTAAAATCTTATTTCAATCAACTGATATATCACAAACATAATTTCTCGACTCTACAGAGTTGCCAGATTTTACTGTAACATGATTCGCCAGATTGTTTCAGTTTCCTGTCTTGTATAGCCTCTTATCAACATTACACCCATAGAAATGGGGCTGTTTGAGGACACAACTAGAGTCACTCCTCACGTCTCATCAAATAGTCCTCATCTCTTTTTACCACAAACATCCGGTCAGATTACAATAACATTGTAATAAAGAGCTGGTGATGGCAAACAATATGCTTATTGTGTGAAAGTAAACACTATTTCTTTAATAATATTCTTTACACTGACTGATTACATTCAAATCTTAAATAGGGGCTGGATCAATTTCCTTACTGCCTCTTTAATCCTATAGCTTTAATATATACAAAAATATAACTGTTTAAAAAATATGACATTGTAATAAATGTATTATGTATTCAATTTTTAAGTGTATATCTGGAAAATACTGCATTTAATAAGTCAATTCCTAAAATGATAATAAGAATAAGCTGTAATCTGTATTTTCCCTCTAAAAGATACAGGCGTTTAAATTGCTTTATTTTTACCATTAAATACAATAGGCTTTCATTCTACAATGTCAACAGTTAGGTATACAAAGATTATTTTTCTTTTCACCTGCACACTCTGTAGTTTACTCATATTGTTTGCAACACACGCAGACTCCTTCTCTTTTGTCTTGAAATATCAAATAGAACTTATTTTAGACAAGACCCCTTTTGTTTGACTGCAACACCTCACCATTAAAAAAAAGTCCAGACGCCAGTCTGAAAAGATTAATGAGTGAATAGAAATAAAGAACAAGAGTAACAATATAGTATAATTTGATAAAATCTGTACATATTATTATATTTAATTCTAAAAAATCTAATTCTTAACAATATCAAAGGATATCTTTTGATCTATATTTAATTCCATCACCTATTCAATTCTAGAATGGGCTGTAAACAAATCAGATCATCTGAAGCAACCACTTCACTGATTATATAGTCATCAATACACCTCCATGTTGAAACCACTGTGTTCACCTTTTCAATTAATTTTGGAAAATCATTGTCCACATTAATATTAAAGTGATTTCTTCAACTTCTTTGTTTACTGTGGATACAAATATCATACAAGTATATCTTGATTGATCTCTTTAGTCTGAGTGAATCCTAAATAGTTCTATTACAATAGAAAACTCAAATAGAATAGGCTTACAGCGTTGTTTATCACAAACTTGAAAGGAAAAACCACCTGCATGTTACCTGTGAAGATATAAATACAAATATACCAATAATCGTATACAAATAAACAAAGTCTTCCAATCAAAATATTGCTAGATATATTAAGGATTTATTTGTACTTACTATATTATTCTTCCATTTATGTAAGTTTGATAAAAGTTTGATTAAAGTAAGTGAAAATATTATTTTTAATATTTTCGGACATTTATTAAAAATATCTGTTTAATTTTCTGATGTTTCAAGTATTGTCAAAATTTCATTGATCAGAAAGAAAAAGAGATTTGATAAAAATTTCAGAAAAATTTGTTACTGTATCACTTCAAAACTTTTTTTATTAGTAATAGAAAATAGATGAAAGGAAACTTTGAAAATATGTTTGGAAAAATTATCTGCTATTGGCAAGATACCGTAGTTTTATTAATATTGATAGGAAAAGAAGAAACTTTTTCTCATTGAGGTAAAGATGACACATAAAGCCACAAACTGAGCAGCAAATAACCTTTTCTGCCCCATTCATTTGCCAATGCCTATGGGGCACTTAAATATGTGCCATTCCTTAAATTGTCAGCAAGAAGAAGCCTTTGCATGAGCCTGATCACACATTGAGCAGCGAATAAATTGTTTCTATGACAACATTCAGCCCATTTCCAGGGATCCTTATGTGCACATCTTTAATTGCCTTAGAGAGACATTGCTTTGTTTGACAATTTCAAACAAATGCATCAGATATTTCTAATAATATTGGTGATATGAATATCAACCATTTACTAACAGATGTATAAAATATAAATTAAAACATATCAATAATACTTTATATTTGTACTAACACTTTCCACCTGGCAGAATAAATACTTACAGTTCTCTCCCCTTTCATCTTTCCACCTCAGCAGGCGTGTCTGCTATTTCACTTGGTTTGATTTACAATACATCAATACCTACTGGGAATTAATTTCCTATTTTATGCTGAGAGAAAAAAATTAACATTTTCATGTCAAATGATAAGTGAATCTTTCATGTTATCAATTTGAAATAAATCTATAGCCAGCTCAATATGTTACTAAATGCACGAATTATATTGCAGTCGACAAAATATATTCAATGAACAAAATAAGATGGTGGAAATTCTAATGCTGCTTTCCAGTGTTGTATTTTTGCACAAATCTTTGTCATAATTTTTACAAAACCTTATGCATTTCAGTTACAAGCCAGGGTAAATATTTCTTGGACAATTTTACTAGGAAAAATTTAATATGGCTTCCGACTAAAAACACTATTGCAGGATGTCCAGTTTTTAAGAAAATTAGTCACAAGTAGACAAAAGTTATTATCAGTAGGTGGTGAAAACACATTAATATTACCCTAATACCAACATAAACTCAATGAATATATATCTAGTAATATCAATTTAATCCTCTTGAATCTTTCAATTTACCCTATCTATTCATATCTTATTGTTATATATCATTGTATCTATTCAGTGGACAGATCATCATAAATCAAGCCAACTAAATGGTCAGTAAGGGTCTGAATAGATAGTAGATTATAGGGGTGTTACTGGTATACAAGCAGACACAACAACTAAACCAACAGGTGTGACTGGACATTCTTCTATACAAGTCAATTGAATCAAATGAAATGTTTTTACACTCTGATGGTCTGCTGTTAGTGAATATATAACAATGTTCAATGTACAAACATTGCTGAAGGAAGCAATCATTTAACACTAAGAAATCAGAAAGTTCAACTCCTGCTCTAGTCGTGGGGGCTCTAAGATCTCCAGCTTGTAGCTGGGGAACTGAACTTTCATATCAGCATCAGAGACACAAAAAATACATTGAAAAACTTCTACAATTCCACAGGTCCTCCAAAGGCCAGATCTGATTTCAATCTACTTCTGAAAATAAGTATAATGGTTTTAACTATGTAAGAAGTTTCGTACTTTTCACAAACTTGCACAATTTTCATTACATGCGAGTCTGTCCACTACACTATTGGCTAGGATTTGAATATGACCTTGACACTGTGATATTATTTGATGAGAGAGTGACTACTAGATTAATTCATGAAGGGCTCAAAATTCCTCAACCTTACATCAAAGTGTGAAATGTATAGAAAATCTCCGACTGTTTGGATTGTGTTAATTAGATGTAAGACCATGAGTTATCTGTTCATTTGAGCCTCATTATCCAACCAGTTCTAGTGTTAGTTGTAGAATTAAGGGATAAATAGATCATGAGGTAACACAAGTTCATGATCTTTAAATAATATACTATTTATTTCTCTCTTTAGCTGGATTATTATCACTTTGGTCATCACCTTCAAGGTCAAGGTGAATACTATGCATGTACCAATAGTAGGTGACAAGCTTTAAGTTAATGGTCAAACTTCTGGAGCCCTTCAAGGAAACTTCTGTTAGACAAACCTGCATACAATCATGCATCATCTGAAGAAAGGACAGTCAAATATCAGATTAATTTTTGAACTAGATGTACATCACCTTATATTTCTGCCAGTTTAGAAATTAAATGAATTAAATGGAGTTTTACATCCCATTCTTCGGCACTTAATGGGCTAATGAAGATGGGCAATGTCATGCAGTGTGCAATAAGGGAAACGTTGCCAGGACAGCATTATTAGCCTTCTCTTTTTGCAATTTCCAACTTCAAGCGATCTTTAAAGTTCAAATCCTGTAGCATCCCATTCAAATGACCTGCATCAAATTCAAAGGGAAACTAGGCTGAAGCATCTGAAAGGTCTTCTTGTAACTAGCTTGCTCCATAAGATAGTTAAAAAATACAGATTCAATTTCAATGTGTTTTTAAATTATTCATGGACTAACTAGCCAGTAGCTAAATCAACAAACTTCATTTCTATTCAATTCAAATTCTGAACACAACTGCAAGAATGATATTTATTCAAACATCAATAAAAATACCACCATTTGGTATTCTGTATGAATTTAAAAGAACACATTTTCCAAACCATTGGTTCAGAAAATACTTTACAAATACATCAAAGGTTCAATATGAACAACAATAATTTCTGCATGGTGACATCTATGATAGAACTACCTATAGTAATTGAGGTTATACCACAGGTTAACAATACAGGATGATATAAATATTATGTTATTATGAAAGTTAAGTTAACTGCAGTCATTATGAGATAATAATCAAGTTCATAGTTCATTTTGTACTTTAATTTTAGTTTTCATTCATAGTTTGAAAGAAAGTAGTTAAAAAATTACATGCACGACAAATATTGTGGTGCATGGATATGAATAAAAATTTAAGAATTTCACACCATAGCTGCCATGCACAATTCAAATATGTATGATGTAAATCCAAATTTCAATTCTTTGTCAACAAAAATAGCTTGACACTGTAGTGAGAAACACGCCCTTGGTTAAATCAATGTGAGTAAATTCAAGATTTAGAGACCCTGAATTTGGTATTCAAATCTTAATCAACAAAGGGTGACACAATGAAATTTTAACTTTTTCAACTTTGTGTGGAATGTTCTTTGTTTTTCTACTTGATTGTGTTCTATGTTTAGATATGACACATGGCTAGAATAATTCAGGGTTTTAACTAGACATTATTTGATGACTTTTCATTATAGAGTTAGGACATTCCGATGGAACTAGTCATTGCTGCTGTACTGGATTATCAGAGGGGTAATGCATGTTTGCAGTAAAGTCTACCGGTCTGATGTTTTCTATTTTTGTGGAGGGTCCGTTGGCCAAGTGGTCTAGATGGTTGACATGTAATGATGGCAATTAGGTGCATGACTCTGAGTCGTTGGTTCGAAACCCGTTCGGGTCTCAGCCAATTTTCAGCAAATATATTAGCAAAAAAAAATGGCTGACTATTTTTTCGACTACCAGTATATCTAACTTTAGAATTCAGTGATTTGTTTGTTAGTTCTCTTGTTCATGGTAATAGGCAATCATATGCAAAATATTTTAACAAAACTATTTTTCCTAATATATTTGTGAAATTTTTACATGAATGTCATAAAAAGATAATATTTTAAACTATGATGCAGGGCTACAATGAGATTCAATTAGTTAAGAATTCTGAAATGCATTACAGACACTTACAGAGGTCAGGAATGTAACTGAGAGAACATTGTCAATAAATTTTGTTTAATATTTGAACAACGTTGATCTTCAATCTTATTTCAGTGTACACGAAGGACATTTGGTGCAGCAGACATGCTTTAGACTAGTTTGAAGGTAGCATGTTATGTTTAAATAAGCTGTAGAATGTTTGAAAGACTTCATACAGACACCATATTGACAAACTGTCCCTGTCAATATGTTTATACATCTAACAGATCATTATCTGTGAAGCTGCTAAGAAATTGATGTTTTTCAACCTCAGAGGGATGCTTATATTCCAATGCTTCCTGCAGAATAAATGAAATGAATGAATTCTACTTTTCAGCACCTTCCGGCAAATGAAGAAGGGCAATGCCATGCAGTAGGCAATGCAGGAAATTCTTGACAGGGCAGTGGAAATAGTCTACTCTTTAAATCCAATTTCTATCTGTCAAAAGATCTTTAATGTACACAGCCTGCAACAGCCTGTGTCCCATCCTAATGACTAGATGCTCTTCCATCTTTGCCCCTCCAAACTCCTATATCTGTTAAAGGGAATTTGTCAAAATTGAACCATGGAATTTTCTGTTAGCAAGCAGACTCCTTTCGCAACAGTGGTATCTTTTAATCTGAACATCTTTCCAATGGATGCTTAATATTTACTACAGATTTATCACACCTGTACATTCTGATACATACTCATAGTCAGTAGCACATTGGTACCATAGAATCTCTCCAAAAGAAATATTTCAATATAAATATATCCATACCCTATTTTTAACATAAAACATGTGAATCTGGTATTTTGGTCAATATGAAAATGTATGATTTTACATTAGAAATAGAATAAAGATAGATTAGATTTTAGTACATGTAAGTCTCGAAATAGATGTACCATAGAAATAGAATAAAGATAGATAAGGTTTTAGTACATGTAAGTATCCGAAATAGATGTACCATAGAAATAGAATAAAGATAGATAAGGTTTTAGTACATGTAAGATTCGAAATAGATGTACCATAGAAATAGAATAAAGATAGATAAGGTTTTAGTACATGTAAGTATCGAAATAGATGTACCATAGAAATAGAATAAAGATAGATAAGGTCTTAGTACATGTAAGTTCGAAATAGATGTACCATAGAAATAGAATAAAGATAGATAAGGCTTAGTACATGTAAGTTCAAAATAGATGTACCATAGAAATAGAATAAAGATGATAAGGTTTTAGTACATGTAAGTTCAAATAGATGTACCATAGAAATAGAATAAAGATAGATAAGGTCTTTTGTACATGTAAGTATCAGAAATAGATGTACCATAGAAATAGAATATAGATAGATAAGGTTTAAGTACACGAAAGTATCCAAAATAGATGTACCATAGAAATAAATAAAGATAGATAAGGTTTTAGTACATGTAAGTATCCGAAATAGATGTACCATAGAAATAGAATAAAGATAGATAAGGTTTTAGTACATGTAAGTATCCGAAATAGATGTACCATAGAAAAAGAATATAGATAGATAAGGTTTAAGTACACGAAAGTATCCAAAATAGATGTACCATAGAAATAGAATAAAGATAGATAAGGTTTTAGTACATGTAAGTATCCGAAATAGATGTACCATAGAAATAGAATAAAGATAGATAAGGTTTTAGTACATGTAAGTATCCAAAATAGATGTACCATAGAAATAGAATAAAGATAGATAAGGTTTTAGTACATGTAAGTATCCGAAATAGATGTACCATAGATAGAATAGATAAGTATAGAAAATGAGTACAGGTAAGATGATAAATGTCATAATCTATTATAAGATAAAAAGTATTAGAGGAATGTAGACAGTCAGGTAGATGTCAGATTAAACAAGAGAATTATTTTAGTACTTCTCTATTTAATATATATTTACTTTCTGGCATGTCATGTGTCATGCACCATGCACCTAAATCAACAGAGCAATCTCATTATAATGCAGTCAAATGAAAACACTGTAAAACAGTTAACTGGCAATCAGAATAGTATTTAAAATTCATTTCATCATCCAAACATTCAGCCTTTAACATTTCTATAATGTACAGGAGGATGTTGAAGTTCTCTAAGTACTGAGTTCACAAACCTAATGATTCTATTTTAAGGTCACCTTGTCGGTGATAAAACTCTGAGGGGCTGACATGAAAAAAACATTGAGTTGTTCAGATGGGACAATAAACCTGAGACTTACAAATGAAAGATCCTTCGACAGTTGAAAATCACCATAAGAGTCAACAATTTTCTTGTACTTAAAGAAATGGAAATGGTAAACCATGATATCAAGAGTTATGTCCCATGTAAACTAGCCACTGGCTATTAAGTTTATAATAATCCTGGACTGATTAGGTATTTCAACTACCTGGATTAGTTAAAACTAATATTACATTTGAAGGTCTCAACTGAAGGTCATCTGTTAAAAATAAAATTATAATCATGTAAAATAAAATATGTTCTGTTAGATAATCATAACTTAAATCAAACAATCCACTTTGAAAAAAATATTAACCAAAAATTTGACCATACATATCAAATCAATTGTCCTATAACGAGCTATATCAGAAGGTTTGGAGAGTTACGTAGCAATTTATGATATCAAATATGTAACGGGTTTTAATTTTAGAAAATCACTTTAACTCTGATTAAGGTAGAATGCCAACATTTATTTAAACATTTTGCCATAGCCTGAACTCAAATCAAGCAAGTCCAAGATGGCAGCATAAATGGTAGCAAGGGTGTGTTGGGTCTTTGTCCATCAAAGCAAGTTGATACGATTTGCTTAAATGACAAGCACCTTTTTATACACCCAAATATGTTGACATACAAAGACTAGACTTGGTTTCACTGATGTTTTTCTAAAATATCAAATTAATATCTGTTGAAAAATTTAGACAGAAGAAGGCCACTAGAGGGAATCCTTGCAGGAAATACAAACCATAGTAGGCCATATAGACTATCTGAAATATTTACCCTGAACATTCTTCAGTGTCTGACCAAGAATTAAGATATTTTTTGAAATAACAAAGTCATAAAAGTACTAAATGAGTAGCAGACGGATGATAATAAGAAAGAAATCAAATACATTGACAGGACTATTTTATCTTCTATCCTCACCAGACCCATCATGACCTATTGTTGAAAATACGTCTGCCAAAATCTGTTACATCTTGACTACAATTACATCATTATGGACGCGTGATAAGAAAGAATTGAAATGTTACGTGTATCTTAGTGATCTCTTTAGAGTTGATATTACACTTATTTCAAGTTTCCAGGGAGTATATTTTAGAAATCGACACGACAATCAATTCACAAAGGACAAATGTACCTAGTTTTACAGTATCATCTTAGTTACTGAGTCAATAGAAGTGAATGAAATGAAGAAAGATGCAACTGTTATGTGTAACATATACTGAATGTTACAATACAAGGTTTCTTCAAATATCTTGCAATTGTCATGAATCTAAATCTGAACATAAAATTAGAAATATCACAAAATCGCATAATACATGATAGGACAATAGTATATAGGTTAAAAAATAAAATGCTTAATGCTTTAAGGGTCATTGTTGGGTGCCACAGTTCCATGAAGAAGTCAGAGGATAAAGTATGAATATTTTGCTACTGAAAAAATAAAACTCTTTCCAGAAGGAATCGTGTTGCCAATGAAATGGATACAGAGAAGTTATTTTCTAATTTTATTAAATACGTAGATAAAGCAACACCAATAAAATCCTTACAATCAAAAGGTTTCAATGCCAGTGCTGCACACATGGGACACTCTTACATGCTAACAGTTTTATGTTTAAACAATAAAGTAACATGAGGTATCACATTGTTCTGAAGAACAGAAATTAGTGGTCCGTAGAGGCAATCAAATACATTATTGTCCAACTGTGTATAATATAGAAAGAATTCTTCAAGTGAACTAGTAAATACCAACAGTATTATTTCCATGTGTATCTGTAATCCTGTATTTAGGATGTTCTTTGAAGATCAACCTGAAACAAATGATTACAGAAAGCTCTTTGATACATAAGTGACAATGCTTTTATTTTATTTCATTTCATGGCATCAATATGGGATCAACATTGTTTAAGATATGGTTTTGAAGCTCTTCAGGGGTAATATATGTTCAAATAATCACGTGGGGTATAAAAATGAAGTAGTTTTCCAGATTTTTCAGTTTCCAAACTTCTGAACATCAGACAGATAATCCTAAAATTAGAAACCTCAACTAAAACACGATGATGGACAACATCGTAAACTTCAACCATTTATTTTTTCTCCTCTCTCCTAGATAGACTGTTTATATTTATAATGGTTCTTAATAATAAACACACTGTTTGGAGTTTCTTTACCTACCCTGCATATCATAAATAATCTATGGTGATCAATGTAAAACTCCAGTTTCTACACCGTTTCATAGAGAATTTATTTCATGTTTTTAATTAATATTTCATGCTGTATTTGTTTATTAAAGTCAGGTTTAGAGACAAACATACAACACCTGGTATAATAGACATGTTGGAAGGAAATCATGCAGCTTTTCTACATGAAATCAAAATTTGTTGAAAATAAGATGAAAATGTTCCCATATAGCAGTAAGATTTCTTGTAAAATACTTTTTGGGCAATTTTTTTAGTGTTATTTTGTAAATATACAAACCATCTAAAAATCTTTTTTTCTACTTTTCCATTTTCTCCGAAATCCTGAATAATTTAGAGATAAATATCAGATCAATGGAGAATATTTTACAAACAACTCTTTAAATTTACAGGAACCACGGACATTCAGGGAAGTGCTTTAATACAATCAAGTTGGGCTTAGACTCAAGCTCAACTTGTTGTAATAAAGCACCACCCTAAGCCTTCGAGTTCAACAGGTTGTCAATTTAATCCTTTGTAACCTTTTTAAAGAAATGTGTTTTTTTTCTATAATATTGTCTTGTGTTTATGATTTTTGTACCCCTTGTACCACTATTTTGTTCTGTTATGTACAGCTGTATTTCTGGATTCTGTATTTCTGGGTTTGTAGATATTTTGTATGATTTGCTTAGTCTTTCTGTTTTAATAAAAATTAAAATGAACTTACCCTCAGCAGATTTATGCCAATAATCTGAGAAACTAAAACATCTGATTGATCTATTTGGGGACGTGATACCTTTATCCATTATCTCAAATATATAATTTCTGGATAAACCACTAATCCTTAGCTTGGTTAGTAATCCAGATTGAGCACAGGTAAAATAAATTTATACTTCAATATGACTATAACATTTAGAAACAGACCACAGACATGAGGAAACTGACCACAAATATTTGGAAACAGACCACAAACATTTAGAATCAGATCACAAACTGAATTTTTTGGATTTCTTTAAGTCAGTTCGTTGTTATCTGTACAAATTGTTTTGATTTTGTCCCTATCAATCAAAATCAAACTAAGTCTGTTGATGGTCAAGTCTGATGCATAGTTTCTTTATAATCCATTACTTATTCCTGCAACAGCAACCAGACATATCAGAATATGAGCAGAGTTGCAAGTGGAAATTAAGAAATGGTATGTTGAAGTATTTTACCATATGTTATTAGTTAGACAGGTATATATTTATAGTACCACCATCTACTCTAATATCATAATTAATACCAATCTGTATTACTAACTTCATTAGTGACTTATTCTTTCATACTCAATACAACAAAGAACCATCAACAAGACGTCTCGTACTGAAAGATGGTTATTTTCTATTCCTGTGGTCAGTGACACTACAGACAATAAAATGTAACTTTCCTGACAAGAATTAGGTTTCAAATGGGACATTAAAATGAGAATCAGGGACATTGACACCATCTATAGCACCATTAAGATTGCTTATCTGATATCTATGGTTCTGAAAATTTCCAGATAAACATGACTTGACATGCAGTTATTTTCTCACCGATGGGTTTCAAAAGCTTTTGTAACTATAATGGTGACATCTTTACAGAGGCAAAATTAACTTTTCATCACCTTTGTTGTTACAATAATGACAATGTAGGAAATAAAAAAGTCACAATAGTGGTTCCAAACACCTTTCTGTGCATGTCATGAACTTGCTACTACTGTTTTGGAACCATTTCTGATTTCAAAAATAGATATTTTGGTTAATTAATTATCATACTAAGGAACCCCAAAAGTTTGAAATAATCATAGTTTACCATTGAAAACTAATCATATAATACCAGGTATACAGAGATAGTGTTTACCAGTAATTAGGTGTTAATTAGTAATTAGATATATAAAGGTAGATATTATTATAACATTAATTGCTGTATTTCACATCAATATATCATCATTTCAATCATATGGTCAAGATATAGCTACTTTCACTTTGGTTTAACACCCGTGCCAAGATACTGTCTCTAACATGAATACTGTAAGGCTAGAAATTAGTGCATCAACAAATTAATGCGACATGGGGTATAGAGACTAAAATGCGAGTACAAATTAATGCGATCCGCGAAAGGTGTCGCATTTTTTAACATAAAAAAAAATTCTACAAGTGTTTAATGAATAAGACATGAACAATGATCAAGATTTTATCTTTAAATAGGCAAGTGTGAAATCTTTTGGGTTTTTTGAACGTCATTGATTACTAATCAGCTTCAAATTTAGAGATAATTACCAAATTACATAATCCCGTACGGTCTCAATTTAAATACTTGTCACTAATGTCAGTCATATTTGAACTCCATAAAATTCACTTATGGGAAGTTGGGGGTGCGTAAGTAAAACAGTGCCCAAAAGTTACAAATGTCCTGACGTGGAATTTCATTGACAAAAGACTAGGCTGATGTAGAAAAAAAGATCTAAATCAATACCAGAAATCAAACTCTAGACCAGCAGATGACCTAATTATCAGAGAACCATACTGTATTACTATACCAAATACAACATCTGGATATATACCAAAAAAACTTTTACTGATGACATTCTGTACAATTATTTTATACCACAAGTAAATGATTAGAAGTTAAACCATTCGAGTGTTTCTATCAGAGTGTATAGTGTATAGTAGAGTGTTTCTATCAGAGTGTATAGTGTATAGTAGAGTGTTTCTATCAGAGTGTATAGTGTATAGTAGAGTGTTTCTATCAGAGTGTATAGTGTATAGTAGAGTGTTAATTATCAGAGTGTATAGTGTATAGTAGAGTGTTTCTATCAGAGTGTATAGTGTATAGTAGAGTGTTTCTATCAGAGTGTATAGTGTATAGCTAGTAGGTAAGTAATGTTAAAATGTTATTTTCTTATTCTTGACATTCTCAATTCTTTCTTAAATACAACCTTACATCATCTGTGGTAGGATTCTTCTTCTTGCTTTATCTCCAGAATAAAACTTGATGACTGTAAATTTGGCTTGATAGATATTACTGATAGATATTACTGATTGATAGATATTACTGATAGATTTTACTGATAGATATTACTGATGATATATATATAACTGATATAACTGATGATATTACTGATAGATATTACTGATGAATTCTGATATTACTGATTGATAGATATTACTGATGTATAGATATTACTGATAGTATAGAATATTACTGATAGATTTATATGAATACGATAGATATTACTGATAGATATTACTGATGTAGATATTACTGATAGAAACGATGATATTACTGATAGATTTTACTGATAGATATTACTGATAGATATTACTGATGGATATTACTGATAGATATTACTGATAGATATTACTGATGGATATTACTGATAGATATTACTGATAGATATTACTGATGATAGTATAGCTGATAGATATTACTGATGGATATTACTGATGATATTACTGATAGATATTACTGATGATATTACTGATGATGATATTACTGATAGATATTACTGATAGATATTACTGATGAGATATTACTGATGGATATTACTGATGGATATTACTGATAGATATTACTGATAGATATTACTGATAGATATTACTGATAGATATTACTGATGGATATTACTGATGGATATTACTGATGGATATTACTGATAGATATTACTGATAGATATTACTGATGGATATTACTGATGGATATTACTGATGGATATTACTGATGGATATTACTGATAGATATTACTGATAGATATTACTGATGATATTACTGATAGATATTACTGATGGATATTACTGATAGATATTACTGATGGATATTACTGATGGATATTACTGATAGATATTACTGATAGATATTACTGATAGATATTACTGATGGATATTACTGATGGATATTACTGATAGATATTACTGATAGATATTACTGATAGATTAAGATTAAGATGTAGTTAACAGGAACTTAGCTTAATTTATGATAATATACCCACTAAGCCACTCATATACATTAAGTAATTCATGTTCAAAGTTGTTTGAAATCTAAAAGTGCCCCGTAAAGAAAAGAAGGTTAGGAAGTAGCAGATGTAAAGTTAAACATAAATTACACTCCAATAGTGTAATTTCAAATGACAATAGTGTAATTTGGGGTGCCAATGAGGTTAATATGGCACCAATAGTCAAATACGTGCTTGTGCTTTTTAGGGCACCAAAAGTCAGATCAGGTTTAAGTAGGATAAACTCCTAAAACGCGCCAATAGTTTTGACCAAATGGTCAACTTAATACAGATCAAACTATTAGCACGTTTTCAGAGTTTATCTATACGTAAACACCTTTCATTAGGAGCAGTTTCAAAGATGTTCATCAACCACCAAAAAGATCATAAATATTTTTTTGTAATTTTGTATCTACATGTATTTCACTATCATAGTTGAATGCTCTGGGTGGAAAAAGATATATTTTAACTATTCAAAGAATGTAATATTATAAATTATAAACATGAGATGTATAATAAGAATGTAACCTACTGATCTTAAAATCTGAAATAAACAGAGCAGCTATTGATAGTCTAGTTTACATATTATACTCTATAATTAACACCTTAACTGTCAAATACAACTTATTTAAAATCATCATGACTGAGTGAAAAGGTCTTTTAATATCTCCCCTTTCCAATTTCCCTTCATAATCATGTCACCCCATATTGTGCCTTTTTAATATTGCCCCTATTTGCCTTTTCCTTTGTCAAATCTAATTCAAAGGACAAAATAGGAAGGGAAAAGTTGAGAATATATTTTTCCATTTGAATATATTCAATGGTACATTATGTTACATTGTAATCTTGATATATTCTTCTAAAGTGTAAATATTTAATGGTGTATGTGAATATACTTAATGGTGATTATGTAAAATTGTAATCCTGATATATTCCTCTAGAGTAATATATTCAATGGTGTATTTGAATATATTTAATGGTACATTATCTGACTATATTCAATGGTACATATTTAATGGTGAATTTTTTTATTATATTTAATGGTGCATAATCTGTCTTTATTTAATGGTACATTATCGGACTATATTCAATGGTACATTATGTGAATATATTTAATGACGCATTTTCTGATTATATTTAATGGTAAATTATGTGAATATATTTAATGGTGCATTATCGGACTATATTCAACGGTACATCATGTGAACATATTTAATGGTGAATTTTTTTATTATATTTAATGACGCATTATCTGACTATATTCAATGGTACATTATGTGAATATATTTAATGGTGCATTACGTAACTATATTTAATGGTTCATTGTGCTATATATATTTCTCTAAAGAAATAATGTATATGTTGAGCACTGTATATTTATGTATATATGCATGCTGTTTTCACTCAATTATGTAGCCAAAGGCTTAAAATATGGAAGCTGTCACATTTCATTGATAGAATTTATCCAAGGAGGTTTTTTTTATCAAAAAATATTTCAACCTGGGATATCTTTACTCACTGGTAGTTGTTAGCTATTAACACATGTTTCCATGACTTGAGGCTGGTGAAGACATTAACAGAATTTTGCATGAAAAGTTATAAATTGAACCACAAGCCTTTGGCTACTGAATGAAACATTGTGAGATATTTTCTATGTATTAAACTTTTTTGAAAACAAAAAAAACAACTTACCATTATACCATTTTGACTGAAGTCGGTTTGGTCGTTCTTCTTCTATCAATTCCATTTTTCACATCTTAAATGTTTCTTGTTCTGGAAAATTTCCCAAACTTGGTTAATATTATTCAATACTATTATATAATTATCACAATTTGGCAAAAATTTCTATGAAACCGTCATTGGCATCCAACCATCTAAATAGCCCTGTTAAAATTATTATTACCATTTTTTCCTTAAATGCTGTACAATTTTCACTTCCAATTAGCAAACATAGAAAATGTAAATAGAATTTAAAAATATCTGCTAGAACAGAATGGAGCCTGCGAGATACCAAATTAAAGAAACTGTTTGTTAATTGAATATTTTTAGTTGAAACTTTCAAAAAAGGGAAAAGGACATATTTCAGAACAAGATGGTATGCAGTTTAAAGGCGCCGTTTATTTGTGGGTCAAAATTGTTTTGTTTTAAAATTTATGAAATTACAATAAAATCTAGAGAAATGTGTCCGTGAACGAATCTAGAAGCTTTAAATCCAAACTTATATATTATAAACATCACTTTTTAATAGTTTTTATTTAATGTAAGAAATCTACTGTACGAACTTCAGCAAAATAAACTCATAATTCTAGAGAAATATATCTCTTACTTTCCATTTTAACTAACCCAAAGTATTCATCCATAATAATTGTTTTTATTTAAATATCAGGGATAGTTTGATAGAATAAAGATTAATCCCTGGTTCTGTCTATATGGGGTTAATAAATAACCTTTTCAATCTAGATACAGGTGTATTTAAGTCTGGTAAACTGTTAGTTGACTAACACTGTGTTATGAGAATAATTAACCTATATATAAAGGAGGTTCTATAACTCTGTAATGAAGTTAATGAATGAGTAAAATATTAACCAGGTAAACAATGCAACTAGATCAAATATACCAATATTTAAACATTTAATTAACCTTCAAATCACATGAAATAAAATTATTTTACCTTTTTTTTAAAAAATTTCCATACTAATAAATGAACTAATTTGGTCAAGCTATTGGTCCTTAAAATTTAATAAACTTTAAAACAAGACCAAAATGTCAACTTCACATGAAAATAGTCTCAGTGTATCTAAACGTCCCTCAGTGTATCTCAACGTCCCTCAGTGTATATATTTTTTCTCAATGAAAGTTTGATAGAAACTAAACCAGATAGATGGGCTACATTCTAAGATACTACTCTCTACTTTGTTTTAATACAATACTGCATTCTGAATCTAAAAGTAATTAATAAATAAAATGAAATAAATGGAGTTTTACGTCCAACTGTTCTGCACCTTATGGTCTAATGAAGACAATATCAATAAATGAACAGAAATTTATTATGTAACTATTCAGACCACTCACTGACTTATATAGATTGGTATATAATTCACATTACATGAACTTCAAAGGAACTTTACCACAAAAGTAAACTTGTTCTCAGAAACACCTGACCAGGGCTGTTAAATTATCCTTTTTGCACTTCATGTCTGATTATAGCTCTAAAATAACTGACCGGGAAATTTAATCGTTAGGACAATCTTTTGGGGTGCCAATGAGGTTAATATGGCACCAATAGTCAAATACGTGCTTGTGCTTTTTAGGGCACCAAAAGTCAGATCAGGTTTAAGTAGGATAAACTCCTAAAACGCGCCAATAGTTTTGACCAAATGGTCAACTTAATACAGATCAAACTATTAGCACGTTTTCAGAGATTATCTATACGTAAACACCTTTCATTAGGAGCAGTTTCAAAGATGTTCATCAACCAAGATCATAAATATTTTTTTGTAATTTTGTATCTACATGTATTTCACTATCATAGTTGAATGCTCTGGGTGGAAAAAGATATATTTTAACTATTCAAAGAATGTAATATTATAAATTATAAACATGAGATGTATAATAAGAATGTAACCTACTGATCTTAAAATCTGAAATAAACAGAGCAGCTATTGATAGTCTAGTTTACATATTATACTCTATAATTAACACCTTAACTGTCAAATACAACTTATTTAAAATCATCATGACTGAGTGAAAAGGTCATTTAATATCTCCCCAATTTCTCTTCATAATCATGTCACCCCATATTGTGCCTTTTTAATATTGCCCCTATTTGCCTTTTCCTTTTTCAAATCTAATTCAAAGGACAAAATAGGAAGGGAAAAGTTGAGAATATATTTTTCCATTTGAATATATTCAATGGTACATTATGTTACATTGTAATCTTGATATATTCTTCTAAAGTGTAAATATTTAATGGTGTATGTGAATATACTTAATGGTGTATTATGTAACATTGTAATCCTGATATATTCCTCTAGAGTAATATATTCAATGGTACATTATGTTACATTGTAAACCTGATATATTCCTCTAGAGTAATATATTCAATGGTGTATTTGAATATATTTAATGGTACATTATCTGACTATATTCAATGGTACATTATGTGAACATATTTAATGGTGAATTTTTTTATTATATTTAATGGTGCATAATCTGTCTTTATTTAATGGTACATTACCTGACTATATTCAATGGTACATTATGTGAATATATTTAATGACGCATTATCTGACTATATTTAATGGTTCATTGTGCTATATATATTTCTCTAAAGAAATAATGTATATGTTGAGCACTGTATATTTATGTATATATGCATGCTGTTTTCACTCAATTATGTAGCCAAAGGCTTAAAATATGGAAGCTGTCACATTTCATTGATAGAATTTATCCAAGGAGGTTTTTTTTATCAAAAAATATTTCCACCTGGGATATCTTTACTCACTGGTAGTTGTTAGCTATTAACACATGTTTCCATGACTTGAGGCTGGTGAAGACATTAACAGAATTTTGCATGAAAAGTTATAAATTGAACCACAAGCCTTTGGCTACTGTATGAAACATTGTGAGATATTTTCTATGTATTAAACTTTTTTTGAAAACAAAAAAAACAACTTACCATTATACCATTTTGACTGAAGTCGGTCTGGTCGTTCTTCTTCTATCAATTCCATTTTTCACATCTTAAATGTTTCTTGTCCTGGAAAATTTCATGAACTAGCTTAATATTATTCATTACTATTATATAATTATCACAATTTGGCAAAAATTTATATGAAACTGTCATTGGCATCCAACCATCTAAATAGCCCTGTTAAAATTATTATTACCATTTTTCCTTATTCTATGCAATAAAGCTGTACAATTTTCACTTCCAATTAGCAAACATAGAAAATGTAAATAGAATTTAAAAATGTCTGCTAAAACAGAATGGAGCCTGAAAGTTTTGAAATGTTTACACAAATTGAAGAAACTGTTTGTTAATTGAATATTTTAAGTTGAAACTTTCAAACAAGGGAAAAGGACATATTTCAGAACAAGATGGTATGCAGTTTAAAGGCGCTGTTTATTTGTGGGTCAAAATTGTTTTGTTTTAAAATTTATGAAATTACAATAAAATCTAAAGAAATGTGTCCGTGAACGAATCTAGAATCTTTAAATCAAAACTTATATATTATAAATATCATCACTTTTGAATAGTTTTTATTTAATGTAAGAAATCTACTGTACGAACTTCAGCAAAATAAACTCATAATTGTAGAGAAATATATCTCTTACTTTCCATTTTAACTAACCCAAAGTATTCATCCATAATAATTGTTTTTATTTAGATATCAGGGATAGTTTGATAGAATAAAGATTAATCCCTGGTTCTGTCTATATAGGGTTAATAAATAACCTTTTCAATCTAGATACAGGTGTATTTAAGTCTGGTAAACTGTTAGTTGACTAACACTGTGTTATGAGAATAATTAACCTATATATAAAGGAGGTTCTATAACTCTGTAATGAAGTTAATGAATGAGTAAAATATTAACCAGGTAAACAATGCAACTAGATCAAATATACCAATATTTAAACATTTAATTAACCTTCAAATCACATGAAATAAAATTATTTTACCTTTTTTTTCAAAAATTTCCATACTAATAAATGAACTAATTTGGTCAACCTATTGGTCCTTAAAAACAAGACCAAAATGTCAACTTCACATGAAAATAGTCTCAGTGTATCTAATCGTCCCTCAGTGTATCTCAACGTCCCTCAGTGTATCTCAACTTCCCTCAGTGTATATATTTCTTCTCAATGAAAGTTTGATAGAAACTAAACCAGATAGATGGGCTATATTCTAAGATACTACTCTCTACTTTGTTTTAATACAATACTGCATTCTGTACCTAAAAGTAATTAATAAATAAAATGAAATAAATGGAGTTTTACGTCCAACTGTTCTGCACCTTATGGTCTAATGAAGACAATATCAATAAATGAACAGAAATTTATTATGTAACTATTCAGACCACTCACTGACTTATATAGATTGGTATATAATTCACATTACATGAACTTCAAAGGAACTCTACCACAAAAGTAAACTTGTTCTCAGAAACACCTGACCAGGGCTGTTAAATTATCCTTTTTGCAAATCATGTCTGATTAGAGCTCTAAAATAACTGACCGGAACTTTAATCGTTAGGACAATCTTTATGCATATGTGCTTACCGGTACATTTCATTCCTACTTTTCATTGGTACTTATTCTTAATTTACCGGTAGCTGATAAAATGTCCGGTTGCTAATTTCTGCACAGACTAAAAACACAGAATAGTTAAGATAATTTAAAAGTGTATTGTTGACTGTATCTATATAGAAATAGAAGTTGCTAGCATAAACCTCACATTTTAGCCACAATTCAAACTGACTGGATGCACTTCTAACTTTTCTGTAATTATTATGTAAAAATGATATGAATAGTTATATCAAAACATGAAAATACAATATTGTACATTCTATCCTTTTGGAGCACGAACCTTCCACAGTAAGTAGCATCTAAGAGTGAGTATGCCTTGCCGTGCTAAAAACCCCTTTCTAGTAGTGGAGCTTAAAATCAAGTTAATTGTACAATGACCTTTGTGAGTTATCTTCAACAGAACATAAATATAAAACATAAGACTATCAAGTACCTAAAATTAATACTGGGAGTAAAATAAACAATGACAATAATGTGTATTATTCTAATGATCAAATTACACCATTACTGATATGTCAGATGAGAAAAAGTTCAATTATTTTTTTATGGAGACGGTTCATCAAGTTCTTTGACTTGCACTCAGAAATTAAAATATAATTTTCGAAAAAGCCACCTTTTATTTTGGGTTTCATGTCTATCATTCTACTGCCATTGGAGAGACGAATTCATAGCACCCTCATAGACATAAATATCTGATAACTTAATTGATTTTTAAACAGAAAAAATAAATGATCTCAAAAGTAGAGATTGAAAAAAAAAATCAATTTGAACCAAAAATAGAAATCACTTTTATTTTTATCTTTTAGTCAGTGTGAATTATTGTATGTTGTTAGATCTATAACAAAATAAATCTAAATTTTCAATGTGAACTTTGTAAAGATAATTAAAGTGTAAATCAACAGGCTAGTCTGGTATTTCAATGTAATCAAAGGTAATTAAATTGTTAAGACAGGAACAGCAGATATTTATTCCAACTCCCACATACCTTGTCTCAGATATATTGGCACAAACAAGCCCTTGGCACCATCAATAAAGTAAATTACAGATGCACTTGTGATACTTTAGAAATTAATTAAAAGCTGCAACATCTTAATTATACAGCCTTATAACATGGACAATATTTCATGTTTTTATAGAATATTTCAATTATATCGCCAACCTGTCATATAGTCATTAGAAATATTGTTCTTGAAGTATAATGATTTTAAATGATCATAGCTAACGGTAATTAGCAAGTTAAATTTGATGATTTCTATAAATGAATAAACCCACACAGTATCTACTTTTTCCCCATATCAATTTTTGAACCTATTTAGAAAATGTTTGTTCACTGCTTTCAAAAGAATTCTAGATAATGTTCTTGTACATTATAGATTAGATCCCCTTTCATTATCTTCCTGATGCAATTGCTTTGAGTATTTGAATATTTTGTTTATCTTGTAAATCTCTCAAAAACCTAGTAATTTCTGAACAAATGATGTATTCAAATGTAGAAATCCTGTCTCTACTTGTGACCTAGGCCAGTGCTTCTATAGCTTTTCATGAGATCTATTACTAGGTTTGAGATCCAACACTAGGTTTGCCATAGTTCAATAAAGATAATCAGTAATGTTGTTAAATATTGCTTTTTTATCCAGCGTATTTCTATAGTAAATTTTTTGAAAATTAAATTGACAGCTAACCTTTTCTTCAGCTTACATTTCTTCAATTTTATTTCATTAATCATTCACTAAATTAATCAATAAATTTGTAAATTAATCAATACATTTGTAAATCAATCATTTGTAAATTAATCAATAAATTTGTAAATTAATCAATATATTTGTAAATTAATCAATATATTTGTAAATCAATCAATATATTTATAAATCAATCATTTGTAAATTAATCAATAAAGTTTTGAACTATTTAATAAATTTGTTTATCATTCTATTAATTTTTTGAAATTTTTAATAAATTTGTGAACAGATCAATTTAACAAATATGAATTCTTTAATAAATTTACATGTAAAAAATATGTGAATTGGGCTCAGTTATTTGACAGGTAGTATAACTTGTAAATCAGAGCATCTTTTTAGACCTATTACAAAATCTATCCAGAGATCAATATGAAGAGTGAATGAATGCTTATATTTAACATGACATATTAAGAGAAAATTTTTCACTATTTTATGGTCAGATATTATGCATAATCTATTATATCAGATAATTTAAACAGCTTAAAAACTCTTACCTGATCTTTTGAGTTAAATACACCTATTACATCCACTGTTAGTAAATAGAGGTTTACAGTAGGCCTACAGGTAGATATTATACACTCTACTACAACACAACACTCTTCGTCTATTTACCATCGGCTGGGAATATCATCTTTTAACTTCACTGTCTAAATAAGAATAATAAAACAACCTATTAAATATACTGGCCATATTGACATACTATATATCTGATATACACATTGTTCTTTAACAAAGACAGAAACAGAACTGCCAGTTCCAATATGCTTCATAATATATTCTGCAGCATTTCATTGATTGTTCCATGGATAAAATAAATTGCATTATACTAATATGAATTTTGAATAAAACAAGTGATGGAATTTATCCTTGATTAGTCAAATCAGTACCAGTATTGAAATAAATGAAGTGAAATGGAGTTTTACTTCCTAATCTTCAGCACCTAAGTGGGCTAATAAAGTCAGTGCCAGTATCGGTATTGAAGAGGTTGCAGAATGACAGCTGCAGTAGTGCATAAGAAGGTACCAAAGAAAGAACATATTATACTGATAGTCAATTTACTATATGGATTTTACATATTTTATGAAAAAGCTTAATTTTCAGTACAAGCTTATCTAAGTTGGTATTCAGTAAAGGCAAGAATGGCTCATATTATCAATTTTACATAAATCTTTTATCAATATAGAAGATTTTCTTTAATTTTATGGAAAAGCAGTTGAATGTTTTCTTCCCTATTTAAAATTCTTTCAATTATTCTTATGAGAATTGGAACAGCATTCTAATGTTAAGTGATTTCGCAGTGCTTTAATGAGTTATGTTAACAACCTCTTCCAACTTTATTGGGCTACCAGTACAGCAGTTGGTCAAATGAAGTGAATGGAGTTTTACATGCTACTCTACTGCACCCTACAGGCTAATTAAGATGTGCAACACCATGCAGTGTGCAATGAAGGAAAGTTTTGCCAGAAGAGCAGCAAAAGCCTAATCTCTTAATTTTTTAATTATTTCCAATTGTCAAGGGATCTGTCCAGCCATCTTAACTTGCATCATTTATTGTTGAAAAAAAGTCTGAAAGTTCATCTCGACCTTTGCTGGGATGGATTTTAAACCCTAAGGTCAACGAGGCTCTTCTTGGCTGTACTGTAATGTATCGGCTAAAACTTATACATACAAGTCATATCTAATCCAATGTATAAAGATATTAAACACTATTTTGCAATGTTTGGCTAGACAGTAATATAACACTAACAGTCTATGAATATGATGGAATTAAATTTGCATTTGCACATTAGGGCCTAAATAGGCTAGCAGAAAAGTAAAGAGTGCCATTGAACTGGGATTGAATAACAATAGTAACAGTGTCACTGTCATGCTTCATTATGTTGTGTGTTTGTAATTTATTAAGTCGGCCTGTCTCTGGGTCTGTCACCCGGACTCTGATGTCTGAATTGAACTGATAGCCAGCCAAGCACCACATCTGATCCCAAAAAGAAAAAGGTTGGCTTCAAAGCGTTTAGCATAGTTACATCGGCCCTTTCAACAGACTAATTTGAAAATATTTAAACAATTATGGTATAAAGAATCTTAATTGGGAATATGAACAAACAGACGTCGTTCCTTACATATTTAGGTAATTTGCTTGATGACGGAGTGTCAAATTTTCCGCGAATCGGCACGTGTATATGACGTTTCTGTGCTTGGTTATACCAGACATAAAATCTAGCTTTAATTTGTAATATGACAACCGAGACTAATGCTGACGTTTTGTTGTTCATTAAAACTAAACAGGAAAGATTTAATGGAACGGAAATATATATAAATGGATGTTTTCGTTTAAATTTAGGTCTAATTTTAATATATTATGAACATCAAATTTAAATAATACTTTTGACTTCTCTTTCTGAATGATTTTGCTTTTTTCTTTTGGAAACCTATAATATTTCGTTTTTGGTTCTATACCAAACTTTACAAATTTTGGAATATTAGAAAATGGCGACCAAAACAAAAAATACAAAATTCTCAATATGTTTTGTATTATGTATTATTTTACCAGCATGTGAAACCTTTCTCGATTTTGAAGAGCTAAAATCTATTCATTACGGAATAGACATCTTGGACAAGCCCGTTTTACAGGGGCAGGTTAGTGAAATCTATCTTATGATGTGGTATTTAGTCAACTCGTCATAGTCGGTGTTCTGTCCACTCAATTTTTTCCAACCTGCTAACTAGTTGTCTGAACTTTTATTGTACTATGAAAATTTAATGAATAGAGTTTTACGTTCTACTCTTCTGCACCTTATGGGCCAATGAGGATAGGCGCAACGCCATGACGTGTGCAGTGAGGGAAATTTTGATTGGACATGATGGCATAATCCTACTCTTTTTTTTTAAGACATTGCTCAGGGTTAAAAAAATGATCATGGATTGGACTAATATCTGATTGCTTTAAAATATCATCATTTTGCCAGGAAACTTACACCTTTACTTAAAGGCAATTTGAAGTATTTGATGACATTGATACTTATTTCAGATGTCTTCAGGACCACCATGTACAGAACTTTTAAAAAAAAATCTTGAACTATAAATAGTAATACTGTCATTCAAAAAGCACACAATTTTATTGGAAGCTGAAAAATGTGGATAAATTTGGCTTTATTGTAAGGATATATTTCAGGATTCACCGATAGGCTCTGTTCAGCTTACATCAAAATATGGTCAAAATTACGAATGTCGAATCCCTGACCAGGTGGAGCAAGAAAGGCAGCAAGAAGAAAAGGAAAGAGTTGCCATGGAAACTGGTGTGTTAGATTTACTAAAACCAATGGAGTCCAGACCATGTTTGATTAAGGTATTACTTTTAATATTCATAATAATGCTTCATGTCTAAATTCCATTTCCAAATTATCCTAACTAATGAAGATGGAATATTTGATATATCAATAATACTTGGCAATGGGAAAAAGGGAATTTAGGACAGTTGCATCAGCTTGCTCCTTTCTTGATTTCTTGATGTTTATGTGCACAGCCTGTAGTTTTCATTGTAACATAAAAATTAATAGTGTTTTATGGAAATGTTATAATTTTTTTAGACAAAAGATTGGTGGAGTTATGAGTTTTGTTATGGTAAACATCTTAGACAGTATCATCTTGAAGGTGTGTTATTAAAGGTTTAATATTAAATCATATAAATTTTAATACTCAGATTATGAATTGGATAATTTAGTTCAGACATGCTGTATAGGTTAAGATTTTTGACCCTGCAACATCAACATTATATATCTCAACTACCATATCACTCTTATATAATATTAAAGAATATTCCTAATGGTTTCTGTGCTTTTCTGTGCCCAAACCATAGTTCCTTTAAAAGTTTTTTAAAGGTTTTAATAAGAAATTGTGTTGTATATTTTATAGATGGTAGAATAAGTGGTAATGTTATGTATATTGGTTACTATGAGTCAGATTTTGACTGGAATAATGATACCTTAAGAGTAAGTCATGCTCTTATCATTGATATTCAATCATTAGATCTAAGAAGATTAAATGAATGGAGTTTTACGTCCTACTCTTCTGAAATTGACTTATGAAGACGGGCAATGTCATGCCAGCATGTTCTAATTGTTGAGAGATCTTTAACAAGTGCAGCCTGTATAAGGTTACCAGATATGTGTGGAAGCAAACCGGGAATTTTTTCAATATTGGTGATAAAAGCGAGCATGTCAAAGTGAGATTTGCCTTATTTTATACCAATATAAATGGTGTTCTCAAGGTTTGATTGAGGCGTAAGATGCAGGGAAAAATTGTTTTTTAACCTTGAAGATACAGTTTTAAGTTAACTGAACCACTGAACGATATAATAAGACTAGAAATGTGATAAAACATTTATATATATATATATATTTTCTATACAAATCTAGATCAAGAAATTTTCATTTTTACCAAACCAGGACATTAAGGAACAAAATAGTTTCCGGGACGGGACGCCTGATATTGACCTATAAACCAGGACTGTCCCGGTTTTTCTGGGACTTCTGGTAACCCTAAGCCTGTAGCACATGGGGCCTCTATTTATTGTCCCATCTGAACTACAAGATAGTTTGATATTTTAATTAAATATTATGAACATTGTAGAATCAGAAGATGAAATCTAGAAATGAATTCAATAGATACCACAGTCAGAAATATACAAATGGTTCGAAATGCGATTTAACTGGAGGATTCAGATCAGCTGAAGTCAGAGTAAGTATAATCTGAACACTCATCTTGAATGAATTAAACATGGTTACAATCTATTACTAGTGATGTTGTTATTTTGGCTGGACACGTTGGGTTTGGTTTAAATATTATAAATTTTATTTGACATAGACTTACAATAATGTAATTAGACATATTTCCAACTGGATATTATTTCTATCTGTATTTTTAAGTCATGGTTAACTACTCTCTTTATCTTTAAATAGAGAGTAAACTTAATATCAGAATATTTTCTTTTAGTTTATGTGTGAAGATACTGTGAGTGACTATATCTATAGAATTGATGAACCACAAACTTGTACCTATATTATAACAGTACATACTAATAAAATATGTCACCATCCTTATCTTAAACCACCAGCACCAAAAACTCCAGTACCTATTACCTGTCATCCCTTACTAGACCAACAACAATATAATGATTACTTGATACAAATAGCAGGTATTTTATATTTCTACAAACACATTTAACATGGCATTGTATCTCTTGCTTTTGACACATGTTTCAGATATATAATCCTCATCAGTATAGCTGCTTTAGAAAGTGAAATTATGAATGGAGACATGTATTGTAATTAATATGAGTGACTTACTGCTGGCACATGTTTCAGATATCTACCTTGGGCCTTATTCCTCAAAACTTACTTTAAATAAAATGCAGATTTTAAGAAATACAGTAATCCTATTAGATAACAAAACTGAATTTCCATATCAATCAATTGTGTATGGTTATTGCATTCATTATGTGTTAATGTGTTTGCATATATTTACAGCTGAAGAAAAAGCTAAAGAAGAAGAAGAAACTAGATTAAGACTAGCTGCTATTGAGGCTCAACAGAAAGCCAATAAAGAAGGTAAATGTTGGGTTATCTTCTGTGTAAATGCTAAGTTAGAAATATTGTATTCTTCATTCAGAATCCGAAGTGATATCCAACACTTTAACTGATCTGCTGTTTTTTAAGATGATGGAAATTTTTACCGTCACTATCCTTAAAGTAATGTTAATAATATTATTAGCAAATTATAATAAATACCTTGTACATTTGAAAATAGGAAATAAGCAAGGTATTCGCTTCAATACATGATGTATATTGTATATCTAACAGGTATAAGTGATGATAATGTAGTTAATATGGAAGAAGGAACAACTAATGTAGACAATCCAGAATTAGATAAAGCTTTACATAAAGTATTTACAGAACAGATAGATAAAGTAGCTAGTCAAACAGGCAGTAAGTGTGACTAATAACATTATAACAGATCATTATATATAGATAGTGCTCAAACAGTTAACTTGATATCTGTGCAGGTTGCAATCTCAATGATATCTAGATAGAAACCTACAGATACTGTGTGTTCTGCCACATGGTTTCATCTGTTATTTCTATAGTTCCAATTTTCTTTCTAATAAAAGTTATATTTATAAAATTTTGTATTTTCAGCTGAAGCAAGTGATCTTGAAGATGTCTGTGAAGTATATAGATAATATGGCAGATTTAGAAAGTGTTTTACGAGAACAAATAACAGAGGCCCAAAAACAAAAATTAAAAAAAATGGAAAAAAATGAGAAAGAAGAACAGCTACCTGCAAAGAAACAGGGTAAAGATGGGGAAGTGACGCCTGGAAATGAAGATGAAGAAATAATAAAAGAATTTGATACAGGTTGACACAATAATTTTTTTTGTTTCTTCAAATACATGTACCAGTAGTAGTAATTTAATCTGAGCCAAATTTTAAAAATGAAAAGCTCTTTTACAATTTACTACACTCAATGAGGAGAGATTTATAAAAGTTATTTGACTTGAAGCTGAGTATCATTAAGATCTCTAGAAAACTTAATTAAAAACTAATTATTTAATTCTAGAAATAAGTGAGGTGAAGAAATCATTAGAAGAACAAAGGAATAAATTTGCTGATATGAAAGATAAAATAGGTGAATCTGTAAGGTCACAATTTGATGATATTGTTCATGAGGTAAAACATGATTTGAACTTTGTCTTTTATGATATATGACCTTGTGGACATTCAGATGTCTACATAATTCAACCATCTGTATCCCTTTTCATTTTGAGTCTCTGGCGCCTGTATTGTCATCAATTAATGAAAACCCCCCTAAAAGAATTAACAACCATTTACATATTTGATTAGTATTGGTATGATTTAGTCCATTATGACCTCTCATATTTTTTAGGACTATGTCTTTTAGTACTGGTTGATAATTGATGAACTACAATTGAAGGCTAATGGCAATTCTTTATATAATCACAATACATATATTAAAACACTAAGATATATAGATATACTACTTCTGTATTTATTACATACTACGTTTCTAAACACAAGATATATAGATATACTACTTCTGTATTTATTACATACTACGTTTCTAAACACAAGATATATAGATATACTACTTCTGTATTTATTACATACTACGTTTCTAAACACAAGATATATAGATATACTACTTCTGCATTTATAACATACTACGTTTCTAAACACATACAGGTAACTTTATCAAGTAAAGTGATTAACAACAACAAAAATAGCGATGGCCCATCGTAATACGCCCACAATTGGCAGCTAAACACATCAAGAACACAACTTTCTATCGTATTCACAAGAAATTTCTGGACAAAGTCAATAACTCAAAGTAAATATTTTTTGGTAAATTTCCGTTTCTTCTTTGGGTAATTCAAAAGGCTCAAATCATGCTTTGTCAAAATCTATCAAGAAACCAGATCTCTATCAAGTCTACAAAGAATCAGAGGCTGATAAAGTGAACACATTTTAAAGAACAAGGGCAATAACTCAATAAATATTTTTTGATTAGTCTGATTTTCAATGGTGTCTATCCTCGAGTTATAACAAACACTCACACCAAGTTTCATCAAATTCCATCAAGAACCCGGCTCCCTATCGTGTTCACAAGGAATTTTAGGACAAGGGCAATAACTCTTAGTAAATTTTTTTCGATTGGTTTCATTTTCGATAGGCTTCATCCTTGGGTCATTACAAAGATTCATTCCAAGTTTCATTAAAATCCATCAAGAAATGTGGTCTCTATCGTGTTCACAACAATTGTGGACAGGCAGACGGACAGACAGACAGACGGACAGACAGGGGCGACTACAATATACGCCCACATTTATAATGAAATCTTGTATGTATTTGATCGCTTGGTGTACCCTTTGTTATTATATGCTCATCCTTAATTAGTGCTTCTTCGGTGTTATAATTTTGTTCTTTAATCTTAACAATGGCTTCTAAGATTTCATTATATATTGTAGTGTTTTTTGTTGTTAATCACTTTACTTGATAACGTTACCTGTATGTGTTTCGAAATGTAGTATGTAATAAATGCAGAAGTAGTATATCCATATATCTTGTGTTTAGAAATGTAGTATGTAATAAATGCAGAAGTAGTATATCTATATATCTTAGTGTTTTAATGTATCTCTTCCTATTTCTATATGTCTTATAAACAATATACACAATACATATACTTTAAATATACAATTTGTTTTCAGGCTGAAGAAGAAGCTGGTGTAGAAGTTGATAGGAAAGAAGCCTTTCAACAACTTTCTAAAACATTAAATAGTCTACTAGATAAACTAGAGAAAACAGAAGAAGAAATTAATAATGTAGATAAAGAATTGGTTGATTATAATAAAAAATATACTGGTGATAAATTACAACAACCTGCCGAAGGTCTGTCACATTTCTACAATCAATCATTTGTCTGGAGTTTACTGCACCCTTTTGAAGGGTCAATCTTGCTTTTGGTTCAATCTAAATTTTAAAATCCTTTGTGTAACTGATAAGAGTTGCCTCTTGATAAGTTAATGGTTAGATATCTTTAAAAGATTTGTTTAAAAGACTACAGACTACAAATTTTCATTATAGTATAAGATATGTTTTGTAGTTATGGCCCTTTATAAATTTCAGAATTGAATGGTCTATATTCTATAAAACTTATCTATATGTATTGTAAATATCATATCATTAACATGATTTTAATTGGAAAGCTTGAAAAAGAAAAGAAGGATATTTTTTTTCACAAAGATCAGTTTAAACATTTATCAGCTGGTGCTTTCATTGATATTCTTGGGTTGACATGAATAACAAGAAAAGATGGGTTGATCATGGTTACCCCACCTTCACCCTCTAATAAAGATTAGAATCCATGACCACCCTTTATTTGACAAGAAATAAAAGTCATGAAATTCTCCAACATTCTAACTGATTGTACTACAGAACTCTATAAATTCCAAAACACATGATAGATTTTTGTAAAGTCAAGTCTGACAGTTGCCCATATACCAGTACCGGAGAATAAATATGGTTATAAAATTACTCTCCTTTTACTTATTTTAGACTTTAAATTCTTGTTTTAGACTCTAAAGATGATCAAATCAAAGTAAAAGTGAAAGAATTAGGTGAAAAAGAAAATATTAAATTAGATAGTGGTACCATGTCTAAATTAGAAAATAAAATTATAGATAATTTAGAAAAAGCTGGATTGAATACTAGAGGTGAGTGTGATGTAACATATTTATAATAGCTTTCATAGCCCAAGTAATAAATAACCTCATGGCACCAAAGGCTGAATCGTGGATTAATTGTTATAAATAAAATCTGAATTAACGCGAATAATTATTCATATATACATAATTTATCTGTTTGTTTGAAGTATATAAGAATGATTTTCATTTATTTTTGAATATTTTATTGTTCTTTGGAGGTTTATTTATTTATTCTGGAGGATTAGTCCAGATTAGGAAGACACATGTTTATGTTCAGCCAAGCTATATTTCTTTATCAGGCAATCCCTATCCTGTCACATGACAAACAGGGGTAAACAACTCTCATTGACTAAAAGGGAAGTAACTCTTGTTAGGAAGGGGCTAAAGCAGACCACAATATGACATTATTGATGTGATGAGCTTTGTCGTAGACCAATATTTACGATGACATGTGTTTTTTGTGTATTGTTTCAAGTTCACCCAGATAGTAAATAAGGGTAGATAATCAGGTTTTGTGGGTATACAAGTGATGACAGTATTGATTATTTATTTAACAGAAACTGAAGAGGAAAATAAATTTCCTGATATAATAAGTACATCTAGGGATACCAAGAAGGGTATAGAATAGTTGTTGTTGTAGTTCTACCCTGCATCATGACTTTTTATTTAATTCATGTTGTTTTTTCTATACTTGAATTGAATTCTATTTTGTTATATTTTTAATTGTGTCAATAGCGTTCATTTGATTTTTGACTTGATTATCAAGACCTTGCTCTGTTTCTCTAAGTACTAGTACTCTGGATGTTCAACATGTTCTTCCAAACTTTTTTCCATTCCAAGGGCTAACGCCAGACATGTCAATCCTTGGGGTGAAAAGTGACAATTTACAAGAACACACAACATTGACTACTGGCAGCTATATTTGCTGATCATCACCATCTTCACAACAAGAAAAAATCTTTCATACATTTTATCCAGCTCAAAATAGATTTAAACGAACATTTGCAGACCTTTTACCAGACAAAATCCGTTTCTGAACGCTTAAATCTAGCCTTGTTTTATGCAGAATTATTTTTTTACATTGTTCAAGGTCAACACATATTATATTAGTTGTCTCCAAAATTGAAAATAGTTGAAATTCTTGTATTTTGCTATTCAGCAGAATGCATATGTACGTGCAGAAGAGAGTCATTGAAACCATTGAAATATGTGACCTCTATTACATAATGTGAATTGCATTACTTAAGGTTTTTTAAGAAGGCCAATTTTCTCAATTTGTCTACTATAATCATAGTAGTGTCATGTTACAACATGTGATACTAATCACTATACAGCAACCTTATTGACTTAAAATGTTATTTTACTTTGTCTTTAAACAATTTTATGTTAAAATCTTGTTTAAAATAATCTTCAAACACGCCAACATATTTTTAATATGGCTACCAGATACAGACAATTAGAAACAATAAACGCATGTGTGTGTGTGATAGCGTGATATTGACACGGGCCACGTGTAACTAGTATGACATGTGGAGTTAGTTTATTAGTTTTACATTATCTAATAATCTACAACTATGACGTATAGCCTATTATTGTCTCTATTGGAAACAGTCTGATTCAGATATCATGTATCTGGCTCGTCAGATTGGGGGGCTCAGTCAGTAGAGATTTCACGTTATATATTGTATATATACGTTGTATATTAGTTATATGAACTGTCGAAATGGAATGGAATCAGTTGGCCAACACAGTTGAATAGCCTACTAAGTTTATAAGTATCAAAAAATATTTGCAGAGATTACAGATAAAAAAAAAACAAAGTATGCAAATTCTTTGTTCAGTATATACATCAAAGATACATTGTTCAAATTCCACATAATACTGAAAGCTGTGTTTTATTTTGTCACCTGCTTGGTTGTTTTTTTTTTTTGTATATTGTTGTTGTAAACATTGTTTGTAGTTTTTTATTAAACTTATTCTTTATACTTTTTCACTTCTTAAGTTAAATTACTTTCAACTTAACTTTGAAATTTTCTGGAAAAAAGGAATTTTCTTTAGAAGATTTTTTTGCCGATTCTAACTTGTATTGTGTAATAAATTGATTATTGAAAATTCTCATGCAAGTAACATGTAAATATATGTAAGAAAATTCTCTGCTTTATGTCTCAAATTCTGTATCAATAACTAGAAAATGAAACGTGAAAATTTCTTTGATTTGAAAGTTAAGGTAATGATTTAATAACCTGAGTTGAAAACATGAATATCTAGTTAAGGAAACCATTAAGCTGGTATTTCAATTTAAAAGTGACTAGAAAAACTCTAAATTTGAATAAGTAACATGGAAATTTGAATCATTACCTTGGAAAATGAATAAGTAACTTGGAAATATAAGTAACATGGATATGTAACGTAGAAATATGAATAAGTTACTTGGAAAATTTAATAAGTAATTTGGAAATTTGAGTCATTAAGTTGGAAACATGAAAAGTAACTTGGAAATATGTATAGGTTATTGGAGATATGAATTAGCAGCTTGGAAATTTGAGATAGTAACCTGGAAATTTTTAATAAATCGATTTTGACGATCATTTGTTTCAGGAGGTAAAGTACAAGTAAAAATAGTAACAGCAGGATATTATAATTCTGATGATGATTCTCTCCATTTAATGTCTGATGATGAAGGCAATTCTTTTCAAAGTGTCATAATATCTTTAATGGTAAGTATTATATATACTCACTCTATTATCTTTATATAAAACCTAGATGTCTGAATATATACTAAAGTCAAGTGTTTAGTTCTCAGTATTGCTGACTCTTGGAAATTCTTACAAATTAGATAAATTCAACATAGTGATATGAAGATGGACTGTGCATCTCCAACTTATCTTTATTGAGTGAAAGCATCTGAAAAAAAATGACAGCATTCTTCTCTTTCTTAAACTTTCTAAATTCAGTATTGTAATAATGGGCTAATGGGCACACCATGCAGTGTAGTCTAAAGCCTATGAGCCTATGATAAAAATGAGATGAATGGAGTTTTATGCCATATTCTTCTGCAAATAATGGGCTTTTGAGGACGGGCAACGCCATGAAGTGTAGTCTAAAGCCTATCCAGAATTTAAATATTAAACTAATGAAATGAGATGAATGGAGTTTTACTTTACTTTTCCTTATCTTCTGCACCTAATGGCCTATTGAAGACAGGAAGAAATGTTGAACAAGATAATGAGATACTTTTTAGGTGTTTGTTTGATATGATTACCGGTAATTTTTTAGTAATCCTCATGTTATATCATAGACTTGTGTATCTTTTTTAGAATGGGAGTGATGATGCTGTTAAAGAAGAAGTCAAACATAAAACATTAGAAGAAAATTATAATAAAGTTTGGGGACAAACTAAAAAGTCAAAAGTCAAACCAAAAAACTAAACTTGAAAATATCTTTATTTTCGTAAAATGAATCTGATCATCAAAAGAACTACCTGGTTTGGTTTTCTTTAATCTTAATATTTACTTTAATCATTCCAGATTTCATAAATCTGGCTGTCAATCAACTTGCACCTTATCATTAAAAGTTATATTAGCAATTTTTGGTGGCTGGTTATGAATAATAATAATGAATATTCCCATGTTATTTGATTGGGAAAAATTGTAAACAGTTTTATCTTTAGATCCTAGGTAGTTTAAGTGAAGTACACCTAAGAAAATAGAGCTTTATTATTTTTTATCAAATTTTTTCTTATCTATATTGCTTATTTAGATAACTAATCAAAAATACCTTTTATGGTCTTACATATATTTATTAGATTAATAGTAGATTTGAGCGTTTGAAATCAAACTTCCTTAAAAACTTACAATTATACTTTGATAATTAATTTAAAATCATGTAATTAAGAATTTATTATTTATAATAAGTGAGTTGTCTAGCCATTTGTTGATGAAAATTTAATCATAAAAATAATTTCTATTTATTGTTTATGGTTGGTAAATTACATAAACATTGAACTTTTCAAAAGAAACCATTATGTTCATTAATAGGGTGGGCATTTCCTATTTGGTGTATAATTTTTGGTATACGTGGAATATTTGATAAGTTTGTTAAGTGTAATATGGTGTATAGTAGAAAGACTAAAGATTTTTTATATTTTCAACTGATAAGTTTCCAAAGTATTAACAATTAACAAATAGAAATATATAACCTGTTATTGCTCAGTATGTCTATTCAAAACCATTGTTAATATGTTTCTTGAAGACTAACAATTGGGAGATACATCACTGTAAATATTGATCAGTGGGGATATTTTTTATATAATGAAAGACCAGTTGGAGTCTATTTATCACTTAATATCGCTGTTAGTTAATAAAGAAATAAATATTACTGGAATATGTCTAGCGTTATATCCATTGAAATATAGAGCAGTAGATAATGCTTTTATAGATATCTACTGTAGATTAACTTATTGGGTGATAAATATATCTATCATACAAGTGATATCTACTGTAGAATACCTTATTGGGTGATAAATATATCTATCATACAAGTGATATCTACTGTAGAATACCTTATTGGGTGATAAATATATCTATCATACAAGTGATATCTACTGTAGAATACCTTATTGGGTGATAAATATATCTATCATACAAGTGATATCTACTGTAGAATACCTTATTGGGTGATAAATATATCTATCATACAAGTGATATCTACTGTAGAATACCTTATTGGGTGATAAAAATATTTTTATACAAGATCAATATTAGTTGTGACTTGGGGAAGAAACACCTCATTGCCTTCTGTTAAACTGTGTTGATATTGTGTTTTAATGTCAAAGTTTTTCTTATTATTAATTGTTTGAGTCATTTCTAGTGAAACGTTGCATTACAGAAACTTGTTTTGTTAACTACATAATATTTTTGTGAATCTTCACAATACAAGCCCTGACCACAACCGATATGATATGATTGGGTATTTCCTGTATTACTATGACTACATCTTATTTATTTATTTAAACATTGGGTCGATTTATATGTTGTTATATTTATGTTTTTATAAATTAATATATTTTACCTTTTTGAAGATGAATCTAAATGTATTATTAGGGTTTTTATAATAGAAGTGAACTTATGAGTCTGGTATTTGCATGGATCATTTTCAGATTATCTAAAAATGGAGAAAAGCATTATCATCACTTACTGCTCCTGGCATTTTTCAAGCTCAATTTTTTTTAGATATTGCAATGTTATGGACTTTTTTCTATTGCTGCAAAAAACAGAATGTGAAAAGAGCTTTAAAAGCATACCCACAACTCAAAATGTTAGTAGATATTGCTCTCTTAATTTATAGGATATATTAGATATATTATTGGAACAGTTGATTCCAGTCAAATGATAGTAAGAGATCATATTAAAAGATATATTGTCTCTTTATTTCTAGTCAGTTTTCCCATATTATTTAGTTCACTCTGTTATATATCAATTTAAAAATACTTACTACAATAATGCAATAGAAATTCATAAAGAGAAATATAACATCTGCTCTTTGAACCACTGTGACAATAATGTGGTCATTTTAAAACCACACCAATTTATTGGAGGGATTTAATTCCTTCAGGCTATTCTAGCCTAGATTTATCATGTTCTATTTGTATCAAGTATTATTCTTATGCAGACCTAAACCACTATATCATATATGTTACTGCTTGTGTATAAAGAATTGTGTATATTTTGTTAAATGATAGAGATTGTTGTTATTGTTAGGTTTATTAATGTTTCAGCTGATTTTCTACTTTGTTCAAATCTGAAACTTTATCATGTACATCCATTCCATTCAAAATAAATAAATTATGTCTGAATGATTTCTTTCATAGATTTTCATATATTAGCACAATTCGTTCAAACATCAAAGTGCATGCTCTCCAATTATTCAGACATTGGAAAAGAAATTCAACAAGATTATCAAGTCCAAAAGATTTTTATTGTGGGGAGAAATTAAGTTCCGTTTAAGTTAATTATTACCAGACATTCATGGCATAATGAAACACAGTTTACAGTTGGATAAAGGTTGAATAGCGCAGAATAGTCTTGTCATTACTAAAAAAAATCCAATAAAAATGTTTGATTGGGGAAAAAATAAATCAACAGCCTTGGGGGAGACCTGTATCTACTTTAGCTTCCTTTTACCAATGTACTTTGTGAGCCATGTAGAGATGTCACTCGTGTGGTATTGTTAACTTTTGAGGGGATCAAAGATATTCTTCGTCCTTTCGATTAACAAATCCTTTCCATCACATTCAAACAACCAATATTTCAATCAACCCTATCCGTTCATCAACATTTTGATTTGCGACAGAGGCAACAGTATGCTTCAGAGTATTTATAACATTTGATGTCAGGGTTAAGTAAGGCCTATCATCAAGATTTCAAACAAGTTGTTATGATGCAACATTTTTTGGTAGAATTTTATAAAGTATGGGGCGTAGGTTCCGATAGAGCTTAGATTATGATTCTACCCACATTGACCTATGTTTTTTTTTTACTATGACAAAAATGTTCATATTTAATATTAAGATATCTGCTACCGTTTTAGCGGAGTTGTTACCATTTTGAGCGAAAATTTCTGTTATCGTTTTGGTGGACTTGTTACGGTTTTAACTTATGAAATCTGTTACCATCTTGACATGTTACCGTTTTAACTGGATACCGACTGAATTACCGCCCTTGATATACTAAAATTTAATTGGTACTCTGTCGTTTTGTCGCGTTATATTCGGTCTTTTTTATCATTTTGTGCTCAATAGCAGCAGTGATATCCGAATTTAACAAATTGGGTGTTCAAACGTTAAACTTTGATATCAGCAATGGTAAATACTTGTTATTGAAGAGGTGGTCATTTTTATCAGACTGATGTTTCTAAACAAATATATGGTAATGATTACTTCTCTGGTCAATAACTTTAAAACATGGCTATTATATATCAGTATTATTGTCCACTGTATATTTTCATATAATGTCAACATTTCTACAACAAAAACACAAGTTTTGTTGTCATTACCGACAAAGTATGCTTATTATGTACCCTCTCCATGGAACAAGCGAACATAACTCGGTCAAGTTTGCGTCATAAAGAACGTGAAATTCTTGTGATTTTTTTTGTTAATTGATCGTGTCACATTGTAGTTAAATTATGAAAGAAAAGTTGTTTTTGTTGTAAAAGGTCGGATCCAATTACTTCGTGTCATAAAGTTCAATTCATAGGACACCTCACCTTGTTTACTTTTTCACAATTTTGTAAATTTCTGGAGTTGAAATATTAAAGAAAACAAGAAACCAGGTTAACAGCGTTATTATAAACATTTTGATTTATAAATTTAATCAACAACTCTGTTTGGACTGGTGGAGCCGCGTCCACTCGCCCCAACAAAGAAATTCATCATAATATGTTAAAGCAAAATTCCACGGGAATGGGCAGCAAATTTCTTAAGTCCACTGGCACTCATCTTGTTTAATTGCTCTGTTTTTGAATCAACAGCTAAATTTGGTAAATTGATCTAATCAGATAGATCGAATCAACAGCTAAATTTGGTAAATTGATCTAATCAGATAGATCGAATCAACAGCTAAGTTTAATCAATAGCTAATATGTTTGATCAATAGTTGTAATCAAATCAACATCTATGTTTGATAAGTAGTTATAATAGACTATGTTTGATAAGTAGTTATAATAGACTATGTTTGATAAGTAGTTATAATAGACTATGTTTGATAAGTAGTTATAATAGACTATGTTTGATAAGTAGTTATAATAGACTATGTTTGATAAGTAGTTATAATAGACTATGTTTGATAAGTAGTTATAATAGACTATGTTTGATAAGTAGTTATAATAGACTATGTTTGATAAATAGTTATAATAGACTATGTTTGATAAGTAGTTATAATAGACTATGTTTGATAAGTAGTTATAATAGACTATGTTTGATAAGTAGTTATAATAGACTATGTTTGATAAGTAGTTATAATAGACTATGTTTGATAAGTAGTTATAATAGACTATGTTTGATAAGTAGTTATAATAGACTATGTTTGATAAGTAGTTATAATAGACTATGTTTGATAAGTAGTTATAATAGACTATGTTTGATAACAAGATCGAATAAAAGTCTCTGTTGTCTTGACGATGTGCGCTTTAATATGTTAATATCTATTCTTCATCGAGCATCGATAAGTAGACTGAATGAAGCTAAGTTGATAAATAGCTCGAGTCAAGCTGTTTGATCAGTGGATAAATTGATCAATATAGATGTAATCATCATTATTTTTTCGTATAGATCTTACGATTTGTATGTTAGATCAATAGATGTAATCAACTACTATGTTTGATCAATAGATCGTATCAACTTCTATGTTTGATCAATAGATCGTATCAACTTCTATGTTTTAATCATTATTTTTTCGTATAGATCGTATCGATTTGTATGTTAGATCAATAGATGTAATCAACTTCTATGTTTGATCAATAGATCGTATCAACTTCTATGTTTGATCAATAGATCGTATCAACTTCTATGTTTGATCAATAGATCGTATCAACTTCTATGTTTGATCAATAGATCGTATCAACTTCTATTTTTGATCAATAGATCGTATCGATTTCTATGTTGGATCAATAGATCGTATCAACTTCTATTTTTGATCAATAGATCGTATCAACTTCTATGTTTGATCAATAGATCGTATCAACTTCTATGTTTGATCAATAGATCGTATCGATTTCTATGTTTGATCAGTAGATGTTTATCAAAACAGTGGCTTGAAGTCCTGAAATACACATTAAACAAAGCACATTTGCATGAGATGAACGGACATCAAAATACATATATGTATTTAAATGGAAAAAGAAAAAAATAAGAAAAAATTATAGTTATCAGAGAAATTTCAGAATGATCTGACTTGAAGTTGAATATTGTCATATATAGTTATGAAGAGACAAAGGTATTAAGGACACTCGTACACTAAAGACAATTTATATTTTTAATATGTACAATTAGTTTGATTTAATATAAGATTTTCTGGTCTAGGGGTACTAGTAAACTGTAACATTACAACCGCATACGTTACCAATGTACCGATTAGCTGAAATGAAATACAATATGCAAAGGTTATAGTATAAGTATAATAATGACTTTCGAAACTGTGGAACGTTACCATTAAAACGCTCCTGATAATAGCTTGGAGATCGTGAAACGTCATCGACACAAACGAATTTTTGCGTGGCAAATAAAATTTGTCACGCTTTGTTTTCGTTCGGATTATTTTTTTTTTTTGCAGTGCGTTCTTCGAACGCACTGCTTTGTTTTCGAAATGACTATTTTTTTTTTTTTTTGTCTCTTTCTGGTCACGCTCCCCAGCCATAACTGCAAATGTCTTACACAATCTAGCGTGATATTGTAACGTAATCTTGTGCTCGTTGTTGTTTAAATGTAAAATGACGCATTTTTGTTCTACCGGAAATGACGTAGAACGTCACAAATTTTATTTTTGTTTACTAACTCACGGCTCGTTATTTTATCCAATCTGGTTCGGACTTTTTTTATTTACTACTTATAACTTAGATTTACAGAATAGCAGTTTAAAAATTTTGAAATTTTTACTTTTGTTGCTGACTTTTTCATTTTAAAATTTAACACTTTTTCTAACTTTTGCAATTTTGATTAGATCGAAATCAAAATTTGCAGTTAGATAAACATTTTTCTTGTCAAGAAAAATCTGTTTTCAAAATGTCGACATCACTTCCGGTTTCGGCGTCATACGTCGCTAAACTTCGAATTTTCACTTCCGGAATTCTAAAGATATTTGAATTTTTTTTTTTGCAATTAGTTACTATTAACCCATAATGATTTTATAATTAACAAAAATTGAACCGGAAGTAACAGATCAGTCGCCATCATTAAACCACTTACTTTTGTAAAGTGAAAAATTGGGCCTTAGGGGTTAATCGGACAATTGTAATTTTGATGTCTATGCAATCTTCAATCGATTGCTAACAATTCTTAGGAAGCCGAATTTTGAATTTCGATTTAGCTTACCTTTCATTTCCGGTTCTTTTTTTTCACTCAGTGCCTAATTTTCCAACGTTCATATATCGTGACCTTGACCTTCGGTGACCATGTGACCTGCACAAAAGTTGTTGCCCTTGTCGAGATCTATCCATTGATGTCTTCATTTTTGTTGTGAAATGTCAACTTCCGGTTTTACAGCCATTTGAAAATTGCACTTTTTAACTTCGAAGAGCTCTGTCACGTGACCTCATTTACATACGTCAAAATTTCTTTTATGTCCTTATTACGCGTAATTTATTCTTTCCAATGGTGTATAACACTTTATATTTTGATCAAAATTGCGCTTTTAAATATTAGAAAATTTTGTTCTTAGTTCTATATTAATTGTGCGTGATTTATGAAAAAGCACGTGTTTTTTTTTTAAATTTACGTCTTATTTTTTCACAAAAATTGGTAGATGAGTAGACAAAAAATTATCATTAAAGATTCCGATAAAACATTTTCCGAAATTAGCCGGAAACGTCCGAAAATGACCAAAAAATGAAGAAAATCACAGAAATCGGAATTTTCGGATTAAATTTTTGCACAAACTTGCAATTTTTTTATTCCACAGAATTAGTACCATCAATATCTTCATTTTGTATGTATGCCATTTATGCAAATTCCTAACCGTTTGATCGCCATCTTGAAATATGCAAATTATTGGAAAAATACTACTACTCGTCCGCCATTTTTAATCCTATTTTTTCAGAGTTGTTTTAAAATATAATTTGGATAATTATCTAGGTCCTCTAGTGGCATATTTTTCGATTTCAAATTTGTCTTTGGACCAGGTCCTGCCAAAGTTTTTCAAAACTGACTTCCGTCTGAAAGTTCATAACTTTTGAACTCTACCATATGCATCCTTTTGATCTCAAAACAACATCATCAGAGAGGCACTGGACTGGAATCCCCAAGGGCATAGAAGACAAGGACGACCTTTACATAGCTTGAAAAGAATAAGACTGAAAGAGCTAGGAAGGATTGGCAAGACCTGGAATGAAGCAAAAAGAACAGCTCATAATAGAGTGAGATGGAGAACGTCTGTAGCAGCCCTATTCTCCGCAAGGAACGAAGAGGACTAACTTACTAATATGCATCCTTTATTTTTCTGCACAATCATCTTCATTGGCTAGAGGTTCATATGATACCTTGATTTCTAATTTTAGTACAGAACATATGGATTAATAGGGATCCAAAAATTGGTAATTTGCATATTTCTCGTATCTTCAGATGGTTATATCTCATGAACAAGACTCTTGGCAACATTCTAATTGACATTATTGGGTGTGATTTTTATCAGCTTTCTAACAATATCTTTATTTTAGCTATAGACCGAAAACTGATGAAAATACGCCTAGTAGAAAATAAGCGATTTTAACATTCATATTTTTTTTATATTTAGTTCTATTTAACTTAAAAACAAAATTCGAACAGATTTATAATGTGCAAATTCCCAGCTTTCAAGCAATATATAAATCATTATGTATAAATAAAAATTGCGAAAAGTTTAAGAATAAAATTACACTCTAATTAAACAGATATAAATGCAACAGGTCATAAAATCTGATTGTGTTAATTTCTTATCTTTTGGTCAAGACACAAATTTTGACATTTCCAGTTAAAGTATCCCCAACCAATCAAAACAAGTCATTAGACTTTGTGGGCGTGGTTAAACCCAGATATTTTACATCACTGTGTGTATTTTTCTTTCAATCGAAATAGGGTCTCGGAGGATCAATCAATATGTGTTATTTTGATGGACATGTATATAGAATCTATAACCGATTGTCGAAATTTATATGGAAACTGATTTTTGAATTTTTAATTTGATTTTGATTTAATTACGATTAAAAATTATAAAAACTTCGAAGATGTATATTGTGACGTTGACCTTTGGCGATCTTTATATCTGTACATATGTGATAGTTCTATCCAATGACATATTAAGCTTTATAGCAAAATGTAAACTTTCGGTTTATCGGCATTTAAAAATTGCGAATTTTTCCTATAAAACGGTCAATTCACAAATTTTCCAGTTGAAGTTTCAAAAACAAGTCAATGGACTTTGTAGGCGTGGTTAAGCCCAGATATTTTTTTACATCACAAACCTTAATGATTGCCAGTCTATAAACAAACTCAAATGTCACGTGTTAAATCATGAATAAATCATCTCTCCCAATAATCGCAAAATCAATCTACATTCTATCCTTAAATGACAGCCAGGAGACCAACAAATTCTAAATAGCTCGAAAGCTGCAGAACTGTTACAAACAGGTCTACTTATTCTTTCCAATGGTGTATAACACTTGATATTTGATCAAAATTGCACGTTTTAAATTTGCAAACTTTGTAATTTCTTCTATACTAACTGTGTGTATTTTTCTTTAAATCGAAATAGGGTCTCGGAAGATAATTCAATTTGTGTTATTTTGATGTACATGTATATAGAATCTATTGCCGAAATATATATGGAAACCGATTTTTGAATTGTTATTTTGATTTTGATTTTTTTACGATTAAAAATTAATCCAGTTAAAATGATTCAAAGATATTATATATCTTAAATAAAAGGAATGATTATTCATTTCTCGTTGTGGGCGATGTATGATATGGAATATTTGGAAGGAAATGACAACCTTTAGAATTCTAAATGATATTCTCTTAAGCAAAAATAATGTACAGTTGAGAGGACTAGTGGTATAAGGGACGGAACTCTATAAAATACACTCTTAAAGATGTAAAGCCGCGCTGTTAATTTGATGGCTCTATGTTATACCATGGCAACTTGCCACAAATTGCAGGATCTAATGTTCCTACTACACCTAAATTAAGATTGATAAATAAATAAATAAACAAATTAAAAGTATCAACGATCTGGAAAGTTAATTTAATCCGAGATCAATTTGTATTCTCAAATAAGGTGTTATGTCCCTTTATGACCACAAATTTGTTTTTTCGACGTTTTGTTTTACACACTAATTAAACAGATATAAATGTTACAAGAAGAGTTAAGAAGATAATGCAACAGGGCAAAAAGTCAAATTGTGTTAATTTCTTATCGTTAGGGCAAGGCAAATTTTGACATTTCCAGTTTAAGTATCGCAACCAATCAAAACAAGTCATTATACTGAGTAGGCGTGATTACGTTCTATTTTAAATGACAGCCAGGAGATTTTGGGAAGCTCGCTAGCCCAAACGGAAAAAGATAGACTATTTTTGTTTTCACCAATGGTTTTTATATGGGCTGGAATCAAAAATGAATATCTAACATAATATTTTCGCTAACCCGAAAGTGGCTAATTGCATAATATGCAAATAAGATTTCAAGCTAGCTCGGGCCCTAATAGTCGGATCGGTCTGAAATTTACAGGATATAGATAGATAGGCAGCGCAATTAAAACTACATCATCAAAATTTTTTGATCACTTCCGGTTTGGGCGTGGGGACTTCCGGTTTTTTCGTCTCATGTCGGGCGACCCTGCTTCCCATGTAATTCAAGAATCTAAACAAAAACAGTATATTTAAGCTATACTAAATGATTTTAATCCCCTGAGATGAAGAAAAATTAAATTGAATGTTGCGCATGCGCAGTTTTCAAAAATGGCAAATTTTCTTAAAAATTTAATAAGTCCGCCAATTATTGACCGATTTTTATGATTTTGGTGTCTATCAAAACCTTGATACTTTATCTAAAAAATGTTGGGAACAGAATTTTGATTTTCGAATTTGAATTTTTTTTATGCCCGTTCGAATTTTTCAAAAATTTAAAACTCTATATCTCGTGACCTTGACCTTCAATGACCTTGACATTTGAGATGTAGAATGTCCTTGACCTCAGCTGTCTATAGATGTGCTGATATTGCATGACAAATATTAACTTCCGGTTTTATAGCCCACCGAAATCTGACTATTTTGCAATTTTGGACGGTTATATTACACTTTCGGGCTCTAATGTTCGGATCGATCTGAAATTTACAGGATATAGATAAATACGCAACACAATTAAAAATATATCATCAAAATTTTTTGATCACTTCCGGTTTGGGCGTGGGGACTTCCGGTTTTTTATCTCATTTCAGGCGACCCTACATCCCGTGTAATTCAAGAATGTAAGCAAAAACAGTATATATTAGCTATACAAAATAATTTGTATCCCCCGAGAAGAAAAAAATTCTAATTGCTAGTTGCGCATGCGCCATTTTTCCGAGAATGGCAAATTTTCTTTAAAATTTAATTAGTCCGTCATTTATTATTTATGCCCGTTTGAATTTTTTAAAAATTTGAAATTCTAAATCTTGTGACCTTCACCTTCAATGACCTTGAAATTTTCCATATAGAATGGCCTTGACATCAGCTGTCTATAGATCTAACAATATTGTTACGCTTGTTCCACAATTGGAGGCTGAAAAGTACCGGAATTGAAAGCTAGCAGGTTAGAAGTTTCAAAATGTTCGAAATCCATGGGATAACGCATAGTTGCCACGCTCGGAGCTGTTCACAGTTCTAGTTTTTTATTACTTTTCAAATGCTTTTAAAGACTGAAGCCCATAACAAACATTTCTAATCAATTGTTCGTCATAATATAGGAATCATTGATTGTTCTATATTATAACAAACTCACCATTAATATAGCCGACGCATCCAGCGTAAACATTTCATAAATCCGAAATCCAATGGTTTTTCCATTTAATCGGTTTACAAACAGCGTTATCTGTAATAAGGTCATATATTTCCTTTTAAAGCCATGTGACGATTATGCATATCTGATAAATAAACAATTAAAAAGAAAGAAAAACCGAACTACCATATTTTACAAGGACAACAACTTAGGTTCACAAGTCCGCCGTGACAGGGATCCTTTCTTCCAGCTTGTCCTTGGCCTTGATCTTTCCCGGATTATCTTCTCCCATTTATAGCAGGGTGGGGTTTCATGTTGCATATTTATTGGGTATAAAAATCTTGAACCAATATACGTTGCAATCGTAAGAAGTTTTAATTAATAAATTAAACGTTCGTTCCTTATTAACTATAAAGTGTCCAGAAACATCCACTTGTTTTATCAGAAACAAAACTACGTTTGGTTCTTACTCAGAAATAATACAAGAACACAGATTACAACCATTTCGTTTGTCTATCTCTACTAGCAAGTTTTCAGATCACAATTAAAGCTATTTCTAAAGGTCTATTGACTTTTGAAATGAAGATATAATGGGACTAGATTATGGTAATTGTAGAAAAATGCCTACCGATTCATATGCCTTGTCAGATATAGATGTAACATCAACTTTTAGCAATATATCCAATGATTGGTGCGCCTGAAAATATATTTAAAGGCATATTCATTGCTTTTCAATCATAAACCAGATATTGATAGAGATTGCTTTTAGTTTTTGAAATGTCAAAAATATATCTGTGATCCAAAATTTCTTTTATTACACATCTTATTTGTAAAATGTCTTTAAAACGAAAAACCAAAAGACAAGGCTATTTTCTGATTGTCTCCAACGTGTGATGACTATTTAGTTCAGTTCTTGTCTTTAGAGCAGGGGCCCGGAGAGGTCAGCCTAGCTGAAATACGAACGAATTGACACTATTCTCCATGGACATTCACTTTCAAGGTAATGAACGTCTGCTGGGCATGCATTGGTGGGTGTGGCCATGAGAGGTGATTACTAATGAGCTAATTAGCGTCCTTGCGGTTTGTGTGATATAATATTTGTCATCTTTATATGACCATAGTCTTCAAACACCATGATCTATAACTTTTATTGAATAAGCTTAATCATTATTTAGTGATCTGAGAAACGAAGTGAAGATGAAACCAATATTCCAAACTTCTTGATCTCAAGAGAAGAGATCATAAAAGCACAGAAGAAAATTACCAAGTAGTTAGTTTCTAAATGAAGTATGTGTTCCATATAGGTCTATACATTTGGGAGAATCAATCCGCCCCTTCTTCGAAATCAAATATCTCTACATGTGTGGATGTCGATCATGTTTTCAAAAATATTTTACGAAAGTCTAATTCTTAATGGAATTATATAATATGTCACATGAACCTTTCGAAATATTTTATCATTTGATTACCTGCTGAATGGCAGGGGCGTAGCGTATGGGGTGGTCGGGTGTACATTTGCTGAATCTGTCGGTAAAACGCGGAATCGGTCGGCAAAAAACTAAAATGGATAAAACCGTCGGTAAAATTACACCAACAGTAAGAGGTCACGCTACGCCCCTGTGAATGGACTGTTAAACGAAAACAACCTACATTATACTTACTTTTAATGTGATGATAGATGCTAATATTAAAAACATGGAATTCCAAGTAACACTAAGTAATACTGTACTTGACAACAAGTATATCTCATATTTGGTCAGGATTTTTCTAATAAAGCCATACAGGACAAAACATAGAATTGGTACAAAACAGGTAACAACAGTAAACAACAAATGTGCCACCAAAGAATTCGCAGTTTCCAAAATATTCACAATACTCGTGTGTTCTTGGCGTACCTTTTCCAATTTTTTAGCGAATGCTTCATCACTTACAGTTCTACACATGTACATTTCTATCAACGAGTTAATATTTTTATTAACAGAATTAAATAGTCTTAAAATCATAACAAAGACAATGACTGCAAACGCAACGAATATACTAACGTGTGCTAACGAAAACGTGCCATGAGCAAAAAAGTACATCAAAGTAATAACCGTGTTTTCTATCCCATTAAAATTCAAAGGATACAATATTTGCCTTAAATCGTTTTGTCCGAGATATAGAATGGAAATGTAATTTATTACTGAAAATAGGCCCACAAAGAGGCTAATCCATTTGAGGCGCTTTAATATTATAGTAAGTCGTTTACCGTACGTAATAGGTACAAATAAGCGCTGGTGCTGGTTAAAAGAACGGACAAAACCTTCATAATTTTTAGAAAAGGTAAGATAAGTAGTGATTGAAATGTAAGCTAGTCCAACTTCATGAGTTACAAGAGCAAATACTGGTAAAATTCTGTCAGAATCTCGCTCTCTAAATATAATCAGGACATCTTTAAATATCATGGACCAGAAAATCATCTGAACTATTATGAAACCCACGAATCCGAGAACTTTATACTGATATTTTATGGTTTTCCTATTAACGCTGAATTTAACTAAAGCCACATATCTGCAGAGAGAGGTTAATGGTTCGAGAATAGTTTCAACATCCAATATATCCTCCTTTGGAACAATTGTATCTTGTTCCACCTTGTTATCCATGGTACTAATCATCCGTTCGTATAAGTAATGTAGCTTGTTCCTTATTTGCTGTAAAACATCCAAATTTGGCGAATACAAGTTCCAGCTTGTTTATTTATATGGAAACATTTTCCGATGCACCTACAAGAGTGCGGTCTTCCCCAAATGTCTTTTCTTTGATTTTATCGTTTAGAGAAAGCAAGTCGCAGTGGGAACACTGATCTAAGTCTCTATGATGCCTTGTCAACGATATCAGTAATGATGTTGGGTAAATGTTATTTATACATAGAAATTAATGCATCGTGATTTGGTAAATTAAATGCAAATAGGAATATTATCGTTGGTTAATTAAGTATATTTACAAACAACTTAAATACATCATAATGTAAATATAATAACGGTATTTTATTTACAAACATTAGTTTTATTGAAGTATGATTCCAACCAATAAAAGCAGATTTCTAACAAATTTAACTATATGCATCCTCTTAATCAACATAGATTCCCATACTTTACTAAGAGATCTTCTGGAGCCGCGGTGGCTCAGCCCGGTTTCCCCTTGTCAGTGATGCAGGTCAGAGGGACTGACATGGAAAAAGCGTCTAGTCGTTCGGATGGGACAATAAACCGAGGCCCCGTGTGCTACAGGCTGTGCACGTTAAAGATCCCTCGACAGTTGGAAAACGCAAAAAGAGTAGGCTAATGCCGCTGTCCTGGCAAAATTTCCCTCATTGCACACTGCATGGCGTTGCCCGTCTTCATTAGCCCATAAGGTGCAGAAGACTAGGACGTAAAACTCCATTCATTTCATTTCATTTAAGAGATCTTCTTTTTTCACAAATACAAACAAGCTTCCAGCAGACACAACTTAATAACAAAACAACCACGTTTCTAGTACATACTACCCTCTTTATTATTAATACTTGTAAAATTTATAAATGTTTCTAGCAAATATCATATTTTTAAGCTCGTACTCTCTGGGGGAAAGGTTCCAGGGTTTTCATCCTTGTCATTAAAGATTTTACTATTAAGGACCTGAATCGAGTTTTTCTATGTTGCTCAACCATTTGTTTTTATCAAAAAATACAATACATTTTTTTAAAATTTCATGCAACTATGCTATTGTGTTACATAGATGTACAGCTTTTATTTTTAACCTTTTCGTAGTCAACAATACTGTTTTTATTCAAAGGAAAACACAAAGGAGATTTGAAAGTCTACGAAGCTTTTAATATTGTCTAGATGGTGTTGTTATGGTCGGATGTTAGTGAAAGAATAATATTCCTGTTTCACTAAAGTCTTGTTACTATGTTTGTTTTGTCTCAGACTTTGAGCTTTGGAACCATTCCTGGGAATAGACCAGTATTTTCTAAAACAATATACTAGCACGGTCAATGCACTTTAGTGAGGTGTGTAGGAGTTTCAACGCCTCTGTATTGCATTAATTTTGCAACCGCATTTTGATTTACTTGTCTCCATATAGGAATAATATCACTGCATTTATATTTTGTTTTTGCAAACTGAACTATGTTCACGATTGTGCAGGAGTTCTAAATCCAGGTAAACTCCACGAACCATTGTTCAGCACTTATCTCTCAGCTGCTTTGTCCATCCCCTGCTCAACATGCTCATACATACACTCTTCTGGGATTTATTAATTATAAGGACCTATATTTTATATATAACCATACAGGCCTATTTCGCTCCAAATATGGTTAACAATTCCAATACAAGATTTTCAAAGAAATCCAGAGAATGTTAGTAACGTCATGAAAGACCTTGAAATTCAAGTTGTAGAACAATTCTTTAGAAATACTGAAAATATAAATAACATAGTAAACGTGTCTCCAAATTCCTGCATTTTGGCGCAATATCTTACCAACACATATTTCCTCTACTATTAGAAATTTAAAACATGTCTGAGGCATAAAAAATAAGTGAATTTTTGTTGTTGGAATTACATGTATAAACAATTACAGTCTGTATATAATGCATACTTTAAAAAGATTTAATAAAAAGCATTGACTTATAGTCAAGTAAAATAATAAAACGATGCAAAGCGTTTTATATTGACGATTTCATACAAGCAGTAAACTGAAGAAACTGAACAGAAATTTGCTTCATGATGTTTGGTGAAAGATTATATAAGATAAACGGTGGGTGGGGGAGGGGGTTGTTGGAGATGGTCAGAACAGTTGCACCATCCTTTTCATTTCCCGATTGGGATTCATGAGTACTCTGTTTATTGTCCCATACCAATGATGAAGAATCATGAACACCAGTAAAGCTATAAGTGTATCGAAATCCAAAAAAAAAAACGAAGGTCAACGCGTAGTTTATGGTAGCGGAAAATCTTGTTGTTTAGTTTTAAAGATTTATTACTACCCGACATTATTCTGTTTTCAGACCGCTCGGCGTCATTGAAATATTTATCCAGTATGAATATGGTAACAAATATAATCGGTTAATATCGGTGAAATATTTTCTCTTTTTAAACGCATTATTCAAAAGCTTACAATTCCCTTTTAACACAAACAAATACGTAGTTTTTATTTACAAAAACAAACAACCCAACCCTGGAGGAAATGTCTCCAATAGTTGGAAGTAACCGTTTTCTGAGGTTGAAAGCAACCATAATAATTCCAAGGCCACAATAAAAAAATGTGCGATTAAAATGTGCAGACTTGGAATTTGAAAAATGATAAACGAATACAGAGAAAGTTTACGTTAGCCACCAACGTCACCCACATGCATTAGCCTGGCCATTTAAGGAGATTTTGGTAAATAAAAAAAATACAATCTCTGGGTGGTGCAGCATGCGTGGGTGTACGTAAGGGGGTGGTCGCTTAATCATAATTAAAAGGATTTAAAAGGATTTTGTGTGTGTTAGAAACGACTATTAACTCAATCATAAACCATTACCAGAATCAAATGCAAATTATTAAATCAGTCAGACATAACTGGCAGGGGAATGATGCCAGAAAATAGCTGGTTATTAAATAGAGGTGTCATTGATATCATTCTTGTTATGTCCCGAAGGCCAGAATTCAGAACTGTTACTTTCATTCGTGTGTGTTTATATTAAAAAGTGAAGGATAGAACACCGCCCCTTGGTGTACCACGTATCGTATCTTGTAATCAGAATAGGAATAGAATAAGACGGTTTGAATATATTCCAAGAAATAGTAAAATATACACCTGAATGAAGTAGTTTTGAAGTAGAAAAAAAAATATCACAAGTAAGATAACCATAAGTACGACCCTACCCAATTTATCATATAACAAACTGATAGAGTTTTGTTTTATATTAAAAATAATGAAGAGAAGTCCTAACTGATAAGATGATTTTCGTATAGTCAAAGCATTTTAATTGTCTGTTTAAAACATTCAACTACCCCTGAGTTTAGTTTTAAGATTGAGTGGATGCGTAATAACGCAAGGGGAATCAAAAAGCTCACGTTATTTTCATAGATAGGTTCGTACCATGGAGTAATTGATCTCAGAATGCTGCCAGGAGGTTTTACGTTCGAATCAAAACCTTGCGAGGTCAGTTTTGAAATTGTGAAATGGTGGTTTTACATCTGTATCAAAAGCCCCTATATACCGGGAGTAGTGAAAGTTTGAAATGTGCCATTATTTACACGGTGACGGTCGTTGGTCTGAAATCGCTTCTTTATTACCGCAACATGTTAGGTTTGCGCTCCAATGAAAGAGATTTGACGGTTTATAAGTCTGACAAGACTCCGACTCAGTAGTTATGCTTGGATTTATAAAACCGAGAAGGAAGAAGATGGATCGATTGTAAATTACAAAAGGTCCAAACTTTCTGACTTGGAGGTTTAACTTTTTTGTGTACATATTTCACCACATGTAGTAATGCATAAAATTGGCATATGTAGTGTGGTATGAAATGTAATCAACAGAACCAACAGGTGACTTTCAAAACGTATGTTAAAAATATGTACCATATACGGACTGAAACTACTTGAAATACGTTAAACGCTTGCATGACACCGGAATTTTAAGATCCTCAACCTTGACTTTCTAACACAGGTTCTGGATTTCATTAACTGATTTTTTTTTTGTAACAATATTTGAAAACCATGTGTTAATTTAAGGCATACTTTAGGTAATTTGATTGTTTTTGTTACATATAACCTTTGTCTTTATACTGGAATTACTGCTGGAGGTAAAACACCCAAGTTGTTGTAAGGAACTGTGAGTTATTTTGACACTAATTTGAATCAAATTGAAGACAAGGCTATAGTAGACATTCTTTACAATCGGGCATACAACAGGCTTCAAACAATGTAAGTATCCAACGGATCTCGGAATTGCCCAATATTTTCCGAAAGTTTGCCAGAGGACACGTCATCCCTTCGAGAGGGCGACTCTCGGAGAATTATTCATATATATTTTTTTATTCTAGGAATTCTAAATACGTACTCAATGGTCAAAAAAAAGAACATAGACTGCAGGACCGCCGTCAGACTTGATTTTTCGGAGGGGCAAGTAATATATCCAAAGGGGCAGTGGAGTATAGTCATGGTCGGATATCAAAATTTTCAGGTTTTTTCGTGATCTTTGACGTACACAATTTGTGGAACATGAGACCTCAGTTTAATGTCCCAAAACTTTAGTGGGGGGGGGGGGGCGATCCATATTTTTCAGAGGCAGGCCACCCCACCCCCTTCCCTGCTATGGGCCTGGTGGACCGGCTACATAGACGTATCATGTGTGGTCTCGACAATTTAGCCTCGTTGAGGACTACAGCTTATATACAACTTGACATCAATTACCTAATCGTACTGTATATATATTATATTAACCCAAACTTCACAGTTTAATGGCATCATGAAGATCAGGACGGTGCCAGTATATCAGGACGGTAGTTGTTATAGAGCCTAACTGGGTGGTCAATATACCCACTTGCACCGAGAAACATTTCTTATTGACCTCTAAAATGGATGTCAACCAAGGACAGCTCTCTGCTCATATCCTGCTTTAAATTAATTTTGTTAGATGATTTATTTTCGATTTATATCAAAATATTTCTTAAATATGCATCGCCATTGAATATAATTGAAGTTTTTATCATTATGAGATAGGCGTTTTACAAAATTCATTTTGTATTCACTTAAACAAATTGATCTCAAACCTACACGGTGTCTCATATTTCAAAAAAATATCAACATTTTAATGGAAGAATGAAAGCACCAAATATGTAAAAAATGAAGCCGTTTAACATTAAAACAAAAATTCTGTTTGTAATTTCTACCCAAATTTAACTTTACTGTTTATTTTCATGTATTCAATGCGTTTACAATCAAAAAGCAACACCCATATTGAGAGGCAGAAGAAGCTTGCCATTTGAACTTCAATTTATTCAGGAAATGCCAACATTTGTATTTGTAATTAACATTATGCAACCGTTTGTTTTTACATGAACATCAAAGACCGGTTTGTATTTCTGTATTCCAAATGGCTAATGTGGTGTGAATTTTCATATTGGTGTTATAAATCATATTTTCCTATGACGGGTAATATCCCATTCTGTTAAAACTGCACGGAAATATCTCACATTCAGTGGCGTTTCTCAGAAACATTTGGTAAGGTAGCCGAACAGGGGCCACAGGATTTGCCAGACGTGGAGGGGCAGGGACCCCGGGAAGGGAGGGACCAAGGCCATAAGATGTTGAGTAACCGAAGCCATCTGGGGTTACTTTAGTTAAATGCACCGCCAATGTTATCATGTGGTAAATTCAGCTCAGCTGAAAAATCTCCATGCAGAATATACAGGATCGTAGAAACAGTGTATATGAAAATTATCTTCCGGGAAGAAGCTAGTTGGGGTTAATGAAATCTACAATTGTACAAATAAATGTAAATACATGTATGTACTCTGAGCATGCTAAGCTTCCGATAAGGTTGAAAACAAAAACCTATGGAGGAAAACCGATGCATCTATAGTTCAGTCAAATTTAAACTTCAAAATATATTTTAACATCAACATTCGGCAATCTTCACAATATCATGATATAAGTACGAATTTCATAATAGCTTGATATTGTGCAATCCGGAATAAGTTAAGGAAACAACCCCAAGTTTAGCCTACACAGCGTGTTATATCAACCCATCATAACATTGATATACCTAGTCACCACTGTCAAGGACAACGGTCAATGGGTCATCCAGTTTAAGAGGCACATAAAACGATTTTAAATTTAGGCCACTAGGAAAAAAAAGTGAAAAAATAATGATAAAATGATGATGTTGAATTATATAGATCAGACTTTAGCATGAACCCGAATGTATTTTAATCAGTTGAGTTAAGGCGTACTTTTGAACATTTTGTATCTCTTAATCTATATTGATAAATATCTTTATAATGCAGTTATATTTTCACAACAGATTAACCAATGTTTTTTGCAAATTGTGAATTTCGGAAGGCAACAGAAGACATCACAGCTGGCATCCAAAATCAGTACTTGGTGCGGCTATTATGGGATACCCAGAATTTTAGGCCATTGGGATATTTAAGCAATAAACTGTCACCCTATGGCCGGTTTAAAGGGGTCGTATTTCAGGGACAAAAAGTTGGATGGAAAAATAAAAAATAATGCGTTAGCCTATAAAATTTAATTAAATTTTAAAATTCAACTTTAAAACCCGGAATTTTACTTCAAGCGTGAAGTTTTGATCGACTTAATCTATATTGATAATTTTTTAAAATTTGGCAGTTATATTTACTACGTTTAAAATTGTTTTGGGAAGGCAACAGGCATTATTGCTCATAAAACAGAAAACTTAGTCCAATGGGATACAAAATTTTGGGCCTTTGGGAAAAATATTGTCACATATCCTCTGAAACGTTATTACTATTTTGAAATAGACACAATAACGATTTGTATCACTGAAGAGGATTCTTCTCCGTTGCTATTAACTCGCCTGTTGGTGCCGAAGCTCCAGGATCGGTTCAAGAGTAAGAAACTATACAATCACTGGAGGCACCCTGGCTATCTGGTTATCAATGCTGCTAGCGGATTGGTACTAGTACTTATACTTGTACAATCTGGCCTGTTTGTTGTCTTCCGATCGATTGCTGTCTTTCAATTTGCGAAAGTCCGCATGGCTTTTACACCCATAACGTGAACGATATTCGTGTATTGTTTCATATTTTTTTCCATGTTTTTACAAATGTTGTTTCTTTGGCCTTTTAAAGTTTAACAACCTATACTCGTAGTCGAGACATATAGACATATTACCCTTTACTTGATGGCGTAATACTAAGGAAAATGGTTTGACAAAGCATGTTGCTACTCAATACTAAAATGATGATTTTAAAACATGGTATTTACCCACCTTGTGACATGATTAACATTTGTATTTTGTTTTTCAAACAGTTGGAATTTAGATAAAAACAGTGAAACTTCATTTACATACTAAACAGGTTAAATTGAAACGACTTTATTATGTACTGTATATTTTGTGCTTAGAATTAATTGAACACTACATTTGAAATTTATCGTACAATCGTTTTGGAACAGATGAAATATTTCTTAAAGCCAATATTCAATATGTCCCCAAGAGATTTGAATTTTATCTCGTATATTATGATATATGGCGTTAGCCATGGATTACTGATTTACTGCAAATGAACAGGAAGAGGGATTGCACTATACGACGAGACGTTCCACAAAGACAATCCATCTGACTTGCGGAACTCAATACTAGAAGATTTTAAATCTGAGGATAATTTTATCGGTATTGCTTCACCACCTTGGGCATTTACCACTCTGTGTTCGGGTTTGTCGTTTTACACCCCTTTCTTTGTTTAGTAGTGTCTACATGATTATTAGTATATTTTCCAATCTGTCCAAGATTAATAATTCATAACAATTATAGCTTCCACCTTAAGAGTGACATACTGTTTTCGTTTCGCAGGTTATCATTTAAAAATTTGTGACAAATTGTAAATAATTACGCCGCATTTGTGTCATTATATCTATGCACTGTGTTTATGTTGTTACGGTGTTACACTATTGTCAGGTGTCATTAAAGTGATGCGTTTCAACATACCAGTGTTAATCAAACAACTAATAACACTTGTACGCCATTTAACCTGACCTACATACAAAATACTTCAATTCCCCATATGCTTATTCATGTCAGTGAACTCCAGTAAGAAGCTTTTACGAAAACTTTTCTACTGAAGCAGATATTTGTGTTTTTTGGAGACAAATCAAACCTGTTTGTGCTCGGTTTGAGAGGAATCAAACCTTTTTTATTCTACCAGTCTAATATTTTGATACTAGTTAAGTAAAACCTGGACAATTATGAATCCAATGTAATGTACTAATTGATATTGATAAACGCTTACATAATTTATTAAGCGTTTCAATTTATTTTTTTAAAATTATATAAGGATTGTTATGTTATTTATGACAGCATGTATATCTATTGATGAATATATTCTCTTAATAATCAAGATTAAAATTTTATGTTCATTCAGAGACGAAGTACTTCTTTAAATTATCTACTAAAAGAAGCAATAAGACTGGATAAATGATGTAGCCTTGCAGTAAACCTTCGTCTTATTATTCTTTATTAGCTACCATGTGAGAAAAATAGTTCCAGATCCACAGATTTCTGACAATGAGTTGGTAGTCTCCACCCTGATTCTTTTAGATGATTCCTCTTCAAAACTTGGCATCATATTTGGAAGTTTGCATGTCGTTCTGGTGCTGCCTACTGTGCATGTATATAAGTAGTATCTTGGGAGTAACAATTTCGTTAAGCAATGTCCGGAATGTCGTGCTGATGTAGAGGTTAATAAGATAACTCGACTGTTGAAACTTGAAAAAGATCTGACATAATTTTCATCATTGCAAATTTCATGACGTTTCAGATATAACCCTAAATACTTAAAAGTCCATCAATTAGCAATACGAAGGCGTTGGTGGATGTCCAGTGTTTCTTATTATCTCAACACAATAAAAGATAGTTTTATAGGATACCACACCTGTCATTCATTGAGGACAGTCTTGAATGCGGAAGTAAATTCCTAGAGAGTAAAGGTCATCTGTGACCACTGACCAAACCTCAGTTTATATAATCTAAAACCAATTCTACATTTACCGTGTTAGTTTAGGATTACCATAGATTATTTTATACTATAAATGCCAAATCCCGAGTATTGAATGATACATGATGACTATTGCCCTACTGTATATTCGGGCCAATTTTGTCCTGCTTGTTTTTAGGCATTTTGTGGTCATGTACTCGATGGCACGAACATATAGATCTGTCCATTTGATGCACATGTACTTGTGTATTTTTAGACATATGATAGTATATTGAAGTACATGTATTGTGTATTTTCGCTTTTTTTTTTTTTTTTTTTTTTTTTTTTTTTTTTTTACCCAATGTATTGCCCCATGGGCTGAATGTGAGACAGGACCATGTCCTTGTGTATTGGGCCTAATTCTGACCCATGTAATAAAAAAGAGTTTATTATTATTATTATACGCTTGATGGAAAATCTCCCTTTTAAACAGAACTCCCCGAAAAAATGGATTACCCTCTTGGAAACAAATAGCCGACCAACTTCATTTAGCCTTCTTGAACTAAACCCATAAACCATTATCCAACAGTGAACAGAATACGAGTCTGCATTTTCAAATAACATGATAAATATGAATGATATTACACGATGCTAGGATGGGAGAGATTCTCTGATCGAGTACTACATTCATTATAAAATAGTATGAGGACGACTGGAATCAATGGTGCGAAATTCAACATCGACTTGTTGAATTCAGTAAAAGCTATTAATACCAGCGATGTTTTGTATTTTACGCGTAACTTGTATAAAGGATTGGGTGAAACATTACATTTATAAGGATTGTAGTTTACTTCGCACCTCATTCAAGCTTATCACAACACTATCTTTTACTTTCTACACATAATTTCACATATGTCCTTGATAATTACACCTAAGTTACACCCAACTATCGTCTTCTCCTACGCACCAACTGTAATAGGTCTATTTAACATTTATTTTATTGTTAGTATGTAGGAAATATTGTAAAAACAAGCTTCATTGAAGGGGGTCCAATGTCTAAATGCAAATCGCGAGTGCTTTGTTCAACAAAACAGATTGTAATTCGAAACATACCAAGGGATTGTCAAAATGTTTACTAAACAGCGCAAAAAGAATAAAGTGCACCGTTATGATTATTGTTTTACATAGCTAGGGTATAAACATTGTTCACCGCAACCAGAAGGTTTTCAGATTTCTGTCACATGTGACGAATTTGTTGTTAACCAACATTGATAATAGTCGAATATCTAATCTCTCCGTATCTTGCTCACTGTGATCTATTAGTTAAGTACGACTTTTCTTAGCGAAGCAGATAAGAAGCTACAACTACACCGGGTGCTTTGATATACAAGTGCAAAGCCCTATTGAAACCCTCCTATTTAACCGGTCCCTTTCTCATCAATTCAACTCGCTTTGTTCTTAAATGAACAATTAAATTGTCTTAGCATTAACATTAAATTTCGTTCTCAAGAATGGTCAATATGAGTATATTCATCAGTGAACTTACCTGGTGTCATCAAGTAACAGAATCCCTCAAAATCTGCAAAAATAACAAAACAGTCATTTTTGAAAAACGCTTAATCAATTTTTTAAGCATTTTCAAATTTCAAATTATGGATAATTTCGTAGTTTTTTGGATATTTATTTTCTTTTATGTTATTTATTGCCGCAGGTAATTCATTGATAAATAGAGCTCTTATTGGCCAAGTGTAAAATTTTCAAAATTTCATGTTCATTCTAAGACGCAGTAACCCGTTAACGCCTCGCCTCAAATAATATAGATTTTCCCATATAAGACAAAACTTATTAAGAATAATTAAAAAACTATTGATTGTTGTTCCATTTATAGCACTTACAATTAATTGAATTGAATTAATTCGTAAACCTTCAGACTTTTAGACGTCGAGTGCGTGAGCACAAACCTACTAGTCCATCCAAATCTCTCAATATTGTTATAGTCGTCAAAAATTTAACTTTACTGTTACATCATTTTATTCATTGGACTTATAACACAAAATACTATGCTATCGATTTTTGAAAAATGTCTGATTATCAAACAAATAGATTTTCATATCCCTTGCAATCGTACAACCCATAATTATGGGTAGGAGCAAAATGTAAACTGTAGAAGGAAGTATGATTTTACTATATACGACCGAAAGTCGCTTAGGGTTTATGATTCCCTTAAATGTAGACTTTGTGTATCAATCTCTGTGGATGTGACTCAGACTATTTAATGATTTGACGAACGACAGGGGAAGTAATTATAGTGATTCCGTACTGGCTTCAGATGATGTTAATGATGTGATTTCCAGTAATGCCAAATACCAAGATGGTCATTAGCGCTTCCTTCATCTCTCTTTTATTTCTAAAAGAAACGATGTGTGAAGGTAAGGCTGCTTTTATTGTGACATGATAGGACAATTTCACAGTATGACATTCATTAAAACCTGACATTCAGCTAGTGATGCTTAATAGACCGCCAGTTGTCGGCTAGTCTATATTCCTTTTAATGGTCCTTTTAGTGGTCTGGTATACAGCAAAGACCGATCTAGTGTTCCACAATCCGGTCAAGGCACTCACTCCGTACGGCGGTCCGGTCTACAACCTTACTATCACCACTTGTGATATCAAGATATTAAGTTAGATGTGGTGGTTGCAATGTAGAGCACAAGTAACAGTTAGCTACTGGCTTTGATAAGCATCATTAAGTCTTCTCAGATTTTGACGCGTTTTGCCAAAGCGGATTATGAGTTGTTAATATTTCACATACATGTACTTAATCGAATAGGTTTAACAATCTCTTGAGGTTGGGCTCGACAATAGAATAAATTTGAGATAATCGTGTGGATATTTTATAGACTAACTGAAGGTTCTATTCAATCCAGACTGCATCCGCCATCCAATATTGATTTTTGTAATAACGAATAGATCAAAGGATTGTGGAAATGTTTAAAGAGCAAAGTCTGGAAGCTTGGTATGTAAATTAAGACAAGGCAATAATAAACATTTAAACCAGTGTAAAAAGTTCAAAGCATACTTAAATTGATACATTCTGTAACAGAACAATATATATATATATAATTTAAAGTTTAGCATAGTTTCTAAATTAGGCCAATATAGACACGAAGTCCTTTACTGCATTCAAATGAATTTTAACAATAAAGCAAAATAATATCTTTAAAACATAACACAAACTTACAAATCCTAATATAAACATCTTCTGCATTTGAGGCGTTAACATACATTGCCTTTTGTCAACATGCGGAATCTCATTTTATTTTGGTTCAATCATAAAGAATGTAAGCATCATTCTACCATTCGGTAACCTCGGTTGTTCACATCAACGTATTAGTCAAGGACAGTAGTAATCAAACGTAAAATTAAAACAAAATGACATATATGTTCCTATACCTCCATCCATCTTCCATCCTTAAGAACTTCTTGTGAACACGATGTAAGCTACCCTTTTCTTCTGTAAAAACTAAATGTTTTGGTAATAGAGGTTTCGTTCCAATTTGAAAGAAGCTTGTTTCACGAACATGGTTGTCTTTAATAAAAATGATGATTTGTGGGATTGCAAAAATCATATGATAGGAAAACTGATTGCTTTTATATTGTCTTGATACAAACTTTATGTTAGATTTTCTTTCATTGATAGTGAAATGAAACCTTGACGAACAGTAAGTTAACATATTATTAATTATGACTTCCGTGGGGATGATAGACAATGCTAATGATACGATTTCTGGTAATAAAGATGATAATTAGTGTTTCTTTCATGTCGGTATTTTTCTAAAACAAATGATGTGTGAAGTAAGACGGGCGGCTTTAATTATGAAATGATATAACAATTTCGCAGCATGTCTTTCACAAAAACAACATTAGCTTAATTTTAATATCATGTGATAAGGAATCTTGACTGGAAGACTTGTTCTTGTAGTTAATCAGCAAATCATTTCCTTCCATTTGATGTAAACGAACAGTTGAAATAAAATTGATTCAATAACGTCTGCGTAAAGCCATTTGTGGTTTGTGGAAAATCTGAACTGACATTGATGAAGGATTGGCTACATCACTATGAATAACTCGTCGTTTTTGAATGATTCGTTGTCTGTACCAGAAAATACAACTGTAGCTGCAAGCACTAATCACCAGATAGTCGTTAATGCTATTATAGGAGGCGTTGTGTTCATACTGTGTTCATTAACTGTTTCTTCTATTCTTCTTACTAAATCACTACGAAATAAAGAGAAGTTGTGTTACTTAGCCATTATCTGTTCAGATCTGGTGCTAGGCTGCCAAATTCTATTTGTCCGTCTCATACCAATAACCTTTAACAGCGACCACCCCTTATGTCACTTCCAATTATGGAATGGGATTTTATTATTACAAGCTACAATGTTTTCGAATGTTATGGTCACATCAGAACGGTTTGTGAGCGTGGTTCTACCTTTTAGATTTTCCGAGAAAGTGACTTGGAAGCGATTGTTGGTTGTCTACGTGATAATCTGGATAATTGCGATCGTCCTAACGTACAGTATGTTTGCAGATGGATTTGGAGGGAGTCCGGTGTGTCAGTTTTTAACTGCTGGAAATCGACATGCATATGCTGTTCTCGGATCATTCATGTGTTTTATAGTACTTCTTGATTTCTCACTATACATTTTCATAATTAAGGTAGCACGGCGTCATATTCGACAGATTGCAGCAACAATGGTTGATGGTAGCATTGACACTGAAGGAAGAGATCGTGCTTCCTACATCAAAAAGAGGGAGTTCCGAGCAACATTGACCGTTGGCATCATCACACTAGCCTTTGGAATATCTTATTTCCCAATGGGTTCGCATCTCATTTATTATGGTATTTTCTCTTCTTTAAACACCCAAACGAGAACGTTCAATGTGATGATAACAATGTTAATGCTGAACAGTTTGATGAACCCAATGATTTATATCTGGAGATTGAAGTCCTGTCGACGTGAGATGATCAACAGAATTCTATGTCGACCCAATGATACAGACAATGACATTTCCAGAATAACAACGAGGAATCGGTAATAACGTACAAAGTTCCACTTTAATCTCATCTTTAATGCGAGAATATTGAGATTAACTTATTGTCAAAGCATTGACCATCGTAATTATTATATTAGACATTCGCTTATTATGATGTTTTCAAGTCGGATTACAGAGCTGGAAAATGACCTTGGTATTGTCTATCGGGTATTGGTGAGATATAACGTATCCGACTCACAATATCAGGTGTAAATATTATTATGGATATTATAAATCATAATATTAATCCTTTAATGTTGGAATATAAATTGTATTAATTTTACTTAATCTTCCTATTGTCTTGTCACGGCGGGCATGTGACCTAAGTTGTTATCCTTGTAAAATATAGTTGTTTCTCGTCATTTGTATGTGTAATTTTATTATGTATTTGATTGAACATGAAGAAGATAAAATAAAACGATGAATTGCACTCTTTATACCTCTTTTACCTCCATATCAAGACCAACAACCAAAAAGGGGGGGGGGGATTCTTAAATAACAAGACTACATACAATCATTATCAAAAAGTGTTTTGGTGGACTGAGTCCTATATGTTTAGGACTGAAGATTTAATGTCAAACCGACATTTTCCTCCGACAATTTCTACTTCAGTGTTTGCATCTAATCAACTTATCACCGTTGAACTGGGGTGTAGAAATATAACAGCTTTCAAGGACAAAACCAAAATGAACATCTTCACATATAATTGACGCATATCACATTTTCAGTCTACTTTATATACAGAGTTTTTAAAGGTGCTTGTTTGATTTAAACACAATTTAAATTACAAATTGAATGCGTTTTGAAAATAAGGGCAATAACGTATATGAAATGTTTTTCGATTTTGCTGATTTCCAATGGGGTTCAACATTGTCTAATAAAACACACTCAAACCTTACAAGTTTCGCCAAATACATCAAGAAATGTACCTTCTATATTTACGAGCAATTGTTGTAGACGGGTGGGATGACGGGGGATTAATATCACTACTCCAAAAAATGCCCTTATATAGCATACAATTAATACAGGTTGGAGTAGAAAGATAGCAGCTGGCAGCGTTAATATTTGACCGAAAGTAGCAATCATCGGTAATACACTTCTTTTTAAATCATAATGATAGTGATGATTTAAATTTAATCCAATTTTCAAGAACAAGGGTAATAACTAATATATATATTTAAGAGGGCTCAACTTCGGTTGATTATAAACAATTTTCCCAAAGTTTGGTCAAAATATATCAAGAATTGTGGCTTCTAGAGTGCCAAAAAATGAAATTGATTGCATTTAAAAGTAATTGACCACAGTTCGGGTTGCGTTTGCGCTCAGTTAAAATTTCTCTTAATTTCCGCCCAGTCAAGCTTTGAGTCGTATGTGTAAAATATCTTACTTGACATGTTGATATAACAAGGTTTATATCAGTATTAAGGACTACTTGGCCCCATAAAAGGATAATGCATCAAAACCATCGCAGTTTAACGTCTATATAGAAGGCTATTAAATGATTTGTTATTTATTATAATAAAGATGTAGGTAATAAAGAAGGAATTCTAAAAATTTATATGGGAGTTAACGGTGAATAAAGATCTACATGTTTAGATGTTCGACAGTTGAATGTTAAAGACAATATCAAGTCCGTATTATCACGTCTGCCAATCTTAAATATCTAGAAGATTTCCTGATAGATCAACATGTATTCATGAATGGAAATTGTCTCTGACATCTCTTTTTATTATCATAAAGTTATTATATGAAATTCTCAAAGAACCTCTATGTATAGGCCCAAAGTTTATTTCTCCAACAATTCATCTAGCAAGAACAGTAATACCACATGATCTTCAAATTTGCGCTTCCACTTAATTTAAACATTACCAGGCACTATAATTTAAAAATGCTCCTGGAACCATATCGGCCTAAAAGGTGCTGAACACATTCACAAACTTAAATATTATGAGACTATAATTTAATGCAGAAAAAGCAACATTTTACATCCATGCAGTCTATATATGTTATACACAATGCTGTCTCTCGTAAGGTAATTGAAACAGTTTCGATGACGCCTGTTAGAATTGGTTTGGCAGCCAAGTTAGAATAACGGGCGGGGTGATTTGGACCATGTGAATGACCTCCGACCTGAGGTATTTTGGAATTGTAATGATTGGATAAAATAAACGGTGGTATAAAAAGTAAGTGTAAAATGTTGTAAGGGGTATGTCTATAGGTTGACGGGTGAAAACATTGCGTTACTGAACAGGTATAAAATAAAACTCAGTTACAATAAACTAAACAGAAATACTGTGTCCACCGTTAAAACGTCACCTTAAATATACAGGACCTAAACTTTTAGTGAACATCTTTCTGACTTAGCCAAGAATATTTGAAAGAGAAGTAACATTGAGTTCTTGTTAATATTAACTATTATTTATTTGTTGTTTGGAAGTCTGTGTGGATTATAACAGTTAAAATGTTACCTGCCATTTTTATAGTGTTTCTTTGTATTTTAAAGGTGAGTCGAATTTATTTTCTGAAAAAACGATTACGATGACAAATTTCGTATTAATAATATTGTCTTCTTATCGAAATTGCAATTCATAAAAAGTAGAATTCACGAAGAATGCTTCTATGCTTGACTTTATGTCAAATTTGTTTTAAAAACAACAACAATGACAGTATCTGACAGAGGAAACAATGATAATGGACAATTTCATTCAGATTTGATCAAGTTAATGTCAAGCCAATGAATTCTATCATACATCAAAGGGGCCTAATTACATTCATGTCAAAACAAATAGGGTCTTTTCTTCAACAATAGTTTGACATGTCATTGCTTTGTTAGGTTAATTATAGCAAAAATCGTAAAAATTCAAGTTTTGATGTCAGTAATCAATATATATATTGGATTTACCAACATACAATGTACGTTTCAATTAGAAAATTCAAAAACTGAGTGATCTATATATCAAATAAATTGTCCCTTTATCAGTTCAAGTTTGCGAGTTTAAAAGACTATTTGGTATGGCACTTTCCAATCTTAATTAAGCCTTGCTTCATTACTAATATTGTTTTGACACATTGTGATTCACAAAGTTATAGAAACCTTAGACGATTCATTTTCTGGACAATTGGAAATCACAAAAAGAGTAGAATGGTGTCGCTGTCCTGGCAAAATTTCTCTCATTGCAGGCTACATGGCGTTGTCTGTCTTCATTAACCCATTAAGGTGCAAAAGATTAGGCCGTAGTAAATTCCATTTCATTTTTACGATTCACTTTATCGCCATAACCTTGATATCTAACCATACTAACCATATACAAAAGTACTACTAACTTTTAACAAAACTTTGAAATTTGAACATCCCTTTTCACAACACTACTACAAAACCATTTGTAACCTTTCTCTTCATCTACATGAATATGATTTTTATCCATCTCTTTGTTATTAAAGTAGATAGAGTTTCCAGTTCTCTTTTTAATCCTTTAGATCACATAATGGTATTGAACACAGCACGAACTGTGGTTTCAACAAAAAATCACATTCTTTTAAATCGCTTTTATTAAATTCAATCAAATGAAATTGACAGGTTGGTGTGAGGTTTTTCTTGTTGTAATTTGAGTGGTTTTAACCCGCCATAATTTATAATTGTTCCATTTCACCTTACGGTAGGATACATTGTACAAATCTTAACTAACTTTAAGACTGAAATTGTTTCATTTTGGGTTAACATGCCCTGTATGGACTATTGCATTTAAATGTTTTGACCATATATCTACGAGAATCAGCAAGATAAGCTTGCAAATTATCAGGGGAGCAACATTTCATAACTTTATAGCTGAAATAATAATAAACTCTTTATTTTACATGGGACAGAATTAGGTCCAATTCACAAGGACATGGTCCTGTCAAACATTCAACCATGGAGACAAACAAGACTCTTTATTTTACATGGGTCAGAATTAGGTCCAATACACAAGGACATGGTCCTCTCTCACATTCAGCCCATGGGGCAATGATTCTGGGAAAAAAGGAATAAAAAAGACAGTTCCGTGGGCATATTGATATCAAATATCAAATTTCTCGTAGTTTTTGACTGTATCAGATTTGATATGAACGGCATTTAGAACACATATAGGAATGAAGTTTGGTATAACTCTACCAAAAAGAATTTGGTCAGTAATGGTCACTTAAATGAAATCACGACAATTAGAGTACACAATGAACAGATAGGATTGCAAATACAACTTTAGTCAGTATTTAAAGAAAGGAAACAACAAATATAGCGACTATTCTGTAAGTCAGAAGGAGATTATGTAGTTTATTCTAGATTCTAAACGTGGACAATATTTCTTAAATACTCGTTAGTTGAAAGTAACATCTATTGACCACAGACAAGGGAGTTTTTATCCTCATCCTTTCTGTTTATTTAGTGGTAAAAGTTTTGTACAGAGAGTTCACTCTCACAGTTAGTGCATGTCTTATTCTTGGTGAACCCTCACCTTTCTATAAAGTGTCACTTGTATGTGACGTGGTGCCAGCGATTGAAGTCGAGTTTGACAGACCATTATCGCGGCTTTAACAACACGTTTTTACATGACGACGTCATTATCATAACAGTTCTTTATTGACAGACGGCAAATTGTTTTCACAAAAAATAAACGTGAACAAACCAATTGCATATGACCGATTTCTTCACAAAAGAAGAGACAAAAACTATTCTCATCTTTCATTGAAAATTTTTGTTACCTTAAATAGAACACGTGTAACTCTATCTAAATGTTCATACACTTTTGGTCTAGCAGTATATCACTGTTTTACTTGAGAACATGTCGTTCTAGAAAGCCTTGCACAAACTAACAGTAATCTAAAAATTAAAAGCACTAAAAGTAAGCGTAATCTCTTTAAAGATTCGTACAGATGCAATAGTATTCGCCTTTCAGTTTTATTCATTCCTCTTTCGAAGTTGTAATACTGGGAGTACATGTATTGTACTTTGGTGAGACCATAAGACCAATCTTTGATCAACGTAAAATTAGTACTATCACAAAAGGCAAGGAACTGGAAAATCAAGCATATCTAACATTACAACAAGCTCATCTTGTACCCTGTGATCTCAGAAAACACCTTCCAGCTCTGTTCGTTAATTTTCTCGCCTTTTTCATAATGGATTCACTGATTATATTATTAGAGCCAATTACATTGTAAAATATTTAATTAACAACGATTGGCTTTAATCTCATTACTTTCTCTAATTACCTGGATTCCTTTTTAAGTTCTTTATGATATACACGTGTTCAATGTTGTCTTAGATTGTTGTTGCCATAAGAAATTTCATTTTAAGCCTTTAATATGCATTATATTAACTTAGGCTAATTTCGGAGGTTAGAATACTGAAATGGCCTTAACCCAGTCCCGTTAGCATCGCCGGAATTCTCTGAGAGGAAACGAATGGTGACATGATTTAGTTGACTACAATAATAGCTCTTGTTGTTATAGTATATTTAGATTGTATCCACGTGTTCCTTTTATTACATCGTAAACCCAAAAACCACGTCTAGTACCATGTGGAATTCGGAAACTCATAATGATTTCAGAAAAAAAGCAAACTGGTCAAAATCCTACGTGCCAATGAAATTGAAACCGATTAGAAACCATAGTTACATTTGCATCAAATTTCAAGACATTAATATGCTACTGTTTCCTTAAATACACCCACTATTAAAATAATAAACCTTGGGCATAATGTGGCATAACAACATCGTTCACATTCCATACACCGTGTTATTGTATCACCCTTTACCCATTGTATGTAATATTGTAAGAAAGTTATGTATGTTTTCAATTTGCTATTACCAAGGGAGCTCAAAGGTGGTGCATTTCTTTAAAAAAAATGAATTTTTTTTTACCAGCTGATTTTTGCACTCTAGGTGTGGTTAGAACACGTTGACCCCTGAATGCATTACTTCAGTCAGGAAGTTTGATATGATTAACCAAATTCCCAACTGTAGAGTGAAATTTTTGGGCAGGGTGGCCATTCCAGTTTAATTATACCCTACATTTCCGTTCAACAACAAAACATAACCTTGTGCATTCCATGCACTATGGAATAAATGTCAGTAACCTCATCTGTTCTCCGTGAAATACTGCATATGTTACCTGCAAGGTGATTGTTTAAATGACTTGTTTCAGCCGCAAATCTGACACAAAATAATTCAGTTCTGCTATAAACCTATTATTACACTTCAAGTAACCATATAACTTTACATTCTGGTCTACTTATTTAACGGTTATCAATTTAGCAATGAAATAATGGATTTAAAAAATGTTATTTTCTGTACCTTCTTGGACGATGGAGACGGGCAACCCCATGAAGTTTAATTTAACTGTCAAGGGATCTTAAACATGTGAAACATCAATCCTATCGGAACAACTAGGCGCTTTTTCAATGTCAGTCCCTCAAATCTGCATCACTAGTGGAAATCACAAGAGATCTATATTGCATCTTAATCAAAACAGTTGATCAGTTCTATAAATTAAAACCTCTGACATCGATATTTGTGAAATTGGGTGAAGGATGATGATTCCCACCACCTAGTTGATATCTTTCAGTTTGACCAGACGCCAGGTGTTGGTCATGTCTATCAATTGTATATCAGTCCCATTGACTATTACACATATTTCTCGACACGTCCGTTAGAATGAAGGAAAACGGCGTTTACGTTGTTCTTAATTCAGCCGTAGAGGCACTTTACAAGTATTTACAAGACTGACTAGATAAGGTATTCATCATTTATCTTTTACAGTTTCAGATACGAAATTACCCAGAAAGGTGGTTCTTAATAAACAATTTTCTTGGTTTAAAATTGGATCTCTAAAATGCAAGATTGAGGAAGTACTAAAATGTAACTCAGTCCAACAATATTTATATTAATAATATAAAAGCCGATTACTTGTCCTCTTGAAAATACCCATTCGCCATGAAGGCGATTTAACCCCCTTTACGGTCCATAATATACTTAAATATTTATTCATAATTGGTTTATCGCACATCGTTACCAAGCTCCGTGTTACATTATCTGCCAATCTCATTATTTTGGGGTCTTCTAACAATCCCTGACCCTACCTGTTTAATTAGTATGTTGGTAAACAGTTTTTATCTAAAACCTGAGATTAATAACTAAAATAAAATTCTGAAATAAGTAACTGGAATGTGTTCACGAGTATTTATAAATAACATTTTTTATTTGATAGAAACCACAATCAGTCCATGTGTACACTATTTAACCTGGGATCTCACAATTTAAAGTTAGGGTCACACTATATCAACTATGTATTGTATAAGATACATGTTAGTGACAGTTTGAGCAACCCCCACCCTTACAGTAATCACACAACCACACAATATCAAATCGGCAAAGTTATGTTAATTCTTTTTCATTCAACCTGCAGTTACTTAATATTCACCGTATCACTCGACAGATTTCTTCTTGAAACCAATTAGACGCTAATAGCCTCTCACACAAAAAACCTCCCAGTGCAAATTCTTGGCTGCGGTCCTCAAGTTCATTCTTTCTTTGCATTTGAAGCGTATTTATGCAAAGTTAAATGTCGATAAGTGCATATACCTGAATGAAAAATAAATAAAACTGTAAAATTTATTTCTGATGAAGAAATATCTTTCTGATTCTTCAAATGCTGTATTTTGAATTGGATATAGAGTTAATGACCCTACATTTCTTATTTGCAAATCAACCTTGCAGGCGATACGTGTAATGCATTTCGTTTATGAATTATCATTCCAGCTTTTTAATTAAAAGGTTCTTCTTAGTATTGATGAAAAGGACAAACGTAACCAAATGCATTTAGAATGTAGCCTCGAGCTATGATGAAAATAACCTTTTCTGTATATGACCTTCATTACTAATGTCCATCATCTTTGTACTTTCAGTGTGTAATTGGAAGAGAGAAGTTTGCTATTGGAGACGAAGCTGATGCACTATGTGAAGTAAGTAATGAACAAAACATCGCATATTGCAATAACTATACTGTATAAATTGTTATCTGTGGTAAATGGGTTATTAGGAAGCTCAAGAACAAGTATTCAGTAAACCTAGGTCTTCATATAGCTGAAACGCTTTAACTATCCGACAGATAACGAGGAGATCCTTGTATTACAATATAGTGTAATGAAAATTAAACATGCGAATTCAGACGGATGATAAATAACTTAAAGACTGAAACTTCCAATAGAACTACAAACTATTCGATAGATAATGAAGCGATCCACATATTACAATAGTAATGAAAATCAAGCATGTGAATTCAGACAGATCATTAGTAAATTAAAGACTGAAACTACCAATAGAACTACGGTATAAAAAGTTCATCAGGCCTTCAATAACATTGTGATACAATTTGAGTTTCCACAACACAATGTAAATAAAGTTGGTTGGTTTAAGAATGACATATCGACCAAGTAAAATATATTAACATCCTGTAAACACCTTCATCAAGCTTTAAATTACAATTTAAATACTTAAGTTAATCAGAATGATATTTTGAATGTTAAAAAGTCGTCCGGTGGCCTTTCTCTTCATTTTAACTACAACTACGTATATACACTGGATTTTTTTATGTGAAAGAAAAATCCACAGATGTTTAAATTTCACAAGTTGTAGATCTTCTTGCTTTTGATGTTTAAAGAAAGTTAAGCAAAATGTCAATCAAGACGACCGTGATTTTCACACTGCAGTTAAATAAATATTAGAGATCGTAACCTTCTAGAACAGTTATGGATAGTGGATTACAAAAAAAACTTTGTAATACAAACATAGTCATGTGCTCTTGTGTGCGTAGGACAACCACTAAACGTTACAGATAACGAAAAAAACCTCCAGAGTTCGGTTGTTGAACGTATATCGCCCTAGCTGTTCGGTGTATGCTTTTTGGTGTTTTTAGCTTCAAGCCATTTAGACTTCTGTAAAAATGACCATTTTCCACTACCGATTTCTAACACAATGTTAACTGTTTCAGGCTTACAAGAAGGTTTGTCCCATTGGTAAAGTATGCGTTGTCCAAAATATTTATTGGCCGAGACAGATGTCTTTCCCAGTTTGTGTTCATGCACGCCATGTACCAGGTAAGTTAATCAAATAAAGAAACTAGTTTTATGGGAGGTAAAGATTTCACCAACTTATTTTATAAGAAACATAACTGAATACACTGATGATTTGATCATGCTTGTTTAATATATCTCCCCAGATCAGATGGATTTAAGATTATAGTTATTTTAATTCGGCAATACCCTCAGTTGACTTGATTGTTCTGAGGCACAAGTGATATATCCGGACAGGCATTGGGCATGGTCTAAGTTGAAGAAATGAAATTGATCCGTTCTCCAAATTTGTTGAAGGGGACAATACATTTTCAAAGGGGGGTGGGGGCATTGAACATTCTTGTCACCCTGGAGTAGCTACGGGCCCGCATTCCAGAAAAATTTCTACTCGTGATAAGTTTTGTATCAAGATGCATCATCTATTGGAATCTTCGTGTATATACTATAACCTCATGTGTCTTCTTTCAGCAAAAGCAAAAATCTGCGAACTACCACCTTCACCTGGTGGATGTGGTGCACAGTTCAATAGATGGTATTACAACGTCCACACCAAAGAATGCTCACCTCTGACCTACAGTGGCTGTGAAGGCAATCTAAATAATTTCCACACCAAAACGAAGTGTGAAAAAACATGTGAAGTTAAATCAACATCGGAATCTGAGGTATCTCCACCATCGATAGTTAAATTGGGAATCACTTCAAGAACACCGGATATATTAGCCGCACCAGCACCACTGCGATTAGAATCATCCAATGATCGACAAGCTCTTGAATTAAAAGAAGATATTGAAGAACACAGTGGACGAGGTATGCCAAGAAAGAAGCAAAGACGACGAAGGGTTCGAGGTGGGAAAAGAGGACGACTTGGAAGACGTAACCGTAACACCAACCTTATGCGACGCCGACGACGAAGACACAGGAAACAAAAACCTGGATCAGGATTGAGACGAAGATATGGAGAATTAAGAGGTAGTAAAACAACGTTCATGTTATCACCACCAGTTCAGAACGACCATGGGGCATTTTTATTGCGTCAGTTAAGAAGAAAACAACAAATCTTGGCCAACCGTAGACGATACAATGGTTATGGTGGATATTACAATAAAATCAAACTATTTACCTTACTTGGTTCCAAGGGTAAAAAGAATGATGCCCCAGATGAGTAAAAGGTGGGGTTAAGGACTATTTAAGATTAATATTAATTAACGGATTTTACGGGTTTAATTGAATTTAAACCCATTGATAATCAAATATGAATACAATAGATACTTTTGACTTCACGATCATTATGAAGTAAAGAAAAAGACTATGGTTGTGGTACATGAACACTGTTCTTGTACATCCTAAAAAAGGAATGTGGTTTTGATGGTTTAAAATTAGCATTATAGACAACGAAATGCAGATTTTCTCTATTGATGATCAGAAATCAATGCTTGTACTCTCTTCCCCTTTATGTTTATCACCAAAACCTTTTTACTCCACACTGCGGTCTCTGTTGAACAGTAGTCTTTCGGATAAAAATGTGATATTTGACTTCGTACACAATGGAGTCTAAGTTTGATTGTAGCGAGAAAATGGCGAGGTGAGAAAAGTGTATAATACTAGGCTGAGGACCTTCCACTGAGAACCCCAAAGCATCCAAAATTTACATCAGTTGTAGGACCTACAACTGATGGAAATTTTGGATGCTTTGGTGCTTTGGTGTAGTCATAAAGAGGTTTGGTGGTGAGAAAACATAAAGGGAGACTAATTTATATGTGTTCTTTTATCTTTCTTAAAGGTATTGTTTCGGTTAAATTTTGATTAAAATTGTCATTTGCCATGAAATCGTCCCTATTTATTCATCTGAAATGATAAATCGCTACTTGAAACTATTTTTTATAAAAGTCAAAATTAGAGTCACCGATATAGGCCTACAATGCAACACAAATGCATTTTTTATAACCTTATAAATATATTTGATAACATTCATAATGTACTATTACGTTTGTATTTTTATTTTAAATCTCAGACAATAAACAATATGAAACAATGCCTTTAATAAAGACATAATATTTAATAAATTATGATGGCTGAGTGGTTTATGCTGATGTGGAACACGTTTAGGAGAGTACAATACCAGGTGTTCATGTATATAGTGTATATATATTATTGTGTTACAATTCTACTATTATATATTTTACTATTCTGTCTTCAGATTATTCAGATATATCTGTTATTGATGTCCAATAACCTTACTATGTAAATATATTTTTTTCTTTTTTGTAATATGTGTCAAGGGAAGAAAATCAGAAAGCAAATTCTCATCACCTTGACAACTTTTAAAATAATATAGTAGTAGCGGACGTCATAGTAAGCACCATACCACTAATATTGAGTGGACATGATCAAACCGCTATATTTTAAGACTTCTTAAACAAATGAATAGGGATAGTAGTAAAAGTACTTAGGACTAGACAATTAGACTGCACCTTCGTAGAAATATTTGCCATTTAGTGCAGAAGGTGCTACTCATATGGTTGTTTTTATTTTGTGAAATTCTAGGTTATGCAATTTCACATATTTATTGTGTTCAGTTCAGACTATTCTTATATTGTATATAGTTTTTTGTACATTCAATTATTCATGGCATAATAATTTAAAGATATTTAATGCCCACAATAAACATGATATATTCATTGTTTTATATTATTAAAGTAGATGTTTGTAAAGAAAAGCGTCGAGTGTCATATTGTGGTCTGGTCAAAACTATTTTACTTAAGTTAATTCCCTTCTAGTCAATGGGAGTTGCTTGCCTCTAACGGTCAAGTGACTGATGGAGAATAATTAAGTAGGCCCGAACTCCTTCAAAACAATAGTTGAACTTTATATTAAACCAACATCCTCAGTGCATCCTTAATATAAACACGTTTCAGCCTTACTTGTCAAATTAACATGAAAGACTATTGCCCGAGGAATTCTATCGCTCCAGAGCCGCCAGAGATCCAAACGTTGCTTTAGTTTAGGAACATGCCAGAGGTCATGCATTCATGTATTTTTCTGGAATCCTATTATATTTATAGGCTCTGATTATCCTGACACATTCGCAAACAAATCAATTAACTCCTTTCTTTAGGGGTGCCAGGATGACATCTGTACTACACAAAGAAACCACGTACCGGTAGCTGCATTTTTCAACTTCTATGTATGGATGACTACTGAGAACTCCATTTCATTTCATTCTTAAAGACCCACGAAATCTTCACTTTAAGATGACTAAAGGGGAATAACCAGTTTTGATTAAGCTAACAAACTTTGAACACATTGATATTCATCGTATCTATATTCAGTTTGGATCGTGCTGAATTTCGATTAGTCAATCTCCTTAAAGTTCAAAACAAACTAAATAGATTGATATTAGTTTATCTTTATCAATGTTTTAAGTTGAAAATCGAAAGTTTCAATTTTTGGAGGTCAACCCAAAACAAGCGTACCGGTAATTTGAATCAATTTTCATCTATTATAAATAAATAAATCCTCTGCTGCCTATTTCGAACTTCTCACTAATCAATTAATACATGAAAGGATTTCTAAATCGTATTTACCAGTTTTTGACAAACATTTCCCAAACTTGATTTTTAGACTTTTGACAAATTTTGTAATAAATTTACATTTACAACATTAAGTTTTAAATAACCTCAGAGTGATTAGTGTAGGCCTATTTTTAAGAGACCTATGTAAAATTTAATAACATTTCATATTGCCCGTATTAAATACGATAATACACTAGTATGGTTTGGGATAGAAGTTAAAATGGTTAGAATCAGAAAAGAAGGTTACTTTGTAAATGTTTCTTTTAAGATGGTTATTTAGGGAATTGTAAGTATCTCATACCGATAGACTCAAATTACACTGTCCTAATTCTACTCTATCCGGGTGAAGGCATTTAAGACAAGATATAACGAGATTCCTATGATGCATCAGTACATCTACGACTTCCAAGTAAGGGCGTGCAGAGGAAGTGAAAAATCAGAACCTAATCAACCCAAAACAAGGTTACTCTGAACCTTGTTACTACTGAGAACGACTTTAAAATGTGAACCTTTCTTAACATTTCTGTTGACGACTAAATAATATCTATTATACATTCTCAAAGAGCTTATTAAGCTAGGGTCGTACAGAATATTTAGAAAAATGTTTAGATTAGTAACAATTTCATATTAACAAGGTATGGTCATATAGCCCAAAAATATCTTGTTAATATAGTACAATAATCAGCACAGGTAAGAGAACCGGATAAGGCAATGGTTAATATTCTTGTTTTAGAACTATCATTGTAATATATAAGGTAGTATTGTTTGGTATACGGACAAATTGTAACAATAAGGATCATGTATATTTTTGTTAAACTGAGTAGACTACGCCACTTACCTGCATACTCTCACAATCTCATCTTTCTGGAATTCTGTCACTGTGTGGAATTCTGTCACTGTGTGGAATTCTGTCACTGTGTGGAATTCTGTTTTTTTTAAATCAAACTATCATATTTCTTGACCTAAAATAAGGAAAAAATTTTTTAAACTGCCTTGTGTTTTATAAGTAAATTTAAAGCATCAATTCCTAACAATGTCTGAAATTCCATGCGTTGTATCTTAAAAAAGGCCAAGGAAAATGACATTCCATTCCTATCAGCACATGAGACGAATGGACAAATAAGAAGCAAAAAAGTCTTTGCTACATTGTTCTGTATCTTAGTGGGCAAATAAAGATCAGTAAAGGTTTGTCCCACTGTTCTATCCCTCAGTGTGCGATTAATGAAAAGGTATAAAATAATAATAGATAAATCCACCCGTGTAGGCTACTGAGATTGCTGCCGGGTCCCAAATTAATGGGTGGTTCTAATTCTTATCAACTAACGATTTTTTAAGGAATTAAAAATAAAATAAATAGTGGATCCAGATTCATAAAATACAATCATTAAAACTTACCCCCAAATTAATATATTTTAAATTTTTGCTGAAATCCTTATATCAAACACAGTGTCAAGAAAGAAATTTTGAAGTTTTCTGTTACAACATACTTGGTGAAAATCGTTCAGAAGTAGCTCACCCACTATATTGGAGATTGAATGGTAGTTAAGTAGTGTTCAGAAAGCCTGTTTCTTTCCAGTGTAACTGATTCTTCTATATATTCGGGTTTAAAATATTGAATATCTGATTGGTTCGTTTAAATAACGATCCAATCAAAATTAGAACTGTATATACTAGATTTGATATTTGAAGCAATCAAACTGGAATGCGACAACAGGTGAAAATTAAATAAATTGTGAACGTTCAGATTGTAAGTGTTGTATTGTTGAAGCAACACTTAGCCCCATGTCGAAACTATCTGTTCCCAAGATGTTTTTTTGGTTAAAACATTATTTTTTGATCTAAAACCAATTTCGTACGAAAAAAACATAATGCCCCTTTAAAATTGATAGTGTTGTCATTCTAATATATCGGTACTCAAAAAAAAAGGTTCAGTAAATTTTGATATAGTCCAGGTTGAAAGTGAGAAAGCAAGCTTTGTTAATCGCTTTGAATACCCTTTTTACCCATAGACACCAATCAGGATCTCGCCAAATGAAGCAAGGGTATATATCCCAAAGAAGGCTTGCTGATAATTTTGGGTTATGTCCCTTGCAGTAGTTTACTGTATGAGTCATAGTATGAGTTTTCAATAATGAATCCGAATCCACGTTTTAGAATAACTAAATAACTTTTTTCCAATTTCTGATTTGAAAATAACTCTAACTTAGAAATAAATCTAGATATTTTGAATATTTATTTTTTAAGACGAGCTAAAAGTGTTTGAATTTCTTTTTCTTAAGCTGAAATAATATAACATCGAGAAATATTCTTGATTTAATTTTCCTCGGGTCTTTTCTTTTGGCAAAATTTGACTTCCGGTAATTAATGCGCATGTGAGAAAATGGTCGCATGTGAGTTGTGGCATTAAATGTTACCGGCTTTCATCTGTTTATTATAAAGTTCATTTAATAAATATCGCAATTATGGCTGACGACAATAGTTTGGATGATTTCTTTGCCAAAAAGGACAAGAGTAAGAAGAAATCAAAGTCTAAAATGACTACCACAACAAATGATTTACTGTCACAAATGGAAGAAAGCCATGCAAAGAAGCAACGTCAAAAGAGAGAAAAGGAGACCGAAAAACAGGCTGGATTATCAGATAGATTGTCAGATGACTTAAAAGGCACGAAACAGAAGGTGATCATTTAAGTCAAACAAAGATAACTGGGCACAAATTAAGATTCACCTCAAAACATAAACACAAGCAATTCAGTTTTGTTTTAGGTAGGGCAGATTGGCTTGAGAAAATAGGAAACATGTAATTGAAAGTGAAAGTATGCTTAGAGGAGAACCTATCTAGAAAAAAAAAGTCATGCTGTAATTGTGTTCAAGATATATTAAATTTTTCCTCAATTGTCAATTCCATATGAACCCTATTCTTCTCACTTCAAGTATTCAAATTTGTTAGCTTTAGACAGTCACTTTGATTAATTCCCAAAGAGTAATCCTTTTTTTCATTTTCTTTTGGGTTCATGTTGTTTTCTATATAAGATTGAGAAGAAAAATGCTTTCATTTACTGCGGTAGATCAAATATGATTTTTTTTTCCAGGAAAGTGAAGACTGGCAAGATTTTGAAGATGTACAGGAAAAAGATTATTCTGGCTTGCGCATTCAGACATTACAGATTAAGTAAGTAAAGATATGAAGAATTATTTCAAGCTGGAAATTCCCCCTCTGTAAAAATGGTTTGTGCGTCAAAGACAATATACAATTTGCTGTATTTATCTGTAGATGATAAGCCTATTTCCAGTCATACACACACTGACAAAATTTGCTTTTGTAAATTGTAGTCAGTTAGTGATTAGGTTTAAAAGGTGTTGTTATATTAAGATAATCATGGTATTAAATTTACAGTAAAGAGGGAAACGAAGAACAGGAAGAAGAAGAAGAGGAAGAAAAACAAGAAGTGGAAAGTGAAAGTAAAACAACTAGAGATTTAAGCCAAGGTCCATGGAAACAAGGAACTCCTGCTCACACTCCTGGTTTGTTCTTTTTTATATTTTATTCAAGCTCAGTTGATTATCAACTATTTGTTTATCAGTTTGTGTATGGTTTTCAAATTCTGGTGCATTTTTTATAATCTTCTAGTTTAGTATTACTTATAGATAACCTGAATTTACATGACCGTTACCTAGGTTATCATATTGATATAAATGATGTGTAATTGACTGCCTTAGTCATGAAATATTCATCTTTTAGTTGTAGTTCAAGAACCAGAAAAACCAAAAGATGAAACTCCCAAGACAACAGGGAAGTATGTACCTCCCAGTATGAGGGGAGGGCAATCTAGTAGTACTGTCAATACACCTTCTAGAAGACCCATGGGTAAAAAATCTGCTCCAAATATAACCAGTGAAATGGATTTCCCTACTTTAGGAGGAAATAAAGCACCTGTAGTACAAAATAAGTAAGTTAACTGTTATGCTTTATAGACTTTATCAGACTGGGTGTGGTTAGTAAAAGCTATGTGCTTTCAATAGCATTCATTGTTAATGGTGAGCAATGCTTTTGATTCGCTTTGTTGCTTGATCGACTTGATAAAAAGATGTGTTTATATTTTCTTAAGATTGCATAACTGTCACTTAGTGCTCCACTAGTGCTAAACTCCATTATGCATCTTCATATTTTGGGACTGAGATATACTAAGAAATGTGCAGATTAAAAACATAATTGATGCTTGTTAATTGAGTGTTTTAAAATTGTCCCTTGTCCCATTTATGTGTTAGATATTGTTTGTTAACTACTCTGAAATTATTCTTTCAGCAGTGAATCTATAGAAAACCCAAATCAAAGAGGAAAATTAAATCTAACATTAGGAAATAAATTCTCAGCTTTACAAAACTGATTGTTAATGAAAGTGTGATACTGAGAATATAAGGTTATGTTAATGTACAAGTGATGGTCAGTGCTATGAGTGAATCAATAAAAACTGCAATCTATTTTTATAGCAGGATTGGTGCCAAGATTATGTCCTTCAAATTTAACCTGATTAATAGGGTGTGTATGAACTTGAAACTTCCTGTCATTGGAAATAAATTCAAATTTTAGTCTGATAAATAATATTAATATTGCTCGCCTTATATATAGTCTTTGTCTATAAGCAAATTATTGCACTCTAAATTCACATTTTTGAAGGTCTAATTTTTATTTATCATGTTTCAAAGTCATTTATTAGGTGATAAAGGTTGAAAACTGACACGAGGCAAACTTTCCTAAGCCATGGTTGTTAAATGAAATTTGTTATTACCTAGGGATTTTCAATCCACAGCATTTGGATACAAGGATTGTATAGTCTTTATATATATATTTATCACATTATGGTGAATTTTGTGCCAAAGGACTAACTTCTTCAATGTAAGGTTTATGAAAATCAAAAATAAATTTTTAATCGAGTTAAGTTAAAAGTGCACGTCATTAGAATTTGTTAATTTTATTTAAGAATTGTGTGTCAAGCCATTTACAGGATTCAAATCACAAAATCTGGATGGTTGTTTTGAACAATGTACCAAGATGTAAATACTGAAATTATATATTCTCTGTTTTTGAATGGACAAAGTACCCGATAATGAAAACCTATCTGACAAATGCCTTTTTGAAATACTATTATTTAATAACAATGAAAGATATAATGATGTACTATTTCTGATTTTCAACTTGTTAATATTATTTGTTAAAGCTGAACTCCTGTTATAAAAATAAATTAAATAATTAATATAAAAAAATCTTATCCGGCATACTTGTTTCAAACTTAAAACAAGTATGGCGTCTGCCACTCCCATCAAAACTTAAAATATGGTCACGCTTCGCTTCACTCTGACTCGGTATCGACAATAACAGGAGTTCAGCTTTAAGGCAGTGGGTTGGTTTACAGGGTTTTATTGTCATGAAGATATTTTTAATTAATAGATAACTTGAATCAAATTTAATTTATAGAAATATTTCATTCAACAATTTATTCAACAAGAGGCAAGTATAGTACTTAACCTATCTTCAAGAAAATGTTATTCCATAATTTTATTCTTAAGTATTGACAGTTTCTACACTGACCCCCAAAATATTTAATTTGTTACAATTGAAGATCTTTGATACACAAGAGACCTGTGTCTCCATATTATCACACAGGATTGCGTTATGGTTTTAAAATCAACACAGTATTTGAAAAACACAGAATTTCTTAAGGTTTTGAAAATTTAACCAACCACTATAAAAAGTACTTTTGTCTGCCTATATATTAATTTATACTTATAATTAATTCTGCCTTATTTTAGGACTAATTGTACACTGTCACTATCTGATATTTGTAAATAAAAACTCTACTGAAACATTAAAATATCTTCAACTAACATCTGTGATTATTCGTTCTGTCATTCCATAATGAAGATGTTAAACACTTGTTATTGTCTGCGGGTATTATATCAGCCACAAAAACCCTTAAGTTACAATAGAGGTGAATCTGCTGGCTTGTTATAGTGTCCTAAAATGGCATTCTTTTTTTAAGTTGACCATCTCATAAATACATACTGTAGCAGATATGAATGCTGAGAATCAAACAGTTTGAAGCTGTCTTGATATTTCTATGCCCAAGTTTAGATATACATAATTAGATAACATTTAGTGCCTTATGGGCAGAAACATACACTCCATTGGAGTCGATTGAAAATACAATGCCTAAATATTTGAAATGATTTACAACCAATGCTTTTAGGACACTTGATGTTCAGTCACTGAAGTAATTGTTATAACAATCTCAGAGAATCTCCATATTCTTTCAGAATATTTATTATAAGGGTTGATGCTTTATTGTCAAATGGGTCGTCAACAACAACATATTTAAACCTTTAAAAATATATATTATAAAAGTCAATATGTATTATAAAATCACAAGAGGTAGATCCTTGGAAGGCTTTTAATAAATAGTATAAAAGCAATAATGAATGTTACCTTAATAATTACAAGATTTGATTCAACTCAAAAATAGTTTCAACACTCTCACTGTAATGTAAAAATATTACAAATTTAGAACCATAACTACTTCAACATAAACATTCATTCTAGAAAAAGTAATATCACTTATTTTGTATAACAGTAGTAAAGTAATGCATAGGTTTTATATTATATGCTTCCTTTGAAGACATGCCAAACCAAATTTTCAACAATTAAGAAACATGATTGGCTTTTAGTATTACTTTCTATACAGCAATTTCGAAGATTAACTAAGACTTGTTCGACACAGATCTGTCACAATTTCTAAGGTTAATTATTACCACATTTATATAATGGATTTCGTGGATACATGAGGATACATGGATACAATAATTTTCAACCACCCTAGCCTCTAAGAAGTTACATCATTTTGGACTAAATAACCAGCTTGTTGATCTCTAGCGTACCTTTCTACATATGGCTGATCTTTACTACTACAATAACTTTCTAGATAAGGTAAATCTAACAGCACTGGTTTAAAAGTCTTGAGAAAATAACACCAACAATTTAGAGTTCTAGGTTCAGTCAGTAATTCATCCTTTTCATTTCGAATTAATGTAACTGGTGTTTCCAGTCTCTGGTAAAAATTTGGATGTCCTTCAAAATCATCACAATGATCCAACATCTTCTTATCTACTTCATAAACTTCTCCTTCTACATTCTACAATATCATAATAAACAGGGTTAGCAACATGTCTATATGCTTATAAGTTGATACGCTTCAATATCATTTATCTATAAGACTTAACAAAATTGAAATAAGTTTTGGTGCACTATCAAACTACGTCATCATTTTGTACTTTGGATTGGAACTGAAGTCTACAAGGAAATTGATTGATATCAATACATACATGACCAGCATCAGGCTTCAGTAAGAGGAAAGGTATATTGTATTTGGAACCAATCACCAATGGGAATCTACTTGCTGTTTTAGCTGAACCTTTGAATGTAGCTACACCATTTTCATGATTTAGCTGAGGATAATTAGGTTGTCCTCGTTTCAATGTACCATAAACAAAGACAAGATTATTGTTGCCTGTAGCTGCTGCCATGGTTGTATATATTCTGTTAAAACTTCTGAGCATCGAATTCTGGAAGTAAAATTTGATTTTAACCTATATTGGTAATTCTTGCGTAATTTATTTGATTTGCTTGATCATATCACATTTTTGGTGTGGTCAAATCTCGTGTTATTGTTTCGTGTTAGTGTTACGCGGTTTTTAGATAACATGAAGAATGAGTTCAAATTTCGTGTTATTTGATGGTGATAACACTTAACACTGAACACTTACACGATATTTGACCTCACCCAATGCATTATGTCAGTGTAATAAAATAGGCAGTAGGTCTATAAAGGCTTACACTGTGATAGATGAGTTTATAATAAGTATAGGCCAACTTGACAAAAAAAATTGTTTAGACGGGAAACCTTACTTACATTTGGTGTCGCGTAAAATTGTTCATGGCACATCACGCTCTTACATTCTGGCCATCTGCAGCCTAACGGATAGACTGGACCAGTCTCTTCTATTTATGATTTAAAAAAAAAAAAAAAAAAAATTGAGTAAACTTGTATCCTACGAGAGAGACTGGACAAATTGCGAAGTTAACAATAAAATGGGCGTGTTTGCCATGTTTTTCGTCCTACCTTATTTGGAATGATTGACAGTTGTCGATCACGCTTTGGGGTCATGTGACATGAATTTTGTAAATAGAGTCTCGATACGCGGATTCAATTCCACACACACGCCGTTGGAATCATGTCCGAATTAGCGGATATTGACGAGGCGATTGGACATGTTTTACCGGCTTTTGGTTATAAAGATCCAAAGGAATATCAGAGGTCAATAATCACCGCTTATCTACAGAAGAAAGATGTTTTTTTGTGCGCGCCGTGTGGTTCGGGAAAGTTTTTATAATGATAATGATTTTATTTATGTTCATTCACCTCATCCCATACGTTGTATCCGTTCATTAAACTGATGCTGTGCGTCAACAAAATTCTTAGATCGTAAAAATATCACTAAATAACAAGAAGACTGACCAATTTATGGAGAAGACTGGACACCAGTCTACCTAACGGAATATGAAAATGGACAATCATCCTCATAGGCTACCGTCTGAAAAGTCTAAATTTCCGCCATGGTATGTGCACAGTTTCATGTTCAAACCATTTTACGTACAATACGAATATTTTTATAACGATTTTCTTTGGTCAATTAAAAATATCTTTTGTAGAAATATGTATCCAATAATCCACAGCAGCCTCCTTAAAATTATCGATCAATACATTTTCTGACTGGTAGCTATTCAAATTTAAATTTTTTGACGAAAGATGTTTTGATCCTGAAATTATGGCGGAAAAAAGTTACGATTATTTTTAGTCTTTTCTGACCCAATTTGGACTGTTCCTGGCAGCTATTCCCTTCCATACTGTTCGGGCATTCGGTTTATTAAACTCACCGGTATAAATATACTTTGTATCCCCTTTTTACCTAAATTTTATCAACTTGTGTAAATCACACTTATTGTAGCCCCAATCATCTTCTGTTGTGGTTCAGCACTTTAAATATTTAAATATAAAGGTATTCTTTCTTCTCCTAGACTTTACGGACGTCATTCAGTGTCTATGATCCTCCGAAAAATACAATTTCGTAACCCCCTCATGTCAGTCAAGTGTGATATTTACATACAAAAGAAATATGTAAGCCTATATCTGCAAAGTTTTACGGAAAGCTATATGGAATCAAAATCTATTACACGATAAAGGAAAAATTGAGGCAACCTTAATAATTTTAATACGTTTTAAAATAAACAGTTAACCAATCTAATGTATGGAAATTCATTTTATGATTCATGCCATGACAGTCTGTATATATGAATTTTAAAATCCCAAGATTAAGCTTTTTGTAATATTGGAATGCCATCTTTCATTGATGTAAAACGAGCAGCCGTGCATCATCCACAGCCTCTATCAATGATCTGAAAGAAAAGAAATAAACTTGATATAATAGTCAAATGTCAAGTTCACGCCATTCGGACGAGATAAGAGTTAGTCCTTAATTAACAAACGGAAAATATTACTACCACTTGATAATGAATGTGAGATGTGTCCTTTTGGTGGGACTCTTTACTTTCGGTATTAAGCTGTGAATCGTAAATTTAAAGCTTTTGGGAGATAAAACTGACAATTATGAATACTACAGGTGTATGGATAAATAACCCTCATACCTGATTGGATAGACGAATTCCTATGGAATTTCCCTGTTCAATTTCTGATTTATAGCCTTTAACTCTTTTATAATCGGACTACAACAAGTTTCTTTATGGTAGTACCCTATAAGCACACCAAGAATTATTCCTGGACAAAATATCAAAAATGAAGACACCTCTCCAGAGAATATCAATATTAAGCCTACAATTATAGCCACGGCAACAAAAATGTTCCTCTTTCTCTGTGGTGGAAACAACAAATTAAATAAATATCTTAGTACCATACTTGTAGGCTACTATGAAAAATGAAAGTTATTGTATGGATTTCCAATGATGTGAATATTATGAAACCGTGGTATTATGGATTGAGCTATATATAGTACACCATGGGCTAACAATCTGAAATGCGATTTCTAATTACACCCATAGCATGAAGTAGCCCCAATGAAAAATTTTTGAGACTTTTTTGTTACTTATAAGATTAATTTTGCCAACTTACCACGTCTATGAAACTGTGCAAATCGTCGAAAAATAATTATTTCTAGAGAATTATTTTTTCTCGTAAGAAGACACAAATTCGTACGCGACGAATTGCACTGTACAAATAGTGAAGACCCAATTACAAATCTTGCAAGATTACACTTCACTCAAACTATCCCAGCACAATAATAGACTCCAACCAATTTAACAGTAAAAGACTGACATACAACCGACAAAGCACAATATATATCAACTGCTTAAAAGATTATAGAAACTCTCCTCTTATATCATAGCCTATAGTATGACCTATATTGCTTGTGTATTGTGTGGGTGGGTTTCAAAAGCCTACCGCCAACCGCTGCCAACCGGCCTACCGGAAGGAAAAAAATGCGCCAAAATAGATATTGTTAAATTTAAGGATCGTAGATTTTCATACAATAAAACGAAACTATTCAATTTGACGGAACTTTTGCGACGTCAAAATTATGGAATCAAAATTATTTTAAAAATGAAACGAAAAAAAAAAAAATATTTTCTTTTCGTGTTCAGCGATGTTTTCTTCACATTAACTGATACAATCCATGCCAAAAAAGCAATAATCTAATTTGTATTCAAATGGGACACACAATTAACCGTAAAAGTACCCTTTTAAAACTGTTTTTTAAAAGATCACGACAGGAAGGTCGTTTGTTTCAGAGTTACTTCCCTTAATATATTTATTTAACGTTTGTCGGCATCATGAATGATCAACAAGACCAAGGGATCTTTCTTCCAACCCTTTTTGAAAAATTAATCCTTGACGTAGACTATAATAAATTTTGCGAATGCCCCCCTGTTAATCCAACCAAATCAGCAGTATATTTATCCGATAAAACGCTTCACAAAGACTGGAAGCACACTTCCAGCACTTGGAAAAAGAAAGAAATTTCCCGAAAACAAAAAAAATTTAGTCCTAAAGAAAAAGATTTTGGAACAAAATTGCCAAATGAAATAAATTTCGTTTCATTTTATGAAATTGATACGTAAACTTTTTAAAATAAATTTTTATCTTTCTACAGGGAGAATACTTTAGGTTTTAAAACCATTTTTTTGGTGATTACTGTTTGCCTTACATGTTCAATCACCAATAAAATTTACATGTGTTTTGGTAAAACTATTTGCCCTTAACTTTTGCAAACAAACCCGCAAAGATGCGTTATCCCTGGAAATCAAAACCATTTTGCTTTAGGCCTAAATGTTCTGTACCAGAAGATGCCGACAACTAAAACAACAACAACCAGATAGAACTATCTGGGTCCCGAGTCTTCATCCCGGAAACAACAATAGTATTGCTAAGGACAGTTTGAGTTTAAATTTTATGAGCCTTAGAATTCTCAATATGAAGATTGGATTTCCCCTTTTCTTCAGAAATGGGCCGGATTTAGGTATGGCAGTCCAGATTGTGAAGAACCAAACCAAACCAACTAGAGCTGTGAAACAGACAAGTGGAATTTATACTTTTCGTGCTTAATTCCAGGAAAGTGATATTTTGACCTAATATAGACATCTAAAGAAAAGTTTGTCACTGAAATTTTTGAAAAAAAGTTTTAAAATTTTCCAATTGAGGTAAAGGAAACAGGTCGGTTCACAGATCACAAATTTTAACCCACAATCGACAGGTCATTTAGCAATTGATTTTCCATTGAAAATACAACGGTTACCCCCTCATGCCAGTCAAGTGTAATATTTACATACAAAAGAAATATGTATAGGCCTACATCTGCAAAGTTTTACGGAAAGCTATATGGAATCAAAATCTATTACACGATAAAGGAAAAATTGAGGCAACCTTAATAATTTTAATACGTTTTAAAATAAACAGTTAACCAATCTAATGTATGGAAATTCATTTTATGATTCATCCCATGACAGTCTGTGTATGAATTTTGAAAAACCCCAGATTAAGCTTTTTGTAATATTGGAATGCCATCTTTCATTGATGTAAAACGAGCATCCCCGCATCATCCAAAGCCTCTATCAATCTGAAAAGAAAAGAAATAAACTTCATTTAATAGTCAAATGTCAAGAACACGCCATAAAATTTATAATTACATGTATTGTCGAGACAGATTCATCTTTACGGAAACTGACGAATGTTTCGCTGGGCGAGACTCATTACTTTCGGTATTTAGTTGTGCTTTGTAAATTTAAAGCTTTTGGGAGATAAAACTGACACTTTATGCATAATATAGGTGTATGGATAAATGCCTTTCATACCTGATAAGATAGACGAATTCCTATGGAATTTCCTTAGTTAATTCCTGATTTATGGCCTTTAACTGTTTTATAATCGGACTACAACGAGTTTCTTTATGGTAGTACCCTATAAGCACACCAAGAATTATTCCTGGACAAAATATCAAAAATGAAGACACCGCTCCACAGAATATCAATATTATGCCTACAATTATAGCCACACCCATATAAAAGTTCCTCTTTCTCTGTGGTGGAAACAACAAATTTAATAAATATCTCAGTACCATACTTGTAGGCTACTATGAAAAATGAAAGTTATTGTATGGATTTTCCAATGATGTAAATATTATGAAACCATAGTATTATGGATTGATCTAAATATAGGAGCCGATTCCACCAATTCATTTGTTGTCTTTTTCCTGTTAAAATCTTTATGATTAGCTGATTGACTACAATTGTTTTATTCACATGTTGGTTTGCCATCTTATAAATTCACGAAAAGGGAGATGTGTGATCAAGAATACATCGGCAAAATCCCACGTCCCCCAATTTACGAACCCAAGAACATCTACCCTTTGCTTACACAACTGCAGTCTCAATAGACGGTACAAGATTAAAATTACCAACCCCAAAGCCCTATACAAGCATCAAACGAACAAGGAAACCATTATTCTATTTCCTCTGTATTTTTTCTTCCTTTTTGTGAAAATATCTGTACCCCCCCCCCCTATATATTTCTTAAGGCTTTATCTTTAGGCTTATCTTGTCAGCCATTGTCCTTCCATAGTAGCCATTCATTAGTGATTTTTTTTTCTTTTGGTTTATTTCTAATTTGTTCGCTCTTCATAACCCTGTCATCCTTGAATGGTTTAACCTTTTGTATTGAACACTACTACATATTCTCTAGGCTCTGTTATTGATTACTGCTCGATAAAGACAGGAGTATCTTTGTTGAAATGTTGCAAGTTATTTAAAATAGTAATTGTTATCAATATAATTGTGTCCACATATTTATTAAATCCTAGACTTTAATATAGTCGTCTTAATATTTGCATTAAACACAGATAGAAAAAGATTCGATAGATCGATAGAGTAGGACATTGTTCTTTCGCCATTCTCATCTGTTATTTCTGCAGGGGGTAGATGTAGCAATAAATGTTGATAGTAAGTTTTTTATTTACAGTAATCAGTACATTTTCAATCCTCGACAGTTTCTACAAAGAGGATACAGGAATCTTCATAGTAATCACAGTAGGCCATTTGAGATCAGAATAAAGACCCGATACACGACAGTTGAAATGGCCCAGTCTATCATTCAGCCCACGGTAAATCTTGTCGACTTGCCTGAATAATGTCGTTTACATTATTCTAAACGAACAACAATTCTGACTGCAGACATTATCAACAAATAAATCTCTTACTAAACGGGAAAGCGGGTAATTCTTAAATATATTTTGAATTTTTTACCTCCCTTGAACTAACAAAAGTTATTGATATGCTGCTAAATTGCTTACGATTACTTAGGGATCGAAATTTGAAAGGCCCCAAAAAATGACGTAACAAAAAGTAGTCGTTGGCATGCTAAAATCGAAAAGAAAAAAACTATTTCTCCTAGGTTTACTATTGTCAGTAGTAAACCATCTCCGGGCTCATGTGCGGAAAAATTCAGATAGAAGACCTGTCTATGTCTGTTGGAGAACCCTTGGCATCGAAAAGACAGGCAATTTTGCGTTTATAATAGAAGAATTTCACAAGCATTGATTGAACACTATTCAGCATGTCGTTTTGAAAGAGGAGGCATAATTATGTTATGTAATTTGTGGAAACGTTGATTCTTTATGTCTTCTGTATAGAGAAGATTGGTGATTGTATTTGTTGATAGCATTGACCATGGTCTCTGCCGACTGTATCAGATTGTGTAAGAAATTGGTGCCTGAAAGAAAAAACAATATGTTATCATAAAAACACACTGCGTTATATGTATTTACCGATCTTCAGGAAAAGTGACTTTGAGTACGAGTAGATCTATTGTTATTTCCAACATACTAGTAGTTCCCTGAACCGAATCTTAAGGTTGATTACCAAATGGAGTATTTAGGATCTAAATTATACTCACCTATTTTATTTAGAGTTGACTTTGCTCGAGATAATTTCTTCAGAGCGTGTTGCGGTTTATTAAGACGAGCTAAAAATAAAACATTATTACCGTACACAAAATATTAGTTTTTCATTGATACATTCGCACATTACAATGATATAAAAGCATTATCCTTCAACGCATTTGGCCCGTGTTAATTCTGAAATCCTTGTGTGGACTATATTTTAATGACGTTACCACCATGCAACTTACCTTCTTGCAGGATTCTGAATATGGAAACTTTGGACCAAAGTAGTTCGTAAATCAAAATTAAGATGGAACCTTATCATGTTTTTAAAGAGTAAATGCACTTACCTAAAGCAATGGCTAATAAAACCAATGATTCGATTTGATATTTCAGACTTTTACATCTCTTTGAAGCTGCAAGTGACTTAGTACCACAATCGTTGGCGCTTTCATATTGTTTCAAAGACAGGAAACACTGTCCAAGGTTTAAGAATACCATCGCCACTTCGCTATCAGATCGAGTTATTCTGGATTGCTCAGTGAACCTAAATATAAGACGGTGAAATATGGTCTGTTAATCTTAAACTCTTAAGGTATCGTCTGTGATTAAGGTTTTACTCAGTGAAGGACAATCGGCGTGAAATGCAAATTTAATTTACTTGGCGCTTTGGGAAGGTGCATAGATCTGGGGTTATGTCACAAGGAAAAATGAGAAGTTAATAAGGAAAAAGTGAAACTTTCAGACAATGATTGTTAACGACATGGTAAATTTGGCTTACATTCAGGCTACACGAGGATAAACACAGATACTTACATTTCTAATGCTTTACTGTATTCTCCTTTATGAGTAAAAACTCTACCAATATTACCTAATATATGTAGCCGCAATTCTCTTCTAGAAGTAGAATGAATTCTGACATTTATATGGATAAATAATAATGTGACTAAAAATATCCAATGTTCATTAAAAATATTTTGCTCTCTCACCAGTGAGTCAAAAACAACGGGGACTTCTTGTAAAGTATTTAAACAATAGGATTATTAGAATTATCACCAGATTGATGCTGGTCTGAGAGGCTGATATGGAAAGAGGGTCTCGTTTGGATAGGACGAAAAACCGAGGCCCCGGGCTGTGCAATTCAAAGATCCCTCTACAGAAATCGAAAAAAGAGTATGCTAGTGCGTCTGTCCTGGCACAACGTGCAGAAAAGTAAGACGAAACTTCATTTCATTTCCATTTTAACCAAAATGATTGGTCATTTACACTAGGTAGCCTATTCTTCTCGTTAATATATATATTATGTATTGTGAATAACTATTCTTATATACCAACGCCATTTTGAAAATTTAAATAAGTATATCTTACAATGTTCCCGAGCCTTTTAAAGCACTTTGGTAATTATCAATAGCTTTCTCACAATAGCCTAATTTAAACATTAGGTCACCCTTGGTATTATACAGTTTGACTTCATATTCAGCCTTTTTCTCTAATATATCATTGCTAATATTCTTCAAGCACCGTAAACATTCTTCAATACGTTCTTCACACGATTCAAAATATTCTTTCTCAAAATCTGGAAGTACGAAAATGAGAGCAGTTTATGTGCTATTTTTAGAACTTCAATCAAGTTAATGGTTATGAGATCCTTTGTGGTCATTTACATTTTTAAATGTCTTCTAACATGAAAGACAACTTATTTAAATAAAGAAATCACTGCAAGAACTGCAAGACTGGATTAAGAATGAAGAACAGTATTTCTGTTAACCACGTGCATATTTATGCTTACCCTTTTGAATATCTAGGAGAGCTTTTTTGAAATATTGTTCAATTTGGATTTTCCGTTCTTTCTGAGCATTAGCCAAGTCATCGTCATTTAGCGGTAGTTGGTTGTCAGAAGATATCTTAAAATTGTCTTCAATTTTAACTGTGAGGCGTCCGGCCCTTAATGGGGGAGGTGGTAGTCTTGGTGAAGGTTGATATGTTTTAAAGTCAAACTGAATAACTGGTTCAGGTTGTTTCTTTTCCTTCTTCTTGCGACTGTATAGCGATGTATTGGATCTCTGCGAACTTCGAGAAATCTCAGTGTTTATGGAAGCAATGCTCCCTTTAAAACTACTTTGGTATTTTGGCTTTTTCTTCATGATTACTGGAGGAAGAGGACCTAAATTATCCCAATAGTCAGTACGATCCTGTAGAAACCTAACACCAGTATCTGCCAACGTACCAATATTTAAATCTGTTGTGCCTTTACTCCCGTTACCTTAAATACAATTTTATGATAGATTCAGTCTTATTAAAAATGGGACTGTATCTCTTTTCTCGTGACCTTAATGTGGATCACTGCATAACTAAAAATAAATACATTTTCAAGCATTACCATGGTAACAAAGGATTGGACTAAGGTTACTAATGCTAATGTTGCATACAAACATAAAATGAAAACAAGAATTAAAGTTTCTTCAACCGTTTACGATAATGATGATGGACACCGCTAACACTTAAGACATCAACATGCATTATCAGTAGCACACGGGGGCTTGATTTATTGTTCCATTCCAACGACAGTCCTTATCAAATACAGGATTGTTCTTTTTTGTGACATTCATCAAATGGCTATTTTGAACTTGGATACAATTCCAAAAGAAGACAAAAAGTTGATGGTTCCAGTTTTAGAATGACATCCTGTTCCACAAGGCTGAAAAATGATCTGGCTTGGAAATAGTAACGTTATAAAGACACAGCCTTATTTTATGCCTATGATACCATCCAGTGGACGACAGGAGAAGCACGTCGAAACGTTGGATAAAACTAGTCTGTATTTCTATGTCGTAATTGGGATTCTATATAACATTTAAAGACAGACTATTTCTTACCAACATTTTGTTTTAACTGATGGAGGTATCTTATATCAGTGTATAATTCTCCCAAAACTTTCTTCATGTTAGGATTATAAAGATTTACTGGTCTGTTGGTCTTGACGTCATCGAAATACTCAGTCGTCTGCGTAATATCGGGAACGTTTGTCTTCTTGTTGACTCGAACTAAGGTTGCTGTGGCTGTGGACATTTTAGCTGACACTGGTCTGTACGTTAACACAGACGCCTTTCCAGAGAAAGGCCTGAAGGTGGTTTGAGTGCTGGTCGCCATACCAATATTTCTTACTGAAATTATGAACGGTTCATTTTCTAGTTTTTGCACGAGTTAAATCTGAAAATCTAGTGCCATAACTATATACATATAAGTAGATCCGGAAAGATTAGATGGGAAGGAATATTGGTTCTGGCACTATTTGGATAATTTACAGAGGTTTTCATGAAACAGCAACATACTTTCTCATTAAACAGCATCATAATTTTTTTGGACCACAATGAAATAAAACACAGTAATTATTTACATATATGGTATTATTCACTCAACAATTTAGACCCTGGAAGGATCCTTTAAAATTAAGGAACAAATGTCCATATGTGTAAATACACAACTAAAAAAACTCCATAAACAGTGTCCTTCATCAATCAGTTTTATCATTACCAAAAAATCTTAAAGCTTACCTTGAAATTGCTCCCTTTATTAGAAAATAAATTTATTGAAACATAAGATTTACAAAAAGGGCGAAACACATTCCCAAAACAAAGAAACAAGTTATGCCATGTTTCTAGAAAAAAAATTATGAATAACCATGGCTCAATAAAACTCAGTGGATATTAATGAGATTAGCTTAATCTGTAGATTAACGATTATTAGTTTATGATCTACTAAGATCAAGATCTCAGCAGACGACAGTTTATTCTCTTCATTACCTATTATGTTAAAGGGATACTGCTTATTAACATGAACATAAAATTTTTTGTATTTTATATATTTATCAGTGAACTTACCAGTAACAGAATCCCTTAAAACTTGGAAAACTCACAAAACTAAGTCATTTTTTAAAAACGTTGAATCAATTTATTAAGCGTTTTTCAATAATCAAATGCATCTTTATGGATAATTACTTAGTTTTTTCGATATCTATTTATTTTTTATGTTATTTATGGCAGCAGGTTTCTGACCTATTATCCCTTTAACTACAAGTATAGACATGATAATAAAATGTTAAGAATTACGTAAGGCAATGATAGTGGAAATATATGTTGGCTTTAGAATACTCAAGTACTGAGGTATCATTCTATTGTTCATTTTATAAATAAAATCTATTAATGTATATGTAATAGGTCATTACATTATATCTTTATAAAATGTTTCAAACATACTGTAGGCCCTATTATTGAAGTGTTTTGGGTAAACAAATGGTTTGTATACGGAGCTTAATCTGACATGAACAATTCAACACTTAAATCTATTCACCATTCGTTTCACATTTAACTGATCATTACAGCCTGTTCAATTGCTTAAGATATCAAACCTAGAATTCTGGTTGGACGAATCTTCAAATAAACCAATCAAAAGTTTAATATTTGAGACCAGTATTAGAAAATTACGGTCTTGATTAGAATCAAACGAGCTCTCCGAACACTTATCTCTACCATTCAAGTTTCAATATTATAGGCTGGCTTCAGGTGAACACCTTTTACCCATTCTTTTTCTTAAGCGCGAGGGTAGTTAACACTACCTTTAAGGATCTGGTGCAATACACTAGTGGGGTATTGCTTAGAATTTAATAATAGAAACCAAACTTTTCTCAAATTTATTGATCCTTTCACTCGTCTTGTCAGCGGAAACTTTCTGAATAAATAACCTATCACTTAAAAAAAAACCTTGAACTTCAAATAAGTATATGCTATAATTTCTAAGATTAACCGAATGTAGAATTCAGATTGATGGATGAACAAAATCAAATGAATTTAATGGTTCACTTTAAACATTTAGATATGCCAAGACCCAAGAAGTTTCTGTCAACCCTGCCCATAGTCACTCAAAATTCCTAGTAGAAACCGTAAGGAACAAGATAAGCGCTATCGCAAATCATATATTTTAGGTTGCCGTAGACTTCTGTTACCTTAAATGTCATCTGACTATTTCACGTGATAAACTAGCGACCCTTTAAGTGTATTGAAAATATATTTATGGGATAATACAAAATTATCACGTGACGAAGACAATTTTTTTATATTTGAGATCTATATGCATATTTATAATTCATTTGAATTTTGAAGGATCTGATAAAGATGTTTAACTTTAAACTCTGGTGAGTACATAAAAATAAGAATTTTTTACTAAAAATGAGTATTTCAGGTTAACATGATTTAATTGAAATCTTTAAAATAATATAAAACTTCTTCAGAATGACTGGCCTTTATCGTTTATTATATATACTATTATTCAGAAGGTTTCTACATTCCTCTAATATAAGTTTCACTTACGATGGCTTCACATAACGACATAATTAATTTTTTTTCATTTTGAATTAAAAACTATTTTCACCTAGGTGAAAAGTTGGTGATAAGTCCGGTATTTTTTTTTTTTTAAACTTTATTTTCCACCTAGATGAAAAGTATTTCCTTGGTGGAAAATAAAGTTTTTTAAATAAAAACTACCGGACCAGTCACCCACTTTTCGACTTGACCGGATTTATCACCTACGTTTCACCTAGGTGAAAAATAAAGATTTTACATAAAAAGTACAAGAATTATCACCCACTTTTAACCTAGGTGAAAATAGTTTTCACCATTGTGGAAAATAAAGGTTTTAATTCAAAAAAAAAAAAATTAATTATGTCGTATGTGTGCCACCGTACATACATGTACCTTGATTTCTCCCCAATTACCGAGTAGGCTAAGTCTTTTCAGATTCCCATGGAAAGGAACATTTTTATGATAATTATAGACAATTTGTGAAACCCCACTTTTTTTCTTTTTTTTTTTCGTGTATATATTCGAATCTTTGCCACTGTCTTTCTCTGTCCACCATATTGTCTAATCCTTCTGCATGGCACGAGTCAAGAAATATATTTATAGGTATGACAAATTAATCCGTGAAATTAATCATGAACCGGGATATTATAATTTATTATGGTGAAATCCACCCAAGGTTGCCGTAGACTTCTGTTACCTTAAATGTCATCTGACTATTTCACGTGATAAACTAGCGACCCTTTAAGTGTATTGAAAATATATTTATGGGATAATACAAAATTATCACGTGACGAAGACAATTTTTTTATATTTGAGATCTATATGCATATTTATAATTCATTTGAATTTTGAAGGATCTGATAAAGATGTTTAACTTTAAACTCTGGTGAGTACATAAAAATAAGAATTTTTTACTAAAAATGAGTATTTCAGGTTAACATGATTTAATTGAAATCTTTAAAATAATATAAAACTTCTTCAGAATGACTGGCCTTTATCGTTTATTATATATATACCTCACTATTATTCAGAAGGTTTCTACATTCCTCTAATATAAGTTTCACTTACGATGGCTTCACATAACGACATAATTAATTTTTTTTCATTTTGAATTAAAAACTATTTTCACCTAGGTGAAAAGTTGGTGATAAGTCCGGTATTTTTTTTTTTTTAAACTTTATTTTCCACCTAGATGAAAAGTATTTCCTTGGTGGAAAATAAAGTTTTTTAAATAAAAACTACCGGACCATTCACCCACTTTTCGACTTGGCCGGATTTATCACCTACGTTTCACCTAGGTGAAAAATAAAGTTTTTACATAAAAAGTACAAGAATTATCACCCACTTTTCACCTAGGTGAAAATAGTTTTCACCATTGTGGAAAATAAAGGTTTTAATTCAAAAAAAAAAAAAATTAATTATGTCGTATGTGAAGCCACCGTACATTTTTTCCTCAATTACCGAGTAGGCTAAGTCTTTTCAGATTCCCATGGAAAGGAACATTTTTATGATAATTATAGACAATTTGTGAAACCCCACTTTTGGAGGGGGGGGGGCTAATATCTTTCGTGTATATATTCGAATCTTTGCCACTGTCTTTCTCTGTCCACCATATTGTCTAATCCTTCTGCATGGCACGAGTCAAGAAATATATTTATAGGTATGACAAATTAATCCGTGAAATTAACCATGAACCGGGATATTATAATTTATTATGGTGAAATCCACCCAACTATCCTATTCAATCATGACATGACATTCACATGATTTATATTCCTTTCACTTTTTATATTCAGTTTTATAGCCTTTCAAACTCTGATTATTTGTCAAGCTAACTTTATGATAACGAAGATAATAATTTCTATACCACAACAAAAATAAGTACAAAGGCTTTAAAATCTCAAAACATGTATAAAATCGTTTATTGAGGAAATATTTAAGCGTATAAAAAGTTCATGAGCATTAATAAAACCAGCTATCACAGATTAACTATCACATCATGGGAACGCAGTCCCATTTTGTGCTGAAACAATCGAAGGTAAAGATGCTTTAATTGCGAACAAGCTGGCAAATATAGTATTCTCGGAAATAAAAAGACTTTTTGAACAAAGTCAATGGAAATTTTTATGAAATATTATTGATGTTATCCGGTTTTCTACAGGGCGGGGTGTAAATAAATTATAATTCGGTGAAATTCACCAGGATATACTGACATAATGACAACAAGAGGAGTATAAATTCATCAGTGACCTGCATGTTTTATTACAACCTTAGTTATATCATTTGTTATATACTGTATATACAATATGCTTATATATACCTGGTAATATTAATGATATCCCGTTTCATAGAGTTTGATTTAAGATGTAGTATTCTTTTAACAATAACTAAAATAATACATTTATATCAAAATAAAACAACATCATAAACGCCCTGGAGGCTTCTGAATGTACAATGAATGAACGTATTTCAGGTTTGTGTTTTTAACAGCAGTTATAGACTCTGTTGAGTCATACGGTTATTACAGAGAAGCCATCCCCAATGGAGAAATTGTACCACATCCATGTAAAACTAATTATATTTGGAAAGGTGTTGGGCATCAGTTGGTAGAAGGAGGAAAATCTAGAAATCCCTTTGGAATAGATTTTGCCGCAGCGGGACATGTAAGAACCTTTATTTCAGAATTGGAAGAGTCTGTACACTCAGGATTGTGCTGGTAACTGTAACATGACCATAAATCAATCAGATATCTGTGAATAAGAATCTATGATGATCTATGATCAAGTTTTAATTATCACTTGAATTATTGCTTGTGACTATATTAAAAATTGTTATATAGGGGACGGGTTTAAGACTTAGACATTTGTGCTACAATCTTTGTTCTCAAATACCCCATTAAGACATGTCGTTACAAGCTTCTTATAGTAGCTCAATAGTTTCGACTTGATAGCTTACCCTAAACTTTAATATAATGAATATTTAGAAATGGACTGCAGAATTGTGTAATAAAGATTCTGATGGAGATGGAATGACAAATGGACAAGAACTGGGAGATCCAGCTTGTGTCTGGAGTAAAGATGAAATACCCTCTCGTTCTGTTAACCTATCACATCCAGGTGAGTAAACTTGTCAATAAATTTGATACTTTGACCTGTATTTGTTAAATGTACTTAAAAACAAACTTATATTTATCTGTTATGTAATTGAAACCTTTATTTTCCAATCGGACCACTGTAAAAACATGTGATGGATCCTAGGTGGTCTTTTAATTGTTGAAATAAAAACGGCAAAGAGACTTATTATTTATAAATAAAGTAAGAGTTAATCGAGAGTAATTTAAGTTGAGCATACGAAATATGAAAATAAAATAAAAGTAGGTTAAATTTTATTTGAATAGAATAGGTTTAATTGTATGTGGTGCATATGGGCCAATATTCGACTGACAAGTGATTCTGTTAATTGTAAGTCAAGTTTAAATCGTTTTATGAATAAAATAGAGTGTAGATTCTTATGAGGATCATCCTGTCGTTTCAAACACTCCAGTGATTGTAATATCCACTATATTCAGGTGTTTGTGAACCATGGACTGATTTTAAATGTAAGGACCAACTGAGCTGGGTAGCCGCTACATGTGAATATCAACAATTTACTTGTCCGGGTACAAATGACATTGGTAAGTAATTCATTTTTTATGATGCAAGATTATTTAAAACGCAATTTGTGGTAACCAACCCTTTTCAGCCATCACACCCAAAGTACACATTTAAAACTTCTTTATTATTGTTAAACCCAAGTTGGGGGTGGATTGTTGACGATATTGATAATGGTTCTATTGACGATATTGGTAATCGACAATCCTTCTGTTGACGATATTGATGATGGTTCTATTGACGATATTGGTAATCGACAATCCTTCTGTTGACGATATTGATGATGGTTCTATTGACGATATTGGTAATCGACAATCCTTCTGTTGACGATATTGATGATGGTTCTATTGACGATATTGGTAATCGACAATCCTTCTGTTGACGATATTGATGATGGTTCTATTGACGATATTGGTAATCGACAATCCTTCTGTTGACGATATTGATGATGGTTCTATTGACGATATTGGTAATCGACAATCCTTCTGTTGACGATATTGATGATGGTTCTATTGACGATATTGGTAAATGACAATCCTTCTGTTGACGATATTGATGATGGTTCTATTGACGATATTGGTAATCGACAATCCTTCTGTTGACGATATTGATGATGGTTCTGTTGACGATATTGGTATTCGACAATCCTTCTGTTGACGATATTGATGATGGTTCTATTGTCGATATTGGTATTCGACAATCCTTCTGTTGACGATATTGATGGTGGTTCTATTGACGATATTGGTAATCGACAATCCTTCTGTTGACGATATTGATGATGGTTCTATTGACGATATTGGTAATCGACAATCCTTCTGTTGGCGATATTGATGATGGTTCTATTGAAGTTTTTCGCGATCGAAAATCCTTCTGTTGACAATATTGATGACGGTTCTATTGACGATATTGGTATTCGACAATCCTTCTGTTGACGATATTGATGATGGTTCTATTGAAGTTTTTCGCGATCGACAATCCTTCTGTTGACAATATTGATGACGGTTCTATTGACGATATTGATATTCGACAATCCTTCTGTTGACGATATCTGATGATGGTTCTATTGAAGTTTTTTTTGATCAACAATCCTTCTGATGACGATATTGATGATAGATCTGTTGACGAGACTGGTGATCGTTCTGTTGACGAGACTGGTGATCGTTCTGTTGACGAGAATGGTGATCGTTCAGTTGACAAAATGTATGTTAGTTAGAGCTTGATGACTATAATAGCGACAGTTTTGCATTATAAATTACCTTGTAGTTTTAGTTCTTGGAAATAGATTGATGGCTTTGTAGTGGCCAGAAACTGTCTGTTTGTTTCAGCTCCTGAACTGGAACTTTTAATCTGTTTTTTAATCAATTTTTTGAGACATTCGATCATTTCGTATTAATCATCTTCGATGAAAGAAATATATAACGCCGTATCTTGTTTCCTCTTGTTTTTGAATTGCTCGTTGACACAAGCAGAATTTTTTTTTCCGTCTGCAAAATATTTTTATTCAAAATCGAAGCTGCTATAGGGCGAACCTTGCCTTACAGCTATACTTCCTTGAATCCAAACTGGACTAAGTTGTCTCTGGGAATTCAGGACCTCTGGTGCATATTTAGGCGTGTTATAGCCACTGCCACAAAGATTAAATATTCTTCTTCCAAAACAACGCTGTCGCCTTTGTTCCACACCCGAATTGGGTGGAAACCAGAGCTTTGATAAGTTTAAGTTGTTCATCATTTGATCAACGGACATGTTTTTAAATCATCTAACACCATCAGTACACATTTTAGGTTCATCATTTTGTCTTATTTTCTTACATTTCCAGATGTTAAACAGAAGGAAATCAGATTTCCTACCACTCCCGTTCCCCCAAAGGAGACCAGCTACATATGTATGGAATTTGATTTGGATACAAGTGACGATTTTCATTTAATTGCAACTGAAGCTCTGATTAATAATTCTAATGTAATGCATCATGCAGTAGTGTTTGGTTGTGCTTCAGGTATTTCACATACAAGTTCTTTTAGAAAACGACGGAGTGATTGATGTATTTGTTTTTACATGTATAAGTAAACTATTAAGTGTAAAGCATCCCTCCGCACTATTTTGTACAATGATAATCTAAAAGCACAATGAAAATATCTATAGAAAATAATGATTATCGCAACACTATCAGCGTGAACAGGGTGTACAGTGTGGGTATGTCTGCCTTAGGACCTTGTCAATAGAATCTGTTTTCGTGTGAATTTTGTGTAAGTCATTGCTCTGAAAACAAAGCAATTAGATTATTTCTTAGTTTGAAAATGATAGTGTCAATATATGGCATATGTTGATCAACTAGAAATTGATAAGCGAAGAAAGGCTTACATGACTACATGACTGTTGGAAGTTGTACTTTAAATGGTATGTTTTGATATCTCCAATAGATCAGCATGTGATAAGAAGTACACCACATGAATGTGGAATGGTAGCTAGTGACGAATGTCAACAGATTATAAGTATTTGGGTATTGGGAAGTCCTGGACAATGTTTTCATGATAAAGTTGGATTTAGAATTGGAAACAAGGGTATTAAGAGAATCGCTCTGCAGGTATGTACATGCTTCTACACGCTGGGATATTTAAAAACTTATTTTAAAACTTCATAAACCTGTTAACTTTATATTGGTCAGAAATATAGGGAAATCATTTAAATACAGATGGTTTATGCCATCCGAGTATATTCGGGATAAAATCGAAGGCATTTCGAATAACAATGGCAATCCCTCATATTATTATATGTTTTTCCAAATATTCTATTGTCGATTGACAATTTCGCCAAAATTCGTCCCCTAGAATGTGCTATCTGTGGAGACCTGCGACCAATGGCTATGCTTTCTAAAGTTCAAATGAGTAATGACGGGACGTACAAAAACTAAAATACAAAGTTCTAATTGTGGATCGTACTTATAAAGCAAAAAACCTATATTTTTCAGTTCCACTGGAACAATCCTAGTTTAAGAAATGACTATGTTGATTCCTCTGGTATGATTTTGTATTATACCGCCGCGAAACGGGAAAACGATGCTGGTGTGTTGACCATTGGTGCCGGCTATTTGAATATTCCACCGTATACTGATCGTGTCGATTCTACCTCAGTATGCCCTGGTTCCTGTTCCAAACATTTTATCACAAATAAAGTATATGTTGTTTCTGCCTTTAACCACATGCATTATCTAGGTGAGTTTTTTTTTAATTTTGTAAAATATGCGTTTTACGTCCTAATCTTCTACACTAAAGTTTGCCAGGACAGAGGCATTAGCTTATTCTGTTTCTGTTTCCAATCTTAACGTGTCCAGCCTAAACGGTAAATTGCTTGATATATTCCTCCTGTTTTGACCTGAAATTTTTGAATATGCCATAACCATCCTTTAATTGTTTATAGACATTTCTTGCTCGCTTGCTTATTTCTTATTAGAAACTTAGTAGACTAAGCCTAGTTATTATGTCATACATAAACAATGTCACAAGAACAATAATGCAATAAAGCAATATTATATCATTTCGTATGTTTTAGTCTAACTTTCCATATTTAGTTTCTATTTAGTAGACAGGGGGTGCCAACGTCCAGAGACTGGCGGTACAAAAATATTGAAGACAAAGTGACTAAATGACCAGGACAGTTGTCCCCCAAAAAAGATTTTTTTCCAACTATAGGCAGAAATAAAGTTAGGTGATAAGTGGAGGTGCAAAGCATTTTCAAATCCCAAACAACACCAAATGTTTAACTTACAACTGGCGCTGCCCAGTAAACAAACATACCTATGTTTTCGTGGTTCTGGTTTCAGGTCGATCCCAGACGATTCAAGTTTTTAGAAATGGTACGAAGATCGTTGACATTACGAATGATGTCGAATATAATTATGATAGCCCAGTTATTCACAAGTAAGTTTTAAATTCGCCTGTACACCACAATTTAGTTGATATAAAATCAAAACCGTTAGATTGTGTTGTACGTCGGCAAATACAGCCAATACTAGTCCTCGACAAAAAGTCAGCCATAGATAATAGGCCAAATATTTCCAGTATTTCTATGAGTGGTCTATAGAATTAAATTACTCCATTCAATAAAACAATATAAGGAAGGGGGTTATTTTAGTCAGTGTTTTAATTTATGAAAGTTTGGTTTTAACAATTCGACCAACTACTTGTACAAATATTGAAATTTAAAATCTGTATTTTACAGCAAGGAGAATCCAATCGAGTTATTACCCGGTGATACCCTGTCCACTACCTGCAGTTTCTCTTCTAAAAACAAGCAAGTTGTGACTAACTTTGGTGATGCAACCAATGATGAGATGTGTTTTGGGTTTATAACATACTATCCAACACAAAATGTGGTTAAGGATTATTGTACTTCGTGGAAGTCTATTGCTATGTGTGAAATCTATGATTATCCAGAGGAGAGTCCATATGAAGGATGTAACGTCAGAAATTTTGGACGTTTAGAAGATGACGAAAATTTTAATTTCACACAAATTATTCCATCTTGTGGCAATTCGAGCCAAGTTTGTTCATCAGAATGTAAATCGCATTTTGATAAGCTGTTCAGACACCCGTGTATGCAAGATGAAGATTTGCAGTCTTATATTATAGTTATTTGGTCTTATAATCCTATAGGTAGAGAAATTATTCAATTCTTGAAAACCTGCACGACAGAATCTTCTACCACCAAAGACGACATCAACAGAAGTAATGGTATTCATCAGATGACCATTTCAATTTTATTATTTGTCATGCTCTCCATCAAATTATCACGTTCATAGTAGCCTGTCTCTGAAATAAAGTACTAAACATTTTTTATAGTTAATTTCAGTTGTATAATAGGTCAAGCATTCTAGGTTGAGCTTATCCCTCACTGGAATATGAATCCATGTAAACAATTTCTAATGTTTCTATGCGTTTTTTTATTTTTTTTAATGATGTATAATTTGTTTATTTTTGAAAACTTTAAAGAAGATAAGAAATCCACACCAATTGATTGTTTAATTGTTGAAAATCTCCCTTCTCACACGAAACTATATAGGTTATAGTGCTTCTGCAGGAGAATCTTATCGTCCATTTGCTTTGTTTTTTCAAACGCTTTTTTTATAATATTTGTTAATTCTTATTTTATACAAATAATAAAATTCTAAACAATCGATGTATTGATGTATCATTGTCACAGAGTGACGAACTGATTAGCGGAGTGACGAACTGACTGACGGAGTATAGCGGAACTCTCTGGCGGAGTAGCGGAACCCATTGATTATCCGACGGAACTCATTGACGGAGTGACGATGCATTGACGAAATTCACTGCGCTGTGACGTAACTCACTGGCGTACAAGTTAGCCCCCAAATCCGGTTTAAAAAAATTGTCACCCTCTAAACAGACTGCACGAAACGAGGCCATATCACTCAGTCCAAAGTCCAGTAGGCACAAGAATACCCTCACGTATAGAAAACATCCCTCTTCTGGTATCCCTTCAGTCTTCTTCGGGTTATCTAGCCTACGACAAGCTACCAGCGCTGACTTTTTAGGGGCTCTCAAGCAAGTACAAATCACTCCATCAACAAGTATTACTTTAGCTATCATCTACCACCAATCCAACAATCTCCCTATCGTAAAGAAATCAACTTTAATCATTGGATCATCCAAATTCAACAGAAATAAACTAAGACTATTTCTAATTACTTCATACTTACCCTTGTGTTCAAATCCATCACGTCCAGTCTATCATCGAAAACTAAAATCATGATTCTTGACACGGGCAAGTGTTTCGCCCCTACATACTCCAAACTCTTTATAACAGAGTGGGACGTGGGGTATTAACCCTTTCTCCAGATCACATATAGTAGAAACGAAAAAAAAAACTTGATATAAGATGTCTTTTAGGGGAACTTAATAATATTCATAAACTTTTGCACAAGAGTTTATTTCATTCAAAGCATATATTTACATAATTAAGTCGCAGGTTTGTGAGTTTATCGAATGTCCACAAGTCCGATTGATTTCAACTAATCTTGTACGACTGTCTACTCTCAAAACTCCAATGTGGGGATATTTTAACGATTAAGAAACATGTAAAGTTCTCTACAGGCAGAGGTGGTTATGGCATATTCAAAACATTTCAGATCAAAACAGGAGAATGAAAAGAGTCCCAAAAAAATCAGGCATAGTCCGTCTATTTTGATTTATTTTCAAAGAATTCTCTCTTTAATCTTTAATCAAGAAATATATATGATTCTATATTTAATGCTAATGTTAATGATAATACAAAACTTGATTTTAGACCAAACTGCTTGTTTTACACGCTACTTCCGGTGTTGTTAGAGAAAATGGAGAAAAACAACCAGTAAACTATAAGAGTTAGTAGAATAAAAATGGTGGTAAGTAAAACTCGCATACTTATTACATAGAAGCTTTTCAGAAATTCTTTTTCTTAAAGTTTACTTCACTCTGAATGTTAAAAACGACAGATTCCATGGCCCATGGCACTGAGACTACTTAAGGCCAAGGCATAGGCATGGTCAGTTATACTGTATACTTGTAGGCCTATACTTATAGGCTTACCTTACGGACTAGATGAGCATAGGCAAACTCATCAGTGAGCATAGCTATGCCTATGCTTTGTTCACAAAAATGAAATAAAATAACAATATTGAGATGCTTATTCAACATAAAATGCCAAATCAAATGCATGTCATTGATGGTCTTCACATTATATTTTGTCTATACTGGAAATGAAAGTAATAATGTCATAAATAAGTTTTGAAAAGCTGCATCCTTGCATGATTACAACAAGTTTTGTCAAAATTCGTAATTTCTACTGTGTTGAGAAGAATCAAACTCTCTATAGTTTCTATAAGCAATCATAGACCTATTCCATGACAACATATGACAATTAAAAACTAGGCAATTGTGTAATAAATAAACAAGGAACCAAGGATCCAAACCACAAAATGAAACATATTGACCAAACATAGCCTAAAGTAGCATATTTCACATTTGGAATAATATCAATCATACGTAAGTAGGCCTATTTCAGTGGTATGAGGTGTCTAGAAAATTAAGCGTAACAACTTAAAGATTGATAATTCATTTGGAACTTTTACAAGTTTTATGTTATTTATTTTAAGGACAAAGATAAAGTATGGTATTTACCTCCACCAACAGATGAAATTGAAGGAGATTTTGGGCCGTATTCAGTTAATGAACTTCGCGCAGCAAGGGCAGACCTTATAAGATTTGTCCATGAAAATAATGGAGCTGTATTTCAACGAATTAAATCAAAATGTGGTATTTTACCTGATGGTAGAAGAAAAGTATCTGGTTGTGATATAGCTTGTGTACCAGTTGATTTAGAAGGGGCTGTATCTTCTGATGATATGAATGGAGATGCCAAGCGAGGAGGAAAAAAAACCTGTGAAGATGAAGGCACATCCAAGAATTCCAAAAAACAAGCTGTGGACAAAAAGTTGATTGCCTATTCTTGTGATTTTTGTCATTTTACCACTGAAAAGTTTAATGATGTGGAGGCTCATTTAAAAGAAGAAACTCATTTTTCAGCCAGCATGTGTCATTCAGTGAAGGAAAATGGTTCTTTATGTCCTAAAACTCTACTGAAGCCATTAGTTGTAACAAATAGAGCAGCAAGATATAGAAATATAATTCCCATATGTCCTGTATGTAATTCGGTTTTTGAAAATATTAATATTTGTAATCTACATTATCAAACACATCATGAAAATTTTGCAGATATTTATGGCTTGAGTAGAGTATTGGAGACATCATGGCCAAAGATATCAAACATTAATAAATGTTTAAAATGTGATAAAAATTTCAACAAAACTAAAAGTTTACATGATCACTGGAGAAGTGCTGATCATTTACCTGTAAGAAAAGCAAATTCAGATGAAGTTAGAATAATGTTTTGTCCACATTGTGATATGTTGTTTTATGAATTTTTCAGTTGCAAAGAACATATACGACATGTCCATACTAGTGAAATAGGGAGCAATGCCTTTTCAATGATGGTGCTCTATTTACAAAAATCAGTGACAGAATTTCATTTGCTTCCTTCTTCAACTCCAGCTTCTACAAAACAGTTGGTTAGTAAAGAAATTGATTTGTTAACACAGCTGAAAAAGGCTGCTGCAAAAACTGGAAATTCGAAAAAAACTAAACGACTTTTAAGAAAAGATATTCAAACTTTTCGAAGCATGAAAGATAAAATGGTTTGAAGAATGGTTCTAATGAAGTGTAATTTGTTGTTGTAAATATATTGTTTTGTTACTATATTAGACTTATTTTATTGTTTTATCAAGGAGAGAGGTAGACTATTGATTCAAATTTCAAATGTAAAGAAGAGAACTGTTTTGCTGTGGGGTGGATAAAATGATTATCGATCTTTACAAGTCTTGACCGCACAACATTAGCTCAATAAGGTGCTGAAGAGTAGGGCTTAAACTCAAGTTCATGTGGATCTCTTGGCCTCATTAGCTCAATTAAGTGATGAAAAGTAGGATGTAAAACTCCATTCATTTCTCATACCGGGTACTTATTCTGATATTGTCTGTTACATAAACTTGCAATACATGCATGTACAAGCCCAGGTATTTTGTTTGTGCACACACTCAAATTCTATCTTCAAAAAAGTCGAAAAAGTAACTTCAAATGCTTTATTTGTTTTTCATTAAAACAAATGATATAAAAACAATTATCACAGGTATTTTACACAAATAATGACAAAACATTTCAATTTACAAATTGGACTTCTTCTTCATCTGACATATTAATTCATTGATAATCGCAACACGAGAATTCAAGACTGTCATTTCACTAATCATTACTGCCAACATAGGAACTTTTAGCAGAATATTTACTCAATAATAGTGGAAGAATTCATTTTTGATTTTCATTTCATAAGACTTAATCATGGTCAAATTAAGAATTGAGGTCAGTCTATTAGGGCAGTTCAGTTTAGGTTGCTTAGCTATTGACGACACTTAAAGCAGTTTAAGGCACATACCATGCCCTAAATAGGTTAGGGGCTGCCTTTTTACCAACCCTGTTTGGCAGTTTGCCCACACAGCAGTTTCTTAAATTTAAGATTCAATAATAAGCATCAAGAATCTTAATGTCAAGTTTCTATACAAAACACAGAAAAAGTTGCAAAAGTAATCAAATCCATGAGTTCATATAAAAACCACCGAGATTTTTAACAAGAATGAAAAATTAAAAAGTTTTACTGTCTAGTATTTTTAGGAGATATGAATTCCGATTTCCACAATTCATTTATTAAGTATCTACAAACATTTCTATTTGCTGGGGCCTTATTCTTCAAAATTAAACTTCAATAAAATCCAAATTCTAAGAAATACAGTATTCTGATTGGATAATGAAACTTAATTTAAAATCAATTTAAGGGATTACCCAATCACATGACTGGAACACTAAAATCATCTTAGTTTTTATACGCCCACATAGAAATGTGGACGTATATTGTTGTCGCCCCTGTCCGTCGGTCCGTCGGTCCGTCGGTCCGTCGGTCCGTCGGTCCGTCTGTCAACAATTGTTTGTGGACACTGTAGAGACTACAGTTTTTATTGGAATTTCTTGAAACTTGGTATACTTGTTTATAATCACTCAAGGAAGAACCCTATCGATTTTGGTATGATTTCGAAAAAAATTCCTGGAATTCTTGGACTTTGAATTTCAAAATTTTTCTGTTTGTAAACAAAAGCTTGTGGACACTGTAGAGACTCCATTTCTTTATGAATCTTTTTGTAACTTGGTATATTTGTTTATTACCATCCAAGGAAGACCCCTATTGATTTTGATATGATTCTGAAAAAAATTCCTGGAATTCTGGAACTTGGAATTTCGAATGTACTGTTTCTCATCCGTCTGTCAACAATTGTTTGTGGACACTGTAGAGACTACAGTTTTTATTGGATCTTCTTGAAACTTGGTATACATGTTTATTACCATTCAACGAAGACCCCTATCGATTTTGGTATGATTCCGAAAAAAATTCCTGGAATTCTTGAACTTTGAATTTCAAATTGTTCTGTTTGATAACAAAAGCTTGTGGACACTGTAGAGACTCCATTTTTTTATGAATCTTTTTGTAACTTGGTATATTTGTTTATAACCATCCAAGGAAGAACCCTATTGATTTTGATATGATTCTGAAAAAAATTCCTGGAATTCTGGGACTTGGAATTTCGAATTGTACTGTTTGTCATCCGTCTGTCAATAATTGTTTGTGGACACTGTGGAGACTACAGGTTTCATTGGATTTTCTTGAAACTTGGTATACATGTTTATTATCATTCAATGAAGACCCCTATTGATTTTGGTATGATTCCGAAAAAAATTCCTGGAATTCTTGGATTTGAATTTCAAATTGTTCTGTTTGTAAACAAAAGCTTGTGGACACTGTAGAGACTCCATTTCTTTATGAATCTTTTTGTAACTTGGTATATTTGTTTATTACCATCCAAGGAAGACCCCTATTGATTTTGATATGATTCTGAAAAAAAATCCTGTAAATCAGGAACCAGCTGTAATTGGACTTTTACTTTTACAATCAAAGCTATCAGTGGGCGTATGTTACCTTGCCTGGCAAGCTATCTTTCAGGAATAAGGAACCAGTTCATATTTTCTGCAACACAACACAAACTTCATACATTCACTAAACTCGGTTCGGAAATTTACATAAAGTCATGCAGCCTTATAACAGTTTTCTTTATGACTAGTATAATTTAATGACGTTGTGTAGCTCATTAGCAACATGACCAAAAACCTCTTAGTAAAAACTCCAAAGTAATCATCTTGACCTACGTCTGGATTGATCAGAGATTCTAGGTAAGCGAACATGGCTTTAAACATCTGATGTTTGAACTTATAACACATGAGTGTTCAATTATTCAGTCCTTATCAGGATTAAATAACGCACAGATTCCAATATCTTTACTACTACTACCTTTACTATTTAATAAAGAAGTGTCAGCTTTACGTGGTTTGAATAAAGATGGTAAATTCTTATAGTGCTCTTCTCTTTTAAATTGTTGACCAACATTTTTCTGAATTAAAACAAGAAAGTATAAGATAAGTAAATATATAATTTGAACATGTATTTTTTCTTGATTATCCCCGTAATTAAGTTAATGAAAAAAGAAAATATTTTCTAGCCCACCAAGGACTTTCATTTACTTAAATGTTATCAGTTAAAAGAATCTATAAAGTGGGAAAGTTCCAGGGCTGTTCATCTTTTTCAACTCTAGATCCCCACCCCACCCCATATCGGACAATTTCTAAAAGATGATTTGCTTTTGACAAGACAATGTCACACTACTATCGAACAGTAAACGGTACTTCTATCCAATGAATATCACAGCTCTAAAAATAACAGATCTATCATTGAACATACCCCAATTATTTCAAACACTAGATTCTTCAGAGCTTCTTTCTTTTTCTTCTCTGGCAATTGTTTTTGGGGACCTTGCTGAACAATTTTATCATCAAAGACCTTAAAATAAAAAATAAAGAGTGGGAAAAACATAAGAAGTGTATGGACATATATGGACACATAGAGTAAAAATTAAACCATTAACTTACCTGGACTGCCTGTTGTGACACATTTGGTATTTGTAACAAAACCGACTTGACTGCCGGGAATGATGGTCTCTGAAAAACAACAGATTAGATCAATCTTTGAATTGAATATTTCGAAAGTTCTCAAACTACTGCTCAGTATCTCAAATAGCATAAATCTGAAAGACTTGGTACCATTCATGCTTAAGTTTCTACTCCTACACCAATCTGGTCTTTTTAAAAGTTTACAAAAAGTATCAATCTTTTACTTTTTAAATAAAAAAGTCAAGAATAAAATATGCAATTCTATCCAAGAAACCATTAAAAACCAAAATCATAAATTCCCTTTTTGAGAGTTCTCAGCAAGACAGATTTGGTTGTAGGCCTATATTGGAAATTAATAATCATTTCAACCAAGCACATGGCCTTAGATATTGAATAAACTTACAAGTGCTTCATAAAGTTGTAAAGCAAGATTCATAAGATTAGCCTGACTTCCTTCATGCTGTCCATGTACTTGTAAACCTGATAATACTGAACTAAATACATATGGTGCTGCTTGATCTGTCATTACACCATCTGATATTAACTGTAATACAACAAGGCTGACATTGTTATTGCAGGTTCTCTATTTGTCAACAGATTATGAAGGAAATTACATAAACAAGTTATCAGAAACACAAGACAATATAATGGAATAAGCACACTTTTTAAGTAAGGAGACACATTAGGTTAAACGCAGTTTTGTAACCTAAAATTAAAGAGGTGTGCTCATTGTCTCGTGTTTGTGATAACTTGTATATATATATGTATTTACCTTCATGATCAGTTGTTGACAAATAGTGAACTCCTACCTTTCACATCTATACTAGTCTTGTACACAAATTAAAGTATGTAAAAGATGGGAGCTAAGAATGAAATGCTATGACAAATATTTCAGTTAATTCATATGTCTAGTTTATAAGAATGCTTAGCAACAGATAGATACAGTAGCATAGTATGATCTGAAATCGTCTCTTATAGACAAGAGTTGCTTCCCTTCTAGTCTGGGGGAGTTGCTTGCCCCTTTTGTATTTTTATATGATTGCCATGACAACAATACAATAACGTCAACTACTTAAATCCCCTTCGCAATAAGGAAACACTAGTAAGCATAAGAATGTAATTTAACATTGTAACATAACAAGAATTAATATGACAGGCCTACCTGTTTGACAGTGGGCCAACACAACCTATAACATTTCTGACAAACTAATGTATCATTCCATGATAAACCATTAAATATACAAAATAACATTGATGGGTACAATGCCTGAAATACAACAAATATTTGGTCTGTGTTTACAAAAGAAATTAAAATCTAGATGCTCTCAATAGTTTTTAACCCTGGACCCTCAAGTTAGCAAGCAAATATCTCACTGAGTCACCACAGCTCCAAACAATATATTTCAAGTTATGAATATGTTGAATAACAAAATCTAAGTGTTGAGCCATTGTAAATCTTTTCTTAATAAGTTAAACCATATTCTGATATTGTTAGTAAATCAATGCATTTTCTAGAAGGGATAAACTGAAAGAAGATTGAAAGCAATATGAAAATTATAGTTATGAACCAAGAAACTATTAACAAGTACCAAGGAATGATTATTGTGTCAATTCCACTTACATCGGTTTTAAGACAAAGTTGTCCCAATTCACTAAGACCCATCTCTTTAGTCTGGTTGGATTTTTGAGCTTCATTTTCGTCCATATTTAATTCATCTCCTAGTCCATTGTCTGAGTGGGATTTTTTAGTCAAACAGAAAGCTGAAACAAGAAAAATACAAATGAACAAGGGTATTCAGGATAGATTGAGTAGTGTTTAGTTCGGAATTTAGAGGAGGCTTTCAAAATGCCAAAACAATGTAGCCTTAAGGGGAGAGAACTATCTTTACTTAGATGGATATTAAGTGAGGTAACTCTTACTTAACAGACCACAATATGACCTAATAATATCAATCATCAGTACATACTGGTATAAAAAGTAGGTGTAAAAAAAGTACCTAATAATTCTAGATATTCCCGGGTTAACTGTCTGGTTAACTGATCCTCTATTATTTCTTGAGATTCACTTTCTTCTTCATGTTCACTTCTACCATTAGAAAATAAAACAATAATAATAAGATTCTTAATCTAATTGTCAAGTTGGTTTGATATAACCAATTCCATTCCATTCTTATAGGTAAGTTTCTAAATGCTTTATGAATCTTGTGACATGGTTTCATTGACATTCCCATATTACAAGATATTTCTATTTCTGCTGACATAATTGTGATGCACAAATCAGAAAGTTACAAATTAGAACATCATTAAATAAATAAAATATAATGAGAAGCAGACAAGAGATAAATTTGAATAGAATAAAACCATACCCTGTTTGAAACTGAGTATTAATTATTTGCCATTTAGCTGTTAATCTCTGAAAGTAAGAAAAGAATATTTTTAATGAAGGATCACAAGTTTTCAACAAGACACTGTAACTAACTAGCAACACAATCTTATTCTTCTATATTCATAGAAAAGATACCTCATACCAACCTGAATCAGAATAGGTAACCAGTTTGCAAGGAAGAAAATAAATGGAGTTTTACATCCTACTTCTGCACCTAATAGGCTAATGAAAGCAGGCAATGCCATGCATGATGCAATTATAAAAATTTTGCCAGGACAGCAGAATTTGCCCACTCTTTTTGTACAGGGCGCCTGTCTCATCCTACCACCAGTTTGGAATGAAAATGGTATCTAAAACCTGCATTTTTATTCATATTAAATTTTTTTTTCTGAAAAACTTTGACCTCTTGGAAAGAAATATGAAAATGCTATAGGGGTTCACATCAAAAATTACGTTTTTTCCTATTCGACATATACTATAAAGTTCATTTCAGAATTAGCCTGTTTTCATGGATTTTGATTTTTTAATTAAACATACCTGTAACAGAAAGGGACATAACTTCATTAACATTGGTAACACAGCAGATTCATAAAAATCTTTTGGACAGTTCCAAATAAATGGTTTCATAAAGACACTTAAAAAATAGCTAAGGAAACTAACAACAGAACTTCAGCCTCAAAATTTAGATGCATAATATGATTAGTCAGACTTAAAAAACAAAACCGCTATCTTGGTCCTGACTAATATGTTGGATTTTAGATTTTTTTGGTGAAACATATGTTAGGCAATATAAATAGACACAAATCTTGGCCTTTATTCTCCAAAACTTAAATCAAATAAAATCAAGGTCTGAAGAATTACAGTAAAAACATCGGATAAAAAATCAAATTTCAAATAATTTCTATTGAATGACCAATCAGATGACTGGAAAACTAAAATTAGCATAAGTTGATTTGATTTAATTTTAGTGATTGACCAATCAGATAACTGGATCAATGAAATCATCCAAAGTTAAGTTTATATAAAGTCCCTGTGCTCAAAATCTCAAATCATTTATGACATGTAAAATAAAATAATGATACAGTGAAACCTCTCTAAACAGACAGGCTGTGGAACATTGATAAAGGCTGGTTTGAAGGGGTTGCCGGTTTACTTGTAGCAGTGGTAGTACATAAAAGCGTAATATTATAGAGCGGGGTTCGGGGGTTCGTATTCATCTCTCATGCCGTCAACGGATTAACTTCAATTAATACGAATTCAGATGCCGGTTTAGAGAGACAATTAACTATAGATTAACTATTTTGGGACTTGATTTCGATGCAGGATTGTGGGTTATTATTAGAGGGATGCTGATTTACTGGGGTTTATCTCCTTGTATTATAGAGTGATTTGCCCTGGACTTTTCAAATATGCCAGGTTACAGGGCATGCCAGTTTATAGAGATGCTGTTTTGAGGGGTTTCACTGTACATACAGTACTGTTAATTAAAATAAAGGATATGAATAACAGGTCTCAATCTATAATCTGGTATATATTCTCCATAACATAACACATTCTCATTTAAAAACTTCATAATATTACTAGCAGCATAGAATTCATAACCTAAATACTGGCCAGCATTGCCCAAGATATGAAAACTGAAATAATACAAAAAAATCTATTAAATCTAGGACTACTTCTATAGCAATCTTAATGAAGGCTATTTGAAGTAGTAATGATCTACCAAATATATATCTAAAATTGATAATGCCATAACAGAATTTGTGGCATATGGTTTGGCATTATGGCTGCCTAATTTCAAAAGCTGCCACATTCAATAACTGCATGTTTAAGACATTTTTCTGTCAAAAACAATTTACCCTCTCAGATTTTTTTTTAAGAAAGAAACAATTAAGTAAAAAGAAATAATCAGAAATATAAGTGTATACTATTGTACTGTTATCTAACGTTTCAGCTCAGAAACACTTCAGTAATCTATAATCACTTTTTTTTTTTAAAGTTTAGTTACCTGGAGAAATAGAAGAGATTTGGAAAAAAAGCACTCAGTCAATTAACATTATGGCACCAAGAGACAATGCAAGAAGTAAATGGTAGCCTACCTATTATCATGTATCATACCAAGAAAACTTTTAACTCTTGCCAACGGTTGTTTACAGGTTGTAGAATCTGAATTATCTATACATGGAGGTGGTATACCTATAGATATATCATGATAAAAATTGATATCATATACATTGGTATATCATTTACTAGAATCATTTTTATTAAAATCAGATACAGGGGCCATATTCTTGAAAACTTTAGATGATTTAAATTTTCCAGCTAATAATCTAGTATCTAATTGGTTAATCACTAAAATAAATTTTAAATTTAGTGTTGTCATCCAATCAGATAACTGTTTTTCTTAAAATCTAGATTTTAGTTAAGTTTTGGAGAATAAGGCTCAAGAGGTTGACTCGATTCGTCGCCTTCTTATTCTGGAAGATCTATTATGTCTGCTCGATTTGTCCTCTTCCTCTTCTGGAAGGTCTTCCGAGTCGGAAATGGAAGAGACAGAAGACAAAATGGCGTCCGTATAGCATTCAAATGCAGCAAGTGTGGTGTGTGTCTGCTACTAACTCGATTGATCTACCGGAAGACACTTCTGGAAGAATATCTTCCGATTCTAGAAGCTGCAAATCGAGTTCACCTCAGGTTCTATCAGTTAAAATGTTTAAGCAAAGAGGTTCTACAAGGTTTTATTTAAATCCTAATGATCAATTTATTCTTACTGTATAAATATACATATACAGTAAAAGAAGAGACAAGCAGAAGAAAATGAAAACCAACCTAAAATTGCTAATTTATCGACCTCTAATAAATCATAAGCCTTCTCAAAATCTGGATGTCTTAATCTCAAATAATCTGGCAGCCATAAACCATTCAGTGTTCTAAAACATACTTAACATATCAATATTCAACATTTATCTTTGTTCATTAGAAATCCTTTAAGTCCCTAACCAAACCAAACTCCATGTTATTGAAATTATGTAAGTAAAGGTTCAAGGCAGTAGAAATCCAATAAGTTCAATAATGATTGTACTAAATTATTGAATATGTTGGTTTGCTTGAGGACCATTAACCTACTTAAAATACAGACTACACAAGTTATACACAATAACACTGCCTGTGATAATAGGGATATTGGTGTGCAAATATCAAAGGGTAATGTCACAGCTGTATTTTAACTTTTTTAATATTTGTCTTGAGATCAGTTTGCGACCTATGAAACAGTACTTACTTTAAAAGAACAATAAAATTATGAAATAATTCTAGTATATGTGAGGTAGCTGGGTTGCGTAATATTGGATGACCAGTTACAGATGATGTTCCTATAACAAACCCACCTTGTTGAGCTGTCTGTAATTATAACATATTATATATATAGAGATCATCACATTAAGAATTTTTAAATCTTGGAAGATTTATTTGCAAAAACAGTTTAAGGATGAAAAATCACTAAGAGATGTTGCTTGCCTGTTGGTAAATCGAACTTACCCTGTAAAGAACGCGATGTTCCCTTTTTTGCTTATATTTGTATAGTACATGTATGTATATGTTCATGTTTGGCTATAGCATGTTATTGCTTCGCTTAATTAAACTATAATAATATCACTTTAAATAGATCTAACAGAGAGATGATCATCTTTATAATAGCATCATGCTGAACCATTAGGTCAACTCAAATTCATAAATTTTTGATGAAAAGCTTTATGTTTATTAAGCTCAATTCACTGTATGCTGAGAGCAACAAGAGACGTGATAAGTAAGGAATACAAGTGTAACAACCTGTAGGTTATCTGGACACTTGCTACGATTTATAACACCTAGTATTGTATGAACACAGTAACTAATCTAAATAACAAACAATAATCATTCTATAAGACTTTAATAACATTTAGAAACAGAGAGCACATATATAAATATTTACATTTCTACTATCACTCCCTTCAATGAACTAGTTAAACAAACTGGCGTTTATTTTCCAATAACTGTTTGTCATGTGATACTATGACATGATTGACGTCGTCAAGGCACCACATAATGACACAATCTAAGATTTGTGGCAAATTCAAAGGAACCAATCATAAAAAAGTGAAAATTGCGTTAATATGACTTTCGTCATTTATTCAGTTTGTCACGTGATCAACTACGTTTTCACACCAATAATGCTAGTGAGACCAACGTTTAATTCTTATATGAGCACAAGGGGATATATTATGGTATGATGAACATACTACTTTAATTACAACTTACAACACTTCACTACGTGAAAATAATGCCCGAAAATAAAAGCCAACTTACATGAGATCTGTTGATTCCACAAGTATCAGCTGAACTAGGTTCCACTGCAGCTTGATCTAAACCCACATAAGACATAAACATATCAGGTGATAGAAATGCCCTATAATAATCAAATATTTCTATTAGCATTCTAAACAACTGTGAATGAGGTCATGGAAGAGAAGTCTTCAATAATTGTCTAGTGTTCAAGTTTTTGGAATTTTCTGAAAGAATTATCTCTACCCAATATCATATCAGGAATTTAATAGTGGCCTGGAGACAATCGCCACCCATTATTTGCTGGTACACAAAGGGTTACTGGCATTAAAAATTATGTGAATAACTGATATAGAGTTGTAGAGTTGTAGATGATAAAGCAAATATTTAGAAAACTATTTTCATTAATTGACAATTAAATATCAATCGAAACATACTGAGTAAATTCTTTAGACAACCACAATTCTCTGACTGGTGCTAATATTTCTTTTATAAATGCTGATTGCTTCTCAAAATTATTGAATTCATTGCTGAAATAAAATTCATATTCATTGTCATATTTTAACTTAAGTTACAAGTGTAACCATAGCTAATATCAGGCACTTGAGAAATATGACATGTCAAAGGCAGTACCATATGCATACATTGCACAAATATTAAAACAGAATCAGAAGAAGCTAAATTCTTGGGAATCTTTGAATGCTAAATCTGTTGAACAATACTATTATAGACAAGTCAGCTAGTAGAGCAATTACATTGCAAAATAGAGTCATATTAAAAGAATAACACACAGATCAATGGGCTGACATCTTAATAAAGCATTTCCTGTATCATATCCTAAAAAGAACACCGTAAGCACTGGCTGTATTTAATAGATTACCTGATTAATAAAATAGCTTCTAGTAAAATAGTTTTCTCCATTTGAGATAGCTGTTCTGGATCATTACTAATATGTTCAATATGATTATATAGACTATCAAATGCTGGCTACAATATAATACATAGTTTATTACAAAGTGCTGAAGGTATCAATACAACGAAATAGCCATTCTTCTACCTAACCTTGAATCATAGGGTAAAATTATCAATGAAACTATGCACCTCAATAATAAGTACAGCAGAGGGAACTGCAGCAAGGAGATTAGGGAACACCTAAGTCAACTCAGCCCTCTCAATTTCAAAACTTATATCATTCATCTGAAAGAACTTTTAGTTAGATTAAGGCTTCTAGAATATATCAAGTATAAATTTTTTATTTCTAGAAAATCGAAAATGTTTTGATTTACTACCTTAGTTATATGTAAGTGAAAACTAGGTCACATTTTAATTAAAACAGCCTCCAATTGTTTGAAGTATAGGAATACTTACAAATATAAGAGATGGATACTGTTTACAAATTTTGACTATAATGGAACAGGCGTGCTGGCGGACATTTTTTACAGCTCGACTTCGGGTACTTTTTGTCTGACCAGGAATGTTGAAGATCACGGAACCAAATATCTAAAGATTAAGTTCATAAATAATAACCTACATTTACAACTTTGTGCTAAAAGAATGTGCACAGCCTGTAGCATAAGGGGCCTCTGTTTAGTGTCATATCAAAACTGCATTGCTTGAAAAGTCAAGAAGCTCATTTGACTTTGCAGGGATTGAGCCCTGGATTTTCAGATTAGCAAGCAAACATCTAACTCACTGAGCCACCCCAACTCTCACAATTTCTGGACAAAACAGATACAGAAATAATTAATAAGTACCTTATCTAAGACAACTGGTATAGATTTTGGTGTATATGATAATAATGGAAATAAAGCTGATATACAGGACAATAAACAGGATAATATGAGTGGATCCTGAAAATAACCATAGAAACAATCTCAATAATTATCTAGTACAAGCTTGAAACAAAATTATTTAGTATAAAATGTATTAACTAAACTTGTATGTATCCAAAGAGCATCATATATCTTGTGTTCTAAATGATTATCTTCCTACTTCTATAGGTCTTATAAATGTAATATTTAATATTAAAGACTATTAAATAACATTATGTTGTCAAGGCAGACACTATTATCAATTGAAACTAAAAATATAAACACACACTAACCTGTGTTTCATAGGCCAATACACGTTCTAATAATTCAATACCTTCGGTTGTTTCTGGTTTAGCATTAGTGGATGCCATTAGACGTAACATAACACTTTCTAAGAAAACACTTAAAGCATCCCATTCCAGGAATGATGGCGAACTTAAATTACATATACCTTTATCTACACCAGCTACAAAATAACATTACATATAAACTTAATATCCTAGTCCTACTGTTATATAGAGTCGTAACTTGAGCGTGATCAAATTTGGAGTTAGTTCCCTTGACCGGCTGTAACAGTGGTGGTCATGCACATGTAGAAAAGGCTTGAAGCGCACTCAGAGATCAGGTCGTAGACCTATAGCAGTTGAGATAAGATTGATCCATCACAACCTGACACTACTAATTAAAATCTAATCTTCGACCAGAACCTGGCAGGACATCTTATTACTTCAGTAGATCAGTAAAAAAAAAAAAAAGAACATGGGAGAAAGTGAGTTAATAGGTTCCTTACCTTCACCAATATCTAATGGCTTTTGTAGTTGAGACTTTAACCAGTTATAAGCTATACTAAAGGTTAATTTAGGTTGTAGTAAAGTGGCTAATCTGACTGTATCAGCTACTTCTGATCTATATCCTGTAACATACATCAATACACTGTACTGTATACAATTCCTAATATTCACATCACATCTTATTAAAAACTATCTATCCATAGAGGAGTTGTTTGCCAAAGGGTAGTTAATGCCTGGGAATGCATATGGATGTTTGAAAGAGACAAAATGACCCCTTTTGAAGTCCATGATAATTAACCATAAAAATACAGTATATGGATTTTGACAAGTCTATCAAAATGAACTAATGTCCATGTTTAAGTATGAACAATGCATGTGATCAAGACTATAACTTTACTGGGGAAGAACATATTGAACTCTTCATCACATATCAAATATTAAAGTGGGTTTTTTGACTATAGAGCACGTAGAAATAATCATTTTGTAGTATAACTTCAAACCATTGAAATAGAAAGAAAGTTATCATCTATGTACACCTGTTAATTGTATAGCTTACATAGTTATTTTCAAAAATGAAAGAACTCTGAAAACTTGTGACTACACATTAATAGACAGTAGAAATGTTTGGTAATTCTTGACATGAAGTTTATTTAATTGCCAAGCAGAATGATCGGAAATCTCCCATGATACAATATTAAACGAATTTCTAACATTTTATAACATGACAATGTATTATGTGAAAATGCTTGCTCTACAACAAAAATTGTACTTAATTTAAATACTTTATTTGATATATTTTTTACAAAATTATTCATTATATTGTTACCTTCCTCATGTTCTGAATGTAACAGACCCAAGTATCTGATTCAGCTCTTATGTACTAATAAAATTTACATTAAAATACTAAAACATTTACTATTAATAATAGAAATTAGTTAGCATATTAACAACATACGAATATATTACATATTAAATACAGTTTCTATTAATATTATACATACAAATTATTACATATCAAAATACATACCAACACATTACATTTGTACATACAAACTTCCTACTATTAAATATACAAGAAATTATCATATCAAAACTCTAGTTACATATGTAAAATACAGTACAAATAATTAATTCAAAATACTACAAACATCATTACATATCAAAATACATACAAACATCATTACATATCAAAATACATACAAACATCATTACATATCAAAATACATACAAACATTATTACACATCAAAATACATACAAACATCATTACATATCAAAATACATACAAACATCATTACACATAAAATACATACAAAATCATTACAATCAAAATACATACAAATATCATTACATATCAAAATACATACAAAATCATTACATATCAAAATACATACAAACATCATTACATTTATCAAACTACATACAAACATCATTACATATCAAAATACATACAAACATCATTACATATCAAAATACATACAAATATCATTACATATCAAAATACATACAAATATCATTACATATCAAAATACATACAAACATCATTACATATCAAAATACATACAAATATCATTACATATCAAAATACATACAAACATCATTACATATCAAAATACATACAAATATCATTACATATCAAAATACATACAAACATCATTACATATCAAAATACATACAAACATCATTACATATCAAAATACATACAAACATCATTACATATCAAAATACATACAAATATCATTACATATCAAAATACATACAAACATCATTACATATCAAAATACATACAAACATCAATACATATCAAAATACATACAAACATCATTACACATCAAAATACATACAAACATCATTACACATCAAAATACATACAAACATCATTACATATCAAAATACATACAAATATCATTACATATCAACATACATACAAATATCATTACACATCAAAATTCTTGGTATCAAATTAATATCATTTTTTCTATCTTGTCAAGGGTAAAAGGCTTGTAATCTATTATGACTTTGTTAAGTACATTTCCTTTATAAAACTGAATTGATAGTTTAAATTTACCCTCTTAGTATGAATGAATGGATTAACTTACCCATAAAACAGTGAGTTGTTTTCCAATCTCTGTTAAAACTTGACATAATCTTTTGAGAAATAAGTAATAATATTCATCTAATGATGACTTTTCAGCAGCTCTATAATAGAATAATCCTCCATGATGAATAAATATAGTTATTTCGGTACAGATGGGTAGTTATGTACCTTAATATGTTTATCTTTGCACCTTAATTCACATCCCTATTTTTTAGATATTAATAAACATAGATACGAAATATAAGCAGAAAGAAAATAAATATTTGAACCCAAATATCATCAGGAATCTATAGCCTACCAGTAAAAGTTATTGATAATAAAGTGCTCAACTTACATTGCTGCAGTAAGAATAGTTGACATGGCGTCTTCACAAAATAATATCAGAATAGGCTTTCTATCTTCTAATTTACCCTAATAAAATAAGATTATAATTTACCCTATTCCATTTTATTTCTTATTTTGCTATGGAGTGGGGGGTAGGATTAATCCACGTTTACTCATACCCGACATGAAGAATTTTCATTTGAAATTTATTCAAATTCAGGACAAAATAGAATCGTTGGTATTGATGGGAAATTCATATAACAATAGAAGAACATGACAAGAACAAGAAATGAATGGAGGAGTTTAACGTCCTACTCTAACGAAGACGGGCAACTCCATGCTGAGTGCAATGAGGGAAATTTTGCTAGGACTGGCATTATCCTACTCTTTTTGCGATTTCCAACAGTTGAGAGATCTTTAATGAGCACAGTCTAAAGCACACAAGGCCTCGATTTATTGTCACATCTGAATGACTATTTTTCCATGTCAGTCTCTCCGATCTACATCACTGACAACGGGACATTAGACTTGAACACTGGTCCCTTCAGTTAGCGAGCAAGCATCTAACTCACTGAGCCACCACGGTTCCCATGACAAAAGAAAACTGGCTTGAATATAAGACTATTAAGTAGAATCTCACCTTGCGACTGACTATAAGTAATAAACATTCTGCAGCATGTAGTTGTAATGAAGTTTCATTTAATAATAAACATAACAACTGTAATAATAGTCCATTGTTTTCTACTATATGTGACATTGGCACCCAGTCCACAAAACCAGTCAATGTCATCAATACAGCTTGGCTTACTTTATTTACGGCTAAACTTTCTTGTTTATTACCCATTAAAACCTACAATTGATATACTTACAGAAATAAATCAAGTCCTAACAATACGAACAACAAAATGAAACCCAAAATACAAAAGAACATTCATTTTCCTGCGACAAGAGGACACTTGTTAAAACGTCGCAAAATAAATAAACTCAGTAATTGTTATTCCATAAAACTTAGAAATATTATTAAAGCATAGGTAACAGCTAATGAACTTTTCACATGAGAAATGAAGTAATATGACACTAATTATCTCATAATAAAATGTTGTAACAGGTGTCTAGAAAAGTAAGCATACCATGAAGACAACATGTATATTGCTTCCATTTCAAAATATCAGTCATAGTTTATAGTACAATTTAATACATCAGCTTGATTTTTATCTTTTAAGACACTTAATCTTTGTAAGTGTTATAAATGGCAATATGTATGAAAATGAAAAATCAACATTAAAAGCAATGCAGACTGAAACAGAATGATAAAATCAGAGAGATAGAAATTATTACCAGTTGACGATATCGATTAGAATTTGTCTCTAATATATTAAGAAAGAAAACAAAAAGTTGATTTAATTGTGCTGTAAGAGACTGTAATATATCTCGTCTTCGTTGATTGGGTAAGTTTTGAAAGGCCACAACATCTTCTACCAATCTGTGGAATACCATTAATACTAACTCAGTTTGAGTTTCCTATAAAAAATAGAGATATTATTTTATAGAATAATAGAAAAAACATTCTACACTTGATTGACACTATCTAATCTTTAGTTAAACCTATGTTATCTTTTTCCCGGTTATCCTCAGTTATACTGAAGTTTGGTAAGAATTTAAAAGTGTTCATAAAAGAAATACCCACCCCATGCTGAGCAGCATCATGTAACTCAGTCATTAATGTTGGCCAATTCTGTGGCCATTCTCTTTTCATTAGTTCTACTATAATTCTAGAAATGGCATCTTTTACATGTAGTTCTTCTTCTATTATATTCTTGGTTCCCTATAACATGATTATTAGATAAATTAATGTTTGATCACTTCATTCATTTTCAACCTTGATCTTGATTTTCACTTTTGTACTTGTGTATTTTTAAACAAATTGTACGTGAAGTATTGTATATTTATTTTGTGGTCATGTACTTGATCGCCGGAACATAGATCTGACCATTTGATGCACATGTACTTGTGTATTTTTAGTATTTTTAAACGAATTGTATATTGAGATATTAGGCTATGTATTTTCGATTTTTTTTTTTTTTTCCCCCAATGTATTTCCCCATGGGCTAGATGTGAGACAGGACTATGTCCTTGTGTATTATGCCTAATTCTGACCCATGTAAAATAAAGAGTTTATTATTATAAGTACCGGTATGCTATTTCTTTGTAAATAGGCTACAGTTTAGGGTTAGATGGTGATGAGAACATAGTCTCATAAAAGCACTGGCCTAGGTCACAAAGTAAAGATTTATGATAAAGCAAGGTGCAAGTTAAAGGTTAGGATAATTAGATGCGTTAATTATGGATGTCTCTGAAATATTATCTGAAGTAATATAATTTCTTTATCTGAAATAGCTGAAAATATAAGAATTAATTTTCTTCTGATATATCGATAATCAGCTAAAGAGAAAAGCCAAATATTTTTATGTACCTATAATAAATAAAGAAATATTAAAATAAGAGATATAGAAACACTGGCCTAGGTCACAAGTAGAGACTATGCTATGTATTTCAGTATATACTTCAATTTGATAAGAAATTATCTACTTCTGGAGAGGTTTACAAAATAAACTAATGATTAACAAAAAAAATTTGCAAAGAGATTACTCCAGGAAGGTAATGAAAGGGGATGTAATCTACCCTGTACAAGAACATTACCGTACTCAGATTTTTATTCCTTTTGTAAGCAGTCACCAAGAGTTTGGTATAGATGTTAGGGAATTCATACTAGAGTTTTTTATAAAAGAGTTTTCAAAGAATTAGATTTCTTCGAGTTGAAATTCAGACAAGCAAAAATCTTACCGTGTCTAAAAGCAAAATGGAATTTGACTTGACATAAAGCTTTTCATGTACAGTTAAATCATTCCAACGAAACCTATAAACAAATATAAAAGTTGAGAACAAATTGCAAGAAATGTGATTGGAATGTAAAATAAATGAAATGAATGGAGTTTTACGTCCTACTCTTTTGCCCCTTATTATGGGCTAATGAAGACGGGACTGACTGATGAATAGACTACTTACTTAATACAGTGTTCTAATGCCTGGAGACCAAAATGGCGAATCATAGGTGGATACTCTTTGGAAGAAATTATCATTCCTACTTGAATACATGATGATGATTTATCTTTAAATTCTTCGCAAATCTAAAATAAGAGTTACAAAATAATGATTAATATTAAAGCTCAAGAACATGGGAAATCAATCTATTTAACATCAGTCAAAACATTACCCCTGTCAGGAAATGAATGCAAACTTCAAAAGAATATAATTGTCTGTATATAAAAGTCATGTTTTGTTTCCACATCTCGATCTATATCATACCGGTACTCATCATAGAAGATTTGCCAGTGACTGGGGTCAGGTCACAGAGCAGAGCTGAAAACAACATAATGGGTTATTCCCTTTCTCAAGTTCCAGGCCAGTGGTCCTGGCCCTAATCTTAATAAATGAACGTCAAAGTTATTCTTATACTTTTATGTAGTAAAACTATTCAACATAGACTAATAATAATAATAGTATTGTCTCTTTCCGAACGAATAATTATAATAACACTAGACCTGATGTGCTGCCAGACGATCCGCCTGGGTGACAACAGGATTCATGACTGTCTCAACAGCCAGACAAAGTTTAGAGACAAGTTCCTGTCGAAGTGGATCCATGCTTGTTGTCACGAAAACATGCAGATCTATATTTCAAATATTAAAATATCAACAATTCAACGTCCATCTTTAAAACATATCCCACATGCTGTTTATTTCAACCAATCAAAATCGTTTGTAATAACACCGGAAGTTTGTCTAAAAATTGTATTTGGAAAATAAAAACCGAAATTGCTAATAGACAAAATTAAATTGTCTCAGGCAAATGGATCACAGAAAAGATTTTCTTTCAGGATATTAAGAAGTCAAAGACAGACGTTTGCATAATATCTCCTATGTCGGTCCAAACTTATAGAAAAGTATCAAAACAGTGAGGCCTAAACTGTTGACATGGACCATGCATTATGCATGTTTTTAGTTTTTTCATATAGGCCATATATTTTGCATAGACCAAGTATTGAGTAATAGCTTACTGATTTAATACTTTTTCAGTAATATCATATTCTTGATAGAATCTATATATCTCAAACATACTGCTCAAATTTTGTAAAACTTTGAAATCACTAAACAGCTTGGGCTTGGATGAACCCCTTTTTTGTGTGTGTATCTTTGGGGAAAACACAGGAGATTCTCTTCTTCTACAACCCATGCACCTGCCTTATGCTAATGAAGACAACCAATTTTATGCAGCATGCCTTGAGGGGAATTTCGCTTAGAGAACAAAAACTACAGGATCGTGGTTTATTTTAAATCCAAACACCTCCGAGCTGCATCACATGAAAGGTTAAAAACTAATTGAATCAATGTCAGCAACAAACATTGAAACCTAGAATGTGAACTAACGTAGCTACAGTGATCCTCATTCTCTCTTGTTATGCAAAAGAGTCTTTGAGACCAGGCATAGGCTTACGCTTTGAAATAACTGGGGATGGAAAAGAAATAGAACGGTTTCAATTTTGTGAACAATTCTTTAATTTTACCTGGAATGAAAAGTCAAGTCAATTGTAGATTTGAATATTATTCAGACAATAAATTTGAGAATCTGATAAGTAGGCCTATGTTTGAATGATAACAAATTTTAATCTTACTATTTTGTAATCATTAACAAAATATTTTTTAACATTTCATTTCAGTGAGTATCCTTACTACAAGAGAGCAGAATTTCACAATCCAACAAAATCTGACTAAACTATTTTGAGACATGAGTAGGTTTGTATGTCTGTAGGAGGACAAAGGCTACTTTAAAACAAAAATATAACATACAAAATAAATAAAAATTATGTTTTTGTTCTTATGTACAAATAACAAGACATTTAAAAGTTTGGATATAATTAAGTTTGAGAGAAAATGTCTTTATATAATTTGTAAAAAATTTTCCATTGTCTTCATGTCCAAATTATTAGATAATGTATCTTTGAATATTGACTGTTAGTTTTAACAATCTTTTAAGCTATTATGGTTTTTTTTTTCAATGCATTTGGACCTTGAAAGTAAATTCCATGAATAAAAAACATAATAATATTCATAAGAAAATGTATTTTGCTTAAAAGTGAAGCTGAAATAGCTTAATTAAAGCTAAACTCCTGTGAAGCGAAGCGTGACCATATTTTAGGTTTTGATGGGAGTGGCAGACGCCATACTTGTTTGAAGTTTGAAACAAGTATGGGGATAAGATATTTTTTTATTAATTATTTAATTTATTTTTATAACAGGAGTTCAGCTTTAACTAATAATTTCAATTCAGTTTGAGAAGAAACAAGATATTCAGAAATATGTAGTGGAATGGTCTATGAAAAAAATAATAGTATATAAAACATTTAACGATGAAAATATACAAATTACAACCAAGCAAATAAAATATTGCACACAAAATGACTCTAATGGAAAAAATTCCACTTGTATTTTTCAACAGAACCAAACTTTATGTTACACTACGTTTCAACAAATTAAAAATGTCATCATCAGGTGAAATATTAGATGATGTAAATTTGTTGAAATCATTTTACCTGATGAAAACAATGTTAATTTGTTTAAACTTTGTCTAAAATAAAACTCAGAATACCTGAAGAGTATACCATAAAATTTTGTTCCGTTATTCAACGAAATCTCTACCCCTAAATGTTGCTTAAGGATTCAGTTTACCCCTTTGATGTTCACGCGTTATCACAAAAACAACAAAATATTTTTGATTCATTTTGGCTTATATGAGTAAACATAAATAAGGGTAAATATACAAGTAGTTGAACCCTAGTTTCATATCATGAATTTCGACCTTTCTATAGACCTTAGATTCAGTTATATGTTTAAAAAGAATTAAAATCCAGCTTCCTGACCCAGGTGGGGCGAGGGGGGATTCAAATTGAGTGTAATACAATAGCTATACAATGACTTATATTAAATGCAGGAATTGTGCAAGGTTCTTAAAATATGATATTAAATGAGGAATTCATAATGAAATGCTTAATAAATATAATCTAACATATAAACAACAATACTTAACAAAATTTGATCTTCAGTTATAGAAATGATATTAAAAATAATGTAATCTTTGATTATAGCCTTCACTGGTATATAATAATAATACTGAGTTAAATAGACACACATATATATTTCATCTAGAAGGCTTATAATGTCATAGAATCATTTTTTTATACCCTTTACTATGTAGAATGAATTTAATTATATTTTACAAACATACTAGCCTTAACCTTAATGAACACTACTTTAAGTCAGTGCCCGTGCCTTCTGTTGAATAGTAACTTGTTAACTTAATATGACCCTTAGCACTACACTAAATTCTATAGTTAGATGATCTGTTGAATGAGAAACATGACATTTCTAAGTATTCCATTGTTAAGTTATATCATACGTTGATTATATAAGTTCTTAAAAAAGTACATGTATTTCCTATCTCTTGTTTAAATGATCCAATTCACCTTAATTATGTCACAGGGGAAATAACTCCAGATCTGTTTGAGCCTGTACAAGTTAATGATAACACCCAAACATAACACATCTAAAACTATATACATATATAATGCACCATAATTTAATAATATCTCAATAAAATATACCGCCAATATGACTGCCAAGAGTTCAGTTTAAGTGGCATTTAGAAACTGGATAATAAATAAGTTGACTACTGACCACAATTAGATGGATAACAATTACTTAAATATATAACTTGTAACATTTTGCCGAGGGTACTACAGTCTTTATCAAGCCATGATCAACAGATATTTATGATTGAATTTTCATCTTGAGTTTTTTTTACCTCTTCCAATCAGTTGTTAAAAACTGCAAAAAGGACAATTAGCCTCAACATAACAATCTGATAGAACCATTGTCAGCACCAACTAATAAAGCTCTATTTAGAGGCAATACAGACATACTTGTCAATACTCCTTTAAAAGTATCAGACGTCAACTTTGTACTCGAGAACGAGCTCTGAAAATAGAGAGATACATAATCATCAATTTCAATAACTAGTGTTATGGACTAACGAGAACAGTCTTATAAAGCACTTGTCTAGGTCATAAAGCAAAGATTTAAGTTAATATAAGGTGCAACAGATTAGAAACTTAGAAAATTAATTATGTATACTGTTTGTATTTGAAACTGAAACACCAACAGTATGACTGAGGAAGCTTAAATGAAATGAAATATACTCTTCCTCCAATGCTTAATATACCTTATATACAGTTAAATGAACCTTAATAATATAAATATTGATGAAGTATCAGTATTTGAATTTTAAGAAAATATATAATACACAGGAAACGTTCTGAACGATCTTTAACCATGACACTTACATTTTCTTCTATTGTAGTGTGAAGGCCAATTCTATTTGCAGTTGTAGCACTTAATACTTGATTTCTATAGAAACAGATACAGTGTACAGGTTCAGTAGGGCCTGCAAAAATTGACAAATACAAACAATGCAATATTATTCTAGTTTTAAAACACTAATGAATATTGTGGTCTGAAAATATCACAAGAGTGCTTTCCCTTGAATGAAATTGAGGGAGCCTTAAGGAGATAAAATTTACATAAATGTAAATGCCAGTCAAAATCAAACATATGACTTATGGAAGCAGTTACACTGATATCCATGTTTGTCCTTAAGTAATAATAAGAAACTCATAAAACTAAACAAATAATGACTATTGTGATCTGAAAATATCACACAAGAGTGCTTTCCCTTGAATGAGATTAAGCCTTAGAGAGATAAAGTTTCATATATGTTAATGCCAGCCAAAAACCAACATATTATGATTCATGGAAGCAGTTATATTGATATCCATGTTTGTCTTTAAATTCTACTTAGAAACTTGTCTCATAAAACTTTATCCAATATTTAGGATTATTTCACTTGCTAAGATCCTATAAAATCTCTTATCTTACCTTTCAAATTACACAATTCCTTGCCATCTTCTACATTCCAGACTTTAACAGTTTGATCAAATGATGTTGAGACTAATTTACTTTTATCAAATGCTTTGATCTACAAGACAAATCCCACACTTCTTATTAACAAGTACCACTCTGATTATACCTTCCTTAAGTGGCATAGGTAATTGGTGGATGAAATAACTGGACACAATGGATAACTATTACTTAATAAAATAAATAGTTACTTAATAAAGTAATTGTTATCCATAACATTGTGTACTGTTAAGACTCTGATTATAATATTTACAATGACTATTAAATGAGATGTATATAGTAATAATAAATCCATTAAGATATTTAGCTCATCAAAAGGACTATCAATTATTTTCAAATTTGCCAAGCTAAAACTCTTTCTAACCATCTAGAGCCTTATTCTCCAAAACTTACTGTGACAGTCATCTGATTGGGGTAACACTTAAATTGATTTTTTGATTTGGTTTTTATTATCCAATCAGATTAAAGTCTTATCTAAAGTCTAGGTTTTTCTATAGGAGAATACATAGTACAGTATTCCCTAAAAAGATTTCACCAGGTCATATATTGATAATAGTTTCACCAAATCATATTTTGCCCTTATGGACCTATATAAAGGAATATCATTTGTTACCTGAAGTATTTCTCCATCATGAGCTTTCCATGCTGCCATTAATATACCTGATAATAAATCTAATAATACAATCATACCAGTAGAGAATCCTACAGCTATCCATTTACCATCTGGACTAACAGCTACACATCTTATTAAACCTGGTTATATAATCGTACACAATTTAATCAAATAGGTATTTCATATAATATTCCACAATATTTATAATTCTTACATCATTTCAATCATTATTTTTGAAATTTTTCTGCTGGGTTTCTGTAGCACATTTAGTACAATTTTCCAGCTTTCTCCTAAAGGATTTCCTAATTATTTAAACTGGATTACATGACGTAACATTTGCAAGATTAAAACTTCATCCATTTAAAGGAAAACTTAATGTTATGTTGGGGTTCAATAACTTTGGATTGCACTGAATTAACAACTAACTATTTAAGTCTGACCATGCTTCAGCAAGCCCCAACACTCAACTGACCTGGTCTTTTATTAACATCTGCTTAACTCATTTACATACAGGCAAGGCCAAGCAAGGGCAATACACTCTGAGTACCTAACAGCTTGAGACGGGCCATAATGAATGGGAGATAACTCTTTTAGGACTAGTATTAGATGACAACCATATGACTATATGACATTAACATCATTTTTACCCTACCTGCAGAAGCAGTAGAACATCTGAATTCATGTTCATATTTTGCAGTTCGTAAATCTAAAAATCTACAAAGAGATAATATAAAATTTCATGACAAACTTTACTCTAAATGCCTTATGATAGGTAATAGACAATGTCTAACAAATGTAGATCAGGCATTTAGCAAAGCCATACATCTTTAAATCATATTTATATATTTAATGAAATGGTAGGTAGAATGTTATCACCAGCTTAACCTATGAATATTCATTAAAGTTTAACAGAAAAACCTACCTTAAAGTGGCATCAGTGGTAGCTGTTACTATCATAGTACTAGGTGATGGTATAGGAGCTACAGCTACAACTGGAGCATATTTACTAGATTCTAGTTGTTTGATAGTCGAGCCAGTGAAAGGATCCCAAATCTACAAAATTTTACAGTCTTATTGTTATGGGCATTCCATATTGAGATGTCATGCTTGCTTACTACCTTGTCAGTTTTATTTCTTAGCAGATAAACACAACATGTATGATATAATAAATGCTTCAGAAAGATTGCGATACTAAATTCAACATTTCCATCTCCAGTGCTTCAAGATGTTATAGGTTGAGAATCATACCCTTGCAGTTTCATTGAAAGTAAATATCAACACAGAACTCTACATGTATATCAGGGAATACATTTCTACTTACATGAACAGTGCTATCACAGCTGGCCACTAATCTAGCTGTTTCTACATAGGCTACAGAAAATACTGATTTCTTGTGATGTTGATAATTATATACACAAGAACATCTGAAATAATTCGTGTAATAAATCATTCATACAGACTGTGTACGTTAAACATCTCTTCAACAGTTGGAAAACTCAAATAGATTTGACTTTTCTGCACCTAATGGGCTAATGAGATGGACAAACCTTAAACCTTGAGGGAAGTTTTGCCAGGTCAGCCACCATTTTTTTTATTTCCAACTGTCAAGGGACCTTTAACATGAAACAGCCTGAAGCGCACAGGGTCTCAGTTCATTTTTCTATCCAAACGAATAGAATGCTTTTACATATCAGCCCCTCCTACCTGTAACACTTAAAGGGTGAAACCAGATTGAAAAATCTGCAGGTATTATCTGGACCTTTGTGGGAATAGGACCCTGGATCTTCAGGTTAGCAAGCAAGCGTTTAACTCAATAAGCCATTGTGGCTCCCTATGATTCACAAGAGGTTTTCTATAACAAAATATTACTTACTTGCCAGTTCCATCACCTAAACTAGATAGAGACCATAGTTTAACTGTTTTATCTTTACTAGCACTTATAAAAGAATTCTCACTGTCCATTACAAATAATGATCTAATACTATTTGTATGGCCTGAAATACACAGATAATCAGTCCATTATGATATAAAAAAGTTGGAAATAAAATAGTAACTTAGCAGATTGTAACAGAGGAACTCATAACCTGCATACTGGCATAGATTATTTTCAGTTCAAGACAGAATTGAAAAGAAATTTAACCTGATTGAAGTAGCACTAACGTACAGCTCCATTAACACATAGAATCTCAGTTTATTGTTTCATTCAAACAAAATAGACATTTCTTTCATGCATGACCTGTATTCTAGGGCCAAGTACTGAATAAGCATTCAACTTGCTAAGACATGCTGATGTTTGTTTAGGTATAACTATGGAAATAGATAATTCTAACAACTTGGGCTGCACACTAGGAACCGTAGTATGTGCTTTAGAATTTTTGATGTTATGTTATGTTATGAGAATTTAAAGCAACAGTATGCTTATATGATTTTGAGAATTCAAGGCCTAGTCTGTACCCCCTTGACTATTCTATGACCCTTTCTTGGCCCCTTAGTATTTCCAGAGACATTACCAGGCTAAATATTATAGACTGTGTATTTCAGATATCCAGTGTTAAGTTTGTAAGGTCTAATAGTCTATTCTATAGAAAAACAAGATAACATTATCAATACCTGTAAACGTTTGTAACTTAATCTGTTTAAAATTAAAGGAAGTATCTCTTTCATGTAAACCTGCAAGAAGAAAAATTATCTGATGTAATTTCAATACTTTGATATTTTTTTATTCATCTCTTTAAATGCAATCATAAAACAATGCTCAGTAAACAAATGAAAATAATATTTGGAACTTACCTAATTCATGTTCCCAATAAGCTAACCAATTTCCTTTTAGATGTCTGCCTTTATAATTATCCATATCCTCACTGAAAGAAATCCAGAATGTAGACACTGGGTATATGTAAATAATAATAATAATAAAAATAATAAGCTCTTTATTTTACATTGGTCAGAATAAGACCCAATACACAAGGACATTGTCCTGTCTCACATTCAGCCCATGTGGCAATACATTTGGAAAAAAAAAATTTTGACAGAGCCTTTTTTCAAATAGCCAAATGGAAATGTCCGGGATATATGGCCAATCAAAATAGGCCTCATTCTAGTAGACTTCATTTAAGATATTTAGTGTTCCAATTCATGTGATGGTCAATTGATTTTAAATTTATTTTATTACCCAATAATATCATGTAGACTTACTCGATGCATGTCATTTCTAAGAAATCAACAGCTACATACCTGCATAATCTATCAGGATTAATAGATAATATACCAGAATGTTTATAACTTCTACCAAATTCTGTTATTGTTGATGTATTGGTATCTATACTCTCTGTTAATTCTATTCTGTTACCTATTACAGCTACATTCTGTCCTATACCTCCACCAACATCTCTGTTTATTACTTCATTATCACTTTCTATAGATACTAGTAAATCTTAAATATATAATTCAAAAAATAATTTATCTCTTACAATTCATTCATAACAGTAAATCTTGCATATATATATAATAATAATGTCTCTTTATTACTTCATTATCATTCTCTATTCATAGTAATTCTTAAATATTTCATCCCCCTCAAGACATTACACAACTTACCTTTCTCATATTCTGAGCTATTTTGTGATTGTTGAAATTGGGGATTATCCATTGATTTATCTTGTTGAGCACACAAATTACGTATCAAATCATCACATTGTAGATGTTTCTCCATGTGAATACTGAAATTCAAATATATTTACCTTCAATTTAAGGTAATTCCTTTGCAACGCAGCCCAAAATTATTTCAGACTTTCTGAGTAAGATGTGACAAGGATATATTTTAACAGAAACAATTCCAGCTGTTAAAAAAGTAGCAAGTATTTAAAATACCTGTACTGCAATATTAAGCTATAGTGCAAAAGACAAAATTTCTTTAGCAAAAATTGTTGTAATTATACTGATGTGGTCGAGTTTCTACCATTTTTGCATGCCGTCTCCAAAACCCAAACTACCAACATGAAATTCAATTTCAATGTCCAAATTCTTTACCATAATTCAATAAAATATCACCCTTTACTTGTATTGTAATTGCCGGTAACATGCGTTTATCTCATTCCGTAATAATATTATCATTGCCTGATTAATTAATCCCCCGAAATTAATAATGATAATTTGATCCATTTCTATCCTGATAATCAAATACTTAATTACCTGCCAAATATTCGACACATTGGTATATAAGCTGCTAATGCTAATTCCGGTGTAAAAATTTCAGATAATTCCATCTGCCCATTATCTTTATTTTTTTCTTCTACTTTTACTTCATTTAATTCATCTATTTTTAATAAAATAATAAAAGCAAATCTTATGACAGAACTTTCAAAACCAGTTGACAACTTCAATATATCTTTCTTAGGCAAAAGTTGATATTAAGGTGTTTATCATGATAAATTATCAATTTCCATTTTCCAGCTTGGTATGATCAAAATGATTTTCATTGTCAATTTGCCACAAATTATAGTAATCTTACCTTTTTCATCTAATAAATTCATAGAAGACAGACTGTGATATTTAGGTGTTTGGTCTAATTTAGGACGTTGAGCAGGCATGTGTATACTTTTAACTGATATAGGTGATCCTATTTTATACTCTCTAGTATTGGTATCCATTTTTATGGGCAAGTATCCTTCTTCTGACCCTTGGCTACCAAATACTGTGAAAACAAACAAGATTATTTAGGGCAACACAGAATCAAGACAATAATTTACTTTTACACATTTCTTCATGTCTTCTTGAACGGCTTCCTTCAAAAATAGAAAATAAACAACAACCATTTATTAAAAGAAAAACAATTTTGATTCAGTAGGATTCTTTTTACCAACTGTGCTTAGCCAAAGCAGCCAAAGTTCATGACTTATTCCAGGTCAATAGTCTTGTCATGTGCTTTCTTGGTTCAGAAACTACAAAATGAAATGAATGGAGTTTTACGTCCTACTCTTCTGCACCCTATGGGCTAATGAAGACGGTCAGAAACTACAAACATCATTGGTTGTCATAATTGCTGCCATGTAAAGTTTTTACAAAATTCTTTAAAATTTGTTTTCACTCCTCATTATTAAAGTCAATAAACACAAATCTACTAACCTGATGGAGAGGTGGATTCCATTTTAGAATTTGAACTTGTTGATAAATGTTGACCATGGACAACATTAAAGGCATCAAAAAATATTTGCATAGCTTGATTAAGATGGAGTCTGGTCATTTCAAAACCCAGTCGTAAGCCAAGTATATACAATACATCAATTATCTTATGACAAATAACTGTTCTTATCAAACTACCACCCGGAAATGATGTGTTAGGGGAGGTAACTAGTTTAATAATCGGCATCAATGTCTCAATCACGATCATTTGCTGAAAGAAAGAAATGCGTTTTATTTTTCAAGTCATACAAAATACAAGAGCAGAATAACTGACAAAAAGACTGTTGAGGAATCTTTAATATCCCATCTAACAGACTAGATGCTGTCTTCCATGTCAGTACCTCTGTCCTGCATCAAGGAGAAGGCAAAACCAGGTTAAAAAATACATAGGTATCATCTCCTCATTTGCCAGATAGAAACCCTTCAGGTCTGTGAGCAGGCATCTAACTCACCGAGCCACGGTAATATCTCAAAGAGGCACTAACCAATTGTTAAGTATTATCAATAGAAACCTACCTTTAAAATATCCATAACAGATTTATCTGATAAAAACTGCAAAACATGTCGTAACAATAACAATGCACCAAGTATACCAGTTTCAGATCTAGGTGTTAATCTCTTCTGACATACAGATACCTACAATTTCAAACAAATTTATCGACTACCTTTAATAATCAACAGATTCATCTAATTGAACCATTGCAACCAATGCAACTGCCAACTTCTACGTCCACCAACAACTAACTAGACTGCAATATCAGCATCTGCTGGAAGCAAACATTAACTTGCCATCTACCGAACACATGATATTGCAATTCTTAGCACTTGAAATTTATCAGAATTATATATTAATACATACAAGTGCTTATTTAGATTGATCACAGTGCAAAAGGATACACATATAAGCTCAATATTGCAATAGACAACGCAGATCAAATTAACCCCTTTAATGATTTCCTTTAGTAATCAGAGAATTTATATCTGGACACAATTATATGGATAATAATTAATTTATTAAATAACTTTATACAACTATTGTATTATCAATCAACAATATATACAATGGTGAATTGGTCTGTCTACTCACCAAATCAACAATACAGGGTACATACTGTAACAATATAACTTGTTCCCCATATAACTGAGCTACAAATCCTAAACAATCCAGTATCTTAAAACAGTGTTCATCACCAATGACTAACCGGGAGGATTTCAACTCCAGATTATCTGAAAATAAGGCACAAATTTTAATATATATACACATCAAATCAGTCAAAAGACATAATAATGCAACAATATCAGTTATAACAACATTAAAAGATAAGAAGCAATCAGTGTTTTCTTACCTGATTTATCTAAATTTTGCAATTGTTCATCACCAATATAACAAAGGGAGATCATTCTTATTAGATTACGAGATAAATGTTTAGCTGTAAGTACAGGTCCTAATTTATGACACAACCACTTGACACTTTCCATGGCCACATCACGTATATTTAGGATATCTTTAGGACTAGAAGTTGATATGTTCATCATGAGATCTTCAGTTTCACTACGAACCATGCTTTCTTTACGACTAGTGTGCCAAATGGCTTCTGTTTCCTCCACAGAGAGGTAGAATTGTGATGAAGGTTTGGGTTCATCATCTTCATCTTGGCTTTCTGCACCTGATTGTCTCTCAGACTGAGAAGGAGTTAGATTCTGACTGTCCCCACTCACTGACCCACCATCACTCTCTTCAATAGATAACAATTTCTGTCTGGACTGTTCTTCCAGTAGATGTCCAATGCTGTGGACTGAAGCTACACTACCGAATATAGGAGGAGTGTCCTCCCCTTCATCGTCTTGTCGACCTTCACTAATATCACTACTAGTTGACTGTTTACCTATACTTGTAGAATCACCAGACAAAGGTCTTGTTTCTTCTTCATCTTCCATTGACATATTATCAGTCATAAACTCATCATCATTATCATCACCATCTATATGTGTTGTCTCTTCATAATCATTTTGGAATGTAAATTCATTAGGTTGTCCTATAGACAATTCGTTGGGAGATCTATTTCGTGACATATTAGTATCCCATGCTGGACTAGGGTCTTCTAATAACTCTTCATTGTAAAATTTACTCGGTACATAGAAATCTTTGAAGCCTGATACAGCCTCAACTAACAGTGTAGCAAAGTTGTCAATAAAAGTTTTAAGACCTAGTCTTACAATAAGTTGCATTAAAAACTGTCGATGATAAAGCTTGACATGTTTTGCTGTGGAATGTTCACCACTAAATAACTTAATCAAATGTGGCATAAGTCTTTTGGTAGTTTCCACTCGCCCCAATTCTCGACTCATTGTATTCAAAAAACACCAAGCAGCCTGAACAGTGGTGATCTCATTCTCAAACAGCTCTTCAATGTATGGAGATAATATATCTAGACCAAGCTTCCCAAGTTTTTTATGATGTTTCTGTAGAAATTTATCAAGAAGTGGAACCTTTTCTCTCTGTAAAGATTTTGTTAAAGAATTTTTCTCAGCAACAGTAAGCATACTCCAATGAATCTTTTCAATCTCATCATCTTTCTGTTTGAGTTCTGCTAGACAGGCATATAGTTTATCAAAGAAGTCAGGGAACGGTAGAATACTAGTAAAAGATTGTAATAAATAACTGGGTGTTGGAAGAGGTATACCAGCATCATTGTCTGTTAAATATCGTAATTTAGGTTTCTCACAGTCACTTTCATCTATAATCACATTTGATAGCAAAAATGATGCAGCTTTTCGGTAAGTTCTGAAAAAAAAACCCTCATTAACTTCGAAATAACAATTCAGTTGTTCACACTTGCCCCTACTATATCCTTTTTCATGGAAAATGAGCAGCCATTTAACAAGATTCTAAACTTTGGATAATAACAAAGGACGAAAAAATGTGATCATAGACTACTTTAAGTGAAAAATTTCAAAACAGGATCTTAGCAACATGTCTGTTGAGCATATTTGCCCATATAATTCAATACTTCATAATGGAAAATTTGCAGCCATTTAACAAGATTCTAAAATTTGGATAAGTAACAGAAGGACTTTAAGTGTTTCTGAGGAAGGCTTTCAGCCGAAATGTTAGACAACAGGACAACAGTATATACATTCAACTAAAGTTTCTATTGATTTGATGATACTGTGTTTTTCTAGTTTAACAGATATATGCACATTTAAATAGTTTTGGTAATAATTAGTAATAAAGAAGCCCCATCTTACCTTGGTAAATCAATGCATTCTGTAGAACATAACGATTGAATCAGTCTATATCGTTCTAACAGAGGTACATTAGATCCTAATGCTCTCATTTTAGGAGACAAGAAAATCTCACACATATTACAAATAAACACAGTCAAATCTTCTGTTATTATATCTCTTACTTCATCATCTGGATACAATGATCTCTGTAATAAATATCATAACAGATGGAAGCCGATAGCGACCATCCTCTTTTTTCAATGTCTCAAATTGCCAAGTCACCAGATTTCAAAGTCGCCAACTTGACAAGTCGCCAGAAATTCGAAATGGCGACTTGGCGACTTTGAAATCCGTCGACTTGTCGACTTTGAAATCCGCCGACTTGTCGACTTTGAAATCCGGCGAGTTGGTGACTTGTCGACTTGGATTTCAAAGTCACGAACTCGACAAGTCGCCGGATTTCAAAGTTGCCAACTACACGCCGTTAACAAATGGCCTCTATCGGCTTCCATAATAACACCATGCATTTTCAATATTAAATACCTTTGTTATTTTATTACTGTACTGTATACCAGTCTTATTGAATTCATGGTGTGATAAATTTAAATTTATTGGTCATGCAATTCAATATTTGCACTAGTAGCAACAATATGAATGGTTTTTTAAAACCCAGTACATGAGAATGAATATTAGATCTAAAGATCTAAGTACTAATCCAAAATAAAAGTTTGCCAATGCAATAGAAGATGCAAATAAATGCTCATATCAACCTGTTTCAATGATAAGTGTGAAAATTATCAAGTTTCTAGAAGATATACTCTTCCTTGAACCTTGACAATCGACACCCATCGTTGCTACTCAATATTACACACAAAACAGGTCAAATCTTAACCATTATCAAATAACCTACTATTATGAAGAGAAGATGAAACGTTTGTCGTTAAAGTTAAAGTAATACCTTTCTATCATCTGATGGTGGTTTATGTTGAAGAACCTTAGTTGAGAAATTTAACTGACTTTCATAATCATCTAAAGCTTGTAAAATATTAGTATAACTTTTGGGTAATTTTATAGCAGAATCTTCTGGTCTGGTCTTATCAATAAAATCTACTACTTCCATTGATCTAAAATAGCAGAAATTTTCAGTTTCACACAAAACATTAATTTCGAACAATCTATCAGTGTCACATCACTTAACTTACATAGGCGCGGGAACAGGGGGGGCAGGGGGGTCAAATGGCCCCCCAAAAATTTTTGATGGGGGTCAAAAGGATCTTCTGCCCCCCCCCCCCAAATGAAATAAAATAATTATATGTACCGCGTAGACTAAATTTGTAATTGTCTCATAAGGCCATATTTGTAAATTTCCTTGGTTTTTTAACCTTCGAAGCTTGTAAAGAATATAAGTTTCTCTATCACAATCAAATTATTTCAATAAATAATAATTGTTGTCTTAATTCTTTTGAGTTATCTCCCGCAATTCGATTAATTTTGAAATATAAGTATATGAATGATAACAGTTTTTTGACTTTGAAATAGTTTACCCCCCCAACCTAAAATTTGTTCCCGCGCCCCTGTTCTCTTACCAACCAATGAGACCTTTGCAAAAGCTGAAAATGGTTCAGGGGTGTGGCTGGGTTGGCAACATTTTCCACTTTAGAAACCAAGGCTTTAAGAATAAGAAATATGATTCTGAGGAATTCCTGTCTCTGATAATAATTAAGTTCAACTTCAGACTAAAAAACTCATTAATTAAATTACCTTAAAGCATGAACAACTGTTTCTTGACTACCAAATGTATTATCTAATTGCATTATCTGGAATTGAATATTCAATCAATTACCCCCTATTAACATTTAAAATTTGACATGCATAAACAAACCCATGTTATACATTCCAAAAATCTGACCTTGATATGACCCTTAACTCCTCTCTATAGCTAGTCTTAATAACACTATATAAATACTATGACAGGTCAATCTCATTTTTTATGTAATTTTTTTATTCCTGTCATGATTTACAACTTAATCAATCAACTATTTACAGTGTTGTCCTTTCATAATATTATTTAAGTTAATATCCTAATGATGATCATTTTTTCTTTAACTTTCCATACTAACACAAAGGCTAATGGGATAGTTTTTTCCCTTATGATGTCTCTATTTGTGAGACCATTGACCCTTTGTTTTTACTCTTAAGTAAAGAAAACAAGTTTGTAAAAATATGTTAATCGGTTGATTTAACAGATACATTACTCAACTAGATTTACATCCATTTTCTGTACATTTTTAAGTTGTTAGTTTGATATGTACATATTTACATAGCACTGGGGCCTTATTGCAGAAAAATAAACTTAAGATGATTTTAGTGTTCTTGTCATCTGACTAATGTATCATTAAAATTGATTTTAAATTTAGATTTGTTACCCAATCAGATTACTGTATTTCCTTCAATCTGGATATTATTCAAGTTTGGTTTTGGAGAATAAAGCCCCAGCATAGATATCTAGCCATTACAATGTTTAAAAGCTTAACAGCTCAGACCTCAATTATGTCCAAAACATGACATCAATTGTGTTTTAATAAAAATCCAGATATATAACCTACCTGAGCTGGTAAAACTTCTCTGTATATTTTTGGTGGATGAAAAGAGGTAAACTGTTGGGTTAAGGAGGGTCTATGCGGGTGTGGTTGAGTAAATAGTTGCACCACCCCATGGTTTGTGATAGTTTTATGATTATCAACTAATTGAAGATAAACATTTTTAGATTTAATTGCTGCTGAACCACTCAACTAGAATTTAAAAATAATATATATTATAAGATCTCACATATGGAAACAAAGCTCTTTGTTTTTCAATTTGGACCTTTGTTGAAAACGCTGTGTTAATAAAGTTCAAAATATCCAATGTAGCACTTTGTCACAGAATCTAGACATGATTCATGATCGTCCACAAGCAAGAAACTGGAATTCAGAATATCCAATGTAGAACTATGTTCCCAGAATCTTGACATGGTGTCCATGACCATACACAGGCAAGCAAGTGGAATAAACTTGTATTTGTCAAAGCAAGGCTTTCAGAGCCATTCTTTGAACAAGTATATGTCAAGAACTTTCCTACCTTATATCCAAATGTCAAATCAATCCAGTAATGTAGCATTTCTGATACAGCCTCACTTTCTAAAGCTGCCATATGTCTTGTGATAAAATCATATGTTGAACTGCACCATAATGGAATTTCTAAATCTGGAAGATCTTCATGGATAGAGACAAATATATTAGGATCTGTATAGAATTCTGGGATACATTCATCAGGCGTCCATTCCATCATTCTCTGCATACTGCTAGGATATTCATGTGGTACCCAATTTGTTCGGACATGTGTACACAATATTGATTTTTCAGTTCGTCTGGCCTTATAAACAAAATATGTAATATCTGATAGCACATCGGACACGTGATGTGGAATGTGTTCACCGTTTTCATCTAAACCAATCATTGAGTTATAAGTAAAGTCTAATTGATAATCTCCCTTGTTTATTCTATATTTAGACATAGTTAAGTCTCGATACCCTGAATCGTGGCAAGTAAAATCCATTACCCACGGCAACACAGGATGATTGTTAGGATCATTCATTACACGACCTGCTACATGATTCAAAATCATAAGATATTGAAAATTGGTCAGCTTTCTTTGTACCCAATTATCTACTATAGCTGGAAGATCACTGATTGAATATTGCTTGTAAATATATGATTTTAAGTAATCCTGAGCACTAGTTACTAAATCTTCCTTTTCAGACATCAATCTCAGAACTGTCTTTGGAACTCGAGCATTGTGACCTTGGTCTTCAGGTGTTTCAATTTTCTCTTTTCCACCAGGCTTCTCTTTCATCCATGTTTTAATTTGGGGTGTTGTCACGGATATCCATAAATTTTTATCAATTAGAATATTGCATAAATTGATTCCTTTGGCTGATAAACCATGTTGATGCAGACATTGCATAGAATGTAATAGCTGATAAAGTATAAATAAAGTATTAGCTGGTGATGTGGTCAATACAGAGGGGCTATAAAACACTAGATTATGTAATGTATATGATATATAAGGTTGTAAGAAGAAGAAATGAGTCTCTGTTTCTATCAAAACTTTACAAGGAACTAGATTTGGGTGTAATTCACTATGTTTTTTAGTTGATAATGGTAAAGTTGATATGGTGGTATCTAAGTTGATTATAATCTCTGGTTTAAACTTGTCTATATATTGATGGACTGAGGAATTAAACTGTAAAAGAGAAGAATAAAATTTCTGTCAGTTCATGTAAAAAGACTTTATTCAAGCAGTAGTTAGAATACAAACTCAGCATATAACGAAGGTGTCTTGCAGGTACGTGGAAAAAGGTGCTCAAGCCAGGAAATAGGGTGAAAAATATAAGGTTTTGCAATCTGTCTACCTTGATCATTTAGTCAGTCTCATTGATCTAGACAATGATGTGTCTTACAGTTTGAGCAAGTCCATACCTATACAGGCCTGAATTTAGAATAGACATTATGGATTACAACTATTATTACTGCTACGTTTCAATAAGTATCCTCTTATATGTATAATGTATCAACTATCAAATGCCATTCAAGGATCACTTCGTCTTAGTTTCAAAAATTAATAAATCTAGCCAACAAGTTATTACCTTCACATATTCTTTGATTTGAGCACTCTTTTTTGATCCTTTATATAAATGGAAAGCCTTTCGCCATTGTGTATTGAAATTTTCATGAGCCACATAATTCAAATGTTCAAATATATTATCTGCTACATGTGCATTGTAAAGGTTGTCATCTCTTAACCTACAAATAAAAAATATCAAAACATATACTTAAAATTTTTGATTTAATAATTGATCTTACTACCAGGGCTGTTGATTTGGCTCTATTTGCCGGACTTGACCGGCAGTCATGCCAAAATGACCGTTTGCAAATATGTTTTTATACATCTTAACATATTTTAGATATGCAATAAAACTAATTTTATATGTCTACTGTAATTTATTAGTGAAGCTTTGACATTGTCATGCTCACAAGAAATTTAACCTTCTCTTTCATGTTTATTCTGAATTATTATAATACCCTAATGCAAACTGAAACAAGGTTCAATTACAGAGTAGCTAAATGTGGTTGAAAGGGATTAAAAAACAAACCTTTCAACTAAGACATTCTGTTTTGGAACAACTTTAAAAGTAAGTCTCAACCATGATTTTGGTAATGTCAATGATGAACCAGCTAACAATCTTTCAGCTTCTAAGTTGGTAAAATGATCAGTAAGTGGAACCTGAATCAATTTTCCTTGTCTAATATTCTTATACCAATCATTATGTACCTGTAATTAGTAACATATTGAAATAAACTTTGAATATAGTAACCAAGCTTAATGCTAAGGCCAGGGCTATGTAGTCAATGTAGATATGATAGAGAAAAAGAGACATCAGTTAGAATTACTATCTCCAGCAGTTTTTAAGCCTTTATAATGTCATAATAAATTAACAAAATATAAGACATGATATTATTCTACTAAGTATCCAATAGAACTCAATTTTGTATCTAAACATTATGCTTCCTTGTAAAAACGAAACCTCACTTACAATGCACACAACTCTTGTTTTTGACAGACATCGACAGTGATGTTTTGGAATGAATAAACATTCACTGATTGCTGTCACAGACTCCATAGTTTCATCCAGCAGATGCCAAAAACTGATTCGATTGAAACAGTTTTCGACTTTAAGTCAACAAAATTACATGCCAGTCTTTGGCATCACTTCGCTCTCGAACAAATCAAAAAAAAAAATAGGGGGAGTTGCACTGTTTATAATAATCAAAATCAAAATAAATGTGATAGACCAATCTAGACTTTTTCCTAGAGAGTTATTCAAGGGACATTATTTTTCTAGAATTCAGACAACATTTAAGTTGTAATAATCCAGAACCGATGATCTGGATTGATTCTGAAATGATTTATCCGAATAAATCTTACCAGAATAAAGATGTGATTTAACTGATTTTATTTATGGTCCCGGAAAAATTACATTATGAAAAATCGAATGAATGCTTTGATCAAGACACATAATTATTTAATTTAGCCTTTAAATGGATAAAGGGTCCAACATAGGCCGATCCTTTTTCAGAAACACTCTGTATTCTCCCCATTAAGGTCAATATAAAAAAAGTCCAAGGCCTTGCAGAAAAAAAAGGAATAAATAAACATTTAACCTAAAAGACATAGTGCAAATACTTGTTTAAAATTTGTACATGTAATTTTAAAATTCCACATACATGTAAATTGAATTTATTAAGTGCAAATGATAGTCCACTTTTCTGTCTGACTTGCCAGTTGACCTTGAACATAATTCCTTCCCTAATAACATACCATTCGTGTGTTTATTATTAGACATTGAACCTTTGCTCCTGGTCTATCAAATCTGTACATCATTTAAGTATGCATATACATCAAAATATGACAAAAACGTCATCAAAATCATATAACATTCTATAACCTGGAGTAAACAACAAAAGAAAATGTGTCAGTCCTTTCTATATAAGACACCCAACCGGACTATAGATGCATTATCAATTCGGACAAGCAACCAACTTGACAACAACATTTCAGGTAAGAAAATATTTTATTATAAAGTAAACTAGTGGAAATAGCTCATCAGCTAACGACTGGTTTGTCGAGTCCAATGCAAAGATACATCAGCCAAGAAATTTAAACTTGATTTTGTCATGTATATAGGGGCTCATCAATTTTACAAGAGCATATGGGTAAGAAACATGGGTTATAGTTACATACCTGTTGCTCTTTGTAGTGTTAAATGCACCAAATTGTCGTAATTCCCATATATCTCATATCATTAGACCATTTAGGTGTAAAAGAGTAAGACTAAGACACAAAACTCAATTTCATTTAAATTTCTGAGTATCATATATAGTGCCCACATTCGTTGATATAAGATATGATGCCGAAGTAGCCGAAAATAAAGGGGAGATGGGCTATGTAAATGACACCTGATTTTAGATATGTATGTATATGTTAGAAAGGTGTAATGTTATAATTAAACTTTGCTTTTTTCAGTTACATTTTAAAAACCACAAAATATCAAAATGATGAAAATTGCCTTTGCAACTGTATTGGTGTCCATCGTCATGATGACAACATATGCCCAGAATTGTAAGTATTTGCTTGCTTTCAGTAGTAGCCTAGATCTTTATAGCATTTGGAATTATAGTGCCGATAAATCATCACCCCCCCCCCCCCTCCTGAAAAATTTCTGACAATAGACTGCTTTCATTATTTACATCTAACAACCTACTTCACTGCCCTTCCAGAATATTACTTGCCCTTACGAACAAATGTATTGAAATGAATGGAGTTTTATGTCCTACTTTTCTGCAAACCTTTCCTGCTATAGTTGGTAATCGGGCAATATCACACACATCAAGGTTAAACCAGGATAATACTAATTTCAAAGCTTTTCAACTAAAAGTTTTTTTCTATTTAAGACCCCTATAACATGTATGGAAACCAAATGAATTTTGGAGCCCAACAGTTTCCAGCAATTGGTGGATTGAGTGGATTTGGTGGATTGGGTAGACGCGCACCACAACAAGGTGGCGGTTTAAGTACTATGGCTTTACTTGGTTTGTCAGGCGGCGACATTGACGCTAGAATGTTACCTTTCTTAGGTGGTATGGGTGGTATTGGAGGTGGTATGGGAGGCGGTATGGGAATGAACTCCCTTTTTTTAATGAATCTTTTGAACTAAAGTTAATAAGAATCCTATTTTATTATTTCTTAGAGTAGGTTTTGTAATGTACACAATAATATATTCACCCGAACCACATTTGTAAATATCCATTGTGTATATATATATAACTTGTTTTATAATAATAAAAATGTAAAATATGGAATGAAACTCTATTTTTCAATCAATGTGTAAGTTAATACGAAGGACATATAATGTGCCATTGATATGAATAACATTATGGATACCATGACAAGCCAGATTTTACCCAGAGCACCCCGTGTATACAGATCTAGGCATAATGGTTGCTTAGAAAATCCAGTATGCAGTCCATGAACAATTTACCGAGCGATGGTAATTGAAAATAATTTTCTTATATGTACCATGGGATCAATCACCTCGGGATAATTATTTCATTGTCACAAAATTAGTAACAACAGATTTTGTAACGTGTATCATTTTATACAAGTTTCATAACAGACTATAGAACAGGTTATTCTAACAGAATATTTTATCATTCTAAATAATTTAGATCAACAGCTTGCCCAGTCTGTATAGAACAATTTATGTCGCGTCGGAACTGTTACAATGCAGTCCAATATGGATCGATAACCCGGGCAGTTCACTACTTTTAATAAAAAGAATTCTGTTTAATGGTATGAAATAATAATTTACTACATTTTCAAGCCAGATCCGAAATATGTAGACTGAACGAGCCTTATAACTAAACAGTCTTTTGGTTGTTAAAATTTTTCCCCACTAATTTGTCCCTTCCTAGCCATCTGTACGGTATATCTTTAAATAAAGTAAATAAAGTATTTGATATCAATTAGCTGGCAAGAATGTTAACTAGTCATACACTATCACCACCTGGACAGTTAGTAAGATGGTCACTAATAGAAACAATGGCTGGACTAACGCAACTCAAGATTAAAGTCATGCGGTAGTTATTATGTTTAATATAAATAGACAATATTAAACAGAATTCATACGTGGATAAGGTTGGCTACACACATTAATTTTAATCACTGATTTCCCTCTAATTGGTCCAATGACATGACATGGACGTTGTAACAGGTTATGGCACGGCATGACAGTTATCAAAACAAAGTGAAAGTAGTGGTCTGTTATCACGTGACTTTATTGAGACTGATAAGTTCCAGACTAAATTTCTGAAAGGTTAGCCGTTCAACCTCCAATAGGTTTATTTTTGGCACACGCCAGCAAGGTAAACCAAACCGTTTTACATGTGCCGACCGATGAGTAAGCTTGGAATCAAGTACAAGTATTTGCATCTATGTTCTACGTAGAGAAGTGAAGGTATCGATTTACAAATGAGACTAACAGCTCCATCTCTATTCTAAATATAAAGGAAGGTCGACGGCTTTGCTCGTCTAAAACATTAAATAACATAAAGTTTACTTTCGATCGGACGATTTTCAAGCACTTTTTGTGAAACTATGACTGTTTAGTGTAAGGATTACATATATTATAGAGGAACCGTCGACAAATAACTGAATGAAACGGAATTATTCCATGTGAGAGGATCGGTTTACCTTTTCTCCTTGCATTAAGAAGGCAAGATGGCGGACCCGGCCGAGGGAGGTGGGGAACAAGAGTCTTTCTTAAGAACGGTAAGTACTTGATCAAATTTTTAAGGTGTAATTTTGATAATTGAATATCTTATCTTTCCTCATGTGTGATTTTTATTTTTCTGTGTAACTGGACAGTACAGTATATAAGGATTGAAAACGGTCGATTTTAACACCTTCATAATGTGATAGAGGTAAATCTATACAGTAGATTCCTGCAACTCTGGTTAACGGTAAATTAGTCTGGTTGCCATCAGTTTTCTATTGTTTATCTTATCTGACATCAAGATGGTTAATGGAGGAAAATTACCATTTACTGACCTGTGCACCTTAGACAAATTATTATTTTGAGTATTTTAATTTGATTTTGAGAATTGGTGGATAAAGAACTAGGCCTATACATTAGTAGACCTATGTTCTTTGATGTGTAGTAGTGTTATGACTAATTTGGCAGGCCCTTTATACCACAAATGTAAAACTAGCAGCATATCCTTAGGGATAGGTCAAGTTGTTGACATTTCTGTCAAAATGGGAACAGGGTTTTTGATTGAGTCATGTTTGCCAGACATGTCCATTTGCTATTCATAATCAATCTCAACTAAAGACTATATGACTTTGATGAAACTGTGTAGGCCCTTAATAAAATCATTTGGTGAAAGAGCAGACAAATTTGACTTTAGGGAATTTAATGTTCAAACAATTTGTTTATATTGCCATTTACTTAGCCAGGAGTTGGACTACATCAAAATTAGTTTTTATTTTTCAAGTTTGAAGATTATTTGTATGCTTAGAATTGAATACTGCAGGCCCATACCCATTACAGGGGTGGGGGGGGGCAAGGAAAAATGGATTGTGGAACTAAATATGACCACAATGACCGCAATATTTTAGTTAAAAAATTTTTGAGTTACTGTCCTTGTCATAGTAACTTTCTTTAGTTTGACAAAATCCACAACCAACTTGACATGTATTTGAGTGGGTGTGTATGGCTTATTGAGCAACAGTAGTAATTATGGTTGAAAAGTACTAAGGAATATTTGGCAATGTATAAATAGAAGACTGGATATATCATATAAAGGTATGGTATTAATTATATCTTCTGAGTCAGTATCAGAGGTACCTATACCACTCTAGTCTACAGCTGGTTCTACTTTATACATTATTATTATCATAGTATATAAGTTATCAGTTGTCATTCTGCATTCCTATACAGCTATATATTTTATTCAACTTTTGAACTGGAATTTTGTATTAAACTTATATTGTCTGTATGTCTGTGTATAAAAAATGTATTATAAATATCATGAAATAATGCTTGGCAATTTTCCTGGGGAACAAAAAAAAATTGCCTGGGCTTAATTCAATATTTGATTTTAATTCTGTAAAATTTCATTTTTATTTGATTAAAAAAAAAATCTGTTTGGAAGACAGTAATTTTATCAATTTATGTCAGGTTTTATGTAATATCATGTCTAGGTTAAAAAGATCTTGGACAGGATAAAAAGCTGACTGGATGAAAACAGATTTAATGTGACTTATGAACTAAACAGTTTGAGTAAGAAATTTCACAAATATTTTGTGTTAGTTTATATCCACAAGTTTTCCACGAAGTTGCTTCTATTTAACCGATAGGAGTAACACTGAAAATTAATTTGGTTAGTGCACCTCTCTCTCTTTGCAACAGCTTTTCATATGAATGTCATGGTAATATAATAAAAAAGAACAACAAACAGTACAAGCTGTAACAGTATTTAAGTGCAGTTAGTGCATTTAGAAAAGTTAATTAATAATTGAATTATATGATTGTTTTCACGAGTCAAAAGATATTTAAGCAATAAACGGTCACCCTATGGCGGTTATGGTCGTATATCAGGACAAAGGTTGGATGGAAAATTGAATGAATGCGCGTTAGCGCATTTATGATTAATTTTCCATCCAACCTTTGTCCTGATATACGACCATAACCGCCATAGGGTGACCGTTTATTGCTTATATTTACGTTTTCAAAACCTGTCACCACGACAAATTCTACTCTTTGCGTGAAAATTTCATATTACCCGCCTTTGTCGCTGGAGTTGATCTTGTTGATGGAATAGCCATTTTCTTTTCGTCAGAATATAGTTCGCAGGGGAAAGCTCTCAAAGTGAAAGAAAAAAACCAATGTTTATCTGAATTTTATGTTTAATCTTTATAAATCAATTCATTTATCAATAAATATAAAACATTTTGGTATGAATTCCGTCTTTAACGATGAAAAGCAACAAAATCATGAAATTTAATGAACGCGGGTACAATTGAACAACGGAGAGGTGATTCGGCTAGACTTGACCGCATGTAAACAAGTAGGAAAGTTGAGAAAATGAAAGAAACTATAGCCCTAAAGACCAATCTAGAAGAAGGCCCACTCCATGTGTCGATAGGTGACCACAGTTTACACTCAATTCAGTTAACTTCCAGTAAAAGTATAGTATTTTGAAACTTTATATTAAACAATCCATAAACCTGCACTTTTAGGCTCTCAAACTGAAGCGAGTAACTAGGTCAAATGGGTCTACGGCTATGGCCAGTACACTCAGGCCTAATTCGATTGATTTCTATCGCATTTTGCCAATTATTCTTGTATGAGACTGGGAGTATTAGATTGGTTTGGGTTGGGTAATGGAAACTTTATTACATATAGAATTCAACATTAAAATTGGAATTTAACGTAGGTCAAGCCGTGAAATACACTGTTAGGCACGCCTTTTATTTACAATTGGTACCTTGATGATGCTCAATGTTTTATGATAACATATGGAGTTATTGATTCAGTAGGCATTGAAGTTAATTAATAATTGAATTATATGATTGTTTTCACGAGTCAAAAGATATAGTATGTATATCATTATCATCATATAATATATACATATAACTTGTTAACTGGTCTGATACATTCTGGATCCTGTTTCACAAAAACTTAACTTAGGATCATTTTCCAATGGTCGGATTGGTCAATCACTAAAATTTAGTTTTTGATAACCAATCAGGTTACTGTATTTCTTAAAATCTTTGTTAAAATTTTGTGAAACAGGTCCCTAATTACAAATTTTATTTTACATAAATTTGAGCATAAAAGCTAGTTGGTGGTGGTAAATGACTAGTTATTGTCTTGCCAGCTAATGCTGATATCATAGACAAGGTAGTTTTTGGTAGAATATTAGGATCAGCCCTCAGTAGTGTGGTGTGAGAAATTTGGTCTTCTACATTCTTCCAAAATATTTGACCCAACCAAATTTATAACAGGAATAGTATTTAGAGATACTAACTTTGTAAAATTACTTCAAACGTTAATGAGTTTGGCACTATTCTTATCTATCAAAGTTGGCAGAAGTAAGTAATAGACAGAATTGACTAACTAATGATCAAATATTAATTATAAAAAGATGCATACGGATAAGGTGTAATAAGTCCATCTTCTTTTAAATAATACGTGCTTTTGAGAGAAAAACATGTATACATAGATACTAATTGTATAGATGTATTGTTACCAATATAGACATCTCTAATAGTTAATTTGGTATAAGGTGATGAATTTGATCGATGTAATACACCCAGTGGGAACATTTCTAATGTATTAACTAACAGGCAGGTTCCATTAACTACCATAATTTCTGATTACCATGGTTATGTAATAGGTCTTTATCACTTCCTCTTCATTACTATTAAGAATTTTTAAATTGACCAGTGGCAAACCTATCTCTGCCATACTTCATTAAAACATGGAATATGAAGGATGTGTTTAGACTCTTCAACTGTGAAGTCTAGGAAAGTTGTTATTTTAAGTTTTATTTGAGAATTGAACAAGTGAGGAGTTAGAGAGGTTTCAGATCTACAGTGTGATTGAATTAGTGAGGTAGACGCTCATTGGAATAGTGCATGGCTTATGTTCATGATAAACTATTCACTGACACAGTTAAAGAATTAGCATATTCATGTTATTGACAGTCAATCAATGTGTATATATGACAGTATTTGTGTGAAGTGAGGAGAGTTATTTAATTATTAAAGCTGGTGACAAGGCTTTGCTTTCATCATTTCCCATCTGGTAGCTAATATATATTGTAATTAACACTCTGGAACAGCTCTGCTGATTATTATCAGACATTCAAATAGAAGTGGTACCAGGCAGGAACTATCTGTTATCTTAGAAAATAGGCTTTCCACAAGTTGGACATTGAATACATGACGATGATGTAAAAATTAGTGGAAATATACTTTTTTGAGTGTTTTTGATTCAATGGTCTGTAATATTCAAAATGAAGCCTTCAAAGTTTGATAGTGATCATGTTGATCTGGAGTTTATAGATGAAACTGCTATTAGATGTGTAAGTAAATCACCTTTGTATTGAGTAAGCTAACACAGATAATTTTGTCAAATTTTCTACTGATTATCATTGAGGTGTGATAACTAGGGCTTGATTGTGAGAATAACTTAAATAGGAGTGATCAAGCTTCATTTGAATACAACGGTAAACAGTGTACATCTTGATTACTTTTAACCAACATGCTCTTGTTTTTATAAGTCCAAAACATTCTATTAGAGAGATGGTTTCTTGCTGTGGTGAGAAACTTGTATCCACCAATTTTTTCACTGTGTCTGGGACCCAGGGATTTTATGATAATAGTAAAATTCCAACAGAACAATAAGGTTAGATCTAAGTTATGTTTTTAAAAGAATTCTATAGTTTCAAGCAATATTGAAATAGGGCCTATATATCATATTCATTAATTAGAATGTATAATATTGACTGATGAATATTATAGAATATTGTAGAATATATCTGTGTACCATCTGTAACTATGTCATTAATATTATCATAATTGTGAAAGTAGAAATGGCTTTATAAAGAAGAAAATTGCCCATATTCCAACAAATTTTTCTGAATAACTTACTTTTCATGCAAGCTTGGAAAATAAATTTTGGTTAAATTTCTTTATCATTTTGTTCCAAGATTTATAAACTTATTTTTACATTGTAAACTCAATCTTGGACAACTGCTGTTTTATAATTAAAAAAAAAGAATAGAAAATCATATGTTTCTTGTAAGAATGTATAGAATTTGCAATCAGAGAACATTATCATATTTAAATTTGTCTTTCAACTGTCTATTGATTAATATATAGCTCTCACAGTCTCAATGGTAATTCATTGTCTTGCCAAGTCTTTTCTATATTCTGCTGTATCTCTGGGGGATGTGTTGTAATTTACATGATGCATTTTATTAATCAATACCCCAATATATTACTTGAATGGATACTCTCTCCAACTGCACCAGCAGGTATGCAGATGTAGCATGTATACAGATGTAGCATGTATACAGATGTAGCATGTATACAGATCTAGCAGGTATACAGATCTAGCAGGTATACAGATCTAGCAGGTATACAGATCTAGAAGGTATACAGATCTAGCAGTGTATACAGATCTAGCAGGTATACAGATCTAGCATGTATACAGATCTAGCAGTGTATACAGATCTAGCAGGTATACAGATCTAGCATGTATACAGATCTAGCAGGTATACAGATCTAGCAGGTATACAGATCTAGCATGTATACAGATCTAGCAGGTATACAGATCTAGCAGGTATACAGATCTAGCAGGTATACAGATCTAGCATGTATACAGATCTAGCAGGTATACAGATCTAGAAGGTATACAGATCTAGCAGGTATACAGATCTAGCAGGTATACAGATCTAGCATGTATACAGATTAGCAGGTATACAGATTAGCAGGTATAGCAGCATCTAGCATGTATACAGATCTACATGTATACAGATCTAGCAGGTATACAATAGAATCCTTCTAGCATGTATACAGATTAGCAGGTATACAGATCTAGCAGGTATACAATATCTAGCAGGTATACAGATCTAGCAGATACAGATCTAGCAGGTATACAGATCTAGCAGTATACAAGTGATCTAGCAGGTATACAGATTAGCAGGTATACAGATCTACAGGTATACAGATCTAGAGTATACAGATTCTAGCAGGTATACAGATCTGGATGTATACAGATCTAGCAGGTATACAGATCTAGCAGGTATACAGATCTAGCAGGTATACAGATCTAGAAGGTATACAGAGCTAGCATCTAGCAGGTATACAGATCTGGCATGTATACAGATCTAGCAGGTATACAGATCTAGCAGGTATACAGATCTAGCATGTATACAGATCTAGCAGGTATACAGATCTAGAAGGTATACAGAGCTAGCATCTAGCATGTATACAGATCTAGCAGGTAGTCCATATACGATCTACAGGTATAAGAACATTTAAGTTGATTTCAGATCTGATAGATCAAGCAATCTAGCATGTTAATGATCATAGACATGGTATAGATATCATGAGAATTTTAATTTTATGAATTAACTACAATTTGTTCCACAGAATATTTCTAGAATCAGTAAATTAGTAACACATCAGCATTTTATCCATTCCATATCCTTGATCAGAAATCAAATTCTGTTTTTATCAATTCTGAATATTTAAAGGAACCTGGATGTTCAAGTATATAACGTGTTATTTCGAAAAATAAATTCTGTTGTCCAATTAGATTACAGGTGGGAATTGGGAAGTTTTTTAATCAATCTTATGAAATTATTCTGATGTTCGCATATAAATATATAGACAGGAAGGGAACGAACCCCATGAGTCAATTCCATTGTCCAATTAGACTACAGGATGGAATTGAGAGGTTGTTTAATTCTATGAAAGAATCTGATGTTATGATATTGACTGGATGATATCATGAGAATTTGTGATTAAACTAACTACAATCTGTACAGAGTTTATCATAAATCTGTATAATTTACACATCAGCATTATTCATCCACCACATGGCCTGACTGGAACAAATTGACTAGATAATGATAGATATTGAGAGGAAAGACAGAGTTTCTGTTGATAACCACTCATTACTCAATTAACATCACACTATATACAGGTTTTTGATTGACTGAAGGCCTATTTGTCCATCTTATTTGGATTTTAATGTCTAACTGGCTTCGAGCTCTATGAAATAATTTTATTTGCATAATGTTTGACAGTTCTTCTTTCGATCTAATATGGTGTGTAGTTGTCCTGGATATGTTTCGAATTAGGGTTTGATTCAACAAATATTGACAGAGTTACAGCCCTTGATATACTGATAGTTCTTGAATAGTGACTTAAATGCAACCAAGGCCATAGTTTTGTTAGATATTATTCATGTATATATGTGATGTGTAGCTGTATATTCACAAGATCTTCCATCTTGTATTTCCAATCAACACATGCTGGCTGTAACCAACAACACCACCAGATGAGGTCTGTTGGCAGATGGCTTTGTTTTAGAATGAAATCCTCACTTTCAATCCTACCGTTTCTCAAATTACGATTTACGATAGCATATTTACAGCATAAAATCAGATATACAAAGGTATATGGAATTAGGCATATGGTTCAGAGGCTCTGATGGGAATACTCTCTCCTTTTGAATCCAACATCATTGCACGTGAATAGAGAATTGTTCAGCAGGATGATGTTATTAGGGCCTAGATTTGAAAAAAAAACCACCCCTTTTCTCCTTTTATATTTCCTATATTTTACATGTAGTTTACAGTAAATCCCTGATACCTTGTTTAATAAATGGCATGCTGTGGGCAATAGGTAGGATTTTCTCAGTTGAAACCTATCTTAATTTTTTGAAACATTTTGATAAATGTCAATGAATTTGTTATCCTTGATTTGGTCAACAAATTACAGAGGTTTTTCTTCTAAATTATATAGTGATATAGTTGGTTTATTGAGAATGCAGTTTGAGGGTTTCATTTTACCATAGAGTTACCTTGAATTTCCAGTTTTTCCCATAAACTATTTGTTTCATCCTTGATTTGTTCATTTTGAAGATTTAAAACTTCCTTTCCCAGATTACGATCTTTAATCTTAAATCTTAATTTGGTGCAACTTATTTCTCTGAAGTACATGGAGTACATAAAGTACATAAAGTAAAGTACATGAAGTACATAAAGTACATGAAGTACATGCAGTACATGAAGTACATGAAGTACATGAAGTACATGAAGTACATGTGATTTGGTGTGTACAAAGTGTTAGAAGAAGACTGTTAATATTTAGCTGATTGTTAATGATGTCAGATATTGATTGTGATAGAAGTTGATTATATCTGTGTCAGTGAGCTAGAATATAATCTCTCTACTGCTAACTCTGACATTGTTAATACTCTCTTCAATTGGCTTGATATATAGATAATTGAAACTCAAGCTGATCATTTATAAAATGTCACTGAGAGAAAGATTAGAGTGTAGGTGTATAACAACTAATTCTAAAACTTGCTACATTCTGATTGTGACGTAAAAAAAACACCAGGATTTCTGTCAATTTGTTGGAAAAATAACATAAATAGTTCACTTCTATTTTGACCATGTCAATATAAAATAGACTTTCACAGGTCTTTACAATCATTAACAATTGACAACAAAATAAATCAACAGCCCGGGTTATTTATTAGCCTATTCCCTTCTGGCATTGATCTTTCATGGATTATTCATACCATTTACGGCTTGAATAATGAGGTGCTCATAAGTGTTGAAACGGTTAATCAGTTAACCGATTTCGGGTAGGATGTCACGGGTAACCGGGTCTGATTTGAGATTATCAGTTAACCGTCAATTTTATTAGGAGGGGAAAGAGAGCTTTTTTAAACAGAAATTTCCTCTTTTCTTTAGTAAATAAACATCTAAAAACTGTGTTGTTTTAGTTGATTGAAGAATTGAGATGAGATATGTCATGGGGTATGTCTTATCAAAACGCGTGTTGTTTGTGGTCAAGTGTTTTTATTTTCCAAAAAATACGGAACGGATAAACCAAATGTGTCTTTTGGAATCAATTTTTACGTGTAGGTTCTTCTGCTCACCGGGAAACCCTTTGTTAAATCGAGGTTTTAAACAATAAATCAATAAAACAAAGTTTTTTTTAAAATCTCTTATTGGCCTTTGTTTCTACACCCGTCAAAAACTTTCAAAAACTTTTTTTAAATTCATGAAAAAATACAGATTTGGGGAAACATGCCAAAAAGAAACAATGGAAAACCCTTATTACTTTGTCGGGTCAACTTTTCTTCAGAGGAAAGATTCAACTGGCGCCTTTTCGAAACCATTTGTTACATAGGCTTCATGAGGTTATTTTTTAAAATTTTAACTTCCCTATTTTTGGAAAAATCAGAATTTTTGGGTTTAGTTTAAACTCTTCCGGATTAAAACAGGTTTGTTTTAACCTTAACCGTCAACAACTTCAAGCTTATCAATATTCATGAGAATTAAATACAGATTCATGAAAACATGCGCTACAATGATGAGATGACACAACTGGAAACATTTATTACTTTGATCGGTCCCTTTGATCTGCTCGAGACTGTAGCAATGATTGACACTGGCGCCATTCGTCTGTCCAAGTCTATCACCTGGGCTTGTTATCTTAATATGTCTGCTTCGATGAGTTGTTGATTTTTTAGGACAATTACTGGGGAACTGGTCCATATTAGGTCAAATATTTGATACAGAACTTATTGCAGTTCAGTTTACGCTGTTACCGGTATAATAAAAACAGGTATAAAAACGTGTTAATTAACCGGGATTAACCGGGTAACAAACGGTTAGTGCCGAAAATTACCCGGTTCGTAAAAATCACTAACCGTTTCAACACTAGTGCTCATACTTAATCTAAACCTTGACTTAAAGTTTTACTTAAGTTATATTTCAACTTTAGTCAAGGTAAGAGCGCTACATACAGCCCATAGTCACTGCAATTTCCAACACAGAATCCAGAACCACAATTTTTAGACATAACCAAGCAAACTACATGATGCAAACATTCAAATGTCTTGTCTGAAAGTGCTACACCTTATATATAAATATTTGTGTTTATCCTCCTTCACCCTCTCCCAAAACAAATCAGAACCAGATTGAGTGTGATACTGCCATTTATTTGAATGACTAAATGAAAATAAATGATACAAAATAAACAATAAAAATATATAAACATAACAATCCTAACAAAAATCTGATGATGGAATCGTCCATCAGCAAACAACATACGATTAAATCAAACCAGAAATGCTTATGTACTTATCTGGAATAAGAAGCAAAACTGACACTCGATTGCCACCAAAATATCAGGAAATTTTCAACCGCAAATTTAACGAAGTTCTCAATGGTGGGTTGAAGTAAGAACAATGAAAGAAGGTACCGGAAATAGATCAGTTCGCGGGAGAACTTTAAAACACACAATACGATTGGTCAACACAAAACATATTATTTTTCAATAATATTTATTATAGTTCATCCTCAGCCAGGATGCAGGCTCCAAATAGGTCAGTTGTCTGAAGATAAAAGCATGAAGTTCTTGAGTAACATGTTTTAAATTCCGTTTTAATATTCTGATATTTCTTGTCATTTAGAGCATTGTGACTTGATAAAGAAAGATGACTGATTGAACTTGTCTGATATTTAATGAATTAGATAGAATCCCGAGGGAAACAGACCAATATTTTAATTATACCTATTGTAAAGTCTGTATTGATTATGAAGTGATATAATTGAACTTGTTATAATGTGAATTGAATATCATAGCTAACTGCGGTATTTAATAATGACCTTGTTGATATATCACAGTAAAAATATGACATCCAATTAATATTGTCAAACATTTTTTTAAGCTGTATTTTTCTTTAAATTTGTTTTGATTTTTATCCAAAGATCCCAAGGTGATTTTTTGTTCTAAACATTTCAGATAATTTACAGTTTAAAGTTTACTGGACCCAGGTTTACAAACTTTAATTATTGACATTCAGTTTGTTTATACAAATTACAAACTTAAAATTTATACCTCCTGTGCCAGTGCTTTCTAAACTTTGTCATTAGCAGAAAGTTACAACCTTTACTCCAAATTAGCTCCAAGAAGTCTGGTTTTACTACAAGAGTCATATTTCTAACTTGCTGTTTTTATGGTTGTGTCTTTTCTGATATTTTTTGAATGGATATTCCGATGAAATTTTTTAATTCTATCTATTTGTCATTTTTATATTTTCACATTTAGATCACTGCCGAAAAATTAGTTTTTTTTATTTTCCCCATATGTTGAAGATTGTGGTGCTGTAATTGTGACGTCTGATAATTTAAACCTAGTTTGTCTGTTTTACAGGATGATATGGTATGTCTTAGTTGTGCTGTATCATCAACTAAAGATGCCAGTGCAACGGAACGAGTTTGTCTTGCTGCAGAAGGATTTGGAAATCGTATGTGCTTCCTGGAAGATGTTTCGAATCGGGTAAGTTGTTGTAGTTATGTTATTCACTCTTTGATTTTAAGAATTAAACTAGCTGTTATTAGCATTATTGATGAAGTGAGAAACTGAATAAATGACGCATGTTAAATTCTTGTATTTATGTAATTATTCTATTGATACAAATTCACTGTTTTACATGGAAGAGTGTTTGAGTTTGTGACAATTGTTTGATTGCGTCAGTGTTTTGCTTTTAAGGAAGGGAGTCATGGTTGAAATAAATATTTTACAATAGACAATAGTTGATACTGTATGCTCTATTTATCATGTAGGGAATATTACTAAGTGATTTCATAACATAACAAGAGATTCTCTGTAAAATATTTTGCCGTGTAATTTTGAAGAAAATTCTGTTAGGAATCAAGAGGCGAATTGCAAATTTGATGCTATTTTGCTCCAAGCATGGTAGAGTGATAAACATTCAATAAATGTGACCATCTTATCTTTATTAGAGATTTTATAATGATGTGTGTAGAACACTTTTCATCTGATACTTTCAAGTTGTAAATCTTGATTTCACAGAAGCTGTTGTTGGACATATTGTAAGGAGACAGCTAGGAAATCAATAAATTAGAATTAGCTATATATGTACTGATCTGTAGATAATATACTGTCAGTAAGATATTGTAATACAACCTAATACCAGTGTCTAGATATATCTACATCTAGTCAATCAGACTATATCTTAATCATGATTTTTGTCAATCTCTCCTGAATAGAAGGTCAATTACTGACAAACTGTAATGAAGTTAATATATTTACTGCTTAGATTTGAGTCATGAGTGATATACATGATATTTCAAAATCTATTCAAACATATTTCCAAAATGGGTTTGATTTTTTGTCAAAAATATTGATGTCCTCTCCTCTCACAACTCTATAAGGAATCAACAATGGTGTATCTCAATTAACAATTGCACCTCCATTTACTATCTGTTCCACAAGGACTTAGCTTCTTGAAGACAAAATTGCTTGACCACAATTTTCATACTTTAACTTGAAAGCCAGAACTTATGAACAATAAGTCAATAGGAAAGATGCTAAGATCTACAGATTATTATTAAGTTATATAATGAAACATGTGTATTATGTATTAATACAGATTGATAGTTTGATGTAAACATTAATAACTAGCATTGTATAATACATGATTTATCAACTGTAATAACACATGCTGATATCTATTGATATAATTAATGTAATTGAGTAGAAAACGCTGAATTATGGGTTAATTATAATTCTGACTGCGTGGTTGAACATGATACCGGAATTCAAACAAGCCTGCTATTAATGAATTATAAGACTTTTTCAAAAAATATACTGTCATTCTAGAAGTCCACATTCTGTTTTAAATACTGGTAGTGACTTATTAAATTTTGAATCAGAGAAAGAATGTGTGTTCTTATGAATTGATAGATTTTGATTGAATAGATGTAATTGTAGACTCAATCTAGACTATACTAGATTGAATGCTGCAAGAGTCTAAACCATGTTATTTTCTCTGCCTCTGATGATGGTAAATTAAATGAAGCTGAAAACCAATTTTCACTTTCATTTAAAAACTATAATTTTTATGCACTTTTAAATGAAATGGATTTTCTGTCTGCAATTGGCTGTTGATGACTGGCATGCAGTGTGCAATGAGAGTATTTTTTAACAAGGATAGCGTTAACCATCTTGCTCACGATTTCCAACCGGCACAACCTGTAGCAAATACGCCTCAGTTTATTGTACCATTTTAGATGTCATCCTCTTTGATCTACATCAGTGACAGAGGCAACCAGATTGAAAAATCTAAAGGTATATTCTTGATACCAAACAATCATGAAAGAAAGTAAACAACTTACTCACAGAGCTACCACAGGTTTTAAAAGAGAACCTGTTGAAAATTCTTTGCAGCTAAATATCTTACCCTATAGTGCTATTATATAATAAACAGGTGTAAGTTACTGTACAGGAAATGATTCATTAGTTAACATAGGTTAGGCTGTTATAAAAACAGAGGACTAGATACCACAATTAGATCATTTGGCTTGCCTCATATCTAGATCTGACTTTTACTTTACATTGAGCAGCCATGGTGGCTCAGTGGGTTAGACGCTTGCCCACTAACCTGAAGGTCCCGGGTTCAATCCCAGCAAAGGTTGAGATTAACCTTCGGATTTTTCAGCCCGGTTTCCCCTCGTCAGTGATGCAGGTCGGAGGGACTGACATGGAAAAAGTGTCTTGTCGTTCAGATGTAACAATAAACTGAGGCCCTGTGTGCTACAGGCTGTGCACGTTAAAGATCCCTTGGCAGTTTGAAATCGAAAAAGAGCAGGCTAATGCCGCTGTCCTGGCAAAATTTCCCTCATAGCACACTGCATGGCGTTTTCCGTCTTCATTAGCCCATAAGGTGCAGAAAAGTAGGACGTAAAACTCAATTCATTTCATTTCATTTTACTTTACATTGAGCTAAAATCTATACAAGTTCAGTTCTGTTCTGTTCTGTTCTGTCCTCTTCTGTTCCCTGCTCTGCCCTGCCCTGCCCTTCCCTTCCCTTCCCTTCCCTTCCCTTCCCTTCCCTTCTCTGCTCTCCTCTGCTCTCATCTGTTCTTCTCTTCCCTTCCAATCTCTTCCCTTCTCTTTTCTAACAATACATTACTGGTACATGACATAACATTCTTTCTTTTGTAATATTCACTTGACAAAAACACTTCCTGCTTTCTATCCATTTATTCTATGTAGTTGATAAAAATCAATGATAGAGTGAAATATGGAGAGAAACTCTGCTTGCTACTGACAGAAAATCAGAATATTAGCTGATGATAAAAAATGTAGTTTCTTATTAAACACCTCATCTATCTGAAGTTTCTGTCTAATATTTAACACACGTCTGCCTGTAAAATAGAGATAATAGAGAATCAGGAACTTGGCATCAGTCCAATCCAAGGTAATTCCAATGAGTTGTGTGAGTTTTTCAGAGTGTGTGTTCATGAATTGACTTTACTCTATTACTGTTTCATGTAAGATCTTTGTTAGGAAACTTTCTGACCTCAAGACATAATTTACTGTCTATTTCTTGAACAAATTGATCGTCTGGATTGAACTAAATTATTATAAATGAATAAATAAGTGACGTGGAAAAATTGTCTAGTTTACTTACATAGGAATGTAACTCATCAAACAAAATTTACCTGATTGCACATTGCAAGGCTTTTCACATCTTTGCTGCATTTTCTGTTTTACTGAAATATATGAAAAATATAGTGACCAAACAGTAAAAATTGTTCTTGCATATCTTCTGACTAAAATACCCCGTGTGCTACAGGATGTGCACGTTAAAGATCCCTCGACAGTTGGAAATCGCAAAAAGAGTAGGCTAATGCCGCTGTCCTGGCAAAATTTCCCTCATTGCACACTGCATGGCGTTGCCCGTCTTCATTAGCCAATAAGGTGCAGAAGAGTAGGACGTAAAACTCCATTCATTTCATTTCATTTTCTGACTAAAATATATACCTTATATTTCTGAATATAATGCACAAGCTTGTATAATGCTTACCCCTTATTACCCCTCCAATATATCTGGTACTGTATATATTGACCACCCTGCTGAAAAAATCAACAATAAAATTGGTGTAACACAGACTCTATAATATAAGGCTAAGCGGTAATATTGCGTATTCCACGAATCTCTTATTCAAGCTATTATTCTGTCTACTGTAATGAATAAAAACAGGTCTAATGATTATAATTCTATTACTAGTTATGAATAATCATGTGACATTATAATATTTTCGTTGCCTAAATTGCTTTGTTTTTTTCACTTTCATTTCTTGATTTTAAAAATTAGTGTATAGCCTAAAATCTTCAATACTGCTAATGGATGAATATGGTTATATAAATATAAAACTTAACCTTTTCTACAATTTCTATTGGACTAGCTAATTTTAGATTTGAAATTTGGTCCAAATGTGGATTTCAAATGAAATTGTACAGTTCGCGTTAATATTTTATATTTCTTTGGCCTATCAATTCTCATCAGAATCAAGTATGTTTCAATAGCTACTGTTTGTCATTTTATTTTGCCGAACAAGCTATTTTAAAAAGCTGCTGTGGGCATATTAATTTGCCTGTCAGATACCCTGTCTTTTACTAATATTTTTTGACTTTCAGGATGTTCCACCAGATATCTCAGTATCAGTATTTGTGTTGGAACAAGCCCTTTCGGTCCGTGCTTTACAAGAGATGATCACATCAACATCAGAAGGATCAGCAGTAAGTCAAATCAATTTAGAACCCAATTCTGATAATTTCATTTTAATTATGATTTACCAATTGAGATATGCTTCACATTGAATGACCGAATGACCGTACTATACGGAGTGAAAGTTCAACATTTTGATTTACAACAAATTATAATCAAAGAAGTAACTTTACTAGCATTTATTGATTATTTTCATCACATTGACTGATTAAATAAAGATTACTTGTTTTAAAATAGAAGGGGATTATCATTAGCTACATGGGATATATCTCTAATATAACCAGTATATATGTGTTGATATTTCAAGTTAAATTGATATCTGTATTAAAACTTGATATATACTTATTTATTACAGACAGCACAGTCAGGCCACAGAACTTTATTGTATGGTCATGCTGTACTCTTACGTCATCACCATGGTAATATGGTATGTTATGACTTTGTTTCCACGCCAACATTCTTATTTATCTTCTGTTTGTCTTAAATCAACCTGCTATTTATGCTTTTACAGTATCTTACTACGTAGTAATCTCAATGATATAACAAGGGCATAGCATTTCCAACTGTTAAAAAAGAAATACAAAATTATTATGCAATATTTTCTGCATTAAAAATCAATTGACATCTTTACATAATATGTAAAATATGCACTTGTACATGAATAAGCGTCAATTATTCTTTTGTAATAAGATAAAAGAATGGTATACATAATAGTACAGTTTAGAAATTGATTTAGTAATAGAACTGTAACAATATACTATAAAGTAACATATGGTGTATATAGTATATAGCATAATAAGTACTAGTTGTGTTTGATTTGTTTACATAACTTTTACTTTTGGCAATTATATTTCCGAGTTTTGGTATATATCATCTAACAATCAGCTGACCTCCCCCCCCCCCTCTCTTCATTTATATTCAGTTATTATTTATGCTAATGATGCTATTTATGATATGAACATGTTTTTTATTACATGATCTCCTAAATTCGTGATTTATGAAGATTTCAATTGGAAAGGATGGCATTATAAAACTCTCACACTTATAATAAAGCATTTAATTATAAATTTTGACTCTTTAAAACATTTTGAAATGTTATAATATTAATTGCATTAAACTGTATACAATGGAAATGATCCAAACAGGCCATTTAGTTCTGTTCCACAATATACTGGATAAAAAATTTTTTTTTGTGTGACTTAAGTAACTATATGGATGTAAATTAAAATATGTAAACAGACTTCCATCTTGAATTGATTTAATTCTTGTATGAAACTTTAAATTTCCTTTTATTTTAGTATTTATCCTGTTTGTCAACAAGTTCTTCTAATGATAAATTGGCTTTTGATGTTGGTTTACAAGAAACAGCAGAAGGTATGTTTTTTCTTCTTTGAGTATATACAAACTTTCAAAAAGAATGTTATGTCCAAACAGATATCTTAACTTAAATACATTAAAATCACCAAGTGATTCTGATGTATACTTAATGTCGTATGACAAGGCTATTTTAATCGAACATTTAAGAGGGAAAAACAGACATGTCTGGCAAATATGGCAAAATCAACAACCCTGGATTAATGCGTTGAAAGGATCAATCTTATATGTATTCATTATGTTGTATTGTAGGTGAATCTTGTTGGTGGACTATCCACCCAGCTTCCAAACAAAGGTCAGAAGGTGAAAAGGTCAGAGTTGGAGATGATCTTATTCTTGTCAGTGTCTCATCTGAAAGATATTTGGTAAGTGAAGATCAAAACAATCTTTAAAGGCATTTTAGGGATCTGAAATACATTGCACATTTTAAATTGAGTAAAAACAGCAAGGTTACTAAGATTTAAAAGTCATTTAGAAGTGGAAAACAGATTATCAAGGAAAACAAAGTGCATTTTTTGGTATAACTCAAACAATAACGTTACATAGCTTGCAATTTTCATATGTCATCATCAAATGAAATAAAAATGAGAATATATAACAAGGAGGAGGTAATACTCAATGCAAATCGGTTGGAAATTGAATTTTGTGTAATTCTCTTCTAGCATATTGGAAGCAGTAACAGTATTGTAGCCTCGTTTCAACAGACATTATGGACAGTGGTACCTATGTGTTCTGGAGCTGTTCGTACCAAAACAGTTGGTAAGTTGGTATTAAAATTACCTTATCAAAGGTGCAATACTAGTTTTGTTTGAAAATGACTTTTGGTCTACTGTCATATTCATGTAAGATATATCTTGGATATTTTCAATGTTCCAGTAACTAACCCTAAAGAGATTTTGAGATAATCTGTAATGTATTTTAATAATCTACAATAGGCTATGTATTTGGTGGAGATGTATTAAGATTATTCCATGGTCAAGATGAATGTTTAACGTTACCTGAAGCTGGCAGTGAAAATGAATTCAGGTATGGATTCTATTATCTTTATTTTAGCATTAGACTTTTACCCTGTGATAGTCATGGTCGAATATCAGGACAAGGGTTGGCTGTAATATTTGAATAAATGCGATAATCACCATAGGTTAACAGTTTATTGCTTATATTTACCCTTCTTCAACAAGGCCAATTTTAATTTCATTAGTCCAATGGAAATGATAATAGCTGTAGAAAAATTTCTATGTAAAATGATAATGTGTATGTACAATAATTTCACTGCTTTTTTGCCTTCCTAATAGATTTTGTCACTAGCACTAATATTTATTCTTCTTTTCTTCATTTTAGTGCTGTTATGTATGAAACTGGTGCTGTTTGTTCACATGCTAGATCATTATGGAGACTTGAACATATCAGAACAAAGTAAGTTCCTTTCTTATTTCAAGGGAAGCTGCAGTGACACAGTAAGTGAGACGCTTGCTCACTAACTTGTAGGTCCCAGGTTCAATCCTAGCAAAGTCTGAGATGAACTTTCAGATCTTTCAGGTTCTCCCCTGTCAGTGATGCAGGTCAAAGTGGCTGTAATGAAGTCTACTGTTCTAATGAAATTAACCAACTGAAAAGTTCAATTGTTCCTCCTTTGTCATGAATACAGGAAATTTTTCTAAGCCAAAGTAACAGTTTTTGTTGAAAGAGTATTGGACATAAGGTTACTTTTTTCATTTCAGATGGGCAGGTGGATTTATGGGATGGGGTCAACAGTGTCGTATACGTCATGTGACCTCAGGACGATATTTAGCAGTGACCCCTGGAGACCATCATGTTGTTAGTGTACATAGACATAAAGCTGATGAAGCTAGTACTGCATTTTATATGAGACAAACCAAGGTAAGGATGGACTTGAGTATCATTTGTGCAGTGTTAAACAACTTGCTAGACAAACACAAACATTACAGTATATTTAAAGAAAGAAAAGAGAAAGAAACAACTATATTTTACAAGGATGACAACTTAGGTTCACAAGTCCATTGTGACAGGGATCTTGTCTACTAGCTGGTCCTTGACCAAACCTCTTGGCATTAACCTTTCCAGGATTATCCATACTCATTTACAACTGGGTGGACTGGAATTATGAGTGAAGATGACTTATTCAAGGTCATCGGACTTTCACACACCGATCGAGATTAGACATTTTCAACGTATCCAAGCAAATGACATCATGATATAAAGAACCAACACTCTAACCGCTGTGCTATAGAACCCCAAAATGTTGTTCATTTGAGTGTAAAGTGATCAGTATTTACCATAAAAAGGCTTCTTAAGACTTGTGGTGCACATACAGACAGCTTTTGGAGATATACCTTCTACTCAAGGTTAGCTCTCAAATCGCGAGTCTCAATCACTCTGCAAATTGTTCATGTTAAAAAGTGTTGTATTTTAGGATGATAAGAAACAATCTGAAGTACGAGAAGCTGAAGGGATGGGAATGGCTGATATTAAATATAGCGACTCCATGCCTTTCTTACAACACTGTGATTCTAACTTATGGTTATCATATCAAACATTTGAAACGAAGAAAAGAGGAGTTGGTAGAGTGGAGGAGAAAAAGGTAGGTTCCAGTACCAGATCCCCACTTCCATGTTGCGATATATACAGATGGTGTATTTCACTTCCATAAAAACTCAATGAATCAATTAACCCATTATGACAATTCTAATCTCCTTTTTAAAATCATCATATTCTTTTGCATAGAGGTGAGATTATAGTTCCTCAATTTGCTAATCATCACAATATTATTTCAATCCAATACTCTTCTAAGCGATCACCGTTATTAAGACCTATTTGGTCTCTTGAGCGGTCTCCTAACCGCTAATATATAGCTAATATAAGTAAACTTGGTAAAAACGTATTGTTATTCCAGGCTATAATGTTAGTAGAAGGTCATATGGATGATGGGTTAACTCTAGCCAAATCTCAAGAAGAAGAATCTAGATCAGCTCGTGTTATCAGAAAGTGTCAATCTTTATTTAACAGATTTAATAAGTAAGTTTATTAGTGAACATGTTTAACACAAGAAATTGCATATGATTTTGAAGAAATTGTGAGCGGAGGCATTTATGATATTTATTCAGCGTGCTAAAATATACTATCATTGCATCACAGTTATTGAAATGTATTTGAACTATGTAAATATCTGTATTATTTATTTCAGAGCTCTTGACTCTCTAAAAACAGAAGGTAGAAATAGTCATGCCTGGGGTAGAATAAGTTTGGCTGAAGTTATTAAGTGCCTTGAAGATTTAATTGATTATTTTGCCCAACCTGCAGAAGATGAAGGTAAATTTGCTCTAATAATCAGATTAAATATAATCAATTTGATTCTAAAAAATGGGAGATGATTTTGCCTTAAAGTTCATTTGATTCAGTAATTTTGAATTTTCGGTAACTTTAATGTCTTTTGCTTTGTTAGTTGTGCTTGGAGGAGAGAAACAAATATCATATGGTAACTTAAAGTGAATTTATATCAGTTATTATATGATGTTGAGTGGAATAGGTTTCAGTGACTGGAATTCAATATCAATCTTGACCAATTCTGTCTTGACATTCTGAGGTTGAAGAGGGAATTCTGTAGCATATTCAGTTATAGTGTTGAAACATTACATGGTTGGTTAAGTTGAACAATTGGTGTCTGTTGACCTTAAATAAGTCATCTTCACTCATGAGTCCAGTTAACTCAGCTGTAAATGGGTATGAATAATCTAGGAGAAATAATTGCTGTGAGGATTGGTAGAAAGGGACCCTTGTGAACTTAAGCTCTGATCTTTTTGTCTTTTAGCCTTACTTGTACAAATCCAATTATTTTCAGAACATGAAGAGAAACAGAATAAATTAAGAGCTTTAAGAAATAGACAAGATTTATTTCAAGAAGAAGGAATGATAGCTCTTATTCTAGAAACTATCGATAAATTTAGTCAATATAAAGGACAACGACAATTCTCACATTACGCTGGAGAGGATGCTGGCGAGAGCTGGGATTCTATCTCTAGTTATTTATATTTATTGTTAGGTAAGAAATATGATTTGTGGATTTTTCAACAATATTCTCAAAATTAAATATTGGATTCGAATTAGATGTTTATTGATTTTAAGTATGTTGATACGATCTTGTTTAGACAGATAGGATGTTCAACTGCTCATAGAATTTTGTGGAAACTTCTCCAGAGTTTCCACTGCTTTCAACTGTCTTTACGTCTTAATTCTTTACGTATCGACTGTGCTAAAATGTAATGCAATGTGTATTATGTCTATTATATGAAATAACTAAAACTATTTTGTATTTTTCAGCTGCTATGATAAGAGGAATCGTGCTAATTGTGCTCAGTTTGCCCAATCATATAGATTAGATTGGTTAGTTTATAGATTAGAAAGCCAACAGTCTTCCACTGGTAAGTTTCTGTACATTATTGAAATGTAATAATAATCACAAACACAAGAGAGACAATATTATGGATTAAACACACTTCTTTGATAAGGTTAATAAACACATGACATTTACATATGCCGTTATCAAGTGTGTTTATTCCTTAAATATTGGCTTGTGTTTGTGGTTTGTACCCTTATATTCTTAATGTCTTATACCACATGTATGGGGCGCAATTTCTTGTATGCCTAAATAAATCAATTATATATTTCAAAGATAAATCTCTCACAAAGAGCCATCATTCTCTTGTTTCACCAAATGAATTCCAAATTGGTCCATTTGGAAGAAGATAAAGTATTGTGTGTTTTTATTTTACAGGTGTATTAGATGTTCTACATTGTGTACTTATTGATTCACCTGAAGCTTTAAATATGATTAAAGAAAAACATATTATTACTATCATATCACTCATAGACAAACATGGTCGTGATCATAAGGTAGGTTTAATACTGTTTATATTATTACTATCATATCACTCATTGACAAACATGGACGTGATCATAAGGTAGGTTTAATACTGTTTATATGATAACTATCGCATCACTTTCACAATGCTAATTACAGGTATTGGATGTTTTACGTGCACTGTGTGTTGGTAGTGGTGTGGCTGTAAGAACCAATCAAAACCTTATTTGTGACAATTTACTACCTGGACGTGACTTATTATTACAAACTAAATTAGTGGATCATGTCACTAGGTGAGTAAGATTTCAGAACTAATTGAAAGAATTTACAATAGTGAGTTAATGATTTCTTTTCTCAGGCTGGAAGACACAGGAATTTGTATTTTTTTGGACTTTGTGCTTTCCTTTATGACAAGGATTCAATACCAATATTGACTCACAGACTTAAGTCTTCTTTCCATAAATATAATCTAAGATTAACATTTGAAATTAAAAACAATTTTCATTTGTATTTTAGCTTACGTCCCAATCTATGTGTTGGACTGTGTGAAGGATCTGCTATGTATAAAAAATGGTATTATGAAATAGTTGTAATAAATTATGACAAGGCTACCCACCTACCCCCTGTATTACGTATGGGATGGGCAAATACAGATGGGTTTAAACCCTACCCTGGTGGTGGTGAGAAATGGGGTGGGAATGGAATTGGTGATGATTTATATTCCTATGCTTTTGATGGGCAGAATCTATGGACAGGCAAGTATTAGTTGGTGTTATTTATCTAGATACTGTGTTAAGGATTGTTAATCATTCTGTTAAAGTGCTGAAAAAGCCAATTAACACATCTTAATTCATTACTACACCCATTCCAGTTTCAAAAGATCAAAGAACTCTGGCTGATGTTCTTAAAAAACACCAACAACAAGCTAAACTCAAATAAATAATTATAACACTCACCACTGGCTAAATTGTTATTCTTGTTTAATATGCATGTTTCTTTTTCCCCTCTTGACCTTCCAATAGGTTCAGAAATATAAGTTGTCTGTCTTTGTCAGATAGCTTCACAAAAAGTTGTTCTGGAATGCCATTGTCATTAAAATTGTGTACGTATTCAACAGTCTGTTTTTGAACTTTGAAGTACCAATATTAATTCTAGATGAAAAGAATAAAAACTTGGTAGAATTGGGTATCACATCGTTCCATCGGGAGACATCATACCAAAGTGATAGAAACCTGACAAGATTGGTATATTTTACATGTATGATAATTGATTTGAATTGTTTTTAAGGTGGTAGACCCAAACATGTGAGATCAGCCAGTCAGCCATTACAGAAAGGTGATGTAATTGGGTGTACATTAGATTTGACAGTTCCACAAATTACATTCTCTCTCAATGGTGTTAAAGTACGAGGATTTTTAAAAGATTTTAATCTTTCTGGAATATTCTTTCCAGTTGTTAGTATGTCAGCTGCTGTTAGGTAAACATTCATTTATTTTATTGGTAAACATTCATTTATTTTTATTGGTAAACATTCATTTATTTTTATTGGTAAACATTCATTTATTTTATTGGTAAACATTCATTTATTTTATTGGTAAACATTCATTTATTTTTATTGGTAAACATTCATTTATTTTATTGGTAAACATTCATTTATTTTATTGGTAAACATTCATTTATTTTATTGGTAAACATTCATTTATTTTATTGGTAAACATTCATTTATTTTATTGGTAAACATTCATTTATTTTATTGGTAAACATTCATTTATTTTATATGGTAAACATTCATTTATTTTATTGGTAAACATTCATTTATTTTATTGGTAAACATTCATTTATTTTATTGGTAAACATTCATTTATTTTATTGGTAAACATTCATTTATTTTATTGGTAAACATTCATTTATTTTATTGGTAAACATTCATTTATTTTATTGGTAAACATTCATTTATTTTATTGGTAAACATTCATTTATTTTATTGGTAAACATTCATTTATTTTATTGGTAAACATTCATTTATTTTATTGGTAAACATTCATTTATTTTATTGGTTAACATTCATTTATTTTATTGGTAAACATTCATTTATTTTATTGGTAAACATTCATTTATTTTATTGGTAAACATTCATTTATTTTATTGGTAAACATTCATTCATTTTATTGGTAAACGTTCATTTATTTTATTGGTAAACCTTCATTTATTTTTATTGGTAAACGTTCATTTATTTTTATTGGTAAACATTCATTTATTTTATTGGTAAACGTTCATTTATTTTATTGGTAAACATTCATTTATTTTATTGGTAAACATTCATTTATTTTATTGGTAAACATTCATTTATTTTATTGAAACACAAGAAAAAAGCACGCCTAAAGGTCCATCAAAGTTATACACCTTCAAAGTATTTTAACAGAACACTATGAATATTGAAAATGATAGTTTATGACCTTTGTTTGTTGTCAACTGTATAAATGCTGTATATGTTTATTTTTAGTTGCCGTTTTGTGTTTGGAGGTGAAAATGGGAGATTAAAGTATGGCCCACCAGAAGAACATTCTCCTATTATAGAATGTCTGATGCCAAAAGAAAAGCTACATCTGACATCTTGTTTTTATTTTGGTGATTTTAAGAAGAGTATTGTTAGTGGACCAACAGAAATTCTGGATTATGTCCCCTTTGTGCCTAGTCCAGTTACTACAGGCAGAGTAAGTTCTTAAACAACAAAATTTCATCATGACACGATTTTAGCAGTGCTATTATTAGCCAAAATGTTTGCAACTTTGTCATCACATGGTAGATGTGTAAGAGTTAATTTCTACCATGTAGTGTACATCAGTTCAGATTGTTTAAAACTATTACTTGTCATTAATATACTTTTAATTGAGCACTGTTCATTATAGCAATCATTAATTAACACTCTTCACTTCCTATAGTCTTAATCTTCAATTTGACTGGTTGGCTCTGATGTGGTGAACTTAGGTTCACATCAGGGTGAGCACTTTTCGGCTTCTCCTTGGCAACAGTCAATGTTTGCTTGTTTCTGTCCCCTCTCCTTTATGCTCACTTTTAGACTTGGATGTGGATGAGAACAGACCATATTGGACACAATTGGATATTCTTTATTTGTTTTCATTCGTTTGGATACACTCTTATAATACTTCTTCAGTATTTTTCAACTGAATTAGTTAATATTATAAATAGTTAATTAGTATAAACTTAGTTTTTTTTAGAACCCATTACAGGTGTTAATAAAACATGAAATTGGTTTGAGTAGTTTTTCATACCGCAACTCCCCGAGATATTACATGATTACAAACTGGCTAATGTATATTGGACCTTAGTTAGATTTATCATGTTGTAAAATGAAAACTTTTAATGTTGAGAACTTTACAATAAGAACACTATACTACTACTACTATACTACTCCTTCCTTTAATTTTTCAATTCACATACAGTAGTCTTTATCAAGCACAAAGTAATAATTACAGAAAAAATAGGACAACAATGGTATATATAGTAAATAAGTGACATCTAGAACTCCCTAAGATTAGTGATGAATAAACAACAATAACAATAGATAACATCAGTTGAGAACTGTTAAAGAAAAGTAAATTAAACTGTATAATTATAATATATTTTCAGAATATAGTGATATTGTGCCTTTTATTTATGGACAAATTGATAAAAATAATTCGAATTTCCTCTTATAGATCCAACTTCCAGCTTATATCGAAAATGTACGAGATAAACTAGCTGAAAATTTACATGAATTATGGGCTATGTCTAAAATAGAACAAGGCTGGTCCTATGGTGAGGTAAGTTGTTATAGTAATGATCACCTGTACATTTATATTAACTCTTACTTAAGATATTAAACTAGCTTGTCAGCTGTGTCATCTTCAGAATTTAGGATGATGCAAGCCTTGACTTAATCTTATAGTTCACTGTATAAAGTTGTATAATAAAAATGTAATATTTTTTAACAACCTTGACATCTGATGTAGCTTATTTTCAACTGGACATTATACACAGACAAACGGACATATCTGGCAAATATGGCCAAATAAACAGTCCTGATACAAGAACTGATCTCGAAGAGTTAACTGGCCTACTAACATTTTAAAATCAAATTGCTCCTGCATCATCTGCAGATATCATATCATGTATATTATCTAAGGGTTATTGCATTATTTGTCCATTGTTTGAATTATTAGGAACGTAATCCTACTAACAAGAAGAATCCATCATTAACAGCCTTTGAACGTCTACCAATGTCTGAGAAGAAATATGTTATTACTGTAGCCTTTGAAACACTGAGGTAACCTTCATTTTCTATATATAATTATGATACTCTACTTGTGTTACAGTTTTGTTTGTAGGAGTCATGCATATGATTATTATTGGAAATTGCCGCTCTACATATTAATAAAGATAACAGACTGAATATCAAATCACCAATTATCCAGAGCGTAATTAATCATTAATGAAATTGAGTTTAAATGAAATTCCAATTGTTATACTTCCAGAACACTGATAGCTTTAGGATATCATATTACAGTGGATCATCAACAACAACAAAATAACAGACTCAAAACAGTCAAGCTAGCTAATAAGTAAGTAAACCTAAATACATTACTATATTTTAGTTGTAATAGTAGATATATCATTGGAAAATCATTTAACTGGTTTACGTCAATCATGATTGGTGTGTGAAAGTCTGATAACCCTGGATAAGTCATCTTCACTTCAATTCACTTCATTCCAGTAGATAATGATATAAATTGGTAAAGATAGTCTCAAAAGATCAATGTCAAGAGGTTTGATCAAGGACCAGCTGGTAGAAAGGATCATTAACTGTTCACCTCAGTTTATCTTTGTAATATATAGTTCTTTCATTAGGTACCACCCCTTGTATGTTGCTACATTAAAGACACCCTAATACAATTCAGTAATTATTTTTCAGTTTCCTACAGAGTAATGGTTATAAACCAACCCCATTGGATTTATCAGTTGTTACATTGACTGAGAAAATGGAGGAATTGGTCAATCTATTGGCTGAAAATACCCATAATGTGTGGGCTAGAGATAGAATTAAACATGGCTGGACTTACGGTCTGAAAGAAGATCCTATCAATAAAAGAAGTCCTCATCTTGTCCCATACAATAAAGTTGATGAATCAATTAAAAAAGCCAACAGGTGAGAGAAACAGGTTCAGTCAATATTTATCAAAGGAGGTTAATAATGATATTTGTTGGGCATAATGGTAAAGTAATAAGAGTATCTTGAATTTCCATTGATTAATAATGTAAACAAACCTAATTTGTCATTCTGTTTATCTGGAAAGAAAATATGACATAAAAATACTCCTTAATAGATGGCTTTATACCAAAAGCTATATGAAGTGTAAAACGAACAATTTGTATTACCTGTACATACCTACTTTTAATAGAAAGCTTATCTTTGAGACTACTTATTGATAAAACAATCCTGCAAGATTATCGTATTTTATTCATTGTATGAAATTTTTCCAGAAATACAACTAGTGATACAGTAAAGACTTTGATAGCATATGGTTACAATCTAGAAGCACCAACAAGTGAAACTGGTGAAACAGCTCTGACTAGAGAATCACAAGAGAAAACAATACAAACCCGTACTTATAGAGCAGAATTAACTTACGCCGTTACATCAGGCAAATGGTAAACATTTTAACTCCTCCCTAAGTAGATTGAATAATGTTTTTTTCAAAAGAAATATATCTAGAAATGGCACTGTTTGATCTAATTTGAAAAACTGATGCTTCCCATGGTTATTGATTATATATTTATATTTACATTAGATATTATCTTTTCCATTTGACTAATTCATAAACACCATTGACACACATTTATTCAACTTTATAGTCCACCTTTGTCCTGATATACAATCATAACCACCATAGGGTAACAGTTTATTGCTTAAATAACACAAGTTTGTGTATATATCCATATTTAAGGACTTTGGATTGATTTTATTGAGTGATTTGTTATGTATGTATTTAGGTATTATGAAATGGATGTATTAACTCCTGGCTATATGAAGGTAGGATGGGCTAAACGTTCAGCTCAGTCAGGTGATGAACTTGGTCTAGATGGAAAATCTTATGTTTTTGATGGCTACTTGGTAAGACAGCACTTTTCTAAGTTACTTTTACCCTTACTTTTACAATAATCATGCTAGGAATGGTTTTTATCTGTGTTCTCTAAAGGAGTGTTTGGCCCAGTTACTTACCTGGTATAGTAAAATTAAAAAGTTAAAAAATTAGCTGAATTGGATAATTTTGGTTTTGTCAATTTAATTGACCAATTAAAGATGCATTATATTGTTAAATTATTATATAATGTGTTGTTGACTGACGTTGGTTAAAATAGATAAAAGTTCGTGAGAAGAGTATGTAAATTATTTGTTATATATAGGCACAGCTCTATGGAACAACAATCACTGGTTGAAGTTTATGAAACGTTTCGACATGTTTCCCTCACCCACCATTCTCAGGCTGCCTATATATCGTATTCATTTAACGACTTTAATTTATTTATTGTTTCCTTTCCCCTCAGTCACTGTCAGTGATTTCTCATTTCACTTTCAGTTAAATCTAAAGTCACTTTTAATTTAATTTCATGGTATCATTTCTCCCTTAATAGGCCAGAAAATGGAACCAGGGATCTGATGCTTATGGTAAAATCTGGCAAGTCGGAGATGTTATTGGTTGTATGTTAGATCTTCATGATAAAACTATTTGTAAGTATTGTAATTTGATTTGCACTACGTAGTGGTACTCATTCATCAAAGTTACTCTAAAACTTAAAGAAAAATGCCTCAAAGGTTTTAATTGAATGTAAGTCCTATTAAATATAACTATAAGTATATGATTTTTCAATCTATATTTTCAGCATTCTCTCTAAATGGTGAATTGATGATGGATTCACTTGGACAAGAAATAGCTTTTAGAGACATTGAACCATCTGAAGGTAATATATTGAATTATCTTATACATACACTGATATAGCAATTCTCTCAGTGTTATATGATAGGGGGAGAGAGAGCTGACTCTCAGAAACATTGGTTGTGGATCAGAATTTTGTAACCTTGAGAATTGAAACTCAAGCAGGGCTGTTGAATTATATGTAATTGCCAGTCATGTCTGATTACAGCTCTAAAATAGCTGGCTGCAATTTTGATCTTTAGGACATTTTCTATGCAATGTGTCTACTTTTCATGAAATTTTCATTAATTCACAATGAACTAAGTACTAAGAATGTGTTTCATTTTCGTGTTAAAATGTCTGGAAGTAATTTCTTAAATCAACAGCCTTGAACTCAAGACACCTTGTTACCTAGTAAACAGCATTCAAACTTCCTATCCTGTGGATCTACTTGACTGGTATAATAAAGTTATGATTTAATAGTGTTTTATATCAAATATAACTTTAATTAAAAAATTACTCTATTTGGTAACAGGTTTTGTTCCGGCCATGACACTAGGAGCTCATCAATCTGGTAGATTTAACTTTGGACAAGATGTAAACACTCTGAAGTATTTTACTTGCTGTGGTTTACAAGAAGGCTATGAACCATTCTGTGTGTAAGTTGGATGTACTTCGTTTGTTTGAACATTGAATTTTGTGCTTAACAGAATAATCTTTGTCTTATTTTCAAAGGGAAAATCTATTTGGAACTACATACTAGTTATATCTACTAAACTTTTGAGATGAAATGTTATTTCAGCAACATGACACGTCAGTTACCGTTATGGTACAGTAAAGAACAAGCTCTATTTGTTCCACTGGAGGCGGAGGATCCTCAGATACAGATAACTAGAATTCCAGGAGGCGCCAATGTCACACCATGTTTGAAAGTTCAGTCAAAGACTTTTGGTACTCTGGAGAAAGTGAAACTAGAATTCTTTAGACTCAGTCTTCCAGTCAAATGTAGAGACGAGTTCCTTTCTATGTAAGTGTTATTTCTGTTAAATACAATACATATTTAAGAATTAAATTGATACTTTCGTTAAATTTTCAAAACTTGAACAGTTCGTATGTGTTCTTGGAAAAAAAGAAACAACTATGCATAGCTTTAATCCTCGTAGCCTAACCCTTTAATGTATTTATGTAAAAATCAGTCAAAGGAATTTGTAAATTTAATTTCTATTCAAAACAGATATTTGAAATATTTTATTTTCTTCTTTAAAGAATTTTATACATGTACATATCTGAGGCTTAATTCTTAAAAGGCCTTATTTTTATATTGTATTAGCCAAGATAGATACTTAGATAATCTTTTATATGAACATATATCAGACTTGAGTTTTGAAATGTTTTTCTTAATTGAAAATTAATAATTATTTTTATATTGTATATTAGCCGTGAAAGACACTTAGCTCAAGCTGTATTAGAGAAGAGAATGAATCTAGAGAATATGAGAGGTAATAGGAGTGATATAGAAGAGGAAAACTTAACAGGTGTGGAAACTATTTCTAGTACGGCCGATAATTACAGTGATGCTAATATTAGTGATGCTAATATCAGTGATGCTTCTGTAGACCGTGGCAGTAAACTAATAGCAGGTAGAACTAATATACCTACCCCTTACTAAACTATTTATATAATTACTTCTTTATATTGTTACTATCTTATATTTTACACACATAATAACAATATACTAGGTATTTACATTAGAATTGGGTCCAATACACTAGGACATGGTCCTGTAATAAGGTCTAATACACTAGGACATGGTCCTGTAATAAGGTCCAATACACTAGGACATGGTCCTGTAATAAGGTCCAATACACTAGGACATGGTCCTGTAATAAGGCCCAATACACTAGGACATACACCTGTAAAATCTATTACTTGGTTAATGTTTGGTTTTTGTTCATCATTATGTGAAAATGTACAGTACGTGTATGTTGTAGTCCTTGTAATCTATTTTCATCTATGAAGAGCATTTCTCAAGTTACGTACTTAGTAACTACATTTTGGAATTCAGCTCAATTAAGTACTTACGCTTTATTTCTCTACTTCTCTATTTCTACATTCTATATGACGTGTAAAATGAAAGATATTCAATATATACCTGTAGAGCTTATAGTATTAGTATAATCCTGCTGCATGTCACCATTTACTCCTGTTTTGATATGATTATTCATATTCTCTCAATTTATATAGATAAAAAAAAGTCCAAATGATATAGCATTTTGAATGAAATTCTTTTTTTCACAGAACACCAAGTGACACTATGTAACCTACCAATCACTGGTCCCCATACATTTAAGCATGTTTTTTTCAATTAGATTAGTAATTCAGAATTTTGATATAGTATTGATAATATATTATTAATCAAATGAAAAAAATATATAATGAAATTTGTTTAAAATTTTTGATATAAAATGAAGTGTTTTGCATGTATAATAATGTATGTTTAAAAACAAAGTGTATATCTTTTGTCCAACTTCTATTCTGTTTTTATAACTTTTTTCTATGTCTTTTTATAAAATTAAAAGCTTGGAAAGCTGGTAAGAAAACTATTCTTTACAGAGAATTTGACTATAGATACCTGCAAGTCCCTATCACAAATTTTTGGGTTCTGTTTCTTTCCACACCTGTTGCTATGAATCAAATATTTTTATTTCCGATTTTTAGTCCTTTATTCTGTTCTTGTCCATTTAGAAATTTACTAGAATATCATGCTTATATAGGTCTAGATTATAATATATAAGAGCAAATATTTCATATTTTTATTTGAAATTCTACCTCACATTTCAGGAATAATTTAAACAGTCCATTGGATTGTTTTATGTACACACCTCTATCAAGTTCAGAACTTTATATTGTCAAGTTCAGAACTTTATATTATTAGGTTCAGAACTTTATATTATCAAGTTCAGAAGATTATCAAGTTCAGAGCTTTATATTTATATGTTGTTCAGAACTTTATATTATCAAGTTCAGAACTTTATATTATCAAGTTCAGAACTTTATATAATCAAGTTCAGAACTTTATATAATCAAGTTCAGAACTTTATATTATCAAGTTCAAAACTTTAAATTATTCTATGACCAGAACAATGCACACTTTTCAGTCAAGTTAAGAACTTTGTTTCCTTTTCTGGCAATTATTGGATTTTTCTCTCATTTCAATCAGTTTCTTTCATTGTAATATTCCACTAGAAGGCAGTTAGAACAGTCCTTCAATAGCTTCAATGAATAGCTGGTTTTTGGATCTGATTATTTTGTCTCAGATCTATACAATAGTCTTTTCTTATATTTTGAGAAAATATATTTCTCTAATATTTGAAAAACAAAAAAGATCACTTTAATTTCTTTCTTCATCATTGTGCACAAATGCCTGATTCTACAGAGTTCATTCCACAACATACCCATCTGTCAAAGAGTTCAATGCTTCTAGATTAATTTAGGTTTTGCTTTGCATGGTGTGTGCTTTATATTTTACTAACAGATTCACTAAGACGTATTGTGGATGGGAGTAATTTTAGTATAGAGAATGGTGTGCATGATGAATCTACCCCACCCCATCACAGCATGGATCTCAGTCGATTAGAAGACTCTATACCTGATGCTATACCTGAGGCCAGTAAGTTCTCCATGTTATCACTTCAGTTCTATAGTCTAGTTTATATTAGTGATTGCTTATATCAGCTGTTCACCATTATTAAGTTTATTTCTTTAGTTTTTCATAATTCATAGTTTCACAAGATTTAGGATATAGTTTCTTGAAGATAGATAGAAAAAAGAATGTAAATCAAAAATTGTCATTCCTAGATTATGAAGACAATTTCTAGTCTTTTTATGTGTATCAGGGACACGTTTAACTTCCATTTGTGACACTCATTTTCTTTGTCCAATGCCTGTGGTTTCTGCAATTCCTGGAGACTGGCATGGTAAAATGGTTACGGAAGCTGCATCATACCCGGTTAACTCATTCTAGAATTGGAGAAACCACAGGCATTGGACAAAGTATTTGAATGTTATAAATAGTTTAAAGCGAATTGATATTAAAAAATGCCAGAAATCCTCTTTACAATCCCTTAAATATCAATCAAATCTTTTTAAATCATTATCATAAGAATAGAGAGGGCTTATATAGGCGTAGCCTGCTGCCCAATCCAGTATAAATAAATATTGTTTATATAAAAAAAATCATAAGAATTTTTCTTCTTGAATATTTTATTGCACATGGATTTGGCTTCTATCTCACAATATGCAATGTCTGATGCACACATCATTGGTGAACAATTTCTTTCATCCTGGTTGTGGTTCTTATTCTATCTCTTTATTTTTTTCTACCATTTAATTAGACGAAGAAGATTTTGCTCCTAGTGAGATTGCTAACGGTGGTCCAGATCTTACACTCAGAAAAAGTAGGTTACAGTTAAAGATGCTCTTCTTATTATAACATGAAAAAACAATAAAACAAAAAGTGGTATTAAAATTCAATGTTAAAAAAACCCCAGGAATTTAATGCCTCTGAAAATATATGCTTCTGACATTCTCTTCAAAATTTGGCGTCCATTTTCTCCTTTAATTGAAAGCTACATTTTGACCCATTCATTTCAGCGTTCAATAGAGTGTTTGGAGAGAATGATAAGAGTGCTGCAGCCAAACGGAAAAACTACCGTCAGAGTATGAGTCAAGGTAAAGGTCATTCATTGGACGATACCAGTATTGGAGATCATTCTACTGCCAGTGGTACCATGAAGACAGCTGCTAGTGAGTCAAATCTAATTGGGGATGGTTCCTTTTTGTCATTACCTAATAAAGGAAACAGTGGCTCCAAGCTCTCCCTACTTGCTGATAAAGTTGTGGGAAAAGCCAAAGCTGCTGTTGTGGATAAGAAAAAAGATAAGAAGAAATCAGCAGGAAAGCCATCCTTTACTTCCATATTTAGAAAATCAAAATCTCGAGATCCATCACCAAGTAATCTGAAACCTAGATCCACCCGCTCAACAGAATATTCCAGTCTGGATCGCAAAGTTAGTACGTCTAAAGCTATGAGAGATCATCGAAGATCACCAATGAAAGGAAATAGTCTGCCACCTGGTGTCAGAATCATTGATTCAGAACTAGACAGTTTATCTGCTGGAAGAGATATGGACATGGAAGGAGATTTCGTTCCTTTTGAATTCCATGATGCTCTAGAAAAACATGCAATGTTTAGAGATTTCAGTTTGGATTCTGCAGACGGTCATTCTGATGCTGAAATGAGTGAAATAAATGCCATCGCTGAGCAAATTGAAGAATACCATTATTCAGTACGCATATTCCCGGGACAAGATCCATCACAAGTATTTGTTGGTTGGGTGACACCAGACTACCATTTCCATGAAACAGCTTTTGACACTAAAAAGATTCGTCATGTTATTGTTTCTACATTGGATGTTGATTATAGACTGAGACACAGGTTAGACATTTATTTATTATTTCATAAGTAACTTAGTAGATTATCATATGCCCCAAACAGTATTTGTTTCTCAAGGCTGATTTAAGCTCAAAACTTTTCTGTGATTTTGGTATTTTGCGCATGCTTGAACGACTGAATGGATTATTGTGGGCACATATCACAAAATACACCTCTGGGACTTTATTCTCAAAAACCTAACTGAGATAAATCTCAATTTTAAGAAATACAGTAATACAATTGGATAATAAAACAAAATTTGAATTCAATTTTGGTCATTGACCAATCAAATGACTTTAACACTAAAGTTACGCTTTGATAATAAAGCCCCTGGTATTGACTAGGTCAATATGACCTCTTCCTGAACATGCCATTAACTTCAATCATGTACCAGTACTACCAATTATATTTCAGTGTAAGTCGTAAGAATTGTTATATTGTGTCTGCTGGTGATTTACAACAGAGATACGCTGGTGCTAATCAAGATGTATCTGGTAAACGTTCTTCACCAGGTCTTGTTATTGGATGTTTAGTGGATTGTGCTACAGGTCTGCTCAGTTTTACTGTTAATGGCAAGGAAGTGGCTAACAAGTTCCAAGTAGGTCTTCGATATTTTTAGCCTATTTTAATGAAATATTTTAAAATAATGTGAAATCATATGAAAATTTTAATATTGAAATATATGCAAGAAAATAATCAGATCACATTTGGAAAATTATGATTTAAATAAGAGTGTACACTGTTGTGTAATCCCACATACACTGGAACCGCATAATAATGTCAGATAAGCGAAAGTATCGGAATACTCAGAGAATAACATATTAAGAAGGAAATGACTCAGGACCAGAAAAAGATGTTAGTTTACACAGATATTGAAGAACACATTGTATACTGTATATTATTATGTTCTCTTTATTTCCAGGTTGAACCAGGAACTAGGTTATTCCCTGCTGTTATTGCTGAATCAACAATAAAAGAAATGTTCCAGTTTGAACTTGGTAATACTAGAGTAAGTGTTGATAAAAAGGTTTCATACAAAGTTATAGGGTAAATGAGGAATTCAAATGAGTCTTACTAGCTGTTGCATATGCATCTGGACACTAACAACTTCTATTTCCAGTGGAATTTTTGTCATCTGATACCTGTAACTGTTATAATTCCACCTGTAAAACCCCATGACCAGGCTATGGAATGGTCCTTAAGGAATGTAAGCATTGAGTGACTACAAATATTAAAATCATCTAATTCTGTGTCAAATACATGCACATATCTTACCTTTCCAGACATCTCTACCATTGTCTGCTGCTGTATTCAGAGGACCTAAATCTATACAACCAATGTGTCCTACCAGATTAGATGTACAGATATTAAAGACTAGTTCGTGGGCTAGGGTACCTAATATATCACTAGGAGTACAGACATTGAAACTCTCCGATATTAGAGGCTGGAGTATGCTGTGTGAAAATCCAGGTAAAAGGCGTTTTTGTGGATATTCTCGTAACTTATATGTTCTTCATTATATTTTGACCTTAAGTTTATTATTAAACAAATTGATATTCCATCAGCAGCCTTATCCGCGAAAACTTCACAGAAATAAAATCCAGATTTTAAAAAATACAGAAATCTAATTGGATAATGAAACTTCTAGTGATTGAGCAATCAGATGATTAGAACAATGAAATCGTTAAGTTAGGCTTTCAACAATAAGGTCCCTGATTTATTGCTATTAATTGTAAATGTTTAATCATGGTTTGTGTGTAAGATATACTAGTTCTGTTAAAATAGAAATTTGAAACTGTTTTTATTATAGTACCAATGTTAGCTGTTTATATACCAGAAGAAGATAGATGTTTAGATGTTTTAGAATTGATAGAAAATGATCATCTGCTAAAGTAAGTTCTTCTTCGTGGTTTTATTTGAGTATGTGTTCGTTAAAGAGGAAATATTGTGGTAAGAAGAAAATTGAAAAATCAGACCTTATTATTCTTAAAAGAGAATTGTTCAAATTTAAATTATTTCTGATTGATTTTATTACAGTTTCCATGCTAAGACACTAGAACTGTATCAAGCTGTATGTTCCCATGGTAACCATCGTGTTGCTAGTGTATTGATACAGCATATTGATGAAGGACAACTTATGTATTGTATTCAAAGTGAATGTAAGTATACATAATGATACAAAATTATGACTCTTTTAAAGTATGAACTTTTCTTGTATTTTTCTGTAGGGTCTGTTTTCCAGACAAAACACAGGCTAATAAACTATGACCTCCATATTTATTAAGGCACTTCAAGGGAAATAACTCTCATTACAGATATATTTTTAAGACTACAATATTTCAATATGACAGTAGTGAATATTATAAGCCCAAATATTATCTTGTTTTTTTTTTTGAGGTACAGACAATTCCCCAATTTAAATTCCTCAAAACATAAAAGGCACAGAAAAAAACAAGAATAGCGGGGATTTCTACTGTATAGTCTTCACCACCATCAACTAATGAGCAGTTAGTTTGTTAGAATGCTATATATATATGATCAGAAATAAAATGTCATTTTATATTCATGTATTTCAGCTCTATCAGGAACCTTAAGAAATTCATTCAATGATTTATTGATATCAATGCATCTTGATAGTCATTCTAAAGCCAGGTAAGGGAGACAACAATCTTTGTATCAGCTTCACTGCTTCTGTAGCACATGCAGTTAGAGCCTTAGTTCTCTACATGACAGCAATCACTTGTTTACAAACAAATGATGTCCAGTGTATCAACACTGAAACAAGTTCATAATAGTCTACTAAATTTAAAAAATATAATCAAAGTTTGTTTTTAAATTAGAATGAGTCAGGTATAGTATCATGATAATACATAAGTAATATCCAGTGGTTTATATTTACTGTCATCTGCCAGGCTGTGTTCCAGTCAATGATTTTGACGACCCTCCTTACCAAGAGTTTGTTATCAATGACCATTGTTATATTGTTTTACAGAGTGATAACAGAGAAAGAGTTTATTATACCACTGTTACCACAGAGTAAAAATCTCTCTTTATATCGTACAAGAAGCCCACGCTCTGAAGAATATAATATCATACATCAAATACCAGCTATGGAAGACTCAGTTTCTATTAGACCTATGTTAGCCATTACAAGCAAAGAAATAGAAAATAGGTTTGTTCATGTTTTCTCACAAAATATAAAACAAAGTTTAAGAATACTGTCAGAAGTAAGCAAGATGCAGAGGACTGGTTTTTGACTGTTGAAAGCAAAAACATTGTTAGTTCTTATAAGCAGAACACAGTGGAAATTGTTTAAAAGTACGTTTTGTCTAGGGATTTCAACAGATGTCCTGGAAAAAACGGTCCAGGTTTTAAGGTCAAAATTGGGCGTCCCGTCCTAAAAAATATTTTGTTCCTAAATGTCCCGGTTTGGTAAAAATGAAAATTTCTTGATCTAGATTTGTATAGAAAATATATATATATATATAAATGTTTTATCACATTTCTAGTCTTATTATATCGGTCAGGAGTTTAAAAACAAAATTTTTTCCTGCATCTTACGCCTCAATCAAACCTTGAGAACACCATTTATATTGGTATAAAATAAGGCAAATCTCACTTTGACATGCTCGCTTTTATCACCAATTTTAAAAAAAATTCCTTGGGCGGGCCCCAACACCAGGCCCTCCATGCTTCCGGCGCCCATGTCGCCTCCAGACGTTGCGCTGTTCTGTGGCACTTGAATTAGCACCTTGGGTGCTCAATGTCCTAGTTTGCTTCAAGCCATATCTGGTAACCCTAGTTTTGTCTCACATGTCCACAAGGTTCAAATATTATTATAAGTCTGTTGTAAGCATTGTACTTTACAGAGAATATTATATGTAAATTAATACTTAGCAGTATGGTTTAGTTAAGGTAGGCCTATTAATACAAGCAAACAAAATTTGGGTATAAACTTGTTCTAACAAAATGTTCTCCTTTACACATATTAAGATGATATTTTCAGATTGACTAAAGATGGTAAGGACAGTACAGCACCATATTTCCCTATGGCTAAACTCAAGGCTTACACTATGAGAGCTCTAACCCATGCTGTTCAAGTTGGCGCTGCCCATATTAGAGATCCGATCGGTGGAACTAATGCTAATCTTTTTGTGTAAGTTTTCAACATTTTCCTTCAGTTTCCTTGGCCGTGGTATTTATTTCTTACAAATAACTGCAGAAACTGTTTCTCGGTGCTCTGTATTAGTGCTCTTTTGTCAATGTACCGTAACTAAATTGAAAATTCAAGTCAACAAATTAACAGGTGTTTTTGAACTGTTTAAATTTGTATTATGTACTATCAGATAATAAGTTTGTATTTGCCATTGTATGAGGTCACAGTGATTGACACGTTAATAAGATCAAGCACATTCAAGAAGTTCACCAAATAAACCTACAGTCTGTATTGCATCACTGACATTAAACTAATGTAACTATTGGTTACATTCTCTCTTATGATAAAGAACATAATGAGAGATTAGTTATGAGTTGTACCTAATTATCATGTTTATTTTCAGACCACTATTAAAGATCTGTGATCACCTATTAACTATGGGATTATTAGATGATGATGATTTAAACCAGTTATTATGTTTATTGGATCCAAAAATATTTGATGATCATCAGATGAACAGTAAGTTTACCTCTGTTGTTAAAAAAAGGCTAAGTTTGAGTCAAATTGCAGTTGAGGAATGTGATATTTGTTACAGAAGCACAAGCTATATGGATATACTATTTCTGACATTTATTATCTCAACGTTTCACATGCTCATACAGGCAGCATTATCAAGAGAAATAAATAACAAGACTAACAATATATAAAGTAAGTAACTGAGTAACAATCAACAGGTTCACAATCTATACTCCGGCATCACCTATCTGCTGTATACCTCAGAGTAGATTACTGTGAAAGATAAGGACTGGTAAACAGGTGTCCAGTATGGAATACAATGTCCTCAATATTCTGATATTTATTACAGTGATTGGAAGCCATGGTCTATTAAACATGAAACTATCAGAACCAGTTAAACTAGAGGTGTGCCATATCTTACAACATCTATGTGCCATCCAACTACGTCATCGAGTTGAAACTATATCATCGTTCTCGGAGAACTTTGTTGGTAATTGTCAAAATGTAAGTAGAATTTTCATTGGTTGTAGGGTGATAACAGGACCCCCTTTCTCAAAGTTTAAAAAAAAATATATTCTAGATTTTCAGAATACAGTAATGTGATTTGATAATCAACAAAATTGGCCAATCAGATGAATGAAACACCAAAATAAGTATAAGTTGAGCTGGGGCCTTATTCTCAAAAACTTGAGATGATTTTAATGATTGACTACAATCAGATGACTGGATTAGGCCTCTAGAGAGTAATACCTTGACAATATTGATTTAGCATGAGGTAAAAATGAATATCAAGTGTAATGACACTTACTCACATTCTTATCTAATGATATTCATTAGTAATGTTTTAGATAAGATAGTTTCTTGCATATCTCTTGATATTCTTCATTCAAAAGACATGAAAAATGTGTACTGTAAGGCTAGAAATTAATGCATCAACAAATTAATGCGACATGGGGTATAGAGACTAAAATGCGAGTACAAATTAATGCTATCCGCGATAGGTGTCGCATTTTTTAATATCATAAAAAAAAGAAAATGGCTTTCAGGAAATTGACAGCTGGGGTGGAAAAAAGCCGGAATTCTACAAGTGTTTAATGAATGAAGACATGAACAATGATCAAGATTTTATCATTAAATAGTCAAGTGTGAAAATCTTTTGTTTTTGTAATGTCATTGATTACTAATCAGCTTCAAATTTAGAGATAATTACCTAATACTTAATCCCGTCCGGTCTCAATTTAAATACTTGGATACTTAATTCACTTGGAAATATGTATTTAAAAATGCGGATATCAAATTAATGCGATCGTGAATAGGTCGCATTTAACGCATTAATTTCTATCTCGCAATAATTTGTAGCCTTACAGTATATATCCAAATCATTATGTTCAAAGACAATCTATTTTTTTGAAGGATCAATTGAGAAGATATAATGCTATCAAACAGGCTGATCTACCATCTTCTGTTACTGCTAAGAAAACTAAAGAATTCAGATGTCCACCTCAGGAACAGGTAAGGAAATGATTTGAGCCAGATATAGAAAGATGCAGATGTGTGTATTCGTCTTTGTAAATCTTTCACTTTTCTCAAATTAAATTTGGCAATGTATCACCATATTTATGCTGAAATGGCCCGCTTTGAGAAACTAAAAGCTAAAATTTTTGATAAGTTGTAATTGTTTGCAGTCTTAAAGGGTATGATACTCTAGATAACTAAAATAATCCAGTGTTTAACCCCACACTTTACCATATTTCTAGATGCGAGCTTTACTGGCATTTAAAGAAGAAGAACCAGTAGAAGGAGTTGAACCATGTCCCTGTGATGAAGATATCTGTGATTTATTACGAACCTTCCATACTGAATTACGAAAACATTGTGCCATGCCAACTCTGATAGAAGAAGAGGTACCAGTAGTGGATGCTCCCCCACAACCTTCTGTCAAAGAGAAACTTCTCGCTTTAGTATGGAAAGTTAAAAATGAAAATCAAGGACAGTCAGGAACTCATTTTAAGAAGCCTGGTAAGTCTTGCATCTTCAGTTTAAATCTTAAATCTTCAGCAATTTAATTGGTATGGAGAATCTTTTACTTGCAGCTTTGTTGTCCTTCACATGCCCATATACTTTAACTAAGTTTAAGTTTTAATCAGCTTCTCTGAATTATACAGTCTTTTTCTCAGAAACCAAAGAAAAAACATACAATGATTTGATTGGATAATAACACTAAATCTTAAACTGATTGGAGAGATTGTCCAATCAGATGACTGGAATGCTAAAATCATGCAAGTTATGTTTTCGAGAATAACGGCACAGTTCTCAAAATGATCTAGACCTATTCTGTGATTGCTCTGATAAACTGCGGTTCTGTCGGTTTTATGAGATGATATATTCTTGATATTTGTAGATTCCATCCAGAAGTTAGTAACAGATACTGTGGTACGTTGGGCTCAAGAAGATTTTATCTCTAGTGCTGATTTAATTAGAGAAATGTTCAGTTTATTACACAGACAATATGATGGTATTGGTGAGGTAGGTAGTAGTCTTCAACACTAGATAACAACACCTGGTGTCACTTGAATATTAGGATATTTCAATACATAGAAATCATAAAGTATTCACCTTAGGTTTCAAAAATCTGTTATTCATGTAGATATATTAGTATAAATCCCTAGTTTATACAAGAGAACTTGATGAGATGTATCAAATGTTTGATAACACTGGAGCTTCTCTGTCATGTCATTTGACAAGATTCACCTCAGCATTTAGGTCTTTATTTTCCTCAGTATTGCCTTTCCCTCCAATTTGTCTCTCTGTTTCACAATTGTGTTACAAAATTCTCCTCTGCTTATCTACTAAGAAATGGTTATGATGAAGAAGTTTGTATCTTTCTGTTATTTTAGTTAATGGCAGCTCTAGAGAAGACATATGTAATAAGTTGTAACAGTGCCAATGATATTAATTTACTGTGGAAATCACTGGGTATCATAAGATCTTTACTATTAGTACAAGTTGGTCATGCTGAAGAAGAACTTCTTAAAAATAGTTTACGGTAAGATATTTGTTATTTACTATATATTCAATCATACCAAGTAAGTTTTGCATTGATTGAAATATTTTTGTGTGCATTGATTGAAATATTTATATTGTATTTCTTCAAAATGTAAATGAAATAATATTATTATGTGAAAAAGAAAAAAAGTTCTTCAATATGTGGACTCTCTTCATCTCACTTGACAAGATCTTTTGTGATAATAATACCTTTTAGGTTTAGGAATTCAAGATGAGAAACCCTTGTTGGAAGTTTTTCTTCACAGAAATTTCTTCAACTAATTTCAGATGATTAATCATACCTTATATTTGATCTATACCTATCTAATTGTGATTGTTTCGTTTGTTTAACGTAAATAAATATCATTGTCTTTCTTAATTAAGTCTTTAATCATCGCTGGAGTGACACGATTCGCTCAATAGTTTATTTTTATCGTCTGCTTTTACCCCCCGCATAGATTTACCGACTAGTATTGTCTCTCAACGGAAATGAAAAAAATGACGGCGTGAACCATGTGTATCATATCTGATGAATAATTAGGAAAACAATGGATTATATTAAAACCCAGTTATTCCGGTAACCGTATTTATATTCAGGCAAGACTTGATTACGTATTGAGGCATGTCATCAAGCATGACAATCAATTGTTCCTACTATAAAAGCCATCCAAAATGCTTGGCCCGTGAACATTATTTTGGTCTCTTCTTCATAATTTTCCATTTTAATAACAATTATTAAGTAAGTTTTGTTTTGATCAAAATATTTGCATATATTGAATATTTATATTTTATTTCTTCATATTAAAATATAATTAATTTTTAAAAAAATTCTTCAATATGTGACTCTCTTCATCTCAGTCAACAAGATCTTTTGTGATAATAATACCTTTTAGGTTTAGGAATTCAAGATGAGAAACCCTTGTTGGAAGTTTTTCTTCACAGAAATTTCTTCAACTAATTTCAGATGAATAATCATACCTCATATTTGAAAATAAATACTGAACTCCATTATGTATCTTGTTACTCTAAAAAAGTTACTTTGCATTAATTGGTCTTCAATAGCCTAATAGGTGCAGAAGGGTAGGAAGTAAAACTCCATTCATTTCATTCCATTTATTTGAAATGTAACTAAACTTTGTCTGAAAATAATGCTAACTTAATTTTCAGTGACCTTATGGATAATAAAGTATTTTTCCAACATCCTGATCTAATGAGAGCTTTATGTGTTCATGAAACTGTCATGCAGTTGATGGTGAATACGTTAAATAAAGCCCAACAACAGCAACAAGCAGCAGCTAGTAGTGCTGAGGCTACTGGTGGACGTCAATCTATACCTACTTCATCAACTAGTGATAGTCTGATTAAACAAAATAAGGTTATTTTTTTTTTTTTACACTTCGAATTCTTAATGGTCCCATAGTCTTATCTGAACTTCATTTTTTGTTTACTTTTTTACTAAGGCTGGATTAGAAGAGTATTGAATGAAAAAAGTTTATTTTTCAAACCTATCAGCTCATGCCTCTTTAAATTAAGACCAACCTAGCCTTCTTCCCTACCTTGTCTATTTGGTGACTGTGATATTTAACACTAAAACATCACAACTCATTCTGTGATTTGTGTTTCAGGATGCTGCAGCTGAGATGGTGGTAATGTGCTGTAGATTTTTATGTTACTTCTGTCGTACGAGTCGTCAAAATCAACGAGCTATGTTTGAACATTTGAGTTATATGTTAGAAAACAGTTCTATGTTGTTAGGTAAACCATTACATTATATCATAAATTCCCATAACAGAAGAAAACAATTCAAAATATATTCTATTGTCCTGTTGTCTAACATTTCAGCCAAAAGCCTTCTGAAGAAATACTTAAAGTAGTCTATGATGACATTTTTCTCTTCCTTCTATTACTTATCCAAACCTAAACATTAGACGACAGGACAATAGTCTTTATTTTTATACGTTAACATATTCTTAATCAGTATAAAAACTAACAAGGGAGATAACAGTGTAATCTAATCTGAGCTGATGATTTTCATATGTTTCTAATATGTTTTCTAATATGTTTTCTAATATGTTTTATGTTTTCTTATATGTTTTTTAATGATTTCTAGCAACATATTCAATCCCATTCTATAGTAATTTATCCTGAATGACCATGTAGCTTGTAGTTACTGGAAAGGGTTACTATAATACAGTGATACAAGTAATTTTACTGCAGAAATATATTTTGAATAATGATTCTATTATATATATATATTACAGCTCGACCATCATTGAGAGGTTCGTGTCCGTTAGATGTTGGATGTTCATCTTTAATGGATAATAATGAACTAGCTCTGGCATTACGTGAAGCTCATCTAGAGAAAATAGCCATCTATCTAGCTCGTTGTGGATTACAGAGTAATTCAGAACTGTCAGGAGAAAGGCTATCCTGATGTCGGCTGGGATCCTGTAGAGGGAGAGAGATTTTTAGATTTTCTCAGATTCTGTGTCTGGGTTAATGGTATGGACATATTCTTAATACTTTCAGAAACTAGATCACAGATTAAAAAAAACCCATATATTAATAATCCTAATCACAAAATGACACTCGAAATCATATTTTCAATAAGTAGGTAGCAGTTAAGGAATTCTTCACTTGAGGAAAAACAAAAATTATTCAATATATATAATAAAGTGAGGGAGTATTCATGTTGAAAGGGGTTTTGCCAAGGAGGGTTTTAGGAGTGCTTGCACAATTAATATGCCACTAGGTATGAATTTAAAATTAATGATACTCGACTGAGCTGTACCCTTTATAGAGAAAAGTCAAATGTTCTTTTAAAACATGCTGAACTGTATATTTGAATCTGCTTTTTCCAGAGTTAAAGCACTTCCTTGCAAAAAATCAAAACATAAAACATATGGACAATCATATTACAGGTGAAAGTGTAGAAGAGAATGCTAACCTTGTTGTAAGATTATTGATTAGAAGACCTGAGTGTTTAGGACCAGCTCTACGAGGTGAAGGTGGTGGTTTATTGAGAGCTATTAAAGAAGGTATCAGAATGTCAGAACAGATTGCTGCTAGTCGAGATGAATCGTCCAGTAATTTCCTGGCTGCTATGAATGATGATGATGATACTGGTGGCAACTATCTCTTCCAGAGGTTAGTTAGATCTTAATTGGCTTTTTCTTCATTATATCATCAATGAAAGTCCTGACTTATAATTCAGATACATTTTATTCCAAGATGAAGCTGTTCATACTTCTAAAAATTACAAATATTTTCCTAAGGAAGAAAGACAGACAGAAATAACTATATGGTAACTATAAGGATAACATAAGGATAACAACTGTTTGCTGTGACAAGGATCCTGTCTACCATCTGGTCCTTGGACAAATCTCTTGGCATTGATCTTTCCCAGATTATCTATACCCATTTAGAGCTGATGTAGCATACAGGGGTAAAATATGTTAATGGATGTTACACATGCTCACATATGATTTATTATATCATTAATGAAAGTCCAGAGGGATTATTGAGATATTCCATCTAAGATGAAGCTTATCATACCTTTATATACCGTATTACAAATATTGTCATTATTGTGTTAAGATTAAACTTATCCCTGCTCTTTCGTAACCTTGTGTTCCCAGGAAGTACAAAGTCGCAGCATCTTTGATATCAAAACTTTATAATTTGGGTTCAAAACTTATGATATTTTGTTAGTGTCTACAGCACACAAAACATGCTGTATGGTATACAAATTGTTATCTTTATATTTTCAGTAAATATGATTTCTCCACTCTACCACCTGAAGATGATGAGGATTATATTGATATGGGAGGAGCAATAATATCATTCTATGCTAGTTTAGTGGATCTGTTAGGACGATGTGCACCTGATGCTGAGACTATTAAAGCTGGAAGAAGTGATTCAGTAAGAGCTCGGGCTATATTAAGAAGTTTAGTATCCATGGAAGATCTTGAAGGAGTTCTGTCTCTAAGATTTATTTTACCTATAGCTGATCCAAATGCTGGAGAAGAAGGTCAGTTGAATTTGCTTATTTTTAACCAATTTTCATCTCATATAGTGCAATCAAAGCATCACATTTTATAATTGAAATTCTGGATTTGATTATGATTGATTAGTTGTTTCTTACCCAGTTATTGTCTCCTATTTATCCAGTTAGGGTTTCCTCTTATTTATCCAGTTAGGGTTTTCTCCTATTTATCCAGTTAGGGTTTCCTCCTATTTATCCAGTTAGGGTTTCCTCCTATTTATCCAGTTAGGGTTTCCTCCTATTTATCCAGTTAGGGTTTCCTCCTATTTATCCAGTTAGGGTTTCCTCCTATTTATCCAGTTAGGGTTTCCTCCTATTTATCCAGTTAGGGTTTCCTCCTATTTATCCAGTTAGGGTTTCCTCCTATTTATCCAGTTAGGGTTTCCTCCTATTTATCCAGTTAGGGTTTCCTCCTATTTATCCAGTTAGGGTTTCCTCCTATTTATCCAGTTAGGGTTTCCTCTTATTTATCCAGTTAGGGTTTTCTCCTATTTATCCAGTTAGGGTTTCCTCTATTTATCCAGTTAGGGTTTCCTCCTATTTATCCAGTTAGGGTTTCTCTTATTTATCCAGTTAGGGTTTTCTCTTATTTATCCAGTTAGGGTTTCCTCTTATTTATCCAGTTAGGGTTTCCTCTATTTATCCAGTTAGGGTTTCCTCTATTTATCCAGTTAGGGTTTCCTCCTATTTATCCAGTTAGGGTTTCCTCTTATTTATCCAGTTAGGGTTTTCCTCCTATTTATCCAGTTAGGGTTTCCTCCTATTTATCCAGTTAGGGTTTCCTCCTATTTATCCAGTTAGGGTTTCCTCCTATTTATCCAGTTAGGGTTTCCTCCTATTTATCCAGTTAGGGTTTCTCCTATTTATCCAGTTAGGGTTTCCTCTATTTATCCAGTTAGGGTTTCCTCCTATTTATCCAGTAAGGGTTTCCTCCTATTTATCCAGTTAGGGTTCCTCTTATTTATCCAGTTAGGGTTTCCTCCTATTTATCCAGTTAGGGTTCCTCTTATTTATCCAGTTAGGGTTTCCTCTTATTTATCCAGTTAGGGTTTCCTCCTATTTATCCAGTTAGGGTTTCTCCTATTTATCCAGTTAGGGTTTCCTCTTATTTATCCAGTTAGGGTTTTCTCCTATTTATCCAGTTAGGGTTCCTCTTATTTATCCAGTAAGGGTTTCCTCCTATTTATCCAGTTAGGGTTTTCTCTTATTTATCCAGTTAGGGTTTCCTCTTATTTATCCAGTTAGGGTTTCCTCCTATTTATCCAGTTAGGGTTTCCTCTTATTTATCCAGTTAGGGTTTCTCTTATTTATCCAGTTAGGGTTTCCTCTTATTTATCCAGTTAGGGTTTCCTCCTATTTATCCAGTTAGGGTTTCCTCCTATTTATCCAGTTAGGGTTTCCTCTTATTTATCCAGTTAGGGTTTCCTCCTATTTATCCAGTTAGGGTTTCCTCCTATTTATCCAGTTAGGGTTTCTCCTATTTATCCAGTTAGGGTTTCTCTTATTTATCCAGTTAGGGTTTCTCCTATTTATCCAGTTAGGGTTTCCTCGTATTTATCCAGTTAGGGTTTTCTCTTATTTATCCAATTATTTTGTCTCTTATTTATTTAATTTTATCAAACTCTTTGTTATTGACTCATTTTATTAAAGAGTGAAGGATTTGTATATTTATTAGTATTCAATTTGATTTATATGTAATTTCTATGTATTTATTTATGATACAGATGGAGGTGGTGGTTTACCACCTGGATTATTACCAGCTCATAAATCAGCTGTGGTATTATTCTTAGAACGTGTTTATGGTGTGGATGATCAGACTACCTTCTTCCGTTTATTGGAAGATTCCTTCTTACCTGATCTTCGTGCTGCTACAACTCTTGATACAGTGAGTTCTATTTCTGCTTGTGATATTTAAACTTTCTTAATATTACTATGCAACAATAAGCCTGCATTGTTCTTTAAAGGACATTTGCAGCAATTTAATGTACCGTAAATGTAATGTGATGTAAACATCAATGTATGGAACAGTATTTCAACACTGTCAATTCAAGATGTATTTCATTAACTCATGATCAGTTTCCTCCTGATATGTGCCCAGAAATATACTGTTGATGAGACATCAATACAAACCAGTTTACTCAATTCTACAAATTCTGTTGTGTTTTACAGGCTGCAGCCAGTGAAAGTGATATGGCCTTAGCTTTAAATAGATATCTATGTACCTCAGTTTTACCATTATTAAAAGATAATAGTCAATATTTTAACAATGCCGACCATGCCTCACCATTATTAGATTCTACCTTACATACAGTATATAGGCTGTCTAAATGCCGTACATTGACTAAAAATCAACAAGAAACAGTCAGTGACTTCCTGGTATCTTTTACTCAGTAAGTTTTCCAGTAATTTATCACATTTGAATGACTATGGTTATTTTACATTGAAAATATTTCTAATAACTAAAAGTTACCACTTCCGATAAAGTCCCATATAAATCAATATATGGACCATTGGATATTTTGATCTTTGGGTGTCCACAGCTGCTTTTTGTAAATATACTTCTGTAACCTCAAGTTTTCTTTTCTTTAAACAGACAATTACGTCCACCATTGATGACACGTCTGCTAAAGAAACTGACAATTGATGTACCAGCTTTATCGGAACATGCTGTAGTTCCACTCCGTGTAAGTTGATATACATCATTTTAATTATATTAGTTGTTCATATAGACTCTATAATAAATTAACATACTGACTTGATTATTGATATAATATTGTCTGCGATATGAAAGAAAGAAAAGAAAGAAACATATATTTTACAAGGATAATAACTTAGATTCACAGTTAAGGATTTAACTTAACTGGTCCTTAGCTAAACCTCTTAAGGTTTGTCTTTCCTAGATTATCCATACTCATTTCAAGCTATGTCGACTGGAATTATGTGTGAAGATGACATATTGAAGGTCATCAGACTTAAGATTATGATCAGAAACGATGCAAATGATGTCATGTAAATACCAACGTTCTAACTGTGCTTTATCGACTACCCATCTGCTTAGTTTTATGATGATTATTTTGAAAGGGTGTTATTATCTCTATATTTACAGTTATTGACCTATCATTATGAGAGATGTGGTCGGTATTATGGTAGTGGTGGTGGTTGGGGAGCACATGGTACAGCTAGTGAAGAAGAAAAACGATTAACTATGATGTTATTTAGTGGAATGTTTGATTCTCTCGCTAAAAGGGTAAATATTTCTTTTCCATTGACTTGGTGGACCAGAGTCTGAAATGAAATTTTTTTAGCACCTTTATAAATGCACAAATCAGATTGACTATTCTTGGTTAAGGTAGAACGAAGATTTGGAAATCGCTATTTGTAGTCTTAAGTTAGTAAATGTATATTTTGTGTTTAATGTTTAACCTTTAACAAAGGAGTCCCAGTGAATTTAATGCTTGCTATTTAACCCGAAGGTTCAATATTATGGTTTAGACAATAAACTGAGGCATTGTGTGCTACGATATGTATGTTGAAGATTCTTTGACTCTTGGAAATTGTAAAAAGATTAGACTAATGCAGCAGTCTTTGCAGTGCATAGTATTGGACATCTTCATTAGCAATGAAGGGCATAAAACAACATTTTATTTCATTTGTTTATATTTTTAGGCTTACGACCCTGAGTTATTCTCTAAGGCTCTTCCATGTTTATCAGCTATTGGTTGTGCCTTGTCACCTGACTATACATTGAGTCATAATGCCGATAGTTGGTATGGACAGTCCAGTGTAGATATTGATGGTACTTATACACCACAACCTGTTAATACTACCAGGTAATCTATTACTATACCTTCCAATTGTATATTATAGTATTCTTATTATGATATCACGGTTCGGGTAATAACAGATATCTTTATACACTTATATTAATAACGCAATACAATTTTATTGACCTTTATATTGTTGTAGGGTCAACTTAAACCAACAACTGGAAAATACAACATCTAAGTTTGCTGAACATTTCCATGACTCCTGGGCTTTGAAAAAGGTAATGATATTTCTAGTTTCTTACCCTAGCAAACTTTACCTAATTGCACACTGCATGTGTTACCCATTTCTATTAGCTCATTAGGTACAGAAGACTGTAACGTAAACTTCATTCATTTCATTTCTGAAATATTATTATTGGTCGGTAACGGCTTCGTGAGCAAAAATATGAGTTAAAAGACAGAGTATAACAGACATTGATTGAAGTTGTTTCTGAATACATTTGATATTTATTTATAGGTTGAAAGTGGTTGGGTATTTGGAAGTAGATTTGATGAAGAAAAGAAGACACATCCGATATTAAAACCATACAACCTACTGGATGAAAGGGTAGGCTTTATTTTAACATAAAGATAGTTACATTGAACATGGTAATCAAATATATTCGTTTACAGTTTATTCTTACCTTTATATTGTACAATTCCATAAAATGCTAGTTAGGCATGCGAAGTTTTTGTTATGTTGTTTCGAATATGGCGCTCAATAAATGTGTAAACAATATAAGTGTTTTAAGTGAAATTTAACAGAACATTATATCAAGTAAATCATTTTTGATTGAAAGAATTTAGATGAGAAGGTTTTTCAATAGAATACCAACTTTTATCATTTGTTGAAATCCAAATCAATCCTGTATGACAAATCTTTAAATAGTGTCATTTCTTAGTATGAAATGCTGGAAAAAAAAAACTAATTAACAATTTTTCTGTGATATCAACCTCTAAATATTAATTAAGGATAATTGTATTTTATATTTATTCATCTTTTTCAGGTTAAAGCTAAATACACTACACCAATGAAAGAAACATTAAAAGCAATGATAGCGTGGGGCTGGACATTAGAACAAGACCAATCTCGTTTCTCTACCAATAGAGATAGTATTAAACGAAGAGCCTCCAAGGCAAATGTGGTAAGGGATGGTCCACTGAAAGTATATGTACTCCAGGTCCATGGGACAGGGATAATGTATTCATTGCTGCACAAATTGAATTATAGAATTTTTTAGAAATTTACGTTAAAGTTTATGCACTTATTTCTTTTTCAATCTTTATTTTGATTTAAAATTTATTAAAAGTTTCGTTTTCACAAAAGTTTGTTTTATTAACCTGACTTGTTTATATTCTGAATTACTAGGCAACCAGTATCCAGACCTTAGTACATTATTTTTGGTTGGAAATGCCCTGAGTGTTTTCCTGCTTGTATTGACTAGATGTAGATATTTTTGAAAATATATTTTTACGTGCTTTAAGATGTTGGTCTGAAACTTGATATTTTTTATCTGGTCTCAGACAGTAATTTGTGATTATGGTTGGACGTGATGTGATTCAGGAAGGTTGACCTTGTTTATAAGGAACTTGAAAAAAAATTGATAAACATTGATGCTTTTGACTTGTGATTTTAGATGCACAATTTTTATGATGATCTGGCAAGACTTTTCAAGTAAAAAATTTAAATTTCCTTAAGCTTTTAATTGTTTTTAGGTTTCTACTAAACAAGGTCTCCTTTAGCTGAATCCTCAGCCATTAACGTCAAGATAGACATGAGTTTATTAATTTCAGATAAATAGAAATCTTAATTGTAAATTCCCACAAGCTCAGGGCAAAGCTTCAAGATCGCAATTAGTTTGGTGCTTATTAAATTTTGTTCATACTAAAATAGTTGAGTTAGAACTTAGTTGTTTGGTCCTGCATGGAGTTAAATTTGATCAGCTTCATTAAACTTGTTGATACTTAAACCATTTCAACTATTTATATTAATAGAAATATTTCTGATTATTGTATGTTTATGTTTACAGCATGATCATGGTTACAGTCCAAAACCTTATGATCTCAGGAATATGACTCTTACTAGAGAAATGCAGGTAGGCAAGACTACATTTTACCTCTTCTGTACCTTCTGTACTTGAAACATTTCGTTCCTAGCATTTTCGGGCCCTATTCTCTAAAACCTTAGTAAGGTTAGAACTGGATTTTATTAAGTACAATAATCTAATTGGATAATAAAACATAACTTATTTTTATGATTATTAAACTGAAAAGTTAAGTTTTCAAGAATAAGGACCCTGAACACTGTATTATATGTAGTCCAAGTAAGGAAGAGGTGTGGAATATGCAATATCATCACTCAATTTAATGATATCTTTATGTCACCTTAATATATGAGGTGTGCACTTAATTTGCAAATATATCATTATACAAAAATTGGTCATGATCGTAAGCTTTTCATTCATTTGTAACATCGGATGAAATTTTTTTGCGAAGATTAATTTTAGATATTTTCATTAGAAAAACATTTATGAAAAAAAGAAAATTTGGGTAATCCGCAAATTACTGCGGTCAGAATTTTTTAAATATTTTAAAGAGATATTTTTATTTGTACTAAAAGTAATATTTAAATGTATCTTGTTATTGTTATTTTAGACAATGGCTGAACGTTTATCTGAAAATGCTCATGATTTATGGGCTTTTAAGAAAAAAGTAGAACTGGATGGCATTGGTAAGCTCTCCTTTATTTTATTTCTAGTAAATACCAGAATGGACACATTGTATTACTTATTTTGATATATATAAATTAATCTTAATTTTGCTAGATTGATTACTTCAAAGCAATAGAAAGTATAATTTGAATTAAAGAACACGAGATATATGGATATACTACTTCTTACTTTATTACATACTATGATTAGAAACACAGAAATCCTACCTTGTGTTTCTAAACGAATCATGTTATAAATTCAGAAGTAGTATATCTATATATCTTGTGTTCTTATTCCTTTCTATTCTATATATCTTGTTTTGTTACCTGTAAGTGTTTCAAAACATGGTATAATAAAATTTGGAAGTAGTATACCCGTATATCTTGTGTTCTTAATGTTTACCTTCCTACTTCTATTTGTCTTACAAAATTTTGTATCAAACTTCTAAGAAGTTAGAAGTGACTAACATGACTTATTTTACAATATGAAGGTGGTGGTGTTCATCCTCAGCTAGTACCATATGATATTTTAACTGATACAGAGAAGAGGAAATACAGAGAGCATGCTCAAGAAGCATTGAAATTCTTACAATTCCTGGGCTATCGAATCAGCAGGTATGACTGGTTGAAATTATCATGGTTTTGTTATTAATGTGGAATGAAGCCTGTCACCTTATTCAACATGTACTTTAGTTTACTTCTGTATTTTTGAATACCTTCAAGTTTGTAAATGGTTTACTTTTGGTAATGTGATTCAGTGGTTTCACCATTTTGTTACTTTGGTGCCGTGGCCACTGGCTATGACCTGTGGTGATGGTTTTTTTACAATTGTTTTCTATATTTTTAGTTATGAATTTTATCATGATGATCGAAACTCATTAGATGGGTTTCACATTTATCAAAATCTGTAAGTTGGTATCTGTGTACATTAAGTTTTGTTCATTGTATTTTGATAGATCAGTTTCATCAATGTGTGTCTATACTCACTGTTTCCTGCTGAATTATTTATCAAATTTACCGAGTTGCTGATACTCATTACTGAAATATTAATAAATAATATGAAGCAACCTTCCTTTCAAATTTTAGCGAAATTTAATAGTAATCAGCAAAATTTGAACTCGACCAAATTTCATGAATATTTTTGACAAAGGTTTAAAAAAAAATCAGCTAAAGCACTTCACTCTGTAACACTGCCTTATATGCCGCTTTTCATTTATTTTAGATTTATATAAAAACTTTTGCACAAGACAGAAGTCACTTTTTTAGAAATTGGCACTTTTGATTAAGTTATGACATTCAAATTAAATTTGATTGAATTAAAAAGTTCACATATTTTTAAAGGCACACATTTTTGAAAATCACAAATTTTGTTTTTTATGATTTTTTATGCTTATTTTGTCTTTTCTTTTCTTTTTTTACCTAATAATTGTATTGGTGTTGGTGTTGCTTCCATTGTTCCAATTGGTTTATTCAGTGGTGATCTTCCCATCGATCCTAAACGCGAGTCTAATTCCAGAAACAGTCGCGAATCAGAAGCAGACAGTGGGGTTGGTGTGTCTGCCACAGAAAGGAGATTTGCCTATAGTTTACTGGAGAAATTGTTGGAGTATTTAGAGAAAGCGTCTGTAAATCTACAACAGATTCAACCAAGTAGTAGATTTAGCAGGAGAGAGAGTTATAATGTAGCTACTGAAGATGTCAAGTTCTTTGGCAAGGTAATATTCATCTTCGATGTGATACATCCATATTTGTTGATCCAGTAATGCTCAGTAAATAAAGTTGTTTTGCATGTTAACTTTGACTAGTTTAAGTACATATCAGATTCACTTTCTTTGAAAATCTAGAAATTTGTATAATTCTCCATATTTCAGGTGGTTCTGCCATTTGTTGAGAGATATTTCCATGCTCATAGATTATATTTTATTTCAACACCTAATACTCCACAAGCAGCTTCAGGTTCAGCTTCATTTAAAGAAAAGGAAATGACAGCCAGGTAATGAAATTGTATATGTATTCAAGTATAGTAGGGAAATCTGAGCACAATAGTGATGCTTCTAAATTTTAGATACTTTTAGACATACAATAGCTAAGTGACAGTCCATATCTTTCTTATCCATACGGGAGCTTTGATGGTTCAGCTAACCTAAAGGTCCAGGGTTCAATCCTGGATTTTTTTTAACCCAATTTCTACTCTCAGTGAAGGGTTGATATTGAAAAAGCATCTAGTCATTGGGATGAGACAATAAACTGAGGCCTCGTGTGCCACAGGCTGTGCAGCTTTAAGATCCCTTGACTATTGGAAATTGAAAAAAGAGTAGGCTTATGTCCTTGTCCTGGTTTGTCCAGGTGCAGAAGTTTAGGACATAAAACTCCATGCGACCAATCAACATTGTCTGTTTTTCAGTTTATTCTGTAAGCTAGCCCAGACATTGAGATCTAAGATCACAGCTTTTGGTCATGATGTAAATATCTCAGTAAGATGTCTGAGAGTTTTGGTTCAAGCTGTGGACTTCAGGTAAGTTTTTCTTTTGATATCTGCAGTTGAGTGTTCTAAAATGATGCTCTATGTGATGGGAAACTCACAGCAACTTGGTGTTTTTTGCTATAACCTTTGATAAGCTTGTTATTTTACTTGGGTCATAATTAGGACCCAATACACAAGGACATGGTCCTGTCTAACATTCAGCCCATGGGGCCAATACAATGTATGATATTTCAAAAAAATCTGATGTACAATTTGTTTAAAATAGATGTGAATGTACATGTGTATAAGATAGACAGATCAAGTACAAGACCAGAATGAAATGTAAATCTGTCGGCTTTTAGAGAATTATTTTAATTAAGATGTCGCCATTAACAATGTGGTATATATATTCTTGTTACAGATCAGTAGTAAAGAACAGTCCTGAAATTGTCAGATCCTCCATCTTGCCATACTTCAACAATGCTGCTGATGATTTAGCTCAGATTATGGAGAATTTACAGAAAGGAAGATTTAGCCATGTAAAAGGAACAATTACACGTGGTGCCACAAGTTTAAACTATGTTCACATGGTCCTACTTCCTGTTATGTCAGCCATATTGGATCACTTTGGAAACAATGACTTTGGTTTTGATATAATAGGTAATATTTCATTTATTCCAGTGAATCAATTTTTTTCTTTTAGAAAAAAAATATGGACTCTTTTGAAGCCCTTGATGCTACTCTGCAACTTCAGATAATACTGCCCCTATCTTAGGCTACTGTTGAGGAGGATATTTCCTTAATTTTTCGATACTTGTATCCAATTAATTAAGTATTTCATTTAAATATAATTAAACTAACACTGCCTGTTTTTTAAATTAGCATCATCTTATTGAAATTTCATATTGAAAGAATGTAACCTTTATATGAATTTTTCAGTTGGTGATATACAGCTAGCTTGCTATCGTATATTAAATGCCTTGTTCACATTGGGTACCAGCAGTTCATCCTTCCCTCAAAGGTACATTTATATTTGTATATTGTAAGCCTCCTATATCAGTCTACTGTCATTGAGTTACGCTCTTCTACACAGCTTTCTTCTAATGTATATTTATAGTCACTCTTTACTGCACTACAGCTGTTGTCTATAGCGTTATCTTATCAATATCAGTCAGTTATCTTCTCTTTAATCGTTAATCTTGACTACGTGTTTGTGTATATATTGATTATGTACACATCAGATTAATGGTTTAATGAATTTGAATGTCAGCTATTCGAAATTCATACATGTACTGTGACTGCAATAGTATCATGAATAGTGCATGGATTTGAATGAATTGTACGTCAGCAAATACAGCCAATGAACATGTTCTGTTGAAGCTGAAGCCCATGATAGTGTTCAATGCAATCAAATCTCTTCATTTACATTTTTCTATGATACAAGAAAGGTGACTATTGCAGTTATAAACTTTGAAATAACTTGACATTGTGAAGATGATATGAAAAGGACCTTGTACATGACATGCCAAAGAGCCAGGAATTTTTTTGTTATTGAAATTTTTTTTCTTCTCTCTCTTATCTCTTCCATTGTTTTCTATTTTATTTTCATTATATCTTCAAGCACTTTCAAAGATATTTTAACAAAACTAACTATATTTGGGACAGAATTGATTTATGAAATAAACAAACACTGATAAATAAATGCTTAGAACCAAGTGGCTTAGAACCAAGTGGTATTTGAAAACTGATATTTTGTTTTCTTTTCTTTCTGTACCTGTCTGTATAGGGAAACTATTGAGGCTGAACTTGCAAGGTACTTTCTTCTTCAGATTTGTCTTTTCTTTGCATGATTTTTTTTTTGTTTTGACTTTTCTTTTTCCCTTTTCTCCTTGTTGGTATCAACTTTGATATCGGTGTTAAACATGATTTTCTTTTTTAGATGATTAATACAGAATTTATTGATATTCTTTATAGTGTGAAGATTTTTACATTTCATTTTTTTTGATACGTTTTCAAGATTTGTTTGTGTTTTCTTTTTTTTTTTTAAATGTTTAATAATCAAGTTTTATTTATTTTTAATCCAATTTGGTTTGCTTTAACCAATTTGTTGTGATATACCTCCCTATGTTGTCTTTTTCTTGCACTGATGTATAGTCTACTATATGATCTTTCTTAACAGTTTTGGTTCTTTTTACAATCAGGAAATTAGAACTATACAAACTATTCACTTGACTTGATAATGTATTAAATGCATTGGTTTATCCACTTTGAATGTTACATAGTTTATATATTCTTGAAATACAGTAAACATTATCCAGCTAGAAAATCATTCATTGGTTTCAAGTCTCCAATAACGTTATTTTTAGTTTGATGAATACTTTATATTTTAAAAGCAATGATAAGCTTATTCCCTCTTACACACAACTTTTTATGCTAAAAACAAACCAATATGCACCAATTTTATCTTTTTTTACACAGCCATTGAGTCACAGAAAATTTATTATATATGTGATAATTTCTTTATATTTTACTCCATCTTTCCTTTATATGAAACGTTATTTGAATTTTTTAATGGATTATTTTTTTGTTGATTTTTGATTTAACTTCAATATATATTTGTAATATTTCAGACATCGACCAGCTTTAGGAGAATGTGTTGGTTCCTTTGCATCCTGTTTCCCAGTGGCTTTTCTTGAACCAGATTTGAATAAATATAATAAGAACTCTATTCTGTATGGTATTGAAGGAAAGATTTCTGAACATTCTTTAGAAGCTCAAGGTAATGTACATTTTCGTCATTATGTTTTTATTAGGAAGATCTTAAACTCTCCTCAAAAGCTATTTTAAATATTATATTTATTGTATTTACAGAGGTTATGGATACGTTAGCTGTAAATCTACCCACCTTAAATAAGATTGTGGCTGAAATAGAAGGCTTGGCAGAATCTGGAGGAAAATACCATGAAGCACCACATGTTATTGAAGTAACTCTACCTATGGTTTGCAGGTTAGATTTTGCTTCTAAATAATATACAAACTGACTCTTCTTTATAAATACCTGCCAAAAACCGTTTTTCAGGTCAAGTTAAAAAATAACAAGAAAATTATCATTTTGACTTTTTTCAAACTGAAATATTCATTGTGCATATGTTGTGTGGTTTTCTGATTTGCCAATGTTATTTAATCAATACAAAAGCTATATATAACATATTGTTTATCAACAAACACTTCAGATAATGAACATGAATTATTTTTCTTCTAGTTATTTACCAGTGTGGTTAATTAAAGGACCTGATTGCATATCACGACCAGAAGGGTAGGTTAATTTTAAATGGTTTTTGATGCATATTTGTTGACATTTGGAATAGCAACGTAGATATGATTCAGTTGCAAAATCTTAGCATTCAGACTGTCAGTATATTTTATTGAATATAGAGAGTCAAAGTATTTCACTGTTATTTTGTTTGTTCAATTCAGTGGTCATCATATCTCCTCAGTAACTGGTCAACAAATGAATAATGTACTGGGAAATGTTCTGAAGCTAATTCTCAATAATATTGGATCTGTTGATGCTCCTTGGATGAACAGAATTGCTGGTAAGTTAGAGGGAAAGTGCTTTTTTGGTATGGAGAACTAAGGATAGTGTAGTCAACAGAGGGAATATTTTAGGGTTCAAGACTTAAAATCATAATGAATTGACACTTAGCTTTAGATTTATCTCTTTGATTATCAAACATACAATCAAACAATTTAATCTCAAGCCAGTGGCATAATTGTGTTTGTGGTACTTACACTTGTAGATCTAGATACTCCATTTTGTCTATTAATGAGAATATTGCTGTCTAACTTACAATTTTTTCTTCATTTTTAGCTCGAACACAACCCATTATATCTAATTCTACACCTGATATGATTAAAGATCACTTCCTACCTATAGCTAAGAAATTATGTGAACATGCTGTACTGGTAGAAAGTTTAGAGAAAAGATTAGCTGTTGATAAAAGAACATCCACTGATAGTTCCGATATGGAGGCAGCTGTTCAAGATGTAAGCTCTATTAGTTGTATCTCTATCTTTGTACATTGTTATATATTGATCCTTTCAGCGACATTTAGGTGTACAGATCACATTAAATAACAGAACACAATTTTATGGTAACTCATCCTGGGTTTCATTGTACGCAAATATCAACAATTTCACCTGATGGTTACATTGTTGTGTACAATAAAAACCAGGAATGATATACATGTATCACCATAAATGTTATTCATTACACCTTGTTTTTTTCTATCTCGCTATTTGTGACCATGACCAGTGTTTTACATAGAAGTTTTTAGGAACTATGTCATTCTAAAATATAAAAGATCTTGAATAAAGTGGAATTGATGAATAAAATATACGTAGGAAAACATATCTTTTTCACTATTATTGAGCACATTATATCATTTTCAATGCATATCACAGTTTTCTGAATGGTTGATTTCATATTTGTTTTCGTAATGCCAATCATCATGATTATAGTTTGCATTGATTATATCTGAAGATCTTAATCAAAGGGGTCCTTGTATCTTGTTCCTTATCAACACGGAGAGCTCACCTATAATGTTATTTTTTATTATTATCAATAGAGATATGGTATACTTGTGAGAGATATTTATGCTTACTTTCCTCTGCTGATTAAATATGTTGATTTACATCGTTCACATTGGTTGAAATATCCTGCTGCTGAAGCTGAAGAACTGTTTACTTGTGTTGCTGATATATTCTCAATGTGGTCCAAATCATTGGTAAGTACTAAACACATAGTCTTAGTCGTCTGATCTTTACTCAGATTAATACTCTTTGATTAAACTGTTATTAATTGATTTACTTGGGATATTATTCGGCAACCAGGTCATTATACTGTTTTCTGCTTATGGAATTTGTCTAACTACTGACAAAAGAAATTTTTAGCAACTTCACTATACCAATAACATAACAGGGGCTTTGGGAGATTTATCTTGATTAAAGCATAAAGAGCAATTTATTCACTTGTTTCAGCTGTTCAAGAGAGAGGAACAGAACTTTGTGGCTTTAAACGAAATAGACAACATGGCCCTTATCATGCCAAGTCAAGCCAAACATTTATCTGTGACCAAAGTCGACACTTCTGATGACTCACCTGCAGCTAAAATGAAACCTGGACAGAAACGCCAAGCAAAGAAACGACTGGAACCTCATAACTCATTAAATGTGGCCTGTCTGAAGCGTTTGGTACCAATTGGTTTGAGTTTCTTTTCTGGTAGAGAGCAGGAATTATTACAACAGGCCAAACAGAAACTTCTGCAGGTCAGTTTTTTATTAGCTGTTTATCTTTGATTTAGACACTTATTTAACACAATTAATTTAGCAGCAAGGATTGTTACTAGATTAGATTAGTTTCAAGCATGAACAATTTTCATTTTACTAACAGCTTGAAATTCAAGGCTTGAATGACTGTGAGCAAGACTGGATTTTGTGTGCCAAGGAAATGATGTAACATGTACCTGACATGAAGTTGTGGTCACACTTTATCTAGTCTTGTAGATTCATGTCATAATGTATAACTTGTTATATATTCACCTGGTGTCTCTATATTAACACTTAAACCATGTGATGTTTGAAATCAGCATCTGCTAGCCTTATATTTGATAGCAGTTTCTTGTCAAACTCTTTTCAGAATTACAAAGCTAAAATTTGGGCTAAGAGTCCTCAAGGAAGGGTAATTAATATTTCTCCCATTTTCAAGTGCTTCTTTGATGTCAATTGATAAATTCGATGTTCCAAGCACATTTTGTTTATTAGCACATACAGATTTTAAATTGCCAATACTTTTATTTCGATACATACAATTATAATTATATTTAATTTAGCCTTAATCTGAATGTTTATATTATGTTTGTTTAATATATTAATGTAGTTTAATATATCAGTATAGTAGCATAGATTTACTTATATCACTTTCTGTATTTATATCCACTTTTATCCAAGTTTACATTCTTAGTAAAATCTATATTTGCACAAAATTATTTTATGCAATATTGTAGAGTTGTCATTTTTGTCTATTTTTAAAAGGGCAATCTTGTTGGGTATTTTTTAGGTTGGCAAATATTTTTGCTAAAATTTATAAAAACTTTACTATAAAATCTAAAGGAATCTTTCCCTGAATGTTTCAACTTAAAAAATCCAACCATTTATTTTTAAACGAAAAAAGATTATGTTTATTCAGAAGGTGCTGAAAATGTTGCATAATGCTCCTTGAATACAATTTTGATACTACTTTAATGTATATATTCACTTTGTTGTATATTTTGTATTTCTCTAATTAGAGGAAAATAAACAATATCCAGAAAAGTTATTGATATTTTTCAAGTCATTAGATATAGGATGGTATAAGATTCTATTTATAGTGTTTGTTTGATATGTAATGATTTTGGCCCAAATGTTTTTAATCATTTCATCGAAAGAATTCCAGTGGTATCATGCTAGTTGAAGGCCATTATTGAATTTAAACTAATGAAGTTGAATTTTCATTTTCAGGATCCAGAAGGAGACATTGAAGAATTTTTATTGAGAAGTTTAGAAACTGATGAAGGGGTAAGTCCTATTTACTATAAAAAAAAAGCCTTATTTTTTCAGTAACAATACTAATCCTTAAACATTATTGAGTCAAAATATTGTCTAATAAGTAGATATAGATCCATTTTAGCTTTTAATTTACTACTGGCTATTATGCACTTGAACAAAAACATACAATAGCAGTTCAGACTCTTGTCCCTCCCTTGACGTTACTCATGTTTTTGGTTTTCAGCCAATTGATGATAAAGTTCAATGGCAGAAAGTTTTATATAAAAAGATAGGTGATACTAAAACATCCACAGCTCAACTGGATCAGAAAAAAGTTATTGATAGAATTATATCAATGGCTAAAGTCATGCATGGTTTACATCTGGTAAGTAGAAAAGTGTTTATTTTGGAGAATCTCTGATATTATATCTTAGCATCAGATGCATGAGAGTGTGAAATATTTTTTTGTAGTTACAAAATTTCTTGGCACATTATTTGACTTTATGGCAACTCCTGAACAAGAACTAGGGTTAGAGATTTGGTAAAGGATTGCATTGTGGACTGAAGCATAACGCAAATGGTGAACACCTCAAAATGGGACTCTCCACCAAATCCTAGAGAGTGCTCAAACTGCATAAGCAATGTTAAATCTATAGGTTAACCAAATTGCCTCATTATTCATGGAAACCATTTTACCATTGCTCTAAATAACAAAATCAACTATTCAAGACAATGATGGTTTTACAAATAATATTTTTTCAGGGCAAAAATATGTAGATTGACCCACACAAATATTTATATTCTTATTATATTTCTTATGAAATAGGTGGAACACCCTTCTCTAGCTCAAAGAAGTGCATGGAAGAAATTGATATCAACACAGAGAAAGAGAGCTGTAATGGCTTGTTTCAGAATGATCCCATTACATAGTTTACCAAGGTTTGTCAGATTTCTTCTCTACTTCTTGAAATGGTGTCAAATAAAAATCTTTCATGTAATTTCCGCCAGATAAGGGAACAAAGACCACTCTGTCTCTTTTTAATCTATGGGTTTGGTGGCTAGATTGTGGCCATCAGGAATTTAGCAAGTACCAAAGGGAAATAGTCCAGAACTGTTGATTTCAGATAATTTCATACTGCTTATAATTTTTAGACATAGAGCTATCAACTTATTCTTGAAAGCCTACAGAGAAATGTGGTTAGAAACTGAAGAATTAGATAAAACTATTTTGATCCAAGACTTAACAGTAAGTTTATCATAAGACATATTTATCTCCTGTGCAAACCTAATATGATAAATAATATTGAAGTCTGATTTAAAGTTGTTTGAATTCCTCTAAATTGATGTATAATGATTAAGGTTTGAGCAATATGAAGTAATAGCCATCACAAACTGTAGGTTTCATATTAGGTTAGGAAAGATATTTACATATGGATGCAGATCAAGTGAATTTCAGTATGCATTTTAGTGAGGTTCTGTAAAAAAAACTTCTGTAAAGTCTACAATAATGAATGATATAACACTGCTTTCACTGTTATAGAAAGGAGATGAGACAGTTGAAGAAGGAGAGAAGAATGAGACAGAAGAAGAATGTAAACCAGATTCTTTAACTCAGTTAATAACAGCTCTGAGTCGTGCTGCTACTAAAGAACAACAGAGTAGTTTACCAGAGGATCCTCTCTTTATGTCTTATGCTTCTATTATGAGTCAGGTATGTGTGTTAAATATCAGTGATGATGGTTCCAAAGAGATTGGCTTCTTGTTTCAGTTTTGAGCAATAGTTTTACCTTACACAAGTATGTGGAGACCATTCTATAGATGGAATTCATGTTAATTATTTTTATCAGGATTCTTGCGCCTTTGAATATAACATTAACGTTTGCATCTTAATGAAGCTTATCAATTCTGAAAGAGCAAGAAGGACTTCTATTATGGATCCATACATTGTAACCATGGTTTTACACATTCTGTTTCATACACACCCTTACAGTCAAACAGACATATATTTAGCTTCAGTTATTTATATTACATTGAGGAATGAATAGTGGAATGTTATGTTATAATTATAGAGTTGTCGTGAAGAAGAAGAGGAAGAAGAAGGTGGAGAAGGTGGTGAAGAAGGTGCTGGACCATCTATTGAGGTATTTTAGATGTTTCACATTCCAATTTCTAGGTGTTGTCTGTTTTTATTAACAAAATTCAGATGGTGGAAATTCATTTTGACATGCTTTATACTAACATGTGTTCACTAGATTCAGTTTTCTTTCATGCTAAAAAAGTTTGTGAATGACCAGTGCTGTGCCTTGTAACCAGGCCCTAAACGGACAACTGCTTTAAATTTAATATTTTTTGCATTATGTTTCTTTGTCTTTTGTTATCTCCAACTCTCAGATTAAATGGGAAATGATCAAGGTATTCAAATGGTCTGATGTCTGATGGTTATCATATTGTTTCCTTTAGTAACTTTAATGTACTTATTTAGTTGTTTCAATTTCTTGTGTTTCTTGTGACCACCTATAATAGACACCACACCAAAGTTAGATAGAGAAGCTAATAGAATATTGATAGTGATGATATAGTCGAAGACACTTTAGAACATGAAGATTAAGCTTATGATATCTAATGCATGTTTACAGTGACAAAGTTTAATTTACATGTTCTGTTTTATAAATTAAAGTTAAGAAGTATAGGTGTGTTTTCATTCCAATTTGACTAAGCAAAGTGTCAAGATCAATGTTTGTTTTTATGGCAGTTCAGATTGCAACTTTTATACAATTTCTTTAAAAGATTCAAATCAACGAACCAATATTTTAATTTGGTCAAAAAACTGTTTTTCGGTTAACAATTAGGCTTCTTCTGATGTAAAAACTTTATACTTTCATATATTTGGAACCTGATATAATATCCTATCAGATGTATAGTGTGAATATGTAGCCACCCTGCATGATGTAGTTTGCTTTCCCCACATAACCTGCCAACCTTCAATAATTTATGTTCTAGTGCAAAATAGTAACAATTTTATGTTTCTTGTGTCGTATAAACTGGTCTTCAAGCTTTACATAGTTCATAATGTTTGTAGTTTAAGATAGTCTCTATCATCCAGTCCCTTTATATCTATGTTCAGCAACAACAATAGATGTATCCTAGTCGTAGACAGAAGAAAGTCTTGAGCGTCAGAGACTAAGTATAAGATACACACATGGATGAAAGGGAATGGATAAAAGGAAGCAAGTTTGTTGAAACACTGGTTTAGAATGTTATAAGAGATACTGTCCTATAGAAGCACTGGCCTAGTTCACTAGAAGAGACTGAGTTATGAAATTCAGTCTACATCAATTAGTGCACTCCTTCAAGCTGGATCAAAAGGATATAGATCAGCTTTTCAGCCATATATTTTTATTTTATTTGTAGAAATATTGTTTAATTTATGTTTAAGAAAACAAAGAGTTGGTACATTGAAGAAACTTATTTCTGAAATAGTTAAAGCATTTGTAAGCCTTAATTTTGAATGGTTTGAGCTCTTTGAAGCTTTAGATAGTAATCATTGGAACCTATTTTAAAGAATACCTCTGCTTCTTGATATTTAATAAGCTATAAACATCAATATTTCAGGAACAAGAGATGGAGAAACAACAATTATTATCGGAACAATCTCGACTATCTGACCGTGGTGCTGCTGAAATGGTTTTATTGTATATCAGTGCTAGTAGAGGTAATTGGACTTGGATATATTTACTAATACTTTTTCTGGAAATATGCAATATTCAAATGAATAATGTCTTTATCACATACATGTATATTTAAGGACAATATTTAGAAAATACTTACTATTGTCCTGTCCTCTAACGTTTCGGCCTAAAGCCTTGCTCAGAAACACTTACAGTAGTCAATGATCACATTTTTCTCATCCTTATATTACTTATCCAAAGTTTAAAGTTTTTGAGACTATAGTAAGAATTGTAGAGAAATGATATTTGGTAAGAAGAATTCTGGATATTTTTCAGGAGAGTTTAACATGATGGTAGAAAATACAATAGATCTCGGTATTTCATTATTACGTGGTGGTAATATAGAGGTTCAAAAGGTATGTTATTTTGTTTAAGATTTAATGAATACTTTATGATTAACTGTTCACTTACCTCAGGCCTGAGGGTTCAGGATTCAATTCCAGCAAATACAGAGATGAACTTTTAGATATTTCAATGTGGTATTCTCCTTGTTAATGATGAAGGTTGATAGGGACGGACTTTAAAAAATGCTGTCTGGGGATGGGACAATTAACAGAAGCTTTGTTTGCTACAGTGCATCCACTATCTTAACTATTTAATTGAATCATGTGAAGAAACTCATATTTTGTTTATTTTTTAATTACAGAGAATGTTGAGACATTTGAAGGATAAAAAGGATGTTGGGTTCTTTTCATCAATTGCTGGATTACTTGAGAAGTGCAGGTAGGTTATACTCATATAGAAGCAGAGAGCACATATATAAAAGAACACAAGATGATTGGTTAGTGTATAACACACCTTGTTATTTAAGAAATGTTTTATACCACAACTTACTCCCTTTTGTTCCCTGTTATATAATGATACTTAATATGGTCTTGTTTTATATTTAATGATTGTTTTCTTTTCCAGTGTATTGGATTTGGATGCGTTTGAAAGGACCAATAAAGCTGAAGGACTAGGAATGAGTACTGACACTGGATCAACTGACCAAAACTTACATGATGGTGAATTTACATGTAAAATATTCAGATTTTTACAACTCATGTGTGAAGGTCATAATTTAGGTAAGATGAATTTGGAAATATCCTTAGTCTTCAGTTTGTGTTTTATTTTTATACTACGCTAAAGTAAATAAGCCATAATTTTGAAGTTTATGTATATCATTAGCCATGTGTTATCAAGATATTCAAAGAGAAACTTGTGCCTGAAAAAGTGGTCCATATCACATTGAAAATTGTTATTATTATCTTGTTATTCTTGATATACTTCTTGTTTATGTGCATGAATTTATATATTACAGAGTTCCAGAATTATCTGAGAACACAAGCTGGTAATACAGTAACTGTTAATATAGTTATTTGTACAGTTGATTATTTACTTAGATTACAGGTACACTTTCTTTACTTTAAATGATCCCAGTTTCCCCTTGTCAGTGATGCAGGTCGGAGGGACTGACATGGAAAAAGCGTCTAGTCGTTCGGATGGGACAATAAACCGAGGCTCTGTGTGCTACAGGCTGTGCACGTTAAAGATCCCTTGACAGTTGGAAATCGCAAAAAGAGTAGGCTAATGCCGCTGTCCTGGCAAAATTTCCCTCATTGCACGTAAAACTCCATTTCATTTCATTTTACTTTAAATGATAAGAAAAATAGACTGGTTCCTTTATTTCATTTCATAAGATATTTGATTTCGTATAATAAAGAATGTTTACAATATCCAATGTGCTAGAATAAATTTGTTTTCAGCCAAAAGCACAATTAGCATTAATTCCAAACTATGTTTGTTTGCTTTTTCTCATGGTAATTAATATCTCTCAACTTAAACAACATTTTATTAAAAGAAAACTAAAAGGAAAGGAAAAGTAATCCTACTTTGGTTTGATATTATAGGAATCTATGATGGATTTTTACTGGCATTATTCTGGTAAAGATGTTATTGATGTATCTGGTAAAGATCATTTCTGTCGTGCCAGTATGGTGGCTAAACAAGTCTTCTGTTCATTGTCTGAATATATACAGGTTAGTCTCCAGTCCTGCAGCATCTTATATTTCTGTTAGATTCTTAGAGCTTAAGTGTTTTCAAACTAAACATCTCTATATTACAGGTAATAAGAGAGGAATTTCAAATGATCCCCTTTCTAAGGTTTAAAAGTAGGACATTAAAGAGTGTCAAAGAGCATTGCTAAAGCTCTTAATTTTTGGAATTCCTACAGACCTTGAGCTTTCTTAGTTTTCAAATATCAGCCTTGTATCTCTTTCATTGTATTACTGGTCTTGTTTTCTTTCAAGGGTCCTTGTTCATTGAATCAACTGGCATTAGCTCACAGTAGGTTGTGGGATGCTGTTGGTGGATTTATCTATATCTTTGCCCACATGCAAGATAAATTATCTAAAGATCCTGATCAGCTTGATTTATTGAGAGAGTTTATGGAACTGCAGAAAGAAATGATGATTATGTTACTCTCTATGTTAGAAGGTAATTTGTGTCTTCTGATTTCAAATTCGAATGTATCATATTATCAGTGTGTAATGCATTGTATCTGTACACACACTTACATACCTGCCATATTGCCTACCTACATACCTAATTAAGACACATATATCATGTTTAAGTGCAAAATGTTACTGACATCAGCTTAAACAGTGGATTATACATAAGTTATATCATAGCTTATATATTTTATTTTATGTTTATGTTATGAAATATTGTATATTTTTTATGTTAGGTAATGTCATGAATGGACCAATTGGAAAACAGATGGTGGACACCTTGGTTGAATCATCATCTAATGTTGAGGTAGATAAAAGTTATTATTAAATCAATATATACATCCCCACTTGAAATTAAAGTCGGTCTTTCCCTCAATGTTTGATAAGCTGAACATAATGAACTCGAACCTTATATTCTGTTCTTGTGTCCAGATATATCAAATGATTTTCGAAATTATTTACAAAATGATTCCATATTGTTTTGAAAGAATTATTTCTTTACAATTGTTAGTCCAAAATATTATTTGCATATTAATATTCAAGCTCAACAAAGTTAACTCCATCATAACATTCAATTTTGTCTTTTTAGATGATCCTGAAATTCTTTGATATTTTCCTGAAAATGAAAGATCTGACATCATCCGAGGCCTTCCTGGTAAAACTATCCATTAATTATTATATTTATCATTATACAATTAATTCTTTAATTGAAAATATTTTTGTTAATATATGCTTATTTAAGGAGTAGTATGATAAAAGCCCCATGTGTTGAAATAAATATATTTTATTGTATTTTATGAAAAATTATAGGAATTTGATACAAACCAGGACGGTTATATATCAGACAAAGAGTTCCGTCGAGCCATGGAAGCTCAGAAAATCTATTCTAGGTTGGTTTTTCTACAGATTTTAATTTGCCCTTCTTTTTCTCAAAATGCTGAGCTAATTGTTTGAAATTATTTTTGGCTGTATAACTTCCAATTCACTTCAAAAACTGAAGCCAAAACCTCGTATTGTCTTCTTTTGATTTTTAATGATGCATTTTGAGAAAACAGAAGGCTTTGTTATATGTAGTGGCTATTTAAAATGAATATTTTTCGTCTTTAAAACAATAGGAATTTGATACAAATCAAGATGGTTGGATTTCACATAAGGAATTCCGTAAGGCAATGGAGTCCCAAAAAGTGTACACAGAGTAAGTCCTGCATGGCATGAAAGTGTGCACACCTAAGTTTGATTCATTCCAATTATTTTTGACAGAATTTTGGTTGATTTGCTGATGAAATGATCTATTGATAAATCCATATCTTCCCTCAATTTACAAACAACATAACCTTCATATTGCTGGTTTCATCTTATATAATTGCTGGAAACAACCATAAAAACATTCCCATATTCCTCCTTATATATATACATACATGCAATTTCATCCATTACTTTTGTGGCATAATAAGTTATCAAGCTCTTTCCAAAACTATCTCCCTAAATAATACGCTTTCAAAATTTGTTTCATAATTTTCTATTAACTTTTTCTGATTTGTTTCTGTTTTATTAACTTTGTTTCTTTATAAAGAGCATGGATATTTCTTGATTTTTCACGTGTGAGACAAGAACAGAAATATATTCAAGTACACATAATTCTCATTTTGAAACTCAGTGTTCTATAGTAGACATACTTGTATCAACATTGATTTTACTTATTATTACACTTATTACACTATGATTATAGAGAAGAGATCCAGTATATCATGATGTGTGTTGATGCCAATCATGATGGTAAAGTAGATTTCCATGAGTTTACGGACCGATTCCATAATCCAGCTAAAGATATTGGTTTTACTATGGCTGTATTGTTAACTAACTTATCAGAACATATGCCTAATGAGCCTAGGTAAGAATAATAATGTAAAGTAATCTTAGAAACAGTTAGAAATAGACTCCTCTTCTTGAATTGCAATTTGAGAATTAAGAAATGTTTTTGATCATGGTTTTTAGACTCATCAAAAAAAAAATGTCTAAAATCCAAACCATTGCTAAGTTCTTATGAAACAACATAATGGAGTAAGATTCTCAAATATTCTCAAAAGTGAAACTTTCTTTTATTTTAGATTGGGTCGACTTCTTGAAAAAGCCAAAAGTGTACTGGACTATTTTGAACCCTACCTGGGAAGAATTGAGATTATGGGTAGTGCTAATCGTATTGAAAGAGTTTACTTTGAAATTACCCAATCTCATATTGATCAATGGGAAAAACCACAAATTAAGGTAAAGATATTACTTTCATCACTTTGTGTTTTACAATTTTATAGAAAATACAACTGTTTAACTGGGTATTAAAGATCAAGAATGCTGAAGTTCACTCTGGTTCAGTAAATGGATTCAATGATCTATGATTTGTTTTCATTTGATGAAATTTCAAACAATGTTTTTCTTTCAGGAATCAAAGCGTTCGTTCTTACACAGTGTTGTTAATGAAGGCGGCGACAAGGAAAAACTTGAGAGTTTCGTAAATTTCTGTGAGGACTCCATTTTTGAGGTACTATTTTATGATTTTGTCTTTAGATATTTTTGGTGCTGTGGCCATATACATTTCATGTTGTCATAGTTTGCAAAATGTCAAAAAGTAGGATTTTGCCAAGATTCCCTATTAGACTATTGAAAATTGTATTTCCTTACCTATATATTGCCATTTAGGCTACGGTATCTCTTTCTCCTTTTTTCACATAAATTTACAAATATTGATTTAAAGCATGGATTTTGGCAGGTAATAATAGATTTTGCCAATTCATTGTACAACAAGAGAGATCTCAAATTCAACAGGAACCACACACTATGATACAGTTATTGCAACATTGGGTATTGTTATGCTTCATTGGCTCAAAGGTTAATCAAATTCATATTCAACTTCTATTTACATGTATCTCTTAATTGGAAATTTTCTTTTTCCAGATGCAACATGCAACTAGCATTAGTGCAGAAGAACAGAGGATTGCTGCTTTGAAGAGTGGTGGATTCGGAGGGGAAGGAGGGTAAGCATTACTATGATAGTAGTTATTTTCTATTTGTAAAATGTTGTTTATTGTACCTTAATTCAATTATTTATTCACAGATATTTAATATTCTTCTGTTTTATCGTATATTTGTAGCGAATCTCAAAAAAGAAAAGCACCCAGCAACAGGTTACTAGATAATGTTATAACCTCTCAATTTATACCGATCTTTCAAATATCAAATCCATTGCCTATTTTATGAATTGCCCATCCTCTCTATTCAGTCTTAGGATACAAACTTTGTTTGTCTAACAATTTAATCTGCATTAATTTCAATAATATGTTTTAAAAAAACTTTCATCCACATTGACTTAATTGAATTAATACCATGTTAAACTAATATCACATCTTTATTTTTTGAATCATATCTAACAAATTTCAGCATGTAAAATTTTTTTTTGGGATAAAATATTTGTTCAATCAATAATATATTTAATCTATTTTGTACTTGTGTAAGTACTACATGCCTACTATTTTAAGAATTTCAGTAACGTTGGCTTTAATGTATCATTAATGAACTTTGTCAAAAGAGACCAAGGAGTAAGATTGGCATTCTTTGATAGCACAATAAACCCACTTTTTGATTTTATAATAAGATATTAATAAATAACGATTAACATTATTAATATGTGACAGTGTTATTTACGGCCCCAGTATTAGCTTTATTTAGAGTTTTGACACATATTTCATTATATTTTCAGTGTATTGGAGCCTTTATCAATCACCTACAGATTCTTCAAAGATCTTCTCTTCTCATTCTTCTCCTTCTTCACTTGGACAAACATCAAGAAGTCTTATTCAGCTTTCAAGAGTATGACATATTGGCAGGTGTTTGTAGCCTTGATTAAACTCACCTTTAAATTAGCCTTTATGACCATTTGTTTTGGATTCAACATTATTTGGTAAGTACTCAATCGGAGGTATGAACTAGTGCTACCATAGTACCAAGAAAACCCCTGTTTATATTTGCTGCTTTTTCTGCAGGGGCATGACTTTATTATAAGGTGTCAAGAAATTTTGTATGTATAAAAGATGCACCAAAAGTCTTTTAAATTTGATCTTATTTCAACACTTTTGGTCTTAAACAGGACTTTGTTGAAATTCTTCATCAATATGATGATGGGAGATAAGACTGAAGAAGAAGCGAAACAGAGAAAGAAAGAGAAGGAGCTGGCTGCTGCAGCGGAAGCTGCTAAATTAGCACCACTAGCTCTTGGTCCACCTGGTATTCCATTAACACCAATTAAAATAGATCCTATAGAGATTAACAGATCTGATACAGAGACTGAAAAGTGAGTTCTATTTTGAATTTTGAAACCACTTCTATTTTTGCAAAAACTGGAGTCACAAATAGCAATTCATTGGTTGACCACCATCTTTGATCTGTTTTCAACACACTTTATCAGGTTATCGTTGTTATCGTATAATGTTTTTTGTGCAATATAATGACGTTTTTTTTGTAACAACAGGAAATCTAATGGACTACCATCAAATGGATCAGTAACAAATGTTGAAGCTGGTACTCCTCCTGCTGCTACAAGTGAAACCAAATCAACTACCACAAAAGCAGATCTGGAGACTCAGTATATGGAGGTAATAACCCTTGCTACTCCTAATTCTTTGCAAGGCTGATTTCGATATGCAACTATGTTCTTATTGCACTTAAAGATAATGTAAAGTATTGTAAAGAACCATGCGATTAGTCCTGGAAGAAACACCTGAATAATTCAGTCAAGGAATGTTTTACCTTTTACAGTTAGAAGAAGATGAAGCTTTCTTTCAAGAAACAGTTGAAGAAAATCAACCACCCTTATTACAATCTTCTATACAGAATATTTATCAACCAGATATGTCTGGGTAAGTTGTACAATCAAATGGTATTGAATCTGTGTCATTAAGTATTAATAGTTATGGTACACGAGGTGATCAATCTGTACCATTGATAAATGATTTATATTGTTGAACTAGTAATGACTAGGTGATCAATCTGTACCATTGATAAATCATTTATATTGTTGAACTAGTAATGGTACACTAGGTGATCAATCTGTACCATTGATAAATGATTTATATTGTTGAACTAGTAATGGTAATGGTACACTAGGTGATCAATCTGTACCATTGATAAATGATTTATATTGTTGAACTATTATGGTAATGGTATGCTAGGTGATCAATCTGTACCATTGATAAATGATTTATATTGTAGAACTAGTAATGGTAATGGTACACTAGGTGATCAATCTGTACCATTGATAAATGATTTATATTGTTGAACTAGTAATGGTACACTAGGTGATCAATCTGTACCATTGATAAATGATTTATATTGTAGAACTAGTAATGACTAGGTGATCAATCTGTACCATTGATAAATGATTTATATTGTTGAACTAGTAATGGTACACTAGGTGATCAATCTGTACCATTGATAAATGATTTATATTGTAGAACTAGTAATGGTAATGGTACACTAGGTGATCAATCTGTACCATTGATAAATGATTTATATTGTGAACTAGTAATGGTACACTAGGTGATCAATCTGTACCATTGATAAATCATTTATATTGGAGAAATTTGGGAAAGGTACACTAGGTGAACAATCTGTACCAGTTTATAAATAATTTAAATTGTAGAACTAGTAATGGTACACTAGGTGATCAATCTGTACCATTGATAAATGATTTATATTATAGAACTATCCATGGTAATGGTATGCTAGGTGATCAATCTGTACCATTGATATATGATTTATATTGTAGAACTAGTAATGGTAATTGTACACTAGGTGATCAATCTGTACCATTGATAAATGATTTATATTGTTGAACTAGTAATGGTAATGGTACACTAGGTGATCAATCTGTACCATTGATAAATGATTTATATTGTAGAACTAGTAATGGTACACTAGGTGATCAATCTGTACCATTGATAAATGATTTATATTGTAGACTTGGTAATGGTACACTAGGTGATCAATCTGTACCATTGATAAATGATTTATATTGTTGAACTAGTAATGGTACACTAGGTGATCAATCTGTACCATTGATAAATGATTTATATTGTAGAATTAGTAATGGTAATGGTACACTAGGTGATCAATCTGTACCATTAGAAGAAGAAGAACCTCCTTTAGAAACTCAAGCTTTTGATTATGGAAAATATATTTTGGTAAGTTTCTTATTAAAAGTTGATAAAAACACATACAGTCAAACCCGGATACAACGATTCGGCTTGTAACGAAAATCTGCCTATAACGGCAACTTCCGAAATCCCCGAACTTCAATAACAGTAAATTCCTTGGCAAAAACACGGTTATAAAGAAATGGCTATAGCGAAAATTTGCTTATAACAACAGATTTTCGTTTCCCCAAGAGCTATTTTCAATTGAATTTTTCCCAGATATAACGATGACTGAAAAATCGCGCCAATATTGCCAGCGAGAAAGCCAGTGGCGATATGTACATGTACTCGCATACTACGATGGCTGGCATAAGACACGATCTTCTCCAATGACGTCATTCCGTCTATTTAATAATCTTGGATCAGAATGTAGTTATATGTAGAATATTTGTTGGTGTTGTTAATTTGGAATTTTAAAAAGTTTAAATTTTTAATCATTAAAGTGCATAGGAAATGGAAATTTTAAAAACATCAATTTTACCGTTTTTATTAACTATTTTATATCGAAAATAAAAAATAAAAGTTTTTTTTATTTTTTGCACTCCCGTTTATAAGATATCGGCCGTTGAAGTGTGTTAATATTATTAGGTGCTTTAATCTCATCACGCTTACGTCCCTTGATTGTGACGTCAGGTCGGAACATAGCGTCGTATTGGATAGCCTTCTAACGTATACTATTGATTCTGTTTAATTACAAGTTGTATTTGTAAAATAAGATGGTTTTATGTGCTGCCTTCAACTGTGAAGTAAGACCGGGACAAAAGATAGCTTTGTACGAGTTTCCATCGGATCCGAATATAATGTAAACGTTGGGGTATCAACATAAAGAGAGCTGGTTATAGGGGGGCCTAAACCAAATTAAAATTAAATATTGGAATCGCTTCGAAAAAAAAAAACAGTTCACGATAGATCTTGATATTGCGAAATCGGTTGGCTACAAGATCGTGCCATTAAAAAATGATGCAATGCCAACGATTTTCGATTTCTCGGTAAAACCCGAAGTGTCCATCAAAAAAAGAAAAACTCAACCGTCCTTTGTCGGCGAGGCAACAGTGAGGGCCTACCAAAGAAGAAAAGGTCGAAGGCAAAAGAAAAGACAATCACTTTTAAAAAGGGTTTAGGTAAACAATAAATTACAAAACAATTTTTTCATATTAAACCAAACTTTCGGTCTTATTTACCTATAATTTAACTCGACAACCCCAGCGAAATAAAAAATATTACCGATGAGTAAGAACCCACAGGGAGAATAGCATTACTACTAACGCGATTTGAAAGTGAAAGTAGGCTAGTAGATTACATTTTTATACGCCCACATAGAAATGTGGACGTATATTGTTGTCGCCCCTGTCCGTCGGTCCGTTGGTCCGTCGGTCCGTCTGTCAACAATTGTTTGTGGACACTGTAGAGACTACAGTTTTTATTGGAATTTCTTGAAACTTGGTATACTTGTTTATAATCACTCAAGGAAGAACCCTATCGATTTTGGTATGATTCCGAAAAAAATTCCTGGAATTCTTGGACTTTGAATTTCAAATTGTTCTGTTTGTAAACAAAAGCTTGTGGACACTGTAGAGACTCCATTTCTTTATGAATCTTTTTGTAACTTGGTATATTTGTTTATTACCATCCAAGGAAGACCCCTATTGATTTTGATATGATTCTGAAAAAAATTCCTGGAATTCTGGAACTTGGAATTTCGAATGTACTGTTTCTCATCCGTCTGTCAACAATTGTTTGTGGACACTGTAGAGACTACAGTTTTTATTGGATCTTCTTGAAACTTGGTATACATGTTTATTACCATTCAACGAAGACCCCTATCGATTTTGGTATGATTCCGAAAAAAATTCCTGGAATTCTTGAACTTTGAATTTCAAATTGTTCTGTTTGATAACAAAAGCTTGTGGACACTGTAGAGACTCCATTTTTTTATGAATCTTTTTGTAACTTGGTATATTTGTTTATAACCATCCAAGGAAGAACCCTATTGATTTTGATATGATTCTGAAAAAAATTCCTGGAATTCTGGGACTTGGAATTTCGAATTGTACTGTTTGTCATCCGTCTGTCAATAATTGTTTGTGGACACTGTGGAGACTACAGGTTTCATTGGATTTTCTTGAAACTTGGTATACATGTTTATTATCATTCAATGAAGACCCCTATTGATTTTGGTATGATTCCGAAAAAAATTCCTGGAATTCTGGGACTTGGAATTCGAAGTTGTTCTGTCTGTCTACAATTGCTTGTTGGCACTCTAGAGACTACAGTTTTTGATAGATCTCTTTGAAACTTTGTTTTTATATGCCCACATAGAAATATGGACGTATATTGTTGTCGCCCCTGTCTGGAATTCTGTGACTTGGAAAAATTCCTGGGATCTCTTTGAAACTTTGTATACAATATGTTTATTATCACTCAAGGAAAAACCAATATACATTTTGGTCTGATTACGAAAAGAATTCCTGGAATTCTGTGACTTGGAAAAATTCCTGGAATTCTGGGACTTGGAATTTAAAGTTTTCTGTGTGTCGTCAATTGCTTGTAGACAATGCAGGAAGTACAGTTTTTTATATACCCAAATGGAAATTCGGAAGTATAATGTTGTTGCCCCTGTCCATCCGTCTGTTCGTCTGTCAGCCCGTTTGTTTGTGGACACTGTAGAGACTACAGTTTTTATAGAATTTTCTCATACTTGTTCATTATCATCTAAGGCAGACCCCTATTGATTTTTGTTTGATTATGAAAGAAATTCCTTCAATTCTGGAACTTTGGATTTCAAAATTTGTTCTGTCTTTCAACCATTTCTTGTGGACACTGTACAAACTATATTTAATACATTTGATGAAACTTGGTATGAGTATTGAAATAGATAAGATGGTGGTCAAGTTCTAATTTGACAATTTTCCATGAACAGTTTTTTAGTTTTTGCCCTTAACTTCAATATTAATTCAGTGAGTGTATTTGAGTTATTGCTCTATTTATTTTTCAAATTCAATGCTGCCAGTGGGCGTATGTTACCTTGCCTGGCAAGCTATCTTTTTGTTCTTGGCCCATGGGGAATAACCAGTGCCTGTGCCTCGTAAAAGATACGGCTATCAAATATCTTATACAAACTTATTTAGGCCACTGACTACGTCGCAAAACAAAACTAAAAGGCCTAGATACAATTTTCGTCATTTGGGAAGACTAGAATTTGTAGAAAGTGGAACGATGGTAAAATTTTAGGATTCGATTTTTAACAGCCGAAAGCCGAGCTTATTTTAATTTTAATTATTCCTACAACGTTGGTATTATAATTTTTAAAAAAAAGATCGGCTGATAAATAACGAATCCTAAATTTTCAAAAACTTTCATATTTATCTAGTTGTCAATAATAGGCCTAGACGGAATGAATTGGCTACCAAGTACCATTCATCGACAGGGACGCCATTATTAGCTTGTTGAGTTTCATCGTAGTCGCTAGGTCTATCACTATCACTCCCCGAACCCGATGAATGTTCTTGATCTTCATGAGGCCTATTTGCTAAAGGTTTATACATATCAGGTTGAACCCTTATACCAAGATTAATCTCTGGTATTTGTCAGAATTCTTAGTCATAATCAAAGGGGAGATGCCATCTCGATAAGCTTGAATGTATATGACGTTACGTCAAGAGTTTCACAGATTGTTCCGACCTGACGTCACAATCAAGGGACGTAATCACGATAGACATATTGAAAAAGCCAAATTTTAAATGCATATTACAAACATACCGATGCAATTTTTTTTTGAAATTTTGTGGAATTTATACTAAAATCGCTTCTAGTTATAGAAAAACACAAAAAATTGAATATTTAAAATCATTACCTATGCCCTTTAAAGATGCTCACAACCTAGACAAGAGTATACTATTGTTTAACCTGTATGATTATAAAAGAACCTTATATGCTTTTTTCAGAGTTTGTTTGCAAGAAACTTCTACAACTTTAAGTTTATTTCCTTGGTTCTAGCCTTCATTTTAAATTGTATGTTACTCTTCTATAAGGTAAGACTCCATCTTTTTACAGTTTTGGTTTTATCGACTTAAAACAGGTGGAATTTCACAAAGAAAAGGTATGGAACCTAATGGTGATTCAGTGAGTTAGATACTTGCATTGGTTATAACCTTTTACAAGCTAAACAATCTCTTTTTTGTGCTTGACTTGTGCTAAAGTTTACGATTGAAATAAAAATAATGTTCCGTCTTTATCAATATGGTTTTCCCACAATGCTTTGTAAATTAGGGGCCGTAATACATGATAAAATTAAAATCAGACCATTTGTGATAGAAATATATTTTCTTCAGAAAATTCTAATTTTGGAATGATTTAAGGTTTCAACTAAGACAGATGATGGTTCTGCTGCTACTAATGAGACTGCTGAAGAAGATATGACTGAGATAGTTACAATGGAAGATGATAAAACATATCTAGAATACGTCATGACTGGTCTAGCTTTCTTACATTGTCTTCTCTCGCTCTCCATATTGATAGCTTACTACTGCCTTAAAGTGCCTTTAGTTATATTTAAACGTGAAAAGGAGCTTGCCCGTAAATTAGAATTTGAAGGATTATATGTAGCAGAACAACCTGGTGATGATGATTTGAAAGCTCAGTGGGATCGCCTCGTTCTTAGTACCAGATCATTCCCAGAAAGTTATTGGGATAAATTCGTTAAAAAGAAGGTAAGAGTCAATATGAAACTGTTTGTAATGTTGATCAGCTGTATTCAATTATTTTAAAGTCTTATTCTACATTAGCCCATTAGGTGCTGCAGAAGTGTAGAACTCCATTCAGTATTGTGGATCTCTTTCCAACAATGGATTCTTTGACACAATAGAGTTAACAGTTATATAAAAGATAGTTCCACTATTTTATTATGTGTATATACACTGTTTATTGTAGGTTCGCTCTCGATATGCTGAACAATATGATTATGCAGCTATCAGTGGATTACTAGGAATGGAGAAACAAAATGTACATAAAGACACAACAGCACCAACCAAATCATATTTACCTGCCTTGTAAGTATTATCTTTTTGGCAATGTTATAAAAGACAGAGGATTGATATGCCAGGAATTGTTTGAAATAGATATCAAAGTAATATTAAATAGTAAAAATGAATGGTATGATAATTGAAAATTAATTTAAGATATTTTTTGGAAGTTGATGGATCACTCCACTTTACCATGTATTTATCTAAATTGTGTGTAAAAATCACATTTATTATTGCTGTTTTAGTATTGTGATTTCTACCTTGTAGGTTTTCTAAGGTAACATTTGTACCTGTTATTGATGCAATTTTTGTTGAAAATGGCTTTTATTCTGATCATTTAGAAGATAAACACTTTCTGTTTTAGATTTAGAGGGGGTTTATTCGATATTTAACCATGCTTGAATCATTAGATCCCGAGACCGCTTGCGGTCGAGGTTCTCTAATGGTACATTCAAGCATGGTTAAATATCGAATAGACCCCCTCTAAATCTAAAACAGAAAGTCGTTTATCGGAATAGTACCACAAATTGTGATTATTTTGTTCCCGGACTCTTTTTTATGGATAATTTAGACATGGGTTATTCGGTTTTTATGACGTTATGTGCAGTTTGACGCACATAACAACAAACTGCACGTGCGCTATCGAATGAAAAGGAAGACATCCTTTTTATCATTAACATTAACAAGATTTGTAACTAGTTCGCTGAAATTAATACGCCAAATTGCAAAGACATGATGTCAAATTGCTATTAAACACCATGTATTTGAACCAATCAGAACTCAGAATTTTTGTTATTTGTGGTACAATGGTTATTAATCTATATCCTTTCAGCTTGTCTAATGTAGACTTTCAGTACCAAATATGGAAATGGGGAGCTATATTTACAGATAATGTAAGTAAAATATAACTTGGTTCATTTTCGCTTCGCCTCTCATTTCTAGTTGGCACTAAACTCAGATATTATTCAAGTTTGCTTGCTTATTTGTATCTTTGATATACAAGTAATAATTCAGCAATAAAGACAAAGGTTAGCTTTAAAATTGAATAAATATGCAGTATTTGTGTGACATGATTGTTTTCATTGGACACCCTCAGTTTGATATAATAATGTCAATGAATAACAAAGTCATGGATTAAAATTATGATGCTCTGTTTTGGTGATGAGGCAAAGTCATTTTTAGTGATAGCACTAGTCAAATGGAAAGAATAATAGCTAATGTAAATATTGTATCTTTAATGTCTTTTGAACTATGTTATAGATTTGTACTCTGAGCTAAGTCTTTTAATATTATTTTGTATATTTCAGGCTTTCCTCTATAGTGCTTGGTACTTCCTGTTTTCAGTCCTCGGCAACTTCAACTATTTCTTCTTCGCAGCTCATCTGTTGGATGTTGCCATTGGAATTAAAACTTTACGAACAATCTTGCAATCAGTCACACACAATGGCAAACAGGTCAGTAGTTATATTTTTGATGTGTGTCGCTGGTGAAATATCTTGCAACGTCATACAAAACAAAAACATAGAACAGAAACTGTCCCTACTAAAAGTAAAATGTCTAATGGCTGTCCTATATTTTATTTCAGCTGGTGTTGACTGTGATGTTGACTTGTGTTGTTGTATATATCTATACAGTAATTGCCTTTAATTTCTTCCGCAAATTTTATGTTAAAGAAGAAGATGGCCAAGTCGATCAAAAATGTCATGACATGGCAACGGTAGGTGCCTTTTACATCTATATTGTGTTAAAATTCAATTGTTGTTAAAGTTATAGAATAATAAAGAAAAGATATTTATGACCGTCGATATCTAATGAAAAACAAACATGAGCAATCCACTATATTTTGAGGTAGAATAATAATGATAGACACTATACAGACTTAACTTACAATGTTATTAAAGGTTTCTCTCTAATAGGCTAACGCTGTGTTTTCCTGTTTGTAATACCAGTTGAACTTGCGATTTGGATGTATAATCGCTGTGATGATTTTGAGTTGTTTTAACTTATGACTTATTGTAATTTAACACATTTAATAAAATTAATGTTATTGTTATTTCAGTGTTTTGTTTATCATTTACACACTGGTGTGAGAGCTGGAGGTGGTATTGGTAAGCTTACAGTTTTCACTCATAAAATCTTCACTCTTCAAAGTTCTAGGAAAATTCTAGATTCCACAATTTATATGTCTTAAACAAATCTTATATATCAGTTCTATTAAAGAATAGAAAGTTATTATGACTTTGACTCCTAGTGTGTACAATCCATAATTTATTCAATATAACAATTGAAATTTAAATAAATGTTTATATTTCCTGTACAGGTGATGAAATAGAACCAGCTGATGGTGATCCTTATGAAGTTTATAGAATCTTATTTGATGTTACTTTCTTCTTCTTTGTTATTGTTATTCTCTTGGCCATTATTCAGGGTAAGTGGGTTGTTATGTTACAATAATGGTCGACAGTTGTTGATATTCAAATAATGACAAGAAATGAAAGTTAATACAGAATTAAAGAGTTAAGAAACCTTTCTCTTAAGAGAATCCTTGTTTTGCTCCGACGCGTTTCGTACAATGTGTACTCTTCAGGGAGACTGTAGCTCCTGGGCCGCATTCCTTCTATTTATCCTATAGTGGATGGAGGCACTTTATGGTGGACGTCAGTGGAAGCGCTACTGTTGCTTGGTTGCCAAGACGTTATAACAATGGCGTGAAGGCGTGCCATTTGTGTTTCTTTTCTGCGGAAAATGCCAGATTTTTGGTATTTTTTCTGGATTGATGCTTGGTATCTAGTTGTTAGTTATTTTCTGCTCCCCTCCAGTCATTGGATTCAGAAAGAACTCCACATTAAGAGATATCCTCACCAGCGCAAAATTAAAAAATCCCAATCCAAATAGCAGGCCAACAAGGCCGCGCAGTGCGACAAACTTACCCCAGGGATTGTAATATTTGCAACAAAATCTCCAAAAATAAGATTATAAGTTCGGTCACGAAAAGAATGTACCCTAGTGTTCAAAACATCGATTGCCAATCAAGCAATTTCATTTATCTCATTACCTGCAAATCATGCAATAAACAATACACAGGAGATACAAAAGAAGTCTCACTGTGAGAATTACTGAACATTTAGCGGATATCAAATTACGTCGGAAAAACCCGTCGGGAAACATTTTAATTTACGTGGTCACTCACACAAAGATTTTAGTGTGCAAGTCTTATCCTTAATACCGATTTGGGAATGACCACAGACCACAGACGCACTTTGGAATTGGACTGGATCCATCAACTTAAGTCCATGGCACCGAAGGGCATCTATGAATTTTATTAGTAGGGTCACATCACTGGCCCTTATCTCTTTTGAAAGTTAATACAGATTACAGAAATCATTTTTGATTAAATTACAAGAATCAAGTGCTCCCCCTGTTATTTTTACTTTAAACATTTTTTAAAAACATCCATGTTTCTTCAGGTTTGATTATTGATGCCTTTGGAGAGCTGAGAGATCAGTTAGAACAAGTCAAAGAGGACATGGAGGTAAACAGATCTTGTTTCAAATTAAAACCATAACATAACCACTTGTTCTCATCAAAATTTCTGACCCTGTTTCCCCTTGTCAGTGAAGCCGGTCAGAGGGGCTGACTAAGCAAAATTATCTTGTTGTTCAGTTGCAATACAGTAGGCTGCACACTGCATGGCATTACCTAGCTTTTTTATCACATTAGTGCAAATTACTAAAACTCCATTCATTTCAATTCCATTTTCATCAAAATTTTCATAATATATATTTCATTATTACTTATTTCAAGGTGTTCAATACTTGATTAATATTTCTTTTTAGTCAAAATGCTTCATATGTGGAATCGGAAAAGAGTATTTCGATAAAGTTCCGCATGGTTTCGAGACACATGTAAAAAATGAACACAATTTTGCCAACTACATGTAAGTAACAGTTTTGTCATAAAGGGGTTTGAAATTTCAACTTACAATCAGGGCTTCATTAAAATTTTCTATTTGTTTCACTGAAGATTTATGTAGATTATTAGAATTATATGTTTATTTGTTTTATTACAGGTTTTTCTTGATGCATCTCATCAACAAACCTGATACAGAACATACTGGACAGGTAATATAATATACTTTATTCTATGTAAGGTATTGGGTATATTTTATTGTCGAACAACAATGTTTCTTGACTATTGTATTGCAAAGACAAGGCATTAACAATTCACAGTGATAAGATAAAAAAGCTAAGACCATACTTTATATGAAAGCGCAGCTCTCTCGACGGCGAGAGCAAAGCTCTCTCTTATGGTAACATGTATACATGTATATGTATCAGAAGAATTTTGCACCACTGGTAGTCATAAAAAAGTGAAAAAAAAGATGGCAGCCATGGGGGCTGCCATGTTTGTTTACATGGGGGCCTCCATGTTTGTTTGCAGCTAGGTCGCAGTCAATCAAGGTAGTCTGGAAGTGAATATTCTGGAATTCTTAAAATAAATTACATTTCTTTCATAAACACTAAAATAGTTGTTTCGTACCCTATTTAAACACCTTACATTTATTCTTAATTTTCCTGAATGTTCTATGCGGATTTCCATCAACAAGTTTATCTCATATAAGAGTTGTCTTCCCTTGCCATCGAAATTACCCAGGGCGTCATTATTATCAATAGCCCTAGTCTGCGCTCTCATTCAAGGCCATGCCTTATTCATTTTAGAAAGATACAGTACAGTCCAATCTAGAAGATTATTTTGTATCTGATATCATGTATCAAATAGCCATTCTAGTTCTATAGATAGTGAAAACTAATTGGAAACAAAGTAAATAAACATAGCAGCCATCTTCATTAAGCAAGTGACCTTCACCTTAGATTACATATTATTATTAATTGTCAATATAGGATTCAGACAACAAACCATTTAAACAAAGTTCTCAGAATGAAATATAATCTGATGTTTTCTGATATTTCCAGGAATCCTATGTTTGGGAGATGTATCAACAAAGATGTTGGGATTTCTTCCCTGTGGGAGAATGTTTCCGAAAACAATATGAGAATGAACTTGGCATCTAACTTTCGTAGAAACACAAGTTAAATGTCAAATTTGAGAAACTAGTTTAATATCAACCCGATAAAAACATGCTTAAACCATGACATTGTTACTTATTCCCAATGCAGCTTGATAGTAAAGTTTTCATGAACCAAACCTTCAAAAGTTCCAGATGTTATGTTTTGTTTTATTATGTTAATGAAATAATACCATTGTGTTATATTATTGATCAGAAGATAATGAAGACAGACATAATGATATGCGCATAATTTAAATGTAGTAGTAGATGATTTTGAATAATTTATTCAAGGATTTGTCCATGTATATAATGTATTATGTAGGCGAACAGAGCATGACGGTTTTTCCCACAGAATTTTGTAAATAATTAGGAAATGTGATTATTTGCAGTATTAATATTATTGGATAGTGAAAATGAAAATGGATAATATAAATAATTTTGTGTGTTATAGTGTGATATAGACAGTGTTTAAATATCAAATCCATCCAGTTTGCTTTTGTGAATATTGCAGTAATAATTATGTTTATTATGTTTCAGAAGTGATTGATATTTGTTAAATTGCCATATTGCAGTAATATTTGATATGTTAAATATTACCTTATGTGTAACATCACTGTAATGTTTGTTAACTTGCCATATTGCAGTAATATTTGATATGTAAAATATTACCTTATGTGTAACATCACTGTAATGTTTGTTAACTTGCCCATTTTTGCCCAAGGTTTAATATTTGAAAATTTTTTAAAATATTACCTTATGTGTAACATCACTGTAATGTTTGTTAAATTGCCATATTGCAGTAATATTTGATATGTAAAATATTACCTTATGTGTAACATCACTGTAATGTTTGTTAAATTGCCATATTGCAGTAATATTTGATGTTAAATATTACCGTATTTGTAACATCACTGTAATGTTTGTTAAATTATTTAATGAGGATTCAGGGTTTTAACTCAGAAAATATTAAAATAATGTAGACAATGAACTGTTTTAATACTCCTCTGTAATTTACAATATTTGTTATTTGTTTGTTATTCCTATTTATTATTAGATGAAATACCATTATTTTGATTTTTAGAATCTCATTTCAATGTTTATCGAGATTTAGATTGATATTGTTATCTTTTTATATTGAGACGGTTTTTGTCTCACTTCAATATCTGTATTTTTGAATTTCCTTCTATTTAGGGGAAATCTGGGATTACTGGGACTTGTGCAATATTTTACAAATGAACTGAATCAAAATCATGGATAGTTTGAAGGAATGAATCATGAGATGATATTTAGTTTCTAACCAGAATATATTTTTATAACAAGTGCTAATATTAACATAGCTGAATTGTGTGAATCCATGTGTAATATTCCCCTGTTGTTATGTATATTTGTATATAGACATTCTCTTAATTTCTTGCCTTTTAAAATCATCTAGTCATAATACCAACTTTTTTTTTATTTATTTATTTATTTATTGTTTTATTTTTGAGTTGGATCATATTTGGGTTGAAATCTTTGTGCTGTGATACCTTCATATACAACTTTAGTTTGTGTTATTTTCAAGACGAAACCATGCTTCATTGTCTTCCTGTGTCCGTTTTGTAAACTCCAACTTTGTTACAGATTTGAATGGAAGTTTTTAAGTGTAAATTTAAAACCGTAAAGTGTATTTTTGCTGGTATTTTGAGGAATGTTTTATTTAAAACTTTGTAACAGCTCAGTGTTCAACATTAATTTTTTTAGATTCAGAATTCTTTGTTTAATTAAAGAGTGTTTTTAAGTAATACTTTTTTACATTATTTTTTTGTTAAGAAGGGATTCCTTTAATAGGCAATACAAAAATTATTGTCAATATTGCATAATGACAAGAATGGCCATCCAATGTGAAGACATCACTAGAAGAAGATAGCATGTAAGGCAAGGTAAACATACAGCCAATGACATGAAATGATCACAGAGCCATTCAAGACTAAAAAATATCCTCATATTTACGAATATGACCTTTTGATGAATGTGAACAAAGAGGGTTGACAACAAAAAACGTCCTTAATTTCATGTGAGTGTGTAAAAAGGAAAAATAGCTTTTGATTAAATTTTTGAGTCCAAGGAAGAAAAGTTTTGTCTACAAAGTAGATGTTGCCAGTCATATTATGAAGACAAATATGGATTTCTAATGAAACAGCTTTATTTATACCATGATTAAAGCAACAACTAATTATTCTATAAAAATAAGCTTTTTCACATTTCATAAATTACTTGGAGCAAATATATACATTTGATATACTAAGACTACACAATACCAACCTTATACATGATATATTACTTGCTATGCTCTCAATTGTGACCTTAAACATAGAACCAAAAACGACCTAAATCGTCAAGCAAAAGAGATCAATTTATGTCCCAGTCTGGATGGTATTTATAAATAAGTCAATATCAAGAGAGATCATGCCTCTCGAGTCACTGAGCCAATTAATATCAGCTAATACCTCGCAAGTCAGCGAGCTAATTAATAATATCAGATAATGCCTCTCGATTTAGTGAATTAATTAATTATATAAGATAATGCCTCACGAGTCAGTGAGCTAATAAATAATATCCAAGCTTTAATGGCCCTTCACGAGTCAGTGAGCTAATTAATCATATCAGCTAATGCCTCGCGAGTCAGTGAGCTAATTAATCATATCAGCTAATGCCTCGCGAGTCAGTGATCTAATTAATAACATCAGCTAATGCCTCGCGAGTCAGTGAGCTAATTAATAATACTAGCCAATGCCTCGCGAGTCAACGGGGTAATTAATAATATCAGCTAATGCTTCGCGAGTCAGTGAGCTAATTCATAATGCCTCGCGGGTCAGCGAGCTAATGAATGATATCAGCTAATGCCTCGCGAGTCAGTGAGCCAATTAACAAATTCAGTGAATTCCTCGAGAGGCTGTGAGCAAAATAATAAATTCAACCAATGACTCATGACTTAGTAAGGTAATTAATAAATTCAGCTAATATCTCGCGAGACATCGAGGTAATTACTAAATTCAGTCAGCGATCTAATTAATTATATCAGCTAATGCCTCGTGAGTCAACATAATATGACTAATGCCTCCAGATCCAGAGAGCTAATTTATCATATCAGCTAATGCACCGCGAGTCAGTGTGCTAATCAATTAATACAACCAATGACTCGCAATTCAGTGAGCTAAGGAGTAAATTATGCCACTGCATCGTGAGCTTATTGATAAATTCACTTTATGCCCCGTGAGTCAATAAACACGTTCAACTGACGATTGACATTTACGGAGTGACTTTAGCGACTAAATAAGTGGATTTGATCAGTAGGCTATATGTCGGGTTTCTCTTACGTAGATATACATTTGATGTCTGTAATAAGTAGAATGTTAACAATTTTGGCGAGGAACTGTAATAATCAAATAAATAATTCCTATGGCATGTTGCATCTCAATGGTATGTAACCAACAACTTTCTTTAGAACCATTTGCCTTGAATCAGTACAGTTCCTTAGAATTATCAATACACTTCTTCAACTACTAGTATGTGAATTTTTATCAGATTTAATCTTGACATAGATAAGGAAATAAGGAACTGCGTTATGACTTGATTAATACTCGCTATTATATATATATACCTTTTTATAATTGGAATGAACTAAATGAAATAAGACATGCTGATAAATATCATTTAAACATGCATCCAATAATCTTCACACGTTTCGAATCTGGCACAACTTTTACTATTTACTGCTGTGAACACATCCCTAAATTCTATACTAGAGTTTATATTTAATGCCGATTTTATGTGCAGTACAGCTTAAGCTTGTTTATATCCTTACTTAAGACATTGAGTTGATTTCAAAGCTATATATATAGTATATTCACTCTCGTTTTCGTTCATGTTTTTGTTCTTGTTTGATCGATACTCAACACTTCACAAATCAGGTTCAATATGTATATACGATGTGTCTAAACGTCTCACCAAAACCAAATAAATCACAGATTGTTTCGAAATGACTCAAGTATACCAACGTGTAATTACAGATCAGATTGGTGCACTAAAGGTATATTTTCTACTACATCTTTCTAATACATTAGATACTGCTAAATCCCCATCATCGTTACACTGCATTTCTGTTGTAATTCCCTTTAATCGAAGTCTAAATGCTGCTTTACTTGAAGAATATACCATCTTCTGTCTGACACTAGCTACTTCAGGACTCCTATAAAAAGTTTATAACTGTCATTTACAACAACATAGAACAGACATAGATTAAAGAAGAAACCCTGTTTGAGACCCCTAAAATTAATGCGTTTTTTTGTTTTTGGTGACCTAGCCCGGAGTTATTTTAGAAAATTATTCTCCTCTCGATATAATACAACAAATTATCAGACTTGTGACCATCAGGAACAGTCAGTCCCTTCAAGATAATCTTTGGTCAAAACCGTTGTAAATATTTGCCGAGAACATGAGTGATCTGCCCTACGTGTGTCTGATGATGACACATACAAGAATTATTGGCAAGCCAACCCAAATACATCATATTTGTCAGTATATATTATATATTACCAACCCATCAACATACCATAGAAAAAAGACGAGTCTTTCTTGTGGAACTTGTTCTTGTAAAAATTGAACGTCGTAAACTCCATACCTACATTGTTTCATCTTTTCTGCAGCTTTTAATTTATTTACAAAATCTGCATAATTTTTTTCTGAAATTTAAGCGGGCTAGTTCCAATATTTTTGTTCATAGAGAGAATTGTATAGTGTGAAAATAATTTAGAAATTCTGCTGATTTTAAACAGGGTGGGAAGTGAAATAAAGTTGTATAATTAGGGTGCGAACTAAACTCTAAAATGTCAAATACTTATTTTATAAGTAGTATTACATGTTTGAGTATCATTTGACATAACTCAGTATATTTTCAAACTCTTTTAATATTAACCAATTGATGACAATTTCCCATACGAGAAGAATTTTGACTTTAACCTACCTCTACCGCCTATTTCATCTATTACAATTGATTTAAGATCGTCTGAAACTTTATATATTATGTACAGCCATCGATGGTGCATTTTTATTTCCATAAATGCTTGGATACATTGATCATCAACTCCAACTCCCGACGACTGAAAAAAAAACCAAACAAATATATAATATATCTGTATTATAAACGGTTATACATTTACTAGATATATTATTGTCTGACTAGATATGGTCTGGCCAGATTTATTGCTTTCTAGATATATTATTGTCCGAGTAGATATAGAGTATATATTGTCTGACTAGATATGGTCTGGCCAGATTTATTGCTTTCTAGATATATTATTGTCCGAGTAGACATAGAGTATATATTGTCTGACTAGATATGGTCTGGTCAGATTTATTGCTTTCTAGATATATTATTGTCCGAGTAGATATAGAGTATATATTGTCTGACTAGATATACTATTGTCTGACTCGATATATTAATGTCTGACTATATATATATTGTCTGACTAGATATTTTTAAATTTTTTCTTTCTAGACATACTTTTTGTCCGGCCAAATATATTACTTTCTAGATATATAAATTGCTTGACTAGATGTATCGGTGACCGGGTAGATATTTTATTATCTAACTAGATATATTATTGTCTGATTGGAGATACTATCGTTTGACTAGATATACTATTGTCTGACTAGATATATTGTTGTCTGACTAGAAATTTTGGTAAAATTTTTTCTGGTTTTTTTGACTAGATGTATTACTGTCTGACTATGTGTTTTAAAACTACCTGGCTAGATATACTACATGGGACATTGACAATATCTGTGTTTGATTATCGATATATTTTATTCGAATATTTGTCTTACAATTGCCAGTATATATAAGTTTAAATATCGAATAATAATGTTGCGTTGAAAGGAAATTGTATTATTATAGAGAGGTATAAGTAGAATGTTCTATTTATGTTTATCATGGGTTTTAAAACATTCAGTTATAAATATCTTGTAATAAATATGAGGTCTATTTCCTTCAGTTAATATCTACTTTTTATACAATCAAAAACCATATGGAATAGATAGACAGGCTGGTTGTTGTAATGTTAATACAATTCATCTGGCACTAAGCCCATTCATTCCATTCTTACTAGTCACTATTACAGGTATTTCTCTTGACGTCTATTAGTATTAGACAAACCTAACGTTCGTGTCAGTACCAACAGTTCGAAAACATCTGATTTTGTAGGTATTTTCATTGAGCAATGTATATCCTGTACACTGTACAATTACTGCCTAAGTGCAATGATATCAAGTAAGCCCTTAACAATAAATAAAAAGAAAGATCATATCTTTTCGATTTCACTCGTTATTGATACTTGGGTATTAATGAAGGTGCACACAGTTTATTGAGAGGTATTCAGCAGATTGGTGACTTCATCTTAACGTGGGCTAAAGGAATGGTATTAAGGCACACGTGATTATTTGAACAATATCATACTCAATGCCAGCCACACCTTGAAATGGTGATCTATGATGTGTTTCAGATGTATTATTACGTATATCTTAACCAAGGTCAATAACACACCTTTCTGATTATGTCATATTTAAGATATACCGTTTATTATCATAATTCTGGACCTACCAGTCTTTACAATTCATTAAATGTCAGATCCTAGATTTTACCTGGGGTATTATAACTATCGTATACACAATTGGAACACTTTCAAAAAGATTCCGCTTTCAGCGGATAAGCTGGAGATATATATATACATCAAAAAAAAAAAAAAAAAAAAAAAAAAAAAGAATAGATGATTTTACGATTTACAACAGCCGTGAAATCAATAAGGGAGCGTTATTCGGGTCTTATATTAATATTTATTTAATAGTTTTATAGTATATATTAATATTTATTTAATAGTTTTATAGTATATATTAATATTTATTTAATAGTTTTATAGTTTATATTAATAGGTAATAGGACTCATTTCATTCTACTTCTAACAAACTCCTAAACCTGAAAATGTTAGTAATTTCAATTTACGATTGCAGGTGGTAGCCTGTGTCCAAGTTCTTTTATTAACTGTGTAATGTATATACCTACGATTTGTCATGAATATGTACTTTTAAGTTCAGTTATAAACAAGAATTATAAATATTTTCTCTAAGATAAAAATCAATCAGTAATGTCAAGCGTTTCTGTAAATATTTGATGGAATGCCAAAAGGTTATTTCGACTCTCACAAATTAGCTATTCATTATAGGAGCAATTAAAAAACCATTAAACAATCTAATTAGATTACTAATGGTGATGTTATTGTCGAAATGAGGAGATAATTCTTATTAACAGATGATAGGGCACGCTGTATAATGGTGAGTTTCTAAATATCTAAAAGTCTATTAGCATGGTTAAAGTTTAAATTGTACTGGTAGTAGGTAGGCCTACATAAGAACGAATGTCAACTTATATTTGTCTCCAGGTTTTTCATGTTGTCTTCTCAATATTTATCACCCCCCCCCCCCAAAAAAAAACCCCAAAAAACCCTAAGAACAATGGTTTTACCGATGTGATACATACATTTCATCCATTAACACCTTGACTTTATTATAGTTCTGTATTTCAAAGTCAGGTCAGTCAAGTCCACACAAGTGATAAATTGTTAAGTTATGTTAATATCAACGTTCAAGTCAGTTTTTGTTCATATCAAGGTTATATTTGGACCACCGATTGGATAGGTAATTTACAAATGAATTGAAACAATTGCATTAACTCATCTTATAGGCCTACAGTTCAGAAGGTATAATTTAACTATTTTCTGGGAAAAAAGTCATGGGAAATTTCGGATTGATTCTGAAACAGGTAGAATTTATAGGGAAAAAACATTATCTCATGTATATGAACAAAATAAATCTTCAACAGAGATTTGCTATTGAATTTCTTTAAGCGCAATTGTACATATATTTCATTGAATTTTTTTTTCTAGTAAATCAGTTCAGACGAAGTTTTAAGCAGTAAATTTCCAGTCTAGACACAGTGACCAGGTGTTCTAATGAAAATACCTTTAAAGGTAACACGAGTAATTGTTTACCTGCCTTCAAATTCTAATATTAGAAACTACTCACAGGTTAATTTATATTAAAAATTTGTAAAATCTAAAACTTGTAGTAAAAGTTTTATGCTTACCATGTTTAAATATTGTTAGTTTTAATCCAGGTAATAATCCTTTGAAGTATACCGCCAGTATCAATATACTGACCGTTACTTTCACGTTCTGTACTTATCTCTTAATTTCACTATAAAACGAGAGTCGAGGGAAATAGGTGAAATGCTAGTTAGAACTTAGAGCTATAAATAACTTTTAATAATTATTTCTCGTGCCACGTTGGTTACCAAACTTTCAATAAAGTTTTTAAAATCTTCGATATCTCCAACTGTCAGGAATAGTGCCAATTATATTACAAAGAGGTCATTGATTATTTCGACCCATAAAATAAATGGTAGTAGGTGAACTAGAAATCACTTTTTCCTGTTTTAAGTCACCTTATATGGGTATCCAAGTTAAGAATCATAATATATAAAATATTGAAGTTATGGACATAACTAGGTAGTCGGTCTATCAGTCTGACAAAGATGTTATGAAACAGTTGTTGGCATTATTTTTACACTGGAACATTTCGAGATAAGTTGTGTTTTTCTTTTATCACGCAGCCTAGAATATTCTCACCTGGTTTAGATAGAATTAAATATAGAAAATGTTAGAACGAGTTAAATGAAACTTGGCCCATGCGTGTAATAAGGTATTTAAAGTGACAGCTTTCTGTTCTGAACGGATAAACATGGATAGTCAGGTACAACCCGCTATATATGCGGAAGAGAGAAATTACAAGACCCTTGAAGAACTAAATTATCTAGTAGTATATATATTGATAGAAGAAATTAAAGCTTCGATCACTACTTTCAGTAGCTACGATTGACTAATACAGCCTCATGGATAGAAATACGAATAAGTCATGTCAGTGTACAGGAGTACACTATTGTGACTGTTATTGGTTATAAAATATTGTTTATGTTATATTATGTTTATCTTATTGACATAATATATATGATGACTATTTCCATCCCAGATATTAGAGATTGTTACAAGAGTCGTAAACAACAAACAAGTGCAGTATCGTAGGCTCTAAAATATTATAGATGGTTTATGATAGCCATGTAATATAATTTCTTGCAGTACGATTGAGGCACAGCAGTGCGCTAAAGTTATGGCGAAAACGTAGACTAAGAAATTGTTATGAAGTCACGTTGATGTGATGTAATCATTTAGTCGTACAAATATCTTCGATATCGCCGCAGCATTATAGTAATGTCATATTATTTTGTAATCGTATATTAAGGAAGTATAACCCATTCCTGACGGTGCCAAATAGTCGAGGTAGGCAACAAAATTGTTTCCGGTTTCTTTCCAGCAGTAGCAGCCACTTTAATCAATTATGTTGTCATGGCAGGACCAGTACTCTATGTTCCTATCATGTAGTCATGGTAGGACCAGTTCTCTATGTTCTTATGTAGTCATGGCAGGACCAGTAATCAATGTTCTTATCATGGGGTAGTGGCAGGACCAGTAGGCCTACTCTTTGTTCCTATCATGCAGTCATGGCAGGACCAGTACTCTATATTCCTATCATGTTGTCATGGCAGGACCAGTACTCTATATTCCTATCATGAAGTCATGGCAGGATCAGTACTCTATGTTCTTATCATGTAGTCATGGCAGGACCAGTACTCTATATTCCTATCATGTAGTCTTGGCAGGACCAGTACTCTATGTTCTTATCATATAGTCATGGCAGGACCAGTACTCTATATTCCTATCATGTTGTCATGTCAGGACAAATACTCTGTATTCCTATCATGTTGTCATGGAAGGACCAGTAGTCTTTATTCCTATCATGTAGTCATGGCAGGACCAGTACTCTATATTCCTATCATGTAGTCATGGCAGGACTAGTACTCTATGTTCTTATCATATAGTCATGGCAGGACCAGTACTCTATATTCCTATCATGTTGTCATGTCAGGACAAATACTCTGTATTCCTATCATGTTGTCATGGAAGGACCAGTAGTCTTTATTCCTATCATGTAGTCATGGCAGGACCAGTACTCTATATTCCTATCATGTAGTCATGGCAGGACTAGTACTCTATGTTCTTATCATATAGTCATGGCAGGACCAGTACTCTATATTCCTATCATGTAGTCATGGCAGGACCAGTACTCTATATTCCTATCATGTAGTCATGGCAGGACCAGTACTCTATATTCCTATCATGTAGTCATGTCAGGACCAGTACTCTATATTCCTATCATGTAGTCATGGCAGGACCAGTACTCTATATTCCTATCATGTAGTCATGACAGGACCAGTACTCTATATTCCTATCATGTAGTCATGGCAGGACAAGTACTTTATATTCCTATCATGTAGTCATGTCAGGACCAGTACTCTATATTCCTATCATGTCATGGCAGGACCAGTACTCTATATTCCTATCATGTTGTCATGGCAGGACCAGTACTCTATATTCCTATCATGTAGTCGTGTCAGGACCAGTACAGTATATTCCTATCATGTTGTCATGGAAGGACCAGTAGTCTTTATTCCTATCATGTAGTCATGTCAGGACCAGTACTCTATATTCCTATCATGTTGTCATGGAAGGACCAGTAGTCTTTATTCCTATCATGTAGTCATGGCAGGACTAGTACTCTGTATTCCTATCATGTTGTCATGGCAGGACCAGTACTCTATGTAAGTATCATGTAGTCATGGCAGGACCAGTACTCAATGGTCATATCATGTAGACATGGCAGAACCAGTAATCATTGTCCTTATCATGTTCTTGTCCATGTAGTCGAGTCCGCCGTCAATGTAGTCGAGCGAGCATTACGTAGTCAAGACATAAACTAACATGTTCTTAGACAGTACATCTAAAATTCATTTAAATTGAAAAACAGTCAGTAACAGACAACCATCAATATTATATTTATATTTTATTATTGCACATTAAAATATTTACAATAAATAATATGAATTGGATTCTAATAATAAAAGAGTTACATGTTTGAAAATACCTTTAATTCAGTAAATCTACACTTCAATTTTTCGATATCAGAATGGTGAGATCCCCTAACAATTAATTGAAGGGGTTAAAACAGACTGACTCATTTTACCTTACAAATAAATAATTATAAAGTGAAAGTAGCAAAATCAATGATTGGTTATATATAATATAAATATACGTTACGATAGTTACTAACGAATTCTAATTAATATATTGGCACACAACGGAACAATATTCAAATCACTAACCAAATATTAATACGTTTAGGACATGCTTGGGATGAAAATAACAATTTTTACAAAATTTAACCCGAGTATAAATAATTCCCTTATAAGGAAGATGGTAAGCCAAATTTTTATATCATAAAACATGCTTTAACTATTAGTGAGATATTGTATCTGATATATCACAGTATCAGATCAAAATATGTTAAAATACCCTTCAGATTAAGAACTTAGAATATATGGATGTACTACCCTTCAGATAGCGACAGGCTGTATGGTGAATGGCGAATAGCATCATATAAACAGCTCTTGTCTACAATAAGTTTTATTTGGGTACATCTTGAAATAATGCTGTAAAAAACTCTGCTTCTGTCATTTTACATCTATATTTGTTGACAATATCTTGTATTTGTAGTTTTCTTCTCACATGGGGTGGTTGATATCTAAAATACACATCATTAAATAAGGATGGACACATAATTTTGGACTTTGTATACAAGAAGTAACGATTTGGTCACATATTAAAAATACAAAATTCATTATTATGATATTAAATTTGTCTTATGTTTGGGAGACTGAATGCAATATATCTGATTTATAGAAAGTTTTTATATTATGAAATATGTTTCTATAGATATCATTTGAATTTACAATGCTAGGGCGAGAATTCAGTTTGATTAACGTTACTTACTTTCTAACATTCGCAAAACTCAATACAATGCCTGTTATTTTATAGGAAAATTTTATATAATAAGTCAGAATTTCTATACTTACGTTTCACTCTCCAATCTCTTCCTTCTACAGATATTAATAGATGTCTGACGGACTAAGGTACCAAGTGTTCTTCGACTGACTACCATACCATCTACTAGTGGTATAGCCATAGTCATTCTATAAAACATATACATTCAAACTCTCATACTGACACTCAATAATTGATCACTTGTTTTGGTCTAAATCACGTTTTCTAAAAGAGTTTGTATCAATCAGGGGCCTTATTCTTAAAAACTTAACTTAAAATGTTTTTACCGTTTCAATCATCTGAGTAGTTAGTCACTGAAACTTTTTTTTAAACTTATTTTTTTATTCAATCAGATTGCCGTATTTCTATAAATCTGGATTTTGACTTATTATGTTTTGGAGAATAAGGCCCTCCAGCTATCAATAGATCATTTCATGTAGAAGAAAGAATACAAAACTTATAGACCATTGTTTATGTATTGAATTCAAGGCAATTGATTCTTTAAGGCACATTAAAGGGAGACAACTTTACATATTTATTCCTGCAGCCTATAATGCAGATTTGATCAAATCTTAAGAAATATTAACAATGTTATACTTACTTTGTGACATTTTTCTCATGTCCATGCATATGAATTCTAAATAACCCATTTTGTAGAGCATGTATAAAGATGATATAAATATCTTTTTCTGATTGTTTCTGTGATAAATGTTCTTGACCAGTGTTGGTAATAGTTTGAATATCTCCTGAAAAGTAAACAAAAAAAACATAAACATTGGGTATATGGATGACCTAACTGACTTAGATGCAGTGCAGAAGTACCTAAAACTGCTTTAATTTTAACCATTCTCTCTTAACCAGAAAGCACTTGTTATGCATATAATTGTGTCCAGATATATATTCTTCAATTTCTAAATACCACTCAAGGAGTACCCAGAAACCATTTGTCCTAGAAGTGTTGCCATTACCATATCATAAACCTGTATTGAGACAGCTAAAGTAATTGCATGGCCATCTTGAAGGTAGTTCTCGCACATTTGAGCAGAAGAGCATAGAGAAATCTTCAAGACACATACCTAAAGGAAAATTTTCATGGTCTTCAAAACTCTCCAACCACACAACAAATATTTTAGTATCAGGTCCCACCATTTGTCCAAGTTGTCTGCCATATCTCTTGCCACGACTGCCAGTATTAGATGGTATTTCTGGAGGAGAGCTGGGACTCTCTCTTGCCGACTTAATCTGATTTATTTTACTAGCATCTAATCCTAATGACTTAGGTTTAGTTATAAATGATTCAAACTTATCATTTCCAATACTTCTAGTTGGTGATTTCTCTGTTAAAATAAAAACATATTTACACAAAAATATACAATAAAATTAAAACACATCTGAAAACATAAAGAAATCACTTCTTTTTCTACAAACCAGCTGATGAAAAATTAAAAAATTTCTTAGTATAAAAAGCATCAAAACAAAATCTGCATTTTAAAATGATTGCGTCTTCTTTGCAACCAACTGTCACAATGTGGTCTGATTTACAACCATCTTTACAAGAGTTACTTCGCTTTAAGTCAGAGACACTTGCTCCTGGAAAACAGGATATAGGAGGAGCCTTAAGAGAGAGGGAGGAGGAAAATGAATAAAGCACGACTGAACTTCAAAATCTGTGTTGTTGATGCCTTTAGGAATCCCTGACAGAATAATATTACCAGCTTGTGGATATCTAACCCATGCATTGAGTGAGAAATGAATACTTCATATTACAGGGTAAATAACTGTTGTTTTACCAACACTCATATAGTTGTTTTACAAAAAACTGACAACTGAATAATAATAATAGAAAAGACCATACCAGAATCTGAACAAGAGTTTTGTCGTAAATGAGAAGCATCCGGTGATGGTACAATAAAAGCTACTTCAGATGAAACATCAGCCCAATATAAAACTTGTTGTCTACCATCATAAATACTTCCTCCTGTACCAGTTTGATAATCATCTTCTATAAATACATATATACATCATAACAAAAGGACATATTGAGACAATTACAAGAAAAAATCCTTTTTTAGATTTCCAACTTCGAGGGATCTTTAACTTGCAAAGGCTGTAACACACAGGGCCTCAGTTTATTGTCCCATCTTAAAGGCTGAATGCTTTTACCATGTCAACTCCTCCAAACTGCATCACAGACAAGGGAAGACTGGATTGACGCTAGTTAGCAAGCAAACATCTAGGTTACTTAGTCACTACAGCTCCCGAAGAGATAATCTCTTTTGGGCAAATATGAGATCGTTCCTTGTCAAAAAAAAAAAGACATTAAGTGTTTCACTTTAAACCAAAAGTAAAATATAATTACCATCAATATCATCACTATCTATAATCTTCCAACTGGTTGAAATATGTCCAGTCCATCCAGCATGACGTCTCACATCTACTGGCCATCCTAATGAGTGTAGAAACTCTAAAAACTGGGGCTGAACTCTTGAATGGGAAGTCTATAAAGAAAGCAGATGGAAAGTGAAAGTACAATTGAAAAAGAGATCAGTGCCAGGAAAGGTAGACAGTACAAGTCATTTATATTACTTACAACATTACTGATTATATCTGAGAGAGTTTTTTGACCAGGTTTGACATAAAATATATGGACTGTATCATTATCTCTACTTGGTATACTATCTAGTGATTCCATATCAGTAAACATAGCTGTATTGGTTGTATCTAACATAACTAAATCTGGTGGTAGACTAGAGTTAGCTGGTTCCTGTAGAAAATAAAACATAGTTAATTCTCATCTATATGGAAAAGCCATTGATAATTGTTTTATATTTTGCAAACTCCATGCAGTGAGCAATGAGGAAAATTTGCCTTTTCTAAACTGTTGAGGGATCTTCAACATGCACAGCCTGTAGCACATAGGGCCTTGATTCATTGTCCCATCCTACGACATGATATTTTTCTGTGTCAGCTCCTCAGCTTGCTCCTGGCCAATCATAATATATATTGTGTTATCATTCTAGGACTAATATTGCATGTTTATTCTACTGACCTTTAATGCCTCTAAAGACAGAAAACCATAATGAGATAAAAATAATCTGGCAGTCTGATATTCCTGGGTTATTCTGAAAAAAGAATTGATGTAAAGCTTCCTATTGCTTTCATAGAAAACAATTAAATTTATAACATGAACTTGATTGTGGGGACAACAAAGAGAGAATTTTATAGTACATGTACAAACATTCTTTGAGTCACTCAAATCTTGTTGAAAGGGTTAATACTTTAATATTTGGCCACACAGCTATCTAGTTTAACTTTGAAAGAAGTTCAAAATCATTGCTTAATTTATAATATTTCAGATTGCAATTCCGTATTAACTTACTGTGGTTGTTTACATTCTGTTTCAGGATTAGGGTAAGCTGTTTTTTCTTTTTCCTTACGAGAACGTTCTGCTTGTTCTTTCTCAAATATCACTTGTTTCTCTATAAATCCTTTGATAAGATCAATTTCTGGTTTCTCTTTGTCTGATATTAGAGATTCTAGTGTTGGAATACTGTCATCTCTACAATATTAAATATGGTTAATAATATGTCTAATCATTGTCATACTGTGGTCTGGTTTAGACCCTTCTTACAAGAGTTACTTCCCTTCTAGTCAATAAGAGTTACTTGCCCCTGACTCAAATATGACAGGAAAGAGGAATTGCCTTATCTTTAAAATAAGTGTTGTCTTTATTTCCCCTAATCCCCCAGAATAAATAAGTAACCTCCCACAGAACAGTATGTCAGATTCAATGCATCAGAAAATGTTATGAAGAACCGTTGGATTAAACTGACATTAGCTATTTGATTCTATTAGCATACATGTGTACTAGTATTAGCAGTTAGTATCAAGATAGAAGTCATCTAGTTTGGAATCTATCACAGCAAAGAAGCATCAGCATTGTAATAGGGCTTCCAAACTATTCCATCCATGTCTATTGAACTCGAATAACTGGGGATAATGTAAAGAGTACTCACGCTTTACATGAAGGTATTTTATCAACACTTTCTGGGTAGAATCTGTGTTTAACATTATGTTTTATACCAACATTATCTTGTGGTACAGGACGACTAGGTTCAAATAGATGTGCTCTTGATGATATCTATACCAAAACAAACATAATTATACAGAAATAACACATTGTTTCAGAGGTTTAATGTCAGATATGTTTAATTTGTAATGATAAATGCAGCACAATAATGAAAAGATAAATGAAGTGTACATACCTTCTGTGCTCTAGGCGCATGTCGTAACTGCATTGTCCAAGCATGTCTACCAAATGGACCTCTAATCAAAGCTGTTACAGTTGGTAAAGGATCTGAAAGGAAATAATTTCAAACACTTTTAACAGACAATACCCTCTATGCTATTATTGATTTTAAAGAATCAATTCTAAAAAATTCTACTTTGAGAATGCATCAGTGTATTATGACATTGACAGGTTCTTGTCATGTGATACAATATTCTAATATAGGCCTATAATACTCAATACTCATACATACAAAATTATAAAACACAGTAAGGCTACAATTTATTGCGCGATAGAAATTAATGCGTTAAATTTCGAACTATCCGCGATCGCATTAATTTGTATCCGCATTTTGAAATACATATTTCCAAGTGAATTAAAGGAAAATAAAATAATATGATGGACAAAAGGTAGAATCAGTTAAGTATTTAAATTGAGACCAGGCTGGATTAAGTAATTAGGTAATTATCTCTAAATTTGAAGCTGATTAGTAATCAATGACATCAAAAACAAAAGATTTTCACACTTGACTATTTGAAGATAAAATCTTGATCACTGTTCATGTATTCATTCATTAAACACTTGTAGAATTCCGGGAAGCCCTTTTCCTTTTTATGATATTAAAAAATGCGACACTTTTTGCGGATCGCATTAATTTGTATTCGCATTTTAGTCTCTTTACCCCATGTAGCATAAATTTGTTGACACATTAATTTCTAGCCTTACAATTTACCTTCAATATTGCCCAGTGGTTGTTCTAATAAACCAACTATAATAGAATTATCTATAACATAATAACGAAATGGTGTTCCATGTTCTGGTAAAGCTGAACCTTTAGCATATTTCAACAATGATCTTTCATCTAACAATGAAAATAGAGATTCCGGTCCACAAGGTGGTGGAAAAGCTCCCTGAAATATACCAAAGAGTATAGGATAACACACTGGATTGCAAGTACTTTTTATAGTAATTTGAGCTTTTTCTTATATGAAAGAGACATGGGTGTTGAAAATAAAAGATATCATAAAATCACAGAAACCAATGTTGATAATCAGATTCAAGTAGTATAATTTAAGTCTACTTATGTATGTTTTAAAATTTAAATATAAAATATATAAAATATAAACATACCACTTGATCTATAATACATGTTAAAACAGCTTCTGCTGCATCTTTAACTCTCATAGAGGCTGGCATTAACTGTTTATCTCCCTTGAATTTAGGTGGATCACTCACACGGTTCTAAAACAATTTGAATTTAATTTATAAAAAATCTATCATTTCAAAAATATTTCAAGAGATAATTTCCATATTAATGTTGACATTAACAAAAATTGAAAGAAATAAAATTAAACATGCAAAGTAAATGATAATTCAAATTAAAAGTAGATAATTGGTTATTAATAATAATCATATTGAAATTAATAAAAAATAATCCTAATCATTCAATATTTGATAAAAGAAAAAATAAAAGTATAAGAAAGGCTATAAAGATTGAATTATTAATATAGAAGATTTAAATAAACAAGATCAAAAGCACATAAAGAAATAATGCAGTTTTTATGCACACAAAATGTTCATTTTAGTTCAGCAAACAATTAGTTTCATGGTGTGAAAAAGGACTGCTAAAAACAATAATAAAACAAAGCATAATTTAACATGATTTAATAAAATATAATAAATCACTAAATCTCTTTACAGTGAATTCTATCGTCTTTATTAGCCCAAAAGGTGCAGAGACGTAGAATGTTCATTTCATTTCCACCGAATTCTGGTTTAAAACATAACTACAACTAATATCATGCAACAAGATCCATATTCCATACATCTATCTTTTAATTACTACACTAAATCCTTAATCCAGATAGCATATTAGTTTTTACTGAACTAGCCAATAACAGTCCCTTGACAATAAACATGTAAATGTCCATACAACCATATGATGTGTTTGTTAAATGTTGACATGTACTTTAGGGTTAATCATATAAAATTACCCTAATTTAAAATCCTCATGCTTCAAATTCATGGCTTTCCAGTTTGGCAAGGGGAAACGGGGCATAAAATTGAATTTTATAGTTAGCCTAAAAACATTGTGAATTAGGCCTATTTCAAAGAAACAGGAAATCCATCAAAGACCAGTTCTAAGAATCCTATTGGGTGACGCTCTCAATGAGAAATCTGCTGACTCATCAAAAAAAAAAACAATATAGGTTAATCTAAATAGGCAACTTTCAAGCACAATATTAAATGCTGTATTCAAATTATAGGACATATTATTAATTCATAAACAATGCATTTACACTGTATATTTCCCTTATATTTCATGGAGATTATCTGTAAATAAAAGCACACAACACAATCATATAACAACGATAAACCATTTTATTAGGCTGACAAGAGGCTGTGTGAGTTTTTTATACAATATTGTATAATTTATATTGCAAGATACTATAAGCTGAACTGGCATGAACTACAAGTTGACTACAAGAACACCAAGCCATATTGAGAGATACATCTACCTTTGTTACCATGGCAACAGATTTACTTTCTTTTTCTAATTTAGTCTTCATTGTGTAGTTGTCTCCTAGTTTCACCTGTTATTTAGTATATTTGTGCAATTAGAAAACAGAAGCAGTAGAAAACGTTTAATAAAAACTATGTGCTGATATGTATGTCAGACACACCATTCTAAGATAAATTGACCGTTTTTAATAAGAAATAAAAGCAAGAGTTGAGATGTATCGTTTGTAATGGAGTTATTACTAAGTGAAATCAGCAGTTAAAAATTCAGCCTAAAATAATTCAAATCCAGAGCCACACACCTTCAATAGTAAGTATATATATCGAATACGTATAAGCTTAAAAAAAACATAAACAAACAATATCTTTAAAATAAAAGTGAATTTATCTATGCTATCATACCACAATGAGCAAAAAATCATAAACTCAAAAGATGAAAGCATAAAAAATCCTGTGCAATAATTAATAAAAACTAAAATATACATATGCAGATTTTCATTTGAAATTTGAAAATCAAAGCTAAAATTCTTATAATTCCATATTTTCTGCAAATTGTCATAAATATAATTGCCGTGGAAACAAGGATTTATCAATTAGAGGAATCCTGTAACATTTGTAATAAATATACAGATTTTTTACAAATCAAACTAGTGGAACAATGAGCACAATTTTTACTGTCAAGGTGGGTCTAGATGTCAGAAACATGATCAAGGGCCGTATTCTCCAAAACTTAACTGAAATAAAATCCAGAGTTTAAGAAATTAAGCTAAACTTAATATCAATTTTACTGTTTGACCAATCAGATAAGACTTAGTAAGCTACTTAAAATAGAACACATCATTTTAAGTTAAGTTCTTAAGAATAAGGCTGTTGGATTGTGCTAATATTGTTACTGTACTATATTTGCTTGTGTAAAACACCTATTTTGCTTGAATAAAGATCTTTGCAGTATTATTAATTACTAGCAAATTCCCACAGCTCAATTCTGGCCATCTAAATCACAGACTCACAGAAGTGCCATGGGATTGGGAAATGGTGCAAAAGCAATGAATATTGTATACAATCTCTTTAAGACAAATATATAAACAAAAATTGAAATAGCCTCAAATTCTTCGTCATTTTGCAAAAAAAAGCATGAAGGCAGTGGACCCATAGCACATGTCTCAGAGTGCAATTTAAAAGCATTAAGTGCCTGGGTATTTTCGGCAGTGGACAAATACAATCAAAGCTTTAACCCCCTGATAAATAAACTAGTCACATACCTGAGATTTGGAGCCTGATATTCCCAATTCTACCACTTCCAATACAATATGTAAACAATCTTTATCGTACAGTAAACAGCTATGTTCAACTAACCACAACTGTAAACATTTAAATGTGGCCACAATAACTGAATGTAGATCTCTGGTATGATGTTGAGCATGACGATTACATTGATTCGCTATAAAATCACAGATCCACTTTACTGTACGTTTACACATTAATAAGTTAGGTGGTTTGATAGAGACTTTAGCTAGGCCTGCCAGTAATTCTATAGCAGCTAAAGCTGTATTTAAATCAGAGATCCATGAGGACATCAATCTGTTACAAACTAATGATGTTGCTTGACCAAATAAACCATAGGCGGTATCTGTAATATACAATCAGAATAGACAAGAAAAATATAATCTTAATCACATTTTGAGAATCTGCCGTCGACCAACAGCAATCATAGCATCACATAACCCTTGAGTCAAGGAGCCTTGAAAACTCATTGAATAAATCAAACAACAACTTATGAACTGCTGAGAGAAATATGCCACTAAATACAAAGAATGGGATTTGACTCATATATGAATTCTGATGGATATCTGCATGTGATTGTCTCTGTTAATTGATACTCCTTCAAACCATTATAGTAAAAATGTAAGTTGTGTTAAAAGTTTATACCCTGGTCTTTAGGGTGATGATGTAATCTATGATATGATGTATCTTGATAACTTGAATCTGTCGAGGATGTATTAACACTTGTACCACTTATATCTACAAATATAATATAATAACACTTATATCTACAAATATAATATAATATAATAACACTTTTATCTACAAATATAATATACTATGATACCACTTATATCTACAAATATAATATAATATAATACCACTTTTATCTACAAATATAACATAATATAATACCACTTTTATCTACAAATATAATATACTATGATACCACTTATATCTACAAATATAATATACTATAATAACACTTATATCTACAAATATAATATAATATAATTCCACTTATATCTACAAATATAATATACTATAATAACACTTTTATCTACAAATATAATATACTATAACACTTATATCTACAAATATAATATACTATAATATTATACTATAGAATTACTCTTATTCATAACAGATGCTATGGTAAATGGGTATGGATAATCCAGGAAAGATTAATGCCAAAAGGTTTGGCCAAGGACCAGCTGGAAGAAAGGATCGCTATCGCGGACTTGTGAACCTTTATTGTTATCCTTGTAAAATATAGTTTTTTTTTTCTTTCTTTTTGTTTCTACATCCATACCAACCCTGAACTGAAGTTATAGGATTTGAATGGAGTTTTACGTCCTGTTGTTCTGCAGCGAATGGGCTAATGAAGACAGGTATATGAATACACTACTAAATTAACATCCAAGACTATATACCTAAGTTGGTTACAAGCCATCCATTTGCTGTGCATTATATAATTATATTTTGTGTTGACAGTTAATAAAAGACAGCAAAGATACATACCTGCATGAACATCAGTATCAGATATATCTTGTTGTGGTTGTAATGTTATCTGTTCGGCCTGTTCACTTGTAGCTAGATCTTGAACAACCAACATCAATCCACCTGCATACAGTAACACAGAAAAATATTTCATGAAGTTTGTACAGAGTAAAAGTATCTTCATTACAGCTCAAGACATATATTTACCAATGGCTGCATATCATGATGTCATCTTGGATGTCTTTTTCTGTACTTCTTTGTGTAGGACCAACTTTAAATAGTATCTTAAGTCTTCAAAATAATCAATTCATAATTTCCAAAGCATTCATTTCAATATTAGTATGTTACAAACCTAACAACATCTGTGTATTAGTAGAATCTGTTTCTAGAAACAATGCTTTCTGTAGAAGATCTATAATTCTCACTTTCAGTGATATAAATGAAATAGATTTGTGTTCTTCTTCACTGTCAGGATTAGACAATATATCTGTAATCAGAATAGATATTATCATTATCAGATTATACAAGAGTTTGTCAACAATTTGTTTCACTCATTAAAGGCCATTCCAGGAAGGAGTAGTATATCCATAATAATAGTGTTCTTATTTATTTAATGTTCCACCTACTTCTAAATGTCATTCAAAGATTATGTCATTACATAACTCAATTAGTGGATATACTTAACCCTTACCCTCAAAGATAGTCATGTTCAATATGTTAAGTGTTCGCTTTTTGAAAGATTATTAGAATGCTCATGGAATGTTTTCATCCAATATTTTATTTGAAACAATAATCCAATACCTTTAATCTCTAGATCTTTAAAATGTAAAGGTAGACATAACATAGACAGGAGAAGATGTACACAGGCTTTCCGTAGTTCAACATACGGTATTTGATCACATAATCTATAAATACAGATCAAATTAACAATTTAATATAAAAATCTAAGGTTATTGTAAGCCACTAATGATTGATAGGGACAGAATGTAACTAAGTTGGTAAGAGCATTGCTGGCTTGCCAAATTCTTTTAACCTTCAACAAGACATTTTTCCTCAAACAACAAAGTTTCCCAAGATCTTGAGACTTTGTATGGCATAATAGCCAAAATTCTAATATTTGCCTCTTTCATTTCTTATAAGGTAAACTAAATGGGATTCTAATTTTATAATTCTACCTGAAGTGTGGTGTATTAGAAGTCAGAATTAATTCCAAAGCATTTAAGAAATAAGGCACCAATATTTGTATACCAGCTAGATCTACACGTAACAAGTCACACGAATTAAATAATAAATTAGACAGCACTTCTCCACTTATAGTATTCTACAATAGAATATATTATATATATATAGAAATATACAAATATCTAGTACGAATGTTCTCCACTTCTCCACTTATAGTATTCTACAATAGAATATATTATATATATAAAAGAAATATACAAATATCTAGTACGAATGTTCTCCACTTCTCCACTTATAGTATTCTACAATAGAATATATTATATATATATAGAAATATACAAATATCTAGTACGAATGTTCTCCACTTCTCCACTTATAGTATTCTACAATAGAATATATTATATATATATAGAAATATACAAATATCTAGTACGAATGTTACTTGACATAAAAACTGGACACAAGAGTCTGGTGCCGAGACCGCATATTCTCCAATTCATATAAAAGACAGCATGATATTTCATATTGTCAAATCAATAGACTCAATCAATTCTTTTGGAGAGGATTTAGCATAGTAAATTGAATCTATAAACACAAACTGGACATTACTTCAATTCATGCTAAATTCTTATTTTGATTAGAATAAGTATGTCCTTAAAACTTAAATATAAGCAATAAACTGTTACCCTATAGGGATATGGTTGTATATCAGGACATAGGTTTGCTGGTAAGTTGAATAAATGCGCATAAGTGTTTATGATTAATTTTCCAGCCAACATTTGTCCTAATATACGACTATAACTGCCATAAGGATAACAGTTTATGGATTAAATATACAATAATTACCTCTTCAGTCTGTAAGCCATAAAACATGATGATATAGAATCTAGAATAATATACAGTTTGTATATCTTCACTTGTTTTGTGAGCTGAGAAAATCCTACACAGTGTACCACAAGCTTCAGCCCGACCTGTCTCATACGTATTATCATAGATTATAACGGGGTCAGCTGCCGTCTGCTCTACTGATACTGAACTATGTTTAGACTCTATGAACGAACTAGTTCTTCGTTGGGCTTTAACTGGAATATCAGAATTAACATTGCATTGAAAAATATGTAACACAATATAAAAAGACAAACTAAATTTGGACTATTTTAAAAGAGGGATGACAAGAATTCTCTATGGAGGTGAGGAGAGTTCTTTTACTGAAGGATCATGATGAATATTGACGACTGTACAAGTTTTATTGTCTATTCAAATTTTCATAAACGAACACATTTCCAAACCAATTTCAAACAGTTTTATCATCGAAAGGATTTAGAAAAAAAATATTTACCTGGTGCAGCATGACAGCTATACAACTTGACCCCAGCCAATGCAGCATCAAATAACCAAGCACTAAATAAATGTAGTATACTGTTACAATGGGGTCTAGAGGGAGCAAAAGCACATCTAGCATCTAATGATAACACTGCTGTTTCTTCTATTGGTACAACAACAACTGACTTTTGAGCTGCTGCTTTAGCCTCCTTGGATGCTGAAATAAACAAAGAAGAAGAATTTTACTATTTTGCAATGGCTTGACAGAACAAACACTAGTAATGAGCTATTCACAAGGTTTTCAGTTGGAAAGGTTTAGATATTAGAAACATCTCACCTCTTTGGGCCAGGGAACCAGCAAACACAGCTATTGGATTACCACCAGGTTTCCGTTGACCAGGAGGAGTTGAAGGTGTAGCTACTTTACCACCTGCAGATTGACTTCCAGATGTTCTACTTTCAGATTTCACTGTCTGTGGTACTCCTGTCAAAAGAGCAGAATTTCATTTATTTTCTGGCTGAAATGCCTATTGTCAGGATATCAATTGTAATAATCCTTGACTGCATCTAATGTGCAAACTGATTCTTCAGCACTAGGCTTAATTACTGGTATGGACTAATCTAATTAATCTTCAGGAACACTAGTGATTGGAATTCACTGATCCTAATAAGTATATCTAAAACAACATACCAAGAAAAGAGTTCACCATGACAGATACACCTTTCATAGCTTTATGAAATATTGAGGGTAACTTCTGGAGACATTCATGCTGACTTGGTTCCACCACAGCCTCATTATTTAAAGCATATTGCAGAAATAACTGAGTCTGACTGATAATATCAGGATGACACAGGTCAACAGGATTTTGTATGATGTGAAGAAATCTAAACCATGTTTGTGCTATACATTCATTGGTCATGCCCTCTGGTATAATTTGTACATCATCATTCTCAACTGAAATGCAATAGTACTTATAACACAACCAAGTATTATATCCATCAAAACCAGAGTCATCCATTTAAAGATGTATATAAGAATTCTGCCTCTTAGAATGGAAATAAAATTCAGAAGTCTCAAACGTGGTTAATAATAGTATATATTCATCAGTTGAACTTACCAGGTGGCTTAATTAAAAAATAGAATCTCTATACAAGACACTGTATTCATTAATCTAATCATTATTGAAAATCACTTCTTCACGATTTACTAGATTATAGGAGGATTCTGTTAATGAGACTCGTCAAGTTTCAAAATATACAATTGTTGGTAATCAAAAGAGTAAGTATACAAATTATAACATCAAAGTTATTAAGGCTTCTAAGGATTTAAGGTCATACAATGATTGCAACAAAAGAGGAGTAAATAAAAAGTATACTCACTTATGACTAGTTCTGGATAATCTGGACCATACATAATTCTCAACAGTCTGGATGTTAGAGCAAAATTGACTTTATGCCACTGTAAGACCAGTCCTTCATGATGTCTCCAAGATTGTGACATAATTCTAAATGTTTTCCACAAGGAGGGTGAAGGGAAACATTTAGTACAGGCAACTAACCAGATACCAAACAACACTGATAATACTCTTTCACATAGATTATCACCAATATCATCTGAAATAATATTTTCATGTTTTAAATAAATCATAAACTATGTTTGTAGTCAAACATGATATATGTAAACATACAAATAGATATTTCAAAACGTAATTATCAAATTATTTTTAAACAAACATGAAAAAAACCTGTTATAAATCAATTTTAGTGATGATGATATATAAGATGATATGGTAGTCAAAGTCATCTAATAACATCTAATTTCAACTTAGGTTCAATATCATGGGAAACAAACAAAATGTGCAGTGTAATTTTCATAAATCAAACAGTGACTTTATGATAAGAAAAGATAGGTATTGACTATTTTCCTCCTAAGGCTCAGTCACTGTATATACCTAAAGTAATACTTCAGTAATATTGTCGATTTCCAATGTCATGAATGTCATTCACACCCCATTTTAAGACAAAAAAAGAGAAAATAAATTTAAAAACTAATCCTTAACAACATCTATTATTAGAATTTGTTGATAAATTAATCTTCCCACCCGATCATTTACATACATAATTCCTATATTAGTTTACAATATAAAACACCCAAATAATCTCCCATCTAATTCACACTATTAGCTGCACTACAACAAATACAACAAAAACCCCAAATTCCTGATATTAGACCCAAGTTTCAGGGACAGTAAAGAGGTTTTCTAGCCTTTTATGTATATCAGGTACACCTTTGACTTCTTTGTGATATATTTAGATTCTAGGTCCACTGCCTAAGGTTCCTGCAATTCCAGAAGGATTTAACAAAAAACATTTGTAAATGAAGTTAGTCCAATAACTAGATTTACCAAATATTTGCCTACCTGTATAAGAATAAACAACATAAGATGTAGTAAAGAGTTATAAGAGGCAACATTGAAGCAAAATGTGAATGAATCAGCAATTTTTAGCTTGAAGATGAAAGATAACATATTGTTACATTATGATGCTCGTTTTTATAATGATTTTATAATTCTCTTGCTAGAGATACATCATTTCTGGTTAACTCTTTCTGGAATCGCACAAACCACTGACAATTGACGAAGAATTTGAATAAGGTGTCAGTGCAATACACATAAGGCTAAAGAACCTATTAACAATCCCTTTATTTCACACATGCAACATTGAAATCAATCAGTTTAAATAAGTATCATTTTATTGAATATGTATGTTTTAAATATATTGGATGTGTTGAACATGTTATCAAGGCATATACAGGGCAAAATCATGTATATAAGATAATCAATAATTTAATCCAAACAAACATCATGCTGTATCTCAGCATTTGACATCGCTTGTTTCTCTCTTTCCGATGAAAAAAATAAAAATTAAAATTGCTTACAATTATGAACGTATTTCGAGAGCCTTAAAATATTATGTAGGCTAAATTTGCAATTACCTACATCTAGACAATATATTGAATATCATTTGACCTAGTTTTCAAAGTCATAAAATAATTAGGTCACACCTTCCGTAACGGTTAATGATGGCGAAAATATGAAAATTATCAATTTTTGCTGTATTTAAGTACACTTATCTCTATGAATTTTTTAAGTAAGCCAAATTAAAAAATATCTACTCGTAGACAATATATTGAATATTATTTGACCTAATTTTCAAGGTCATAGATTAAGTGGGTCACACCTTCCGTACCCGTTAAAGTGGCCTAATTTTGAAAAAATCGAAATTAAAATAATTCGAAAGAAAATACGAAATTTGAAAATCGGTCTCCAAGAAAAGGTAGATAATGATCCATTGTATCTATGTGCTAAATTTCATCAAAATCGGTCTATCAGTAGTGTCTGAATTTCGGATTTAAGAATTGTAACGAAAATTCAAAATGGCGGCCGATATGGCAGCTTGACCTAATTATTTAGGTCAAATCAATTACTATTGACAAGTTATTTATAAAATAGTTTTCACTTTTCACCTAGCAGTTATAGACCGGAAGTTACGTAATTACGTCATTTGAGGCTAAACCGGAAGTGGAATTTTTATTTTCACATTTTTTCAAAAATTATAAACATATCGCCTATCAACTGGTAAAGTTTCAAAATTTTACCATTTATATTAAAGGAGAAATCACGGTCTGAAATTTTTGCCGATGACCCTTGAATATTGAATTGCAAACCGTGGGTAAAATATTTAACCTAATTGCATAAAACCTATAATTGTTAGTTGACAAATACATTGAAGTTTTCAAATCGGAAAATCCGGTCAAAATCGAACTGAAAATAAACTTGCTTAAGCAAAAAAACCTGAACTTCCGGTTCTCACTTCCTGTCAGAGATAGAACTTCCGGTTTTGTTTTATTTGATAATAGAAATCATTCTAAGATCAACTGTAGATTTAGAATTTCTGCACCTTTTACCAGTTTGTCTGCAAACTCATCCAAGAATTACAAAAAAAAAAAAAAATAAAAAAAAAATAAAATAATCCGAACGATTACAATACGTTTTCGCCAAAGTCGAAATACGTAATAAAAATTAGTTTTCAATGAAGATTCTAGAAAACTATATAATGTTAATATCTGTCTATTTGAAAAGAGAAAAACAAGCCTGTATTGTCATACCAATATTGATATCAATCACATTTTATTACTATCAGTTCTGTATATATATTTATCATTGATATCATGATAAATTTAAGCCAACTATACACTTCGGTTTAAAGACCTTGTATGAAGAATGTCTATTCCAAGTGATTTGATTTGATTCTAGGGCCAATTTTGATTGGACAATATTAAGCTATGAATACTTAAGCCCCCCTCACTTGTATTAACAAGGCCTCAAGGAAGTATGATAAAAAAGAAGTGTGGTATTGACATGATGATAGATTGATATATAAGCATTACATGAACTCAATATAAGTTTATGAGCGCTTTCAAGAAAGAAATTTAGCAATAGAAATTATTGATGATTTACAAAACAAAGCATACAGTCTAGCATATAATACAGCAGACTATATCAAAAGTATACAGCCCAAAGACAACAAAGCCACAAAAATGGTGATTAAGATCTACAAGGTACTACAAAGATATTTTCTCAATTCAAAGTGAACAGCTCAATGAATGGGAGCCCCTCTACAGTACAGTTATCAATAATATGACATGAGAAATTCAGATGGAACATGTTGTATTAATGTCAAATACTGACATTATATTCCCCTCCCTCCCAAAGTACAATAGCATTTCATTGATGTATGTGATAAATAAGATATTAAGTGGAAAAAAATCAAAAATATTGTGAAGCCATTAGCATTACAACACAAACCAAGTGAAAAAGTTCTGGTCACAAGAAACTTACATGAACTTAATCCAGTATCGTCTGTTCAAAAAATACAGAAAAATTCATGCCATTATTATTGTTAGTAAGACAATGAAAGCTCAGGTTCACTAGAAGTTCATTATTGGTTCTAAAAACGTCAAAATGTCAAGCATAATTCTGAACCTTTTTTAATTTCGATACTTTTTATATCACAGATAATTCAGTTATATTAAACAATTGATTGTGAAGATCACAAAAGTCTATTTTCATTAAGCTGAATTCCATATTAAAAAGAAACAACAATCTTGGTTTTGATATTAGAATTAGTTTTGACATTTCTTACTAATCACACAAATTCTTAAACTAGAACATTAAAATCTATCCACAAATTAGAATACGGCTGCATTCAAGTTAAGTTAAAACAAATGATTCAAATATTTCTAAAGACATGCCTTGCTGTTGACTTTATAGTCATATAAAAATTGATAGTTTAAATGAAACAAGAAGAGATGGAATTCAATAAGTTACCTTTTTCTGTTGGTGGAGAAAGCAGACTATCATTAGCAGCTAGTAGAAACTTGAGTAGAACTGTCCAAGTATCTCGAGATAATATATTTGATTCCTTAGCCACAGTTTCTATTGTACGTAAAACTCTATGACATAACATAGCCTGTTTATTGACTGGATCAACACCTAGAATAGAAGAATATACTGAATTCATATAATGTAAATTTTGATGGAGATTCTTTTCGAAGATCTTGATCATCTAATGCTGGCAACTCATAGGAGGTATTAGCAATATGTATAATATAAAAAATCAGTTAAAAGAAAGTTTGGTATAATTATAATTTGACTGTGGTATCCAAAAGTGATGACAATTTATTACAGTTATATAATTTATCTCACCTGCACTAGAGCGTGGTTTAAATAGATTTAATAAATGATGTAATATAACTTGGGCATAAGGATTGGGATCATCCACTATTGATCGAGGAACACATGGTTTAGGTGTTACTAATGCTGTTAACCATTCACAATATATATTCACACAGTCTTTTATTGTGTTTAGTTCTGCTAATGGCAATCCCAAACCATAACATAGCACCTAAATTATAAAGGAGTTTATATAGAAATAAGCTTATAGAATTATGAATGGATATCTTTACATTATTAAAATTAAGAAGGCCTACATCAATACACTAATTTTACTTTGATTATACTGAAGTTATAAACTATTCCACAATCTTTGGTCTTCCACAAGGTCTTCAAAAGCAAAAGTGTATATATTACCCAACTTAGACAGATTATCATTGAGTCTATCTTTACACAACTTACCTCCATAGTCCATTTAACATCTTTATCTCCATCCAATGTACTTGGATCTCCATTAGTGGCAGATATACTGAGATTCTGAGCTATAGGTTTAACTACTGTACAGGCTACATCTCGTCCAACAGTATCAGGGAATTTATGTAACACTGACTGATTCCCTTTATCATAATGTATTTCATCTTGCAGTGAGGCCCATTCAGCATACATTGACATTGTGATGTATAACTAAATTTTGGCCCAACCAGCTTACAAAATATCCATTTCCTCTGCAATAATAAAATGATTGAGTAACACCATCCTCACATAAAGATGGTTTATGGATACAAAACTCAGTTTGAACCACACTTTAACAAATGCAATATAACGATTGTCGCTTCAGTTCAGGTATATTGAAATACAGGTATGTCCTATCCTACCAACCAGTTGCATTGCAAAGCCCATTTTTAAGGTCAATTTCATGGATTAGTCTAATTTGACACATAAATAAAGCGAAATAGAATAGGTCATATGTATAAGTTTTTATATATTTAGTAAGCTACTGTTTACTGGTTCTATAGTTTTTTGTCAGTGTCAATCACACAAAACCAGAAAGAATTTAGATGAGGGGGGGGGGGTTAATTATGTATGGTACGGACTTAAACTATTGATAGTAAGCGCATGTCCAAAGAGAATGTTTGAAGATTATGAAAACGTAAATTTTGCATCAAGAAAAGATGAAAATATTACTGGAATCAAACAGTTTTTGCAAATAATTTCCGGGAAAATTTTTACCTGTCGAAAAACGACTGACTACTTTAACCTCTTTGCTAGAGAGCTAACAAAGAGAGCTAATCAGAAAATTTTCAGACAACAAATAACTTCCTAGAAATAATATCTCTTTTCGATGCCTCTTTCACCATAGTCAATATTGACTGTTTTAACTTATTTATTGATGTTCTTAGATATTTCAGATGGGAATTTCAAAAGGAGGCAGAATGTAGGCCTAATGCTTTCATTCATTCCAGTATTATTGTAAGGATTTTACACAGCCATTTCCAAAGACAAGAAGTATTCCATTAATTACAGCCAATTTGCAGGCCAAATCTTCTTTAATGCATAAGGCCAAATAGGTTTTCAATCCAGTTAATCCATCATTGGAATTGTTTTAATGAGATAGCATTTTGAGTTGAACTAACTTTTATTTGACTCTAAGCTAATATTGTCTACTACAGAATATGATCTTCTCTACTATAATATATAGATAAAATACAAACAGATACAATATATTCAAGCTTCATATACAGTGAAATTCACATATCTCTGACAAAGTGTAAATTATAGGTTTTAAACAACCGGATGCTGCATATATCATTAATAATCTTATTTCATTTGTCCAAAATCGTAACTTATGAGATCAAAGCATTAAATAATAAGAACAGGTTTACAAATTCTATCAATATCACAAGAAACAAACTGATAGATGGCAACACAGAAGTATATTTTCACTTAATTCTAAATTGCTAATTACATTAATCTTCAATTATAAATATAAAGTTGGCTATTTTGAATAGTAAATTGTTCAGCTGCTTGGGAACTCACAACAAAACCACTATATATACTTAACAACAAATAATTATTAGCCATTCAATAACATGTCACAACACCAAGATTACTTTTAAAATATATTGTAACTTCTGTTTCGTTGAAAATAGATTCTGTTCCCATTTATCGGAATGTAGTTCATCTCACCAATTTGATTGTTATATTGTACAGAAGCACCTGTCTCAATTCATATACAGACCGCAGTATTGTTAAGAAGCTCATCTTTTTTCATGAATCAAATACTATGTGCGATAAGCAAAATACAAAAAAATAAGTTCATAATAAAGTTTCACAAGCATAAAAACATAACAGAATAATATAGTAAAACATTTATAAAAAAAGAAAGCAAATATTTAAATCTATTTCTAAAATATTTGATTCTGATGATGTCCATATAATTGATAAATGCAGGACTTTGTTTACCTAATAAATATAGCAACAAGTGTAAAATTTAAACAACTAGTGCCAACAAAAACAATAGAACACAAAATTGTAGAAAAAGATAATCTTATTTTCTCAATAGCAGTAATTGTCTAGGTTTATATAACTAAAGCATCAAGCTTTAGAAGATGTTCATCCAAAATGGATATCTAAATAACAAATTAGAACAGAGACTCTCTTTTTTTACACAAAGAGAGGCTTGCCATTCAAAACTTGCAAGTCTTGTATAAATTTGCAAAACATCTCAAATCAAAACTTAGATATGAATGAGAAAATAAATACTAAATTTATTCAAAAATTTGATGAGAAATGTGTAACTGGATAAGCTGGATTGCTTAATGGCCATGATTTATTATAAAAATGCAATTCAAAACATAAGAAAATTTACACAGAACAATATAGAAAGAAGGTCATCATAACAAATAGCAATGATACGATTTTGTGATATCAGTCATCACTGAAAACTGATATATATGAATATTAACACATTGAGCTGATATATACTGATAAATGATACATGATCAAGGTGTGTACATAATGAGATAACGTAAGCAAAGTTGTGAAGAATCGTGAATGATAAATTCATTATAATTCAAATAAGGTCTTCTAATCTGTTTGTTATAGTAGCTAGCAGGTTTTTCAGTAGATATTCCTAATGGTATGGTTGCACCTGAAAAGAGTTATTAAATAACGTGTTAGTGTTTGGATCAATCAATACACCAAAATAAGCACATTTCCTTTACAAGGTTACATAACACATAAAATTTTAACACAGATTACATCTGTCATCAAGATAAAATAATGAATAAATAAAACATAATTAAGGATAATGGAAGATCAACAATGTTACTCCAAAATATTGTCTAAAACAGTTTGGTGCTGTTCAGACAGGAATGCATTTGAAAATTCAGTCAAAGATTGGCATAAATTTTTCTGGATGGCAGATGAATTGACATGTATAAGACTTGCCTAAATTACTGAAATCATGTATAATTGGATAATATCCTACTTATCATACATTGAGAACCCTTTCAGAAATATAGCAGCTTATCAAACCAATTTTTTTTTATCATCAATTTATGTTTTCTTTAATGGAAATTTACTGGAATAGAAACCAGTAATCAGCATTTGAAAACTGTAGGTAAACAGAGAATCCTACTCACCATAAGGTAATTCTACATTAAACTCTGGTTCAGGTTCAATACGACCCATGATTTTCAAACTGTTATATTCTGGATCCATTAAATCGTCTTCATCTAAACCATAGGATTCTTTACATTTACCAAGAGCAACCTAAATATTACAGAAAACAAATACTATATTATTTAGAACAGTGTTTATTGCTCCATACAAATGAATAAGTTCTGTTTCATGTCAGCCTCTTTGACCAGCCACACTGACCAAGGGAAAACCTGGGTGAAAATCCAAAAGTTCCTTTCAACATTTTAACTTTGATAAACAATTGTTCACACCACTGTATTCTTTAAATGAATGGCTAATGGCAATACAAGATAAACATTACCTCACAAACTAACATTAAGTTGATTTTGGATTTAGAACTATAATTATGAGAATAACCCCTACTCTTCTGGAAACAATCAGCTGTATATAGACCCTACAATAGAAATCACCAGTTAAATTATCTGGAATTTTTATCTAGAAATATTGGTTACATTATAATAAAATAAATAAGTAAAGTAAATTATAGAAAATCTGGAAAAAGGGGGTAGTTTAATATTCATATTTCAGAAAAGCTTAGCAGCCATTGAAACTCTAAGAATGAATTCCAAACACAAATCCATCAAGACTCATCATCACTACTTACCTCACCAAATAAATGTCCAGTGATAGGTACATCAACAGGTGCTACCAATAAACCACGGTTCAATATACTAATAAAGTTGTTCATACTACTGCCATGGAATAATAACCGATGATTTGATAAGTTTTTACGTTTTAATGCATCCTCTTCTCCTGGTCTTGATAATTTATATATACAGTGAGGTTTCACATCAGATGCTGTAACAATATATTTATAATAAATTTAGAAGAGGAATAATAAATATAAAGCACAAAGTAGAAAATATAAATCTACTTGAAGGTATCCTGTTCTAAGGTCCATTTAAGTGAAAACAATCAAAATTGCATCTGTGACATGAAAGCTGGTATTTTGCTGGTAGGACACGTATCAGAAAACCCAAACTATGGATAAAATGAGGGTAGTCAACACAAAACTGTTAACATTTCTCCAGTTTAGCAACTCTGACCACAGGAGTTATGAATGGGGATTGAATAAAAGAAGGCAAAAACAAACGTACCTGATGAGCGCATGTAGGAGAGTAAATATTGCGTTTCTATGGTGTCTTCTAACATTGGTTGTATTTTACAGTTTAATGCTTTATATATATAATCATATGGGTTGATATCTGAAATATTAATACATGTAAATTAATAAACATTTCTTTTATATCAATTTACTGACATTCTCAGTGATGCAGGTCAGAGGAGCTGACATTGGAATGTTGTCAGTAAACTGTGGACTGTGTGCTACATACTGCATGGTACATGTCCTTGACAGATGAAAATCACACAAAGGGTAGGCTAATGCTGCTGTCCTTGCAAAATTTCCCTCATCGTACAATGCATGGAGTTAAAATCCTCATAAGTTGAGGTGAAGAATTGAGTTTAAGGTGAAGAAGAGGAATAACAATGTCGTTTTCTGATCTTATTCTCTTACAACATTTATTTTGGTGAATACTTCAGATATTATTTTATTTTCATTGAAAAAGGCTTTGAAAGCTTTTAGCTCAAGACTTCTGAAGACTTGACAAATGTAAGCAATCTTACCTTTGACTCTATGCTGGGCACCAATAATAACTTTACTCGCTACTTCCAAATCTAATAAATCAGACAGTTGTTGTAGATGTTTCCTCAGCTTCTTTTTATCATCAATAATTTGGATTTTTTCATAAACAAAACCTTGCATTGGAATTAGATGATAATATTCGTTGGTTAATTTACATATCTAGAAATACAAAATTTATAAAAATCAAAATAAGAGACAGGAAAATCCTGACTACATGATAATCTATTTTTACTCAGAACAGTAACATAACCACATAAAACACAATTCTTTCTTTAATCTTCAAATGTAGAATTACTATACCCAGCAGGAGCAACTAGAAAAACAAAACTCTTTCCTTTGTATAAGAATCGGCTAATACTTACTTTTTCATAGTTTGATTGTAAGTCATCTTCAACTTCAGATATAATACCCTTTTCTTGTACTTTGATGATATTGATTAGTTCTCTACAATAACAAAAATATTTACCTAAATAACTACAGTTTTCATTAAGATAATACTGAATAATGGCTGAAACCAGTGGTTTTGAGCCCAATATCTGCTATAAGCTATTTTTCTTACTCCTATCAGAGAACTTAGATAGGAGAGAAATAGTATAAGTAAAAAAGTAAACACCATAATTGAAGTCAATGCAATGTAAGTATCAATTTTATGATATAATTATCTTTCTTTCTCAACCTGATAAAGTTCTGGAAATGATCTGTCTTACCCTATTTGCTCGAGTATTTTTCTGGCTTCTAATAAAACATCCCGTTTTATTTGACCAAATGGCATGATTTCAGGGTCTAAACCAATATTTCTTACAGAACCTTCTATCATATCTTTCTCACACTAAAAATATAACAGATTATGAAACTAAAATGTAAACAGAATAGCCCCCAAAAGTATAATACAGTTATAAGTTTCTGAGACAGATAAATTCTTGTTACCAACTTTTATTTACAACAAGTAACAAGTTTCTACACAACAGAAGGCACTGGCACTGGGATAAAGCAGTGTTCACTGAGGTAAAGGCCAGTATGGTAAATTAAAATATTTTAGTATTAAACATTCTTTTTTACAAATACTTGTTACTTACCATTTCCATCATGAGGTCTAGCACCTCTGGAGACAGCTTAGAAGAAACATCCGATTTCAAGTCAACTGATATTTTGGCCAATGGTTTTTTCTTCTCTTGGTGGATTAAACGATATTTTTTGGGATGATTTTTAAAACTGGTAAAGAAAAACATTGATTTTGTCAAAATCTTGCATGAAGCAAGTAACAATTACACTAAAGAAAAATTTCAATGAAAACAGAGAGTATATTTCTATTCATAGCATTTAAAAGTGACATTGACCTTCTTATAAAGGTTATGCAGGGCTAAAAGGCTCCAAAGCATAAATGGTTCAACACAATAACAAAGGACCAAATCAATAACTTACCTGTCAAGTTTACTCCAATCATTTCCTGATTTTGATTTAAATATTTTACAGAATTCTTTAGCTGCCTCCTCGCCAGTAGGGAATGGTGTATGTTGATATTCACCTGTATCACCAATACGTCCCCATCGTGTAAATAATATATATAGATCTTTACCTTTCTGATGCAACACCTTTAAATAACAAAACAAAATAAGTGTAAGGTGGCAGGCACTAAAGATTGTCCATCAACCTTATAGTATTATTATGTAATTAGAAATAAAATGGCAGGTATGGTGGCAGACAGACAGGGTTGCTTTAGACGTATTTCATTTTTAAATACTTTTCTATTCATCATTGATATATCTATTCATAAGTTGTTGCAAATACTTTGATAACATGTTGTTTGGATATCAGATTTAATTTTGTGGTAGGATCGTAAGTACTTGGATTTATTATCTTATCTTGAGTTAAAGCGACTTACCTGCATCTTATAGAAACTATATCTACCAAACCATCCTGATTGAACATTGACTTTTGACATCAAAATATCATATGGTACATTGGTTTTAGGGTCAACATACACAGATCTGAAATGTACAACAACAATAAGCTATAACTTATTTTCCTCTGCCTTAAATATCTGGCCCTCAGTTCTCTATCACTGACAAGGGGATTGAACTCTGGACCTTCAGGTTATCGGTAAAGCATGTCATTCACTAAGCAACCGCAGCTTGTTATAAGTAATCCACCATTCCAAGGTTTTGTGAATTAAATTATACTTCAATAATGCAAGATACATACAGACCAATAGTATAAACTGTGGACGTTAAAGAAACTTACGCAGTAGCTGCAAAATTACAGTTAGGATCAACAGGCCTCTCGCATTCATTGGTCACATCATTTACTTTTGGTGTGGCTTCTTCTAACAGTGCCTGATAATCTTTAGTAAAATCATAGCTTTTATCATCAGATGGTAAGCTATCTATCACTTCAAACGTTCCCTTGGTAGGTTTCTCCTGAAAAAGGCCAATTAGTATCCATTGGAGATCTGTGGTTTAATTATCTTTTTTTCCTTTATGCCACAAATAGTTCTTTTATGTGTATTGGGAATACCTTAGCATTGGTAAACGATCTTAATGTCACAAATAGAAGTCTAAGGTGTCCCTTATATACATAAAGAGGCTAGAAATCCTTTTTACAATCCCTTTAAATTGTGATTACAATACCATTTGTAAGATCTGTAGCTCAATGGATATTTACTTACGTGTTTTTCTTCAGGAATATCCATTATTTTTTGGATCATTGTAGCAGATTTAGGAGCACCACGTATCAAAGCATGATCTAGAGGTGATAATCCAGCTTTATCTTTCTGGGTTACAGATGCACCAGCTTTGCTAAGGATAAATATAGCTTCATCATTATCAAATGTGCCATAATCTAATGATGCTACAGCATGATGTACTACATTCCATCCTAGACCATCAACAGCTGTCATTTCAACTGAACTCTTCTTCTCTACTGCTTTATATTCTGAAATAAACAAAAAATATTGATGCTTTCAAACTAGTTCACAATGTGAGAATACCAATTATACCAGAATTTTTTTAATGCCAATTTACTAAACAAATTTGACACTAATGCTATTAGCCACTGATATACTATCTTAAATTACCTTTCTTGCTGCTTAATCTCTGCATCAAAGACATTTTCTTGGATCCCAGCTTATTGATGACTGGAATAGGCTCTGGCTCTTCATCATCAACAACATCAGTATCATGACTTTCCGCCTCACTCACTTTATCATCATCATCTATTTTGTCTTCTGGTTCCTCATCTTCCACTTCAATATCCTGAAATGTTATAAAGAGAAATACAGAATAAGAAACCCTCAATACAAACCAGAAGAGAACTCAAAACCCTCATAACAGTATATTGGAAGGACCTTTTCATCTATTTATATGAGGAAGTGAATCCATAATAAATAAGAATATATTTAACCTAAAAAAGGGGCATGGTGAAAAGATACAATATTTGAAAAGATAAATATACTGTTTCAAAAGAATCTGAAAGTTCCAAATCAAGCATCACTTTATAAAAGAAACAAGGATTACCTCTTCATTTTCTCCATCATGATCCATGGCTTCTTCTTCTCCGTGATCCTTCTCCTGATCATAATCTTCATCCTCCTCTTCAGGCTCTTCTTCCTCTTCTTCAGGTTCATCTTCTGCTTCTTCATCAGCTTCAGGTAGTTCTGTTTCCCCCAAAACTAGAGGAATGGCCATTAAGGGAGCATTGATGTTAAAAATGGTGCGAGAAAGTTGTTTCTGTACTTTAGGTTGTTCTTTTTCTGATTCCGGTACCCAGTTGTAATCCAACAATATTTTCACCAGATCCAACTCATTCTGAAATAATGAATTTCAATTGGAAAACAATCCAGGATATTTCAGTTGAGATATGAGAAAAAATTCTTTTTCTTTTTTTTGATCCAGTGGACGTAGAATCAAATATTTGAATGATTAATGCTTTGATAAATAAGTAGTTTCAATTTTTTTGATAAAATCCTTATTATCCTATGGATTGAAAGTTGGTTTGACAAACGATGCTGCTATTTATTGTTCAGAATCAGTAAATGTACAATCAAATCAAGACAATGAAATATTTGAAATATGAAATTATTTGATAAAAACATTAGTACCTACCAACTTAACTGCATGCATAAGAGGTGTCAGCCCATTAGTATCAGGTAGGTTAGGAGAGGCACCAGCCAGCAGTAAATATCTCACCATATCAGTATGGAAGTTATGTAATGCATATATTAAAGGTGTTATACCAAGACTAGATTTAGCAGTAAAATAATCATAATACTGTCCCTTTAAAACCCAACCTATGGCCAGTGGATCTTGTAATGGACGGTCAAAGTGGAAGTCTAATGAGGCTCCATTCTTTATCATCAAATCTAGCCATTGTCTGAAATAAAGTAAAATGAGTTATTGCACATGCCAATATTTCTAAACTAGTTTTTAATTATGCAAATTATTCAGTAGCAGGAAAGGAAATGAAATAAATGGATCTTTATATCTTACTCTTCTGCACCTAATGGGCTAATGAACACGAGCAACGCCATGCAGTGTGAAATGATGGAAATTTTGCCTGGACAGGACGTAAGCCTACTCTTTCTGCCATTTCCAATAGTGGAAGGAGCTTTTACATTCACAGCCTGTAGCACACAGGACCTCAGATGATTGTCCTACCTGACTTGCAGCAATAACCAAGGGAAACTGGGTATTAAGAGATCACCATCAGGGATAATTGTAGATGTAATCAATAATCATTGTCTTATTTCTAACAGACTATTAGCCTACACATTGAATAACTTACTTGCTAGCTCCCCAATTCTTATCAACAAGATCAAAGTCCCATAAATATGCAGCAACAATATTACGACCAAATTTATCTTTCCATTTCACATCATAGATAGGATTTTTATCTACAATACCAAAAAAGAATATGAATAATTTTGGCAACTGGTTATGAGAACATTACAAATATGTTTCAAGAAATCTACATATATCTATATATCTCAATTTTATTTAAGATGAAAGCTTCTTTTGTCAACACAGTTCTTCTTCTGTCCATACAATAAGTAACTTATCAGAACAATATGAGGAATTCTCTAAGCTTATTGATATTCATAAGTGGGTTCCTAGCTGACTTTCACTTTAAAAAAGTGCTAATTTCTTAAATGACTTACTGAGAAAGAATTCCAGAACTTGTATTGGATGATGATATAAAGCAGCATAAAAAATGGGAGTACAACCATACTGGTCTGGTCTGTTTATAGCCACTCCTAAATCTAGTAATTTCTGTGAAACCTACAAACAAAATAACAACACAATATATTATCTTATATATATCAGACCTTTCCTGCATGAATAGGCATAAATTTACCTTATGAAGAGGCAAAATCTACAGAGGGGAAATTTATCAGATCTTATGCAAATTTCCTGCATGAATAGGCAAAATCTACCTTATGAAGAGGGGGAATTTATCAGATCTTATGCAAATTTCCTGCATGAATAGGCAAAATCTACCTTATGAAGAGGCAAAATCTTTCTAATGAAGAGGGGAAATTTATCAGACCTTATGCAAATTTCCTGCATGAATAGGCAAAATCTACCTTATGAAGAGCAAAATTTACAGCTTCAATTTGGCAGAGGAAAATTTACCTATGCCAAGGCGAAATTTACGCTTATGCAAAATTTATAATTATCTTCCGAAAGCAAAGAGGCAAAATCTTTCTAACCTGCAGAATGGATAAATCTAAGTGTAAAAGGGTTTATCAGTCTTCTGTCCTATAAACAATAAGTAACCTATGAAGAAAAATTAATGATGAGAAATTTCAACATTATGATTTGATTCATAAGATTTCCTGGTTAGATCTTTCATTAAAAGGAAATTTATAATTTGAAATCTTACTGATGAAAGAATACCACGAACTTGTATTAGGGCCAAAATGCTTATTAATAAGAGCAGCATAATTTCACCTACAGATTGCATGTATCAACCTTATGACGCTTTACCTGTTTAAATAAAAAGCTCACTCCTTAATCATCTGAATTTCCTGAGAAAACCTATAATCACAATACAACACAAATATCATTATCTAGAAAATATAATATATCGGAGGAAGTCCTCTTTCTTGAATCTTATAATTCATACATAATAAACTCCAAAACAGATGAAAACTTCAAGGCAAAGATTTCTTTGCATTGATATAAGTTCGAATAATTCTACTAATTTAGAAACTTTGAACATGCAAAATATATTAATATTATCATTCATAAAGGGGTACATTCTCACATTATTATTAAATTATTATATTATGAAAATTGTAGAGAATGTTGAATTCTCAAATCAACTCAGGCAAATTTTTTTTTAATTCAAAGTGGTCGGTTGTACATCCACTTTTAAATGTGGGTTGTTTAAATTCATGAATATGCTCTCTACCTGAAAAACAGGATAAGAATTGTGTGTTTCAGGAACTTTTTTTTGCATTTTCTGGATAGGTTTCCATTGTAATACCCGTCTTTCTTTAGGATTGGGTTCTTTATCTTTAGTAACAGGTTTTTCCAGGACAATTTTCTCTTGACTATCAGCACCAAGTTGTATTAACAATATAGCACAACTAGAAAACATTAAATATTACATAATAATTCTTCAGGACATTTATCACTGGAAGTCACGTTTATACTATAATTCTATTCTTTAAAACAATAGTATACAATACAATATTAAGCTAGAGAAGTATATGATTTAAAAAGTATAATATTATAATATTTAGCCTTACCTTTCATGATTATTCATAACAGCTATTGATAATGGCGTATTACCAATACCATCTCTTGCATGAAGATTAGCTTTTCTCTGTAAAAAAAATTTTCTTTTATATACCAGTATTCATTTATATAAAATTTGAATAAAATAACAGCTATCATTATTCATATACAATTTGAATGTTAAGCTTAGATTTCCTTTCTTCTGATACTATTTACTATGGTACAGGTTCATGTAGATATCAATAAATAAAATGTATATAGAAAATTTGTCATAAAATAATTTGAGTGTTCCAGTCAGCTAATTGGTCCAAAATAAAAAGATATTTAATCACGAGATTATTATCCAATCAAGTTACTGGTTTTAAAATCTGAATTTTATCTTCAGCATTTGAGAATAAAGTCCCTGATAAAGTACCTCATATCCGTTACTTAAAGTTCAAATCCTTGAAAAAGAGATTCACGTTGGATATACGCTTCTTAGCCATCTCTATTATAAGCTTTTTAAACGTGGTAAAATCCCAGTCATTATTTTATATCAAACAAGTTATACAAGGGATCAATTTACCTGTATAAGATGCATACAGCAGATTGTGGCTCCTCTAAAAGCAGCTCTATGTAATGGTGTTTGATCAAACAAGTCAGGTTCATCTAAATGAGTATCTTTCATTGCTGCAGTGATTAAACTGAGTAGATCAATAGGATCTAAAGTACTTTTATCTTTATGACTGAAATAAATAGATAAATATATTTAGACAAGAGAAATTTCAACCTTGATTTACAGTATATGATTTAAAATATATCTGAATATTTCTGGTTCAGTATGGCAAATCACATGACAATTAATATGGACTTATCCTAAATACCAACAGGTTAAATATAATAATTTCAAAAGATAACATGTATCAGAACATCAGTAAAGCTTTCGTGAAATCATAAGTGCTACAAATAAACTACATTTGGGAATAAGACAAAGTCAAAAAAACTTACGCATTCATTTTCACAAACACATAGTGTAGTGGGTATCTGTTTCGTACATCCTTCATATATAAGTCAGCTCCCTTCTCTAAAAGGAATTCTTCCAAATCTGTACTTGAGTTGGCAGTACCTTTATTGCCATTAATAGCTATATGTAAAGCGGTTCTTTTACTGTTATTGACAGCATTGATAGAAGAGCCATGTGATAATAATAATGATACTAGATGAATGGTTTTACTTTCATTACCTAAAATACAATCATTGATAAATAAATAGGCCAATATGGATAACTCTTTATTTTACATGAACCAGTCAAATACACAAAGACATGGTCCTGTCTAATTCAGCCCATGGGGATAAACATAAACTCTTTATTTTACATGAACTAGTTAGATACACAAGGACATGGTCCTGTCTTACATTCAGCCCATGGGGATAAACATAAACTCTTTATTTTTCATGGACCAGAATTATGTCCAATACACAAGGACATGATCGTGTCTAGCATACAGCCCATGGAGACAAACATAAATTCATAATATACCACATTATATCATATAAATACACAACAATACTCACTGCGATCTTGAACAACCAAATGTAATGGTGTTCTACCATCAGGGTAAGCAAATGTAACATCAGCGCCATTTTTAATCAATAATTCCGTCAAATCATGATATCCATTTCTAGAAATATACAAAATATATCAATTTCATAACCAGGGCAAATCAAATGTCATCAAAAGGAAGTCTGTAACAGCCACAGGGATAACTGGCTTGTGGCAGCCAAGCGTTCTTAGAGACGTTGTTTCTTGATCCTTCGATGTCTGCTCTTCCTATCATTGCGAAGCAGAATTCGTCAAGCGTTGGATTGTTCACCCACCAACAGGGAACGGGGAACGTGAGCTGGGTTTAGACCGTTGTGAGAAAGGTTAGTTTTCCTTTCTGGTTGGGAACTCTTTACAATGTCAACATGTCAGGAACTATAGTTATCATCATAATTTAAAGCCACTTCCATTTTATACAACTTGGCTGGATTTAAGATATCACAGTACTTACCCAGCTGCTACAAGTAATGGAGTTGACTCTGTTTTTCCAGTTATAAAACGTATATTAGTTTTAGCTCCATTTTCAATCTACAATATAAAAATTCTATACTTTTAAGTAAATAAGTGGAAACATTACACTGGCTTTTCTAGAATATTGTTTCTTAAGGAATAATGGGTTGACAACCTTATCGTTCGAAGTGTATTTCAATCAAGAAACGTATTAATTTTATATCCATTCTATTTGGCATTAAAAGAAACTCATCTAGTAAAAATTTTAGCTCAATCGCTTCAGTAGTTCGTCTGATATCCGTCCGTGAAGATAATCTATTTATAGAACAAAACGGGGTATTCCTCTATGTAGACGTACAAATTACGTTGTCAGTTGACATTTGTGATTACAACGTCATCGGCTAAATAAACATTCTCTACGTTTGCCGGTCAGTTATTGTTAATATAGGCACGCGAAGTAAGAGTTTGTGTATCGGGGGAATCCAGAAGTCACGTGATGTCCCATAAATCATTACGTCACATGTAAACAAAGAAAATTTTATGATTGGTGGGTGGAAGGGTTTTGACATGTGCTAATCCATTGTTTTAGCACTCCAATTATGTGGATATCGGTGCATATCGATGCCTAAAAGGTGCTTAAAGATTTCTACAGACAATCTTTTAACAACATGATCGTTAATTACGTAAGGTTTACATGTGTTTGCAAAATGTTGAAAAAAAATGCCATTTTTCCAAAAGCATATCTCGCTTACGATTTATCCGATTTTTACAAACTTTGGCTTCAACTAAAGCTTACGATGTCCTCTATAACTTTACGTTGGCTTTTTTTTATAAAATGAATAGTTTTTTAAAAATTCAATTTTTCGTAAATGCACTCGCAAAATTTTGATTTCTATCAATATCTTCAAAACAAAACAAAATTTTCCAAAAAGCCAACGTAATTTTGTAGAGATACATGTAGACTTGCGTTGTGCAAAATTTCAACCTTCTATATTAAATAGCCTAGTAGATATGCTAATTTTAAGGGAATAATTGATGTTTTTTTCGTTCATCTTTCATACCCGATTTCTTAAAGTTGAAATGTCATAAAGAAATAAATTTTATATTTTTGGATAGCTGAAAGTCCCCTCTTTCCATTGATATTTAAATATTTCAGATAGGTGGAAAAGAAGTGGTTGAAATCGTCTATTTTTTGTACATAGGTTTAGGATTGTCAACCCCCTTCAAGGATAAAATAATGACATGCTAAACATTGTTATCCAAGCAGGATTGATCAACAAAAGTTTGGCTTTACAAATATACATCATAAACATAGCAAGTAGCACACAGGGCATCGTTTTATTAGACAATCCAAATTACTTGATGCTTTTTCCTTGTCAGGCCCTATGGCATATACTTGATATTTGGGCTTCCACAATCATGAATTAATCATAAGAAGTATAATAGACCTACCAGTAATTGAGCGAGAGGAATGTTGTTATTATAAACAGCACAGACTAATGGTGTTTGATTATTAACATCACCTAGTTCTAGGTCAGGTTTATATTCTAATAATAACTTTAAGTAGGAGAAAAGATGGCTGGCATCTTTACAGTTATTACCTGCTATCAATCTTATACTAGACCATTTACCTGATAGTTCAGAATTATATTCATGTTATACAAAGTCTACAGTGTATCAATAATATTCACTACTTCCCTTATTGAAACGAAAATGAAATCAATGGAGTTTTACATCCTACTTTTCTGCACCATATGGGCTAATGAAGATGGCCAACGCCATGCAGTGTGCAATGACAGAAATTTTTCCAGGACAGCCGCATTAGCCTACTCTTTTTGCGATTTCCAACTGTCGAGGGATCTTTAACCTGCACAGCCTGTAGCAAACGGGGCTCGGTTTATTGTCCCATTCAAACGACAAGACGCTTTTTCTCCAATATTGAAGTCAATTAGTTTAGTGCATGCTATGAAATTTCTGAACATTGAATTGACTACCAACTTACAATTATATAATTGTTTGGGGCTATACAAACAGGTGTGATTATATGTTTTGAAACAGAGTATATAATTATTTAGAAGTAGTTTATCTATATATCTTGTTCTTAAGATTCCTCAAGTATAAAGTTAATAATATTAATTACCATTTGAAGAGTAAATCTTTTCTCCTTTATCATTAGTTATCATCTGTACTGTGTCATTAATATTCGCTTGTAAACAATCTAATAGTGCCATAGTAAAACTAACACAATTCTTATATTGTTCTTCTAATACTTCTTTAGTAGTGTATCGGACATTCTAATGAGAAATAAATAGTAAGTCATCTTTAGTACTTATCTGCCCATTATAGGGTAAATAAAAAAAAACCATTGTCTGGTATAAAAATCAAAATGTTAAGAAGATTTAAATCCTGAGTTTCCACACAATATTAGGCTTAAGTTTAAAGATGAAAGAGGCCCATATATAGAATAGGGCTTGTAACTTTAAATAGGCATATTTGCCATTTTCTGGTTTGATTTGGGTGATGAATATATGTAAATACTAGAAATGTATGAAAATAGCATAATTCCTTCAAAAAAACCTCAAATTGTTAAACCTTTTTATATGTCCTGAATAATATTGGACACAAATGGATTTGAAAGCTCAAATTTGAAAATATTAGACAAACAATTACAGTTTTTGAGACAAATTTATGATGTCAAAACGAAGGGGAACCTGTCCTTCTAATATGAACAGAACAACTCAATGTTATTTTGAAACAAAGGGAGATTATTTGAGAAATAAAATCAAGACTAAACAATACTTACCAATGTAGTAATGTAGCGGCTTACAGCAACCAGTAATGGTGTTTTACCAGAATGATCAACAATATGAATCATTTTACGTAACATTTCAAAAGGATCATCAGCTTCCTCTGATTTCCCATCGACTTCCATTTTCTCTTTACTTTCACTCTTCTAAAATATAAACGTCGGTCTCATTAGCATTATTGGTGTAACGCAATTATCACATGACAAACGTAAAATAATGTAAACCGTAAATCTGACATTGAACATGATATGCTATACCATGTCGAAATGTAAAACAGCACCAGTATGAGTTACTTGTTCATTGAAATGTAAATATTAAAACTTAACAACCGATTGAATAGATGAATACATCAATGAATTAGTTCTTTTTTTGGGAAACACCAGAGCAAAGAAATATGTACAATGGTACAGCTTCAGTTTGCAAAATATTGTACTTTGCAACTATGTTTACAATTTCCATTTACAAAAGAAAATTTCATGATCACCTACCCGTTTAGCTAATATCTGGATAAATGCTCCCATATCAGAACTATCAGCATGCTCTGCCATGATATGTAATACATTCTTTCCTTCTTCATTGACCTCAGATGATATAGTACCTCCTGATTCTACTAGATATTTCACTAACATAGTATTTCCCTACAATAATTAAATAAAGTACACATAACCCCAGTTAGTTCACAAATTAAAATATTGCTACTTAGGAGGTTTACTCGATTCGTCGCTTTCTTATTCTGGAAGATCTATTCTGTCCGCTCGATTTGTCCTCTTCCTCTTCTGGAAGGTCTTCTGGGTCTTTCGAGTCGGAGATGGAAGAGACAAAAGACAAAATGGCGTCCGTTAGCAATATAGCATTCAAGTGCAGCGAGTGTGGTGTGTGTATGCTACTCACTCGATTGACCTACCGGAAGACACTTCCGGAAGAATATCTTCCGATTCTAGAAGCTGAAAATCGAGTTCGCCTAGGAATATAACCAAAGTTATGTCTTTAGCCTGTTTTTTAAGATGTAAGTTTGATACTGACCATATACTCTGAGAAGTTCATCTATGCCTTATATATATATGTATTTGTCATTAAACTTCAACCATTTCATATCTACTGATATTTTGTATTCATTAATTATTTAATATATTTTTAAATTTCTGTATACAAATCAAATTCAAAGATTAGAAAATATACCTGATTAATGGCTAACATTATGGGTGTTTGTCCTAACTTATTTTTAGTACTTGGATCACAACCAGACTTAACAAACATTTTAGCCATATCAACAGTCAATCCCATTGTATCTTCTGATGCTTTATGTAGCGTCTGCAATAAGGAATACATAAGTAATATCAAAATATTTAGATACATCATTTCTAAAATAATCAAACTTATACTGAAACAACATCAGCTGAGTTGGACAAACATTCCATATACTATTCTATTCCTGATATTCAAGCTTTAAGATAGTCATAAATATTCTGCAAACCACAAATATCATAATAAAACACTTACCCTTCCTTGTAAATCTCGCTTGACATTATTACTGCACACTCTATGCAACTAAATAAAGTGAAAAATTCAGATTAAATTCCTATTTTTTTGTTCGTATCACGTGATATATTCTCCTAAAAATGAAATAACTGCTTTCGGTCTTCATTATGGCTTTTTTATAAAAATTTCAAATGCAGATAAAATTTCCAATATTTGACCAAAAGGTATGTGAGAGGAAAAAGTTTCTCAAGATTAATGGAAACATTGTTGAATTTTCTAATATCACACTCTTCTAAATAAATCTATTTATTTTTTTTACTGATACTGGAAACTGATAGAAGATAATTTGGTAGAAGACTTACAGCATTGTTGCCATTGACATCAGCTATTGTTGGATCAGCCTTTTTCTTTTCTACTAAATATTGTATTTGTTGTAATAGACCTTCTATTAAACAACTACTGGCTGCTAGACAGACTAATGTTTCACCTGTATAATATAAATAGTTAGCAATAACAGATCATTTTAATACACAGCTCTTGACCATTCTAACTACAGAATATATGGATTATCTTTCAAGAAACACTTGCTTTTAAAATCAAATCCTACATTTTGAAATAAAATATTTTTTGTATTATAAGTTAACCCATCATGTATCACAAGATAAACCAGTTTAGAACATCTTTTACTTCAGTATTTACTGTGTTACAGCAATATAATACAATATACCCACCATCGTCATTGGTGAAATTAATATTAGCACTAGTTTCTGATAATATAAAATCCACAATACCAGCATGACCTTTTAAAAACGCCAAACTCAAGGCAGTTGCCTACAAAAAAACACAGTTAATATAACATTAAATTTCATATTGGACAAATTTCAGATCTCAAGGTAAGTTATGAATATAATATTAACTACCAAAAAATAATAAAAAAATAAAAAAGCATAATTATGCAAACCGATTTATGCTCTGTATGCCAATTCATAATTCATATCAGGTACCCTTAAAGATGAAACTCAAAAGAAACTGTACATATAATGTATGTAATATCTACTCGAGAATAAGAAAGTGTATATCCAATGAATAGAATTTAGGGGAAGTCAATTCTTGCAGGTGACAATAATATATGATATGATTTTTCTTATTGAACTTTAGGTGATATGGTTGAAAGGCTCTTGGAAGCACTGTATATCATAATTTTTTCTAATATTTAAGGATATCAAACCCATAACAATCTTGCTATAAACAGCCATTTCACTGTCATTGCATTGCAAATTTGATAAAACACAGCACAAGGTATATTTTAAAGCATACCTTCCAATGATTAGCTACAATAGCATCAGCACCACATTCTTTAATTAACAGTCTCAATGGGAAATACCAGCCAAAGGCTGCTGCATAATGAACCAATGTATTACCAGAAGAATCAGCTCTATTAGGATCAGCACCCAGATATAGTAAATAGGAAGCTATATGAGTGTTTCCATTAATTACAGCATGAGTTAAAGCTGATCTTTTATGTTTGTCTGAAATAAGAGGATATGATTCATCATGCTCTATGCTTAAACTTTACTCAACAGTAATATTGTTAGAAAGACAGCCAGGGATTCAAACTAACACTCGCCCAGTCGACATTGGAGACCAAAAATTCTAATGGGCGACTAAAATCCTGGTAATGGTTGCCCGGGTGGCGACCTTCCTTTTGGACTGCTTTTGCTTTATAATGGAAATTTATGCTTGCCGCACATTTATGATTTTTCATTACAAATTTTCTAGAAATTCCATTTAAATTCTAACATGGCTATTTTATTTCTGGGCCCCTAAAAACTTTACTGGGCCAAAAATTCCATGGGCTCCTGACATGGTTTTCTTAATTTGAACCCCTGGACAGCTGATGTAACTGTATTTGCCTGTTCTGTATGATTAAAGCTAAAAATCTCTGGCAGCAAGGTCTAAGTCTAAAACCTTTTTATAAGCCAGCGTCTCACATAACAATAATGCACTGAATTGTGACTGGCAAGATCTTTAGCATTTTAATTATCAACTATTGAGAATAGTCATTTAAATGTTACAAAAAATATCTTTGAAAATTTCAAGGTTTTTTCATTTCAGGGTTTGACCTAAACCTAAAGAAAACTAACATTTATAGAGTTTGTATTTGCAATTTGAGATACAGTTTGAAAGTAAGTGCAAGATAAATTGTAGGTTGAAAATCTGTCCATTCATGCACATGTACTTGTGTATTTTTAAACAAATTGTACGTGGAGTATTGTATATTTATTTTGTGGTCATGTACTTGATCGCCGGAACATAGATCTGTCCATTATCAACATGTACTTGTGTATTTATAGTATTTCAGACGAACTGTATATTGAGATAATGTATTTTCGATTTTTTTCTTTTTTTTTTTTCCAATGTATTGCCCCATGAGCTGAATGTGAGACAGGACCATGTCCTTGTGTATTGGGCCTAATTCTGACCCATGTTAAATAAAGAGTTTATTATTATTATTAGATAGCAAAGACTAGACTTACCAAGTAATTCTACAGTAGCTCCAGCTTGAACTAGCATCCTAACAATGTCTAGTTGACCTAGACTAGCAGCCACCATCAACGGTGACATTTTAAACTTCCCAGCTGATAATTGTTTATTTAAATTAACACCATGTTTTATCAACACTCTAACAACTTCCTAAAAGTACAAAAAATCACACTTAAATCTTATTTTCCATTACACGATTTGTTAGGTGGAAAATGCTATTGCTATAGACTAATTTCAGAGAATCAATCCTTTCAATCCAATACTGGACACATAATAATGCAATATTTACCCATGTATCTGACAAAGCAGCTGTGGCGCCACGTAATATTAACACTGTATGCTTTTACTTATATAATAATGTTTTATTTCAATTACACTCAAGTGTCCAAAGGATTAACATCATTAAGTCAGAAAATATGAATTGGTGAAACGAAATATACTTACTGGATGATAATGTTTGATGGCCAAGTGTAAAGGTGTATAAGACATTCTATCAGGTCTATCAATACCAGCTGTACCCCATTTAGTCATTACAATATCTCCTTCTATACTAGATTCTATAATATAAATTGTAACATTGATGGCAAAATTTCCTTTGATGTTCTTGTATAATTAAGGTTATTGTGATGGGCGGGGCCTCAAGCATGCTATAACTAGGTATAATCTCAGTTATAGCACAGTTAACCATCCAATAATATAGAGTGGCAGGTTCGAAAAGTATGCAAAATGGTAATTTGTTAGGCCCCGTCTTCAATGGAAACATATCATGAAATGCATGTTGGTTTTCTAATGACAGAATATGACAGATTGTTTTGATTGGTCAACTCAGGTACCTTACTCTTCCCGTCTAACTTTACACATTTCTGGCTTGGTATTTAAATCGTGAAAACTGTGCTATAAGTATTACACAATGGGCTATTATGGGTCAGAATGATACTATCATCAATTAAAGGGTGCCCATAATAAACATTTTTAAGTGTTTCATTATGCTAAGAGAATCATTTACCTAGAGCTTTTCCTTTCTTCATCAAAAAATCAACATTGGCAGCTCTACCAGCAATACAGGCAATATGTAAAGCTGTCTGTCCTTCTTTTGATATTTCAAATGGACTGGCTCCTCTAGAAAGAGAATAAAGATTACAGACTAAGACTATCAGTTTGTTTGAAAAGGTTTCTGCATCACAGCTCTCATTATCAGTTAAGGCAATGGTCTACTACAGTACTTATGTTCATTTCCAGATATCTCATTCAATTTAATCAAGTTAGTCGTGTCAATTCAATGTTAAATGAAAGATAGACTTACTTATTCAGTAGAAATTCAATAGGTCCAGTTCCATCACAAGCTGCAGCAAAATGTATGGGTCTTCTGTTTTTCTGATCCATGACATTAATATCAGGTTCAATTGACAATAATCTCGATAAATATTTAATATTGGGATTGATAGCTGCACAGTGCACAGGAGTTATCTGCAAGTACAAGCATTTTTAAACTTATCAGTCATTTTATTCATGTATTCTTTTAGTTTTAGACAGCTCTTTGGGGCCTTAAAAGAGCGGAACTAAGGTACATTGAACAATAATGGAAAGTTTGCAAGGGCTTTCTCTCTGTTATGACAACCAAGCTATTTTCATGAAGAACAGAGGGCCTCGAGGTTTTTTTATTCCATCAAACAATGATATCTTGTCCATTGTCCATTCCAACCATTCATAGCCAACACATGAAGAAAAAACATGCTACAACTATTCCTTTTGGAGTCCATGGAAAAGTTGTATCACGTTTTTTCTTCATTCCATTATCTAATCTAGCTACAGTAATTTCATTGACTAGCAAGATATCTACTTACGCCTTGATTTTCCATTGGTTTTTTTCTCACAGAAATAGCCATGACATTTTGTCTTAAATCTTCTTTATCAAAACTAAGTACTTCTTTATGTAAGAAATTAAAACCAAATCCACCTCTCTTTTGAGCTTCTTCTACCAGTCTAGCTGCTAATTTACGATGTCCTAATATAACTACCTTATTGATATCATCTATTAAATGACCAATCTACAATCAATAAACAAGTTGATTCAGTAATTACAACAACAAATCACTATTTATAACATTATTATTAGTCTTAATATGATATATCCATTTAGTAAAACTTTTTAGATATAACCAGGAACACAAGGGAATGAATTATGGTATAACACACTTCTTTAACAAAAAGGTTCATAATGTTTCAATACAATTTACATGTGTCGTCATCAGATGAACGACACATGTAATTGTTTTCAAACGTTATGTACCTTGTTGTTAAAGAAGTGTGTTATACCATAATTTATTCCCTTGTGTTTCCTGTTGTATTAACCCTCATCTTCTAAATGTCGTTCAAATCCTAACTTTTTAAATCTTATACCATTTCTTCCAAATTTGACACAAAATAGAAAAGGGGATTTTGCTTTTAAAAAAAAGTTAAATATATGAATATATCTGCTGAGTATATTTCTTATATGAAGTGAGAATTATGCATTTCTAACTAATATTAACGCAGAGGGGAAAAATTCAAGCTCACCAAATGCTCTTTATCAAAAGATGGCTTAATATGTTTTACAAACGATGCCATGAGATTTTCAACAACAGTCCAATCACAACCATATTGTAATGGTAGAAAACAGTATTCCTCTGTTGAAGAGTGGTCCTCTCCATCCTACAAATCATAATTAACATTAAATATTGACAGTTAATCCCAGTTTATGTTTTAAATAAAAGTTGATTATTTCAGGTTCAAGGGCAGGAGAACAAACTTTATTATAGAATTCTTCTTTCGAACGTTCTCATTTAACTTTGCACTCAAATAATTAAATAAATCTACAACTACAGGTATAGAATATAATATTGAGGAATTCCATTCCTCAGATCCCTGCTCACAATAGTGTTCACATAAAAACTGCTGTGAAGAAGATCCTTATATGCCAAAAAGCATACGTTTCCGCTTGATAATTTAATCAATTTGGTACTAGTTATCAAAATTACTTCAAATATCAAAATATTACAATTTATTGGTAAGAAAAAGTTGCTCACATCTTTAAATGCATCATTCCCTTGTCGGCTGCCTCGACTGACATTTAATTTACGCACATTCCTTACTCCTAAATTGACAGGATTATATCTGAAATAGAAAGCTTACATACATATCACTTAAGACTAGCAGAATCTCAGCTTTTTAGATCTCCCTTTGGACTTTCAGTCAGCTCTATCTCTGTTTTCTCTGGTAATAAGTTTATCCTCAACAGCAAAAAACAGACTCAGTCTTGTTAATTTTTCAACTCTGATTTATCTTATACAGTATACAGCTTTTATCCTGCACTAGTCACCTCTAATTATAGTTCCAGTAAAATTACTTACGTTCCAGTATCAATACTATGAAGTAAAGGTGTTGGAGGGGCGTTCACTTTTCTTTTCTTACCATAGAAATCATCTATCAATAATTCTATCATGTCTTTATTACCGTTTTTAATAGCATAATCTAACGCTGTATTATGATTTTCTTTACTTCGCTTGTAATTCACCTAAAACAGGCAATCATTAGATAGAAACATGTTCTTTACTCCCTACTTTATTAAGCTGTCTACACGTTTTATATATTTTATGACCAGGAATAGTGTTGAACTTGGGATAAAATACCAATATTGGACTGAGGGCAATGCCATAATACTGTCTGTAATATCATTCAATGGAAAACAATTAAGGATTAAACGTTGGTCTCACTAGCATATCTTTTAAATGTATTTGATATGACAACTAATATGATGACAAAGTTTGTAACTTATATTAAATTGATCAACTTGTTATTAATGCAATGTCATCATTTATAGTGACATCCGAATTTGCCACCTACATTCATCAAACTTAATACAGTTATATGTATAGATTAATGGTCGTTTGTCAAGAAGTCTAATAATGACAGTACAACCAGGACCAAAGGTCATTATTAGACGAGCTTTCCAATATCAATCTCAATACTGGGCTCGTGGCCATTTGCCTGTATCATTATGTTAGAAAGTCGTCAGCAGATTTCAAAGAGGGACAACTCATTAACACTTGGACAACTCATAAAGAAGTAGACATACCTTACAAACATTAGGGTCTGCTAATAAATCTTTTAACATGGATATATTATCTAATAGTGCTGCTCTTATAACTAATTTACTTTGTACTGGTATGGATATAAATGGCACTTTTTCTCTAAAATAATAATTAAAAAAAAAAATTTCATTCAACAAGGATCATAACATACAGCTGTGGCTTACTAAAAATTTAAAAGCTATGTGGAAATGCATTATTTCAACCCTATTTTGATATTCTGACATATAAACTTTGTGACATACAAGTCTAAATAAACAGAAAAATATGGCAGTGTCAGCACATCTCTTTACAAACAAACAAAATAGATAGTTTTATAACAAATTCTCATAATTGGGAAAAATACTTAAAAATATATACTATTGTCCTGTCATCTAACATTTTGGCTAAATGTCTTCTTCAGAAACATTTCAGGAGTTTATGATCACAATTTTTTCCTCCTTCTATTACTAATTCATAGTATATCATTCAAATTTTTGAATAATTAATCGAGCAAGAAAGAAATGTGATCATAAACTACTGAAGTGTTTCTCAAGAAGACAGTTTGTTGAAACATTGAGACAACAGGTCAATAAAATAGATAAGACTTCATTAATCAAAGTTACATCTTACTTTGACTCAAAGAAGGGATCTTTTTCCAACACTTTGATTTTAGGATTTGGTTTTAACTTTCGATCAGGTCCTTTCTTCCTTTCTATCTTTTCTTTAGGTTTCTTGGCTTTGCCTTTAGCCTTTTGATTTTTTTTCTTTTCTAAAAAAGTGGAAATGAAATAGGAATAATATGGGTTGGTGTTCAATTTCAAGTGCTGATAATTAGTTTACTTGATATTACTTGATATTACTTGATATTACTTGATATTACTTGATATTCTAACAATAAAGCTGCTTAAATGCACTAAGTCAAATACTGAAATAAACTAACCTTTTTCTTTTTCAGCTTTTGTTTTTCCTCTAACAGTGCTTTTCTTTCCAGTTCCTTTTTTAGCTGGAAAAAACATTATATATTATATAACAGATCTCAATCAAGCTGAAAAATATTTATTATTTTATCAAATTTTTATTAAGCTAAAACTTGTATTAACATACCTTTTACTGTTTCCCTTTTTCTTTTCTTCGCAGGGGATTTGACATCTTCCCAATCTGTAAGAAAATGAATAAAAAAAACATGTCCTATTATTCAATGCATTTACTTCATAAATTTGATTCAAATCATATGTCTAACAATATTACACAAGCTTGGCCAATTAAAATTAAGGAGCTTTCTTTCCATTGTTGTATGGAAATACTTTGTTTTTAATATTGCATCATTTAGATTTCCCCTCTGACTTAGTGGCCAGATTATGTTTTTTATCCTACTCTTTTGCAGAACAGGGGCATTAGCCAATCTTCATGTGATTTCCAACTGTCCTTGGATCTTTAACAAGCACAGACTTTAGCACAGAGGTAGATTCTAATCACAAAGAAAAAAGTGTAAAAATCAATTTCTTACCCTCTTCTTCTTCATCTTCTTCTTCCTCCTCCTCCTCAACTTCATCATTTTTAGTTAAATCTTCATCTATTGGGATCCCATTTTCAACTTTAATTGCTTTTTCTAAGACCTTTTGAGCAGTAGCTTGTTCACTAGCTGGTAATTTATATGTATCTTTAGCTACTCTTTCCATTCTCACATTAGTCAACACACAAGCAAATTCAGTATGATCTAAATAATCCAGCTTGTAGATGTCTGGTTCATTATCCAATGAGAGCCATTGAATACGGAATCTCTTGGTGGTGTTCTGTACATTTTGTAATGCACGGCATAAATAGAAAGTTTCTGAAAAATAAAATTCATAGTTTAAAAACAGATTGAAATAATCATTCATATTGGAGTTATGCTACAAATTTGTTTCTAAGTTAAAGAATTTTAAAAATGATTATCACCGCTTAAGAGCTGAAAGAGAAAACAATAAAACTAACCTTCAGCTCCACGAACAGCTATAAATGTCCCCTTTTTATATAATACAGTTATTTCTTCTTTTATCATTTTAGGTTTGAGTAAATGTTCATCTATAATCGGTGATTGGAACCTCTCAATCTTAATTCTTTGTCTTTTTAATGGAGATCTTGGATCCATTTTATACACTTTACGTTTCTTAAATAAAAAATACATACATATGTATTAGCCGTTTGATATGCACCAGTAACATAGGATAAATATTGTATAAAATATAGCACTATACTCTTTGTTGAAATTATTTCTCAAGTGACACACTTTCACTGCTCATAATAGGTAGGCAACCAAGATGGTGGCTGTGAAATATCATGTTTATTGCCTTCTTGTCAAATTTGAACTTTGTACCTTTGCAGAGCCTCTGCCCTTGCTGGAAGATTCTGTATCCTTCTCAGTATCATCACTATCCTTGCTAGTACCAGCACTATCTTTATCCTCCATCTTGATTTCTTCCTATTATCACCTTAAGCTTATATAACTACAATGTAAGAACAACCTGTAATTCAATATCAGAGTTTATTAGCAGCATATCAGCAGGTCACAAGTCACAATTTTAATAGCTCCACACAAATACCACTATAAAACCATACCAGTGTTAAGCATCAAATTTACACCATTGCAAGATCTTATCAATTTCAGTGATTAAACCAGGTTTCAACAAAATCAATACAAAACTCTAGCTTCTTATATGTTCTTAAACAGATCTTTACTAAGTTAAGGGTAATAACTCCAAATTGGTTCACTGAAAAAAAAAGTTAATATTCACACTATTCCTTATCAATTTTAATGAAAGTATCAAATTTCATCAAAATTGAGACCATGGTTTTGTTTTTTTCACAATTACTCAAAAACTTTAAAATTTGTAGTCAGATTCAAAATTGTGTACAATCTTATCAAATCTAATAATTGTACAAAGTTTCATCAAAATTGTATGTTAATCAATCAATGACGTCAAATATGTTCACAAATCGATTTTGATGGGTATTAACAATATCAAGGGCAATAACTCTTAATATTTATTAACAAAACTTGAGATTTTAATTCATCAATCTGAATTATCTCATGATTTTATTCAAACAAGATACGGTATATACTTCAGCTTTTATTAGTGCTCATAAGCAATTCTGACTGACGACCTGGCCAAATAACAAAATAGACAGCGGTATTATTAGAAATCCACGTTTTTATCATGGATGACCACTTAAAACCTTGTATATGTTATATATTATCATGATCATTTTATGGTACAGTAATAAGGTTTTGTGTCTTTTGTGTTTTGTGATCAGAACCTTTTATTCCTAGCCTGACCAAGTAACAAAATAGACAGCAGTATTATTAGACATCAAATATTTTACATATCATAGATGACCAAATGAAACCTTTTATATACCATATTTTATCATTTTTGGTAAAATTCAACAGATTTTGCGATTTTTTGATCAGAATCTGTTCCTAGCCTGACTGTAAATAATCTAAAATCACCAATGAAATATAATAAAAAACCTTGTATACTGTTGTGTTAATAAGTTAACCGATTCCGGGTAGGATTCCACGGTTACCCGGGCCTGATCTGAGATTATCGGTTAACCGTCAAATGTATAAGAAGTTAAAAGAGGGCATTATTTTGACAGAAATGTCCTTGTAATAAACATTTAAAACAACAGTTATCAAGCCTCTTTTTCTATAAACTTACAGTCAATAACTGGGTCTGGATGATCGAGTCTATCTTGTCAGCAAGAATGCTGTTATGTAAATTAGGTTAACCAATAGAAACGGTCAGTTATGAATATTCATGAGATTAGATGCATGGATTCATTGAAACAGTTTCCCCTTACGTGACAAAAAATGATATTTAAATCCTTTGATCTGTTCGAGGCTATCCTGTTGCAATGACATTGGCGCCTGTCTGTGTATTTCTATTCCCTTTGATAATTTATTCATTAATATTTTTGAAGCCAATAACTGGTCTAAAACTTGGTCAAGTCTTCGATAGTTGACCCTACTGCAGTTTAGTTCACACAGTTTCAGCTGCAAATGCGTTATTACCTAATATTATACAGGTATAAGCATTTGAATCATTAACCGGGATTAACCGGGTAATTACCGGTTATTGCCAAAAGTTACCCAGTTAGTAAAAATCACTAACCGTTTCAACACTAGTATACTGTACCCTATTGCAAGTAATTGAGTTTTTATAAGAGGTTTGAATTGTCAAAGAATGGACACCATTTAAACAGTAAAAATATATGATAAATATAATTTTAACCGTATATTTGTACAAACATTTTTTTTCCAGTTTTCTCTTAAAGGGATAATAGGCGTTAGAACGAACATAAAAATTTGAACAATAACAGTATATATCCATCAGTGGACTTACCTGGTGTCATACCTATACATCAAAATCCCTCTAAAATCTGATAAATCCCAAAAATTAAGTAGTTAATCATAAAACGCTTGAGCCATCCACCAAGCGATTTTCAAATTGTAAAATATAAAGGGAAGTAACTCTAACATGTGGATTTTGACCCCTACTGTTGAATTGCACAATGATGTTTTAGCGTTGATTTACCAGACGCTTTTTTTCTCAAACTAAATGGAATCGTCGCTTTTTTTAAATTTCTGAATATATTTTTATTGTGGCTTTTTAAAATTTGGTAAAGTGTGGGATGCATACTTATTTAACTAATAGTCAATATTAAACACAAATATAAGCCATAGGACGAGTGTATTCTAATGCCTATTATCCCTTTAAAAGAAATTGCTTGTCTTATAATATCATGCAAGGTTTCAAGTGGTCACCCGCAATAGCCTACTGGGGCTGTATATAAATTTTAAATGAGAAAATCTTAAGCTCAGTAAATTGAAGATTCATATTCACTAAAAATTTATCGGAGATATACAATTTACGGAGCCAAGAAATCAGACAATAAGAAGTGCACTTAAGAAGCATACACATGATCTAAGAAGTGTCAGGAATATTTCGGATTAAATTGTTTTTTTTTTTAGATAAACAATCGTGTGTTCTTGCAGAAATGTATAGGGATAGCAAGTCTAAGCAACAATGAAATGCATCATTTACGAAAACACAAGCAACTAAAATTACTAATCAATATGCACATTTGCGAATCGTGTCTACAATCTACTATGAAACCAACTAATTACCGAAATCAGCCGGCGTCCAAATCACATGGTCGCCATTTTCAAAGCTGTTCTGTTCTCCTCCCGATCCCAATAATTAGACATGAAAATTATAAAATGTATTAAATAATTTTAACGAAATGTCGTTTCATAGAACATATGCACCGAGAATATCCCTTTGCTCATTGTCTGAAAATTTAATGGGTCTGCTTATAGAATAGAAATTAACAACAGACAAAACAGGTTTATCAAACTCAACAGCCAAAACATAGGGGCCTAGTGACACGTGACCTATCAAATCGATTTCACAGGGACTTGAAAGTCACGACCAATGTTCAAAATGAATATTATTATAACGGTAATTTTGGGAAGACTCACAGGGACATGTGTATGCGTGTGTCAGTGCAGGCATGTCATATGGATTCAAATATATATTCAATATGTAGTTAAATGAACTTGGATATTGACAAAAATACAATAATATTAATGTTATTTCCAAACCTATTAGTATTATATGAAATTATGTTAATCCACAATTATCATGCAACATGCAATTTGTATCATATCCATCTGGCATCTATCTGTATCATGCTGAGTAAACAGACTTTAAAATATATTCTGATGCAGTAATCGATTGAAATGTTTTTTTTTTCTTCATAAATTGTAAAAGTTTCAAATTTCAAGCCTTTCTGTAGGCTACCTTTAAAACAATGGAATTAGAATTATTAGATTTAAAATTTGATTTAAAGATAAATGTCAGTGTTATTCATCCAACTGTTTGTATTTAGGCCTACTAATGAACCATACTGGAAAACATGTATGTTACGCCGAATATCTCTGGTGTGGCATAAGTTACTTACACAAAATTTATATTGTCGCTGGCGTAAAATTTTTATTAATTTGGAGTAATCTCTGGTGAATGAAATCTCAATCAGCGTGGCATTTCTACTAAGCCTAATGTTGGAGTAAATCTCTGGCTGATGAAATACAAACTTTCCAGTATGGCCATTGAAGAGGGCTTTTCAGACAGTAATCAGCTATGGACATGTGGCTTTTCAAAGACACAAGTATTAGCTCTGATAAAGTATATTTTATTTGACTTCAATCGGCTAGAAGTATGTGGCTTATCAAATAAACTAAGTTTTTCATAGATTTATTCAACAATAAGATATTTTAACAATCACAATGTGTCAATAATATCACAGGCTTCAGACAACAAATAAATATTGTTCTCACTTCTACAAAATAACATTATTATATCTCTTTAACAATTGACCAGTTTGTTAAAATAACTGTTGATCTCTCTAGATTCTTTTGCCAGTTACTGACTATTTACTTTAATAACAATTAGTTGAACACAATAGATTGACGTATCACATTGTATAACATACATAGATTTGATAGGCACTAGATAACATTTCTCATTTTTCTCTAAATAATACATATACAAGTATAGATAAGCTATTTCACAATTCAATTTGCTCATTTCAAATGCATATTTTCTTCTACTGAATCTCATATTTCTTGATAAGGTTGAAATTTGAGAAAAATCGATATCTTTTCCGAGCTAGTCTGGAGTAGGTTAATTCAAATCTTATAAGTTGAGATCACATATCAGTTTACTAAAAAAAAACTTTTGAAAGCTCTTGAAGTAACAAAAAGATTTAAAAGAAAATGTCCTACTGATTGAGATGGCTAAATTGACCTTGAGTATATTTCTTGAATCCTGAATGTAATATTATATTTGCATGCAGGTCAGGTCTGTTTCCAAGAAGGCCAACATCTAAATAAAAGTCACAAATCCTATATTATAAGGGAATACTTTATAACCATCCACATCGTTTTTTTGAGAGCTGTTAACTAGCCAGTTCTACTGTACTAGCTATAATTCATGATGATGTCCAGGAAATACCAACATTGCCCCTACTCTTCAGACAATAAAATAACATTAATTTATACTTAAACAATGTATAACAATAGAATAAATATAACATTTCTGACATTAAAGCGAAGACAGGCACAATAAATTATCATCATCTGGTTCCAGCTTCTCAACAAATCTTACAATAATAAATTGTTCTGTGTAATTTTACAAAGAGAAATGCTACACCTATATTTATTGTATGGTTTTTGAGAAATGGTACCCTGGGACATATAAGAAAATCTATTTTATCACAAGGTAGGTGGGTTTGACTTCGTTATTTATAAATCCATTTTTTTTTTTTCAGCAATACCCATCTACCTTAAAATAAGAGAAACTGTTGAAGCTTATTTTTCCCCAATGAGCATAAACACCTTTGACAACCTTTGTGCATAATTAATAATATACAATAACAATAGCATAGAGTCCTGAGCAATACAGATATTTACAAGAATATACAATTTCTCTTAGAGGAAATATTTCTTAATAAAATAGTTACCAAAGCACCATTCTGATTCAAAGACACTTGACCACTCATTCTACACATTCATTCACACTTGTTAGGATCATATACGGATAATAATACAGGCAGGCTGGTAGTTTGATAATGAGTCAAATAATATACTTATATATAACATTGAGCAAATATACAACATTTTGAGAATTTGTTAAGGAACTAGTCTAGGTTAATGCATTGATAGTGTTTCTAAAATATCAGGCTACAGAATTCCTAATTCAAAACTTGTCAATTTTCAAAGATAAAGATAGTGGCATATTTTATGATTGAGAATAAATATAACAATTTACCTCAAGTTCTCTGACTTTTAATTTTGTTTGTATCTAAGTAATTGTATATAGTGACTCTAAAGGGATTGTAAAGAGGTTTTCTGCTATTTGATGTACAAATTGAAGCTATCAGTGTCCCTTTGATACATAAAAAATGCAGGAAACCTTTTTACGACCCCTTTTAAACATATTGGGGATATCGAAAAGTCATAGGAATAAATTCTAGAAAATTATATCAAGATTTTCAGTATTCAACAAAGTTGAAAACAAAAATTGAATTTAATAAACTTGGTCATGTTTTGTTTCCATGTGCTAACTGGTGTTTTCATGAGAAAATCTTCCAGTTAGTAAATAGGATTTGATGTATGGTGAGTTAAAATACTAACTGCTACCACTGAAAGATACTGAACCAATCTAATGAAAATAAGATTACTATTTCAATTTGTCATTTTTTTTAATTTCAGTTTCTATCGTAATCTAAAAAAGATTTATACCAAGTAATGTTGATGATCATTTCAACCAATCACATTGCCTCCTGTAGAACGTGTGTCTTAACATGGGCTATTAATTGAAAAGTTATAATTTGATATGGCGTCTGATATTAGGACAACAGTTAATATGAAATTCCTGATTCTCGCTTATAAAGATAATTCTGGTAAAAGAGTATAGGGCGTGATTGGCTGTGATCGTATCACCTTGGTGACCTTGGTATAAATCTTGTTAACGACATCACAAAACAAAACTGTATCTAATTTGGATTAGGTTGGATAACAGACAGAGGTTTCCAAATAATTCAATGGTACATGTTAATTCAATTATATGTACATAGTTTTTTTGATAATGATTAATCTAGAGGAGTTCTTTAAGGTTTTATATTATACTACTACTACAATCTTATACTTGCAACTATAATGTGTAACCATCTTTAAACACCTCTTCTAACTCTCTTGTAAATCTACAACTCTTAGGGCCGTATGTGGCACTCGTACTTAACCTAGACCTTGAGTAAAGTTAGAACTTTAATGACTGCACCGATTCATCTTAAAAGTTATGCTCACCTTTGATTTTCAAATGTATAAAAGAAAAGTCATTTATCCTAACTTTGTTAAGATGGACTTTAGCCAAAGTAAGAGCGCTACATACGGCCCTTAGTATCTGGTTGTTTAAGAATCTAGGAGATTTGAAAAATATATTAGTAAATGTAAAATGCTTTAAAATATGTGCCTATATTTTAAAAAAAAAAATAAATGGACGGAATGCAAAGACGATGGACACACAATGGACGGATTTGCAATATAAATAAATCTTCTAAAAATCTTTTCTTAATAAAATAAAAAGCTCTACAGATTTATAGTTATCTAGGAGAGTAAATAAAAATAAAATTTAAAAAGGACGGAAAAATAATTGAGCACTTAGCGCCTTTTAATAGATTTACCCTTTATATCTTTACATTTCGGGATGTGACGCTCTGCAGCAGCGGAATTGAATCTCCTGTCACAATGTGGACATGGAATATAATCAGGATTTTCAGCAGGGGGCAGTGGAGTGACCATTCGAATATCACCACCTTTCTTTTCTATCTCACTAACCTTTTTAGCATGCTGTATAGTTTTTCTGAATTCATCATGTTGCTTTCTCCAATTTTTCTTTTTAGGCTGAAATTAAAAAATAAACGACATGTTTTCTTGTACTAAAGGAAAAACTGCATCAGGCGATTTTGCATGTTATTGTGTGATTTATCTCTTGATAATAATCGTTACATAATAAAAGAGAAATTATCAGCTGATGAGTTTAGCTTTCCATTCTCTAATATTGTCTATGACTATCTAACAAGGACTGATTGACTTTATTCGGTAAAGTGCAACCAAAGCATACCACTTCATTCCTTGATACAAGAAAGATATAAAACACAGTTCAAAATAGCTTGAAATTGAGAAGATGACCAGACCGTTGATTGCAGACTTATGTATATAAGATGATTGTTGAAGGTTTTAACAATACAAATTAAAGAATGCTCTATATTCTCTATAAACTTATTTAATAATTAAAAGAAACTTAATTGTTTATAGGTCTGATATTGAATTAAATTTCAAACATATATCATTAAATCATCTTATATTAGTTATGCCTCTGACTCGCAATTCGTATCAATTTCAAATGAAGATAATCAATATCAACTTTTAATGATTTATTTATCACTACTCAGAATCAGTTACTTTCAAACAGCCAAATTAATATATATATATATCAATGTATATTGTTACTAAGCAACGAGTACATCCGAACTAATAATGTATCTCAAATAATCAATACTTATTATATAAACTGCTAATTAACTGATAGCAAATATTCATCAAATTTCCTTACATACATTATTTAGTTTCATTATTCAACCATTTATCCACTATCAGTATTGCTAAATGTGTCCTTCTTTTGACTTTGATAGAAACAAATAAGGGAAAACTGTTGAAGCATGAATGAGAAAGTAACTTGGAAAGGTAATTAAACATACTAAACCTAAGACTTAAAAATAATCCATATTAATAAACTATTATATATATCCAAGCAATTCGAAATTCAACTTACTGGGGGTTCTTTCTTTTCAGCTTTCCAATGAAACTTATTTGCATCTGTGCCTTCTAATCTCATTTTTACAGGATCAAAAATCTTTCTTTTCTTATTAGCATTTTTACAAGCACCCTCATGCTTCTGTAGGCGTTCTTGGGCAAATCTTCTTCCACAGATTCTGCATTCTTTCAAATTGAATGATTGGTTATCATTCCCTGCTGCTTCCTCTGCTGCTTGTATATAAAATTCCACATCAGGACCATCAACTACTTCTAGTTCCTCAGTGTTATCTGCAGGTGCTGGGGGAGTATACGTTCTAGGAGGAGGTCTCCTAGTATTTGTCCTTGGTTTAGCTGGTGGATGAGGAATGAAATTTTGCAAAGGAGATTCTACTTCTTCTTCTTCCTCCGCAGCTTCTTGTTCTGCCAGAGCCCTGGCACGTTTCTCTTGTTCTTCTTTAGCACGACGGTCAGCCTCTCTTTTCTTTTGTATTCTCTTTTTCTCTTCTTCTTTTCTTGCTGCCTCTCGCTCAATCTTCGCATTTCTTTCGCTTTCAATAGCTGCTCTCTTTTCTAATTCTTCTTTTTCTTGCCTTTCCTTCAATAAAAAATAATAATTTTTCTAATCATTAACAAGCGCTATGAGGTTGAATTTTAATAGTACAGCCATATTTCACTAATATTGGAAAATCTAAAACTAAAATGTTTGTTCCAATTGAAGAGGATAGTATCCCATCAAATCGATTGCAATATTATCAAAAATGTGAATGGAGTTTTATGTCCTCCTCTTCAGCACTAAATGAGAACAGGCCCAGCAGTGTGCTATGATGGAAATTTTATCCAAGACAGCAGCATGAATCTGCTGTTTTTGCAATTTCTAACTGTTAAGGTATCTTTAACATGCAAAGCCTGTAACACACAGGCCTTGTTTATTGGCCATCTAACTAAAATTCGTTTTTTTCCATACTGACCCTGGTCACAGACTAGGCTGCAAAATCTGCATGTTCATCTCATCCTTTGCCACGTTTAACCCTGGACCTTCATAAACAATATTATCCACGTACATCTGGTTGTAAAATATATTTTCAAAGTAAGACTATAAAATAACTTACCTTTTCCAATCTCTGCTCTTGCATTTTATCTAGTTCATGTTGCCGTTCAGCAAGCTCAGCTAATAACTCATTTTGTTTCATCAATAACCTTTCCTCAACTTCTTCTCTTAAACAATCATCTGATTCACTACTTAATCTTCTGGTTTTGAGAGCTTTCTTATAAAGTTTTTCTTCTTTCACTCTCATTTGTTCCAGCTTCCATTTATGGAAATCAGAGAGTCCCTCGATTTCATCGATTGGGACACCCACAAATTGTCTTTCATCATTCCCAGCATTGGAACCAATTGAATCTCTTCTTTCATCAGAGCAAGCATCAGAACCTAAGGAATCCCGCCTTTCAACAACATTATTAGAACCGAAGGATTTTCTACGCTTTAAATTTTCTAATCCAGTTAAGTCAGGTTGAGAATCACTATCATTGACAGGTGAGCCACTACCTGCGGAACTCAATTCACCATTGACACGTGAATCTACAGGTTTATGTGAACCTGATGGAGCACTATATGACTTTAACTTATTGTTATGCTGATTTTTACCAATAGGAGGAATTAGAGGAACCTTCTTCGGAGAAATTTTTGCTTCGTTTCCATTTTTCCCTGCAAGGGGTGGCAACAAGTTACTTCTGTCCTTTCCAGCACTACGTTTCATTAAGGGTTTTTCTATCATAGGAACTGAAGACCTTCTTGGAGCATTTACTTTATATGATCTTTTATAAAAGGCCTGAATTTCAGCCATAGTTAAACGCTCACCACCCTCAGAATTATCTGGAAATTTTTTTCTAACAGGTGTTTCATCTTTCTTGTCAAAACCCAATGGTTTTGCCTTTAAAGGAATGCCAGTTGGCCTATTATTAGGAGGAAGCCTTGATCTTGGAACTTCTTTTTCCAAAGCTCTTCTTTGCTTCACTTCATACATCTCTATAATGACTTTTTCTTTATCTCGCAACATTTGCCTATGAAACTGTTCCTTCATCAGTTCAAGCCTTGTAGGCTTTTTATTAACCAAAGCACTCATGTCTATTTTTAACCGCCGGGGCAACTTAGAAAGTGAGATATTTGCCTTGTTCCCAGTCATAAGTTAATTCTATATGAAGGCTTCTGAAAAAGAAAAAAGAATGAGGGTAAGATTTTGAATGCTAATTTTTTAATTCTGGTCATTTCAACTGAAACAAATTCAGTAAAGAAAACTAAGTTATTAAGCTAAATCAATTCCCTAACAGCCTCAAGATAGATAGAATAGATAGGAAACAATTGACTGTTATTGACTGTTTGAAGAGTAAATAATTCAGAAATATATCCAACTTTTCTCAGTTCTCACAAATTGACATAAGACTTCAAATTGAAAATTGTGGCTGTGCCTAACATTAACTTTATGGAATACAAACTCATCTGCAGCAGTGTAAGACATTATAGGCCTATGAATAAGTCAATTAATACAACTCAAAAATAACATAGTATAATTAGATTTACAAAAAAAAAACAAGATCTTTAAGTTTAAAATTAAATGGACAAAATAAAATGTCATGCCTTGCTTGTGAGCCTTTTTTCAATAGGCCTAGATCTAATATAAAAATAATTCAATAATCAATATTGATCTGAGTATCTTTAAACCACAGCAAGTTCAAAAGCTACTTAAAGCTTTCAACCTGCAAATTTAAAGAAACTTTCGAGAATATATCTGTTTGCAACTGCAATGTAGTTCCATTGCGAAATTACATCTTTCTTCCTTCCTTCATTGAAGGAAAACAAGTGAAAAACGTCATAAAGAGAAAAATGACAATCGAATTATTTCACAAATGTAACAATAATTACCTTGGCGACATTTTGAGGTTTATGCTATATCCACCTCAAGATATGTTCTGTGTCGCCATTTACTACAAATTAACATAAATCGATAACTGATGTTATTTATTTACTTTCTGATTATCAAGCTTGAATAGGAATGTAATATATCGGCCATGTTGTTGACATGCGCCAATGCTTGGTTACGTGATTGTTTTTAGATCTGATTAACCAGACGTGATTAGTTCTTAGATAGTATACAATTGTTACATTTTGACGACTGTTCACTTGGATAATCCGCGATAAATTCTTTGTCCAATTATGTCAATTTCTATATTTATACTATAAACTAATCAGTATATCATTAGAATTAACAAAATATGAATGAACTGATTTGTATGAGTTCGACAAATTAACTCGATTGTCCAGTAAACAATTATCAATGGAAATGACGTTTATTATCTTACTCATAGCGTAACAATATGATAATAATGCCCAACTGATGAATTTCAAGAAAATTCCTATCAAAAAATAACTCTTTTTATTTTTTGGTATGATTCTTGAAAGACACAATTTGTCAGTTAAAAAAAAAATTCAAAAGAAAAAAAACCCAATAAAATGAGGACAGTACCTATTAAGGAATTACACAGTTACTATCACAACATGTCTATATTGCAATACAGTCAAAAAAAAGAAATCCCCAAAATTGAATTCTGCTATGAAACATTATGTCAGATCTCATCAAAAGCAATGCAATAAACCAGTATTTGGTTCAGTATTCTTTACTTGTAGGCTACTCAATAGAACTATTTCCAAATTGTTGATTTATTGTATTTTGATGAATATTACTTCACTTTAATAAATAATTCCAACTCACTATTCTTATAAAGAAATAATATCTTTTATTAAATTTACCATAAATATATTTACAGATATTCACGAATGAAATCATTCTTATTTCAATAAGAACTTTCTTAGCAATTGTTAAGTTTATTATAACATAAAGAAAAATGTAAATAACAACAAAATAAACATAATACATGAATAAATAGGCTAACTGGTTTACAATTTCTGTTATATATATATCATGGTTTTAGAAATGATATAAATGGAGTTTTACATCCTTTTTTCTGCATCTAATGGGCTCATGAAGGATAACGCCATGCAGTGTGCAATAAAATTTTTACAAGGACAGCAGCATTAGCCTAATCATTTTTCAATTGGTCAACTGTCAAGGGATCTTTAATGTGCACAGACTCTAGCACACTTGGTTTCATGTCCCATCTGAATGATAAGACTCCTTTTCATTTTTTTCACAAAAATGTCATATAAATCCAACTTCTCAATAATTTCTGTATATGTTGTTCTTGATGTATGACATATGCAGGTTTTACATATTTTCAATAGGAAACACAGACTATAAATATATAGCAACCCAAATCAACCTTAATATAACCTATCTTTGGGATATGATGATGCCAGATTAACACACTTTTGCCAACAGAGTTACACAGTCTGGATTCAGGTCAAGAAAATATTCTCTTTGAAACATTTACTTGATTGTGGTAAAAGTTTGTTCCAATCTAAAATCCTACTTAAACTTAAAACCTCTCAACCAATCCTAGTGTTTGAAAAATGATAATTTCAATGAGCATCTGATTATAGGAATGTTAGTCTTGTTACTTTGATATATTGATGGATATATAGTTAATTTCATGGATACAATAATAATATTTAACAAATTTCATTATAACTATTTTCTCTATTAAAATAGGGCTCAACGTATAAATTCTAGAGCAATATAGAAATACACCTGAAGTTTCTGACCATTGAAACATGTATATCAATTTCCCATAATAACACCTACAAAACCCAAAACAGTACCTGGATCCAACATGCCAATATCACTTTACTATTGGTAGGTAAAATGTCTAAATAATATTGAATCTATACCTTTTGTACATCAACATTACCTGCCCACTATAAATGATAAACTGATTCCCCATAATAACACCTCAAAACCCAAATCTATGTTAACATGATTCTTTCTTCTCATTGCCAAAAACATTAAAAGCTACATCAAACTACACGATTTCCAAACTTAAACTATTGCAAATGTGACATCTTGCAACAGCTACAGACATCTGATTGAAAATTAGAATTATGGAAATTGATACTTAGTCAATGCCCCAGATACACATAAAAGTTTAGAAAACCTCTTTACAATCCAAATAGTTTACAACACATTATCCCTAGTTGTCATTCTCACCTAAAGATCCCACAAATACATTGTCAATAATAAAAGTATTACATACAAAATTAGAAGAAACAGACTGTGACATGTTAACACTGTGCCCAAAAACAACTGTATACAGTACCGTTAGTACAAAACTAACTTCAACAAATAAGAATTTAAAAAAATAATTAAATATAGGTTAATTACACTTTGATGGTAATAACTTACTATTATGTAGTGAGCCACTAGTAATGATGCCATCTGATAGTGATTTGTCATCTTATAAACCGAGATATCAAATATAAAACCCAAGGGAATACTATTTTTACATGTCAAGAGAACTTTACTTATAACATGGGCACAAACAATGCCTAACTCAGTGGTCTAAGACTGAATAAATCAGGTTTTTAGTTCCACTCCATTGCTGGAAATTTCAATTTAAAAGATAAGTTTTTTAATAGTTTTTACATAGTTTAAATTTTTCCACCAGACTCAATGTTTAGTTCTTGAAACAAGTTTTGAGTAAAAAACTTTTCCGTTCCCCCTCCCCCTTATTTGAATTTTTTGATCTTTATTTGGGTTGATCAACCATTATTCTTTCATTAATCCTTATGTTTGGATTAGCCATAGGATCTAGGGATGGATCATCATCGGTCATTTGACGTCCTAACTTAGAAAATATTATCACAATGGTTATAAAAGAGATTATTCCAATTCCTAAAACCACTACAAATTTCTTCATGACAGCATTGGGATCTTTTCGTTTTCCTTTATCTTTAGATCTGTAAGTACAAAAGACAAATAAATAATAAAATGAAACGGAAATTAATATAATTATACTTTCTTTGCACTTTTAGAATTTAAAGTTTTGGGGGAATGGATTTTAAGGTGGATCCTTAATTTGACCACATGGTCAAAAGTAGTTATAAAATTCAGCAGTATTCTTTTTGATCTAACCGCATCATCAGGGGCCTTATTCTCAAAATAAAAATTGAGTCGCAAAATATATCTTGTAAATTAGAACAAACTGCCACTTAAATGCTGGGGAATTTATTTAACCAAAAAATAAGTCACACAATCTACTTACTTGAACCATTTAGCTAACCAGTTGAAAGCTGGTCTACGTTTATATTTATCTTCATCATGATCATGTGATGTATTAAACATTTCATCTTCTTTTGTGGAATCAAATAATTTACGTGGATCTACAACACATAAAAAGAAACATTTTGACTCTCTTTTGTAATAGTAATCAAATTTGATGATTATTAATGTCAAAATTTGTCTGTAGGGTATATATAAAACTATGTGGGCATAAAATTTAAAATGAACAACAAATCGATAAGTAATGCTATATTTCAATTCCACTATCACAAGCATTTCTGAGGCAATTTAATGTTGTTGATAAGCATTTCAAAAACAGGAGCAATAACTCCTACAAAATAATTTTTGATTTTAGTTAATTACAAACACGTTTAGTCAAAAGTCGTAAAAAAATGTGCATTCTAGAGTGTTTAAGAGGGGTATTAGACAGACAGACAGGGGTCAAACGCGGTGAACTCAATCATGTAGAAACTTACTATTTGTTAATAAGCTCTGAGATCTAGAACTGGCTCCAGCATCTACATTAATAACACTGTGAGCAGAAGTTGGTGTACTGCTGTAGGGTGGTACCTGAGCACTAGGGCGAGTTTGACTGGGTGTAGATAATGGTGTAGAGGATAATGGTCCGGTTTCACTTTTCTTTATGGGTGATGGTGCCTCTGGTTCATCAATCTTTACAAAGAAACACAAATTCTGAAGATTAACATGTGCTGGTTATTGGTAACACATGACTCTTCGCATGTTACACTATTATGATCAGTAATAAGTATACCATACAAACTGTTATCAGCTATGTGATATCAACAGGGAACAAAGCTATAGGCTATATATAATGGTAGCTAAAAACAAGGGGAATAGCTCTTCTGCGATGACACATCTTAGCTGTCAAATCATGTTATAATTGTATTTTCTAAACATTCTTTCATGAGAAAGAAAGGACAATTTTTCTTACATATTTGATGAAGCGGAGATCAGACTTGAAAGAGAAAACTGTATTAATACCACTATATAAAATAGAAAAGTGAATAACAATCAAGGAGACAAATATTGCATAAAAAGGCTTTGTGTGTTCAGTCAAGGTACATTTACATCAAAACTTAAATAAATAAATGATGGAAGTAATGTCTCAAGATTTACATACCAATGGCATCCCTAATCCAGCTCTTGCCCAATTTACTCTGGATAAGAATGTTTTAATAACATCAGCAATAGGGGAGGCCATATTAGCTGGTGGAAAGATGCCAGTATTACATGATGGACAGGTGTAACCAGCAGGAGCTGTATTTGGAGGTAAACTTCTAGCATACTGATCTAAGCAATTCCAATGAAAAATATCTGAAATATAAAATTAATTGAAAATCAATGCCTGGCAAACTAGACACAAAATGTACTTTGGGTTCAATATTAGAATTACTTCCCAGAAATATATTTCCAGCGAAAAAAATCCTATCTATGACTGAAAATTCATATTCAAAATAATAAAATCATTTGTTGAAATTTCGTTCTATCTCAATACATTCAATACATATAATTGATGAAATGTATTCCTAAAATAATCATTGTGGGCAGATAATAACAAAAACAACAAATTTTATCATCTTAGACTATTACACTTACCATAACAAACTAGACGCACACATTCTCCAGCATTGTCACCATTTAAACTTTGATTACATAATTTACATATAGGATTGTAATCACTATCTTGTAACCATTGAAGATATGACTGTACAATACACTGAAATTATTACAGATAAGGATGTACAAAAACGAAATTATGACAAAAAAAATAGGATATAAATCTAAGCCCTAATATTTGAATTTGAAACCATCAAACTCAGATGTATTTAGAAAAGACAGATATCTTGTACTTCATTTGTATCATCATTATCCCCCTACACCATTTATGTCACATTTGTGGTACCATCAATTTTATTAAAGCACCTGAAACTAATAACTCGCTTGCTGTATAAAACTGTGTACGCAGCCACAAGTTCAAGAGCTACAGGGTCTGGTGGTACTAAAAAATGAAAAGAGGCAGATGTTCGAATGTAGTTGACATGTTGACAAAGTGACTAGATAATGTTCAGACTACAATATTGCAATATGAGGGACTACTACATTGTGTCTCTTATGTCACTCAAGACCTTGTATAATGATAAATAAGGAGTATAGACAAACCTTGGGATGATTTGCAACCAAGCAATGTTCACAAACATTCACTCTGTGCTCAAAACAAAATAAATTGGTGACCTTCCTCTTGGGGCATTTACACAGACCCATGTTGTTTTTGTTAGATACAATTATACTTTAATTAAATTTGTAAATTTCTTATAAATTATAAATCAATTGATCAATTGGCATTTTCTGATTTTTACTTTTTAGTCACTTCCGTTTGATGTGCGGCAAGGCCACGTTGGCGTATCGTATAAAACGCAAAATTAATCACTGATAAGATCTCAGATCTGAAACTCTCATATCATAAAGGAAGTCTAATACTATGAAAATGCAATCATAGGTATTGGTTAGTTTAATTACTTCTGATCACAGAATAAGACGAAAAATCACAATATTTCTCAGCTGTCAGTAAAACTTCGTCTCCCTTGTTATGACGTTGCAGCTTCGTTTGATTGATAAATGTAGGTCAGTTGCTCAGTCGCTTTTTTAATAAAAAAATTGGCTAATGTGTACCTATTACACTTTCCAGTCATGAGCACCATGAGTAGGTAAATCATACAATTAATATTAGATTACCAACTACTTTAGTTCCTTATCTTTAGTTTCATTCTCGAATAGCCCAATTCCATGTACTAATGTAGACAGAGCGAACCAGATATCAGTAATGGGAGGCTACTCCTGAAACTTTGATAGAAAATAACTTCCGGTTCATTTGTAAACAACACGTCGATCTACGATAATACATTAAGTTCCATCTAAAATTAAAAAAATATCGCAAAAATGAAATGGTTTGATGGAACAATAACTCAAGCAGTCCAGACGTCAAAATCTCGGAAATCTGTTTTTATCGTTTATATATCTGGTGAGTTAAAACAATATCATGAATATGTATGTTGTTTGTTTAATATGATGCTCTCTATTGCTTCATTAAATGTCATTATTTCTTCTGTGGAAACTAGTTGGTAGTGGGTCTGTTAGTTTGTGAGTTTGAAGTGAAGTCTGTATACCTGTATATTATATTACAAACAGGTGTCAGTTCCTATCATATTTAACTGCCTTGGTCAAATATTTCAATTACATGGGGAGATTTATGGTCAAATTGTCCTCATTTAAATTATTGTATTAAATCCTGTAGGTGATGACAAAGTTTCAACTGAAGTGTCTAAGACTATAGAAGATAAGAAAATTGAAGCTTTACAAGATGAAAATCATTGTGTTGCTGTTAAGATGCAAGCCAACAGGTAAATATGTTTTTAACAAAGCAAACATCAAGTTCTGTATTGGAGTTTATTTTTAACTTCAGCACAAAATGATATAGAAACCTTTTTAAATCCATTTGAGAGGTCAAAAATGTAATGATGGACTATGTGCATTCAAGATCAAAATTCTAAAAGTATTTTATAGAAGCTGGTTTTAGAGTTAACATCTTAATCCATTTTTTCTTTTTCTGCAAATTTTCCCAAACCTCTTTTAATTTATTAGCACGCACCATGTAAGTACAAATACAAAATCCTCTTTATTTTTTTTTAACAGTTTGTAGGCCTGCACAGTTTTAGTATAAACTTAGTTAACATTATATTTTGTACAGGGCATATGAATGTAATTTTATTCCCACATAAATAACATTGTGTTTATGAAGCAAAACAAAAAAAAAAAACAAAAAAAACAAAAATGCAGGGGAACAAGGGAATTGTTTTCAAAGATAATTTTGATTTCTTTTTTTTTCAGTGAAGACTGTGGATTCTTTTCTCAAATATGTATCCTTATCATATTATATGCAATACTAAAAATTTACTAACAAAATATTTATTTGGATTGGATCACAAAGTCCTAATTTTCTTGGAGTTTTTGTTTTCCTTAACAATTTTCACCAGATCCTGTAGTTTTAGTTCCATCTATTTTTTTTATTGGTGAAAATGGAGTACCATTAGAAGTTGTTGGAGGATCTATTACTGCCCCTGACTTAATCTCAAAGATGGAGAAAGTTATTGAGGTCTGATATAGCTATTATTATTTATTATTTATATATTTTCTGTGCTTACTGATAGAGGTTAATTTCAGTTACTTGTATTGTTATTTATAAGAACAAGTGTCCAAGCGTTGGTAGTGGTGATAGTTTTGATAAACTTCACTCAGCCTTTTTGCAATTTAATGGATGATGTCATTATTGACTGAAGTCCACTATAACATGAAAAGAATTATTGCATTGTGTGCACAATCAATCAATAAGTTAATCATTATATTCTTATGATATTCCAGTCTGCGTATTGTAACACCATTATGTAATATGCATTAAAGGAATGAAAATTATAAAAGTGATTGTCTCTTATCTCTTATGTCTGATATAGAGGTGTTAATTGAAAACCGGTTCCCATTAATTACTCACCTATTCAATGTTTGGCTATTATAGTGTTTATTGTATGGTGTTCAATATGCATAATTAATGTGTTAATGTCTATATATAATACAGTGCATTATGGTAATTATAAATCACAATATGAGCAATCTATAAATCAAATCAATTTTAATAGCAGAATTGTCTGTACAATTGTCATAATATTCCTTGACATTTACAGTATAGTTGGATTTGATTAATCAAAAGTTAAAAATAACCCCTTCTGGTTTAAAATCTTTCTATTGCATCCCAATTAGGGAATTCTTTAATGCTTTTGATTTTTGGTTTAATTCAGACAAATAAAGGAAAAATACCAGCTGATTCTATACCTGGTTACAAACCACCACCAGTAACAGCTGTAACTACAGCAGCAAGATCACAAGATGGTGCCAGCTCATCTGCTGGATCTATTACATCTACAACAACCACATCTAGTTCTGCAAATAGTAAAGATCTATCCACAAAACTGTCTAAGTGAGTTGTTATCACATTTGGATCAAAACTCTATTCTTATTACATCTGACCCTACCTATTTCCTCATCTTATTTCTTATCTTACAAATTTGATATTGACATGTTTATTTTTGTTAGTTTTGATAATTTTTTATTGTGACAAAACTCGAATTTGACCTAAACCATTTGTATCTACACAAAGCTGAACCATTAATGAGTCCATCAAATTATTTCAGAGCTGAAGAATTGATAGAAAAGAGGAGAGAAGAGAAACTGAGGAAAGAATTTGACGTATGTATTAATATAGAAATCTTGATAATTCATGAACCAGACAATTATTTTACGAATTTCTGTTCTTCCATACGAAGAAAATTACATTGGATTCTGAAAAGACTCTTTAAATTTATAAAATATTTGCTGATTGAATTACAGGAAAGAAAAAAGAAAGAAGATGAAAAGAGACAGTTAGGTAAAGATTTACAGAAATTAAAACAGTTTCAAAAAGAAAAGGAAATGCAAGAGGTACAAGAACAATTAAAGAAAGATAAGGAAGCTGACAAAATTGCTCGACAAAAAGTGAAAGAACAAATTGCTAGAGATAGGTAAGTGTGGGTTAGATCACTTTACTTTCGGAATCACTCTGTAAGGGAGAGTCGACAATCTTAAGCAAATCATTGTTTCAAAATGATTAAATGAATTAAGAAAATTAAAGCAATTATGAATTCTTGTTACCTTTCCATTGTTTCCTTAAATTACAGAGCTGAAAGGGCAGAGAAATATAATAATGAAAAGAAGGAAAAAGAGGAGAAAGCTAGTGAGGCTAAAAAAGCTAAATTACAAGTAGAACAGAAGGCTGCTGTTGAAGCTGAAGCAAGACGAAGGTCAGTCTCTGTAGTGTTTTGCTAGTGGTAGTTGTTCTGACCTCTACATCGATTAAATTTCTTGAAATAATGATGTACATGTAGTTTCATGGAAACTGGAAGGAATATTATTGAATTAATAAGAATGGAATGGAATTTATATCACGTTTCCTTTCTGTTTTAGCGAAACTGCCAGAATTCAGTTCCGTTTACCAGATGGCTCCTCAGTAACAAATAGTTTTCCATCTACAGATACATTACAATCAGTGTTTGATTTTATTACTCAGGTAGGTCCTTATACTTTCTATAGAGTACTCAGAACCTACCAAGTTGGCTGAGAATTAATTAATGTTATTGTTAACTAAATGGTTATAACATATATATATATATATGAAAAACATTTTCCAGTGATTACACAAATTGACAAGCAATTTATAAAAGTAGGAAGTGAATAAATAGGTTGCCATAGTGATCTATCCAAAATTGATCAATGTGATAACTCTGAAGTCTATTTGTAGCATGTAGGTGGACCTGTGACATTATCAACTACATTCCCTAGAAGAATTTTTGAAGATGGTGAGAAGAATCAAACCTTGATTGATTTACAACTTGCACCTTCAGCTGTCTTAATCACTGTTCCTGTAAGTGTTATTTAATTCACATTGGTTTTATGGGTCACAGTGTAGTCAATAGAATTAAAGATTAGTATTTGTTGTTGAAAAGAAACTTTCAGTTTACACTCCAAACCATGTTCATGTTTTTCAGGATAATTTGAATTCTAGAATAGGACAAATATTATTTTTGAGTTAACAGCATTAATCATTCATAATACTGATAAAGATAATGATAACTGATAAAGTTTCCTGTATGTGAATTGAAACGTTGCAAAAATTAAATTAAATTAATTTGATGTTCTATCTACTTCTAAATGTCATTTAAGGATTATTATTCATTCATGTGTTATAATTGTAGAAACAGTCATCAATTGCTCCAAAATCACTAGGAGGATCAAGTGATATTCTATCTCTTATATTGGCGCCATTCTTATTTATATTAAATCTGATCCGATCCTTATTCGGTGGTTCATCAACTCCTTCTTCTGCTTCTCCATCTGTTCCTCCTTCTTCACAGTCTTCACAGTCAACAGCTAGTGGTGGTGATAGAAAACAAAATCAGTAAGTTTTTTTTCTTTAATTTAAACTCATCATTTCATCCCAGTATCTGAATTTACATTGTAATGATAACAACATTTTTAGCTCTAAAGTATGAATAACCTCTGTTAATTTTGCTCCTTTGGTGTTAATATTATATTAACCAATTTAAGTATATTGATGCTTCCACATGGATGATTATGTTCAAATTTGAAGATATTTCTTAAATCTATTTTAGAGCATTTAAAAGACAGACAGACAGTAATATTACACGGTTTCGTAATAGTCAAGATGATGACGATGAAAATGCAACATGGAACGGAAATTCAACTCAACAAATGTAAAGAGTTGTTAATATTTTATTATTTTGTATTTCTACAATATGAGCATGGTATTTGGTGAACCAATGGAATATATAGGGTTGATCAATCAACAGTGTTAACTACATTATGGACAAAATTATTCAGTTTGATTGATTTCCTATTGCAATATTCTACTTAGCTTTAATTACTATTTAGTAATAATGAATTTAAGAAATAAATAGCATAATAATTATTCTTATCACAGAAACTTAATTTAAAATCCAGATTTTTAAGAAATACTCTAATCAGATTGGATATGATACTTTACATTGATTTTTAGTGATTATCCATTCAGTTCATTGGAACACTTAAATCATCTTAAGTTAAGTTTTCGAGAATGACGTTAAATTTCCGTTAATGATTTCAATTATTCTTCCTATTGCCTATCTTTTGCAAAAAACTTTTCAAGCCTTTTTCTTTCATTGTTACAAACTATTTGCCTTTTTTAAAAATTTCTTACCCTACCTTTTTATTAAATCTACTTGAATTGAAAAACCGTAACCTGTTCTTGAATTATAATTAGCAAAGAGTCATTATATTTTTTTCATATTTTTAAATATTGATAGAGTAGGTATATTGATATTTATTCTCTATTTTTTGACAAACTACTTTCCCTGAAATTATTTTTCTGTGCTTTAATAAAGGCGAATTTTCAATCATCAGTCAGTATATTGGATCTTTCCACTCCTGTAGGATTTGTTTAGCTTTCATAAAATCTGTTTGAAAAATCAGATCCTTCTGATCTATAGAATTGGGGATATGATAAAGGTCTCATTGAAGAGTACTGATGGAAGTTGTGAATTGAGAAGCAGTATGACAAGTGACTTTTACAATTAAAGCATTTTGATATTTTTCGTTATTTTTCATATATTTTCCTAATTGATTACCAATAATTCTATTGAATGGTTTGTATATATTATTATTGTTAATTAGTATATTTTATTTAAGTATGTACTGAGAATATGTATTGGGTGGCTGATAGCTTAGAAATTGTAATTGTGTAATTTATAAAACGGACAGAATGATATTGCTACAGAATTGTTTAAAAAGAAAATAAAAATACATATTGTGGGTAACTGCTTGAAACCTCATTAATGCCATATTTGATCATTTTCACTCTTTTGGTACCTAAAAAGCTTATAAAAGTGCAGATTTTGTGAGTTATTTTATCTTTTCTGCAGATGGAAAGAGAAAAACCTTCAATACTGTTATAACTACAAGTAATTCATGTATTATACAAGGTTTTAATTGTCAAAGAATGGTATTTAATTTAATATGTTCCTTAGCATAATCAACATTCAGTCTTTATGTTACCCTAGTAACCAGTAGTCTTATTCTGCTGCAGTAGCAGTGTAATCTTTATGAATTTACAATTTCTGTACTGTAAATAAAGGCGCTGATTTTAAACCATTTCAAGTTTGTTATACATTTGATCATTTGTTAACTTTCAGCATTAACAAATCCAGGTAATAGAAATATCCTAAATCTTATGTCCATAGTTTTGAATGAGTATGTTACTTCTGCAAATTAGCTGACCTTTTCATCCTATATTTTTAGACATACAAAAGAGACAGTTCTGGCAATATGGCCAAATCATTAGCCTAGATAATGCTGTTGTCTTAAATGGGACAGCGAAAAACCTTTTATTTTCAGTGTTGACTCCAATTTAATCAGACATTTTTTGTGCTGAATGATTATCTTTATGAAAAAATACTGAGAATTATTCAAACAAATCATGCTATTTTATTATCACATCCTGTTCATAATAATCATTAGTTACCATAGTAACCAATATAATCTCACAGCAACATTATAATAGTTGCACCAACAACAATACTTTGATTCCAATATAGATTATAATACTGACTGATTTCAAACAATTTACAACAATGGACTCATATTACATGAATTGGTCTTTTAATCACTCAATTTCAGACACAATACAGAATATAATGGTTCTCTTTTTCATGACCAATCCACTTATGATTTTTGGTTTTACCAGATTGTGTTAAAAAATTAGCATTTAAACAAAATATCACTTAGGAATTTAGAAAAAAAGTATTAATTTCAATGGAATAAGAAATTAAATAAAAATTTGAAGGCTGGTAATATAACTGTAAGGTGTTTGAAATCAATCAGTATGTGAGTTTATATATAAGTAATAGGTTTCTTTGGTTCATTCGAGACAGTAATAACATTTAGATTTAAGACAGATCTGTTCTCTAATTCACATATATTTCACAAGTCAAATTTTTCTTTAAAGGGGACTTCATCACATAATTGTACATGTATATAATAAGTTGTAATTTTTTCACCATAAGATCAAAAGGACTGGGTTGTGACACTTACAACCTGAGCATAGTACTTAACTGGTAGTTCCAAATGAATTTGGTTCAGAGATTTTAGGTTTACCAATAATTAAAATAATTTAAAAATCTAATAAATATGAGCAACTTGTTGAAGAATTGACTATGGAAGTCAATGATTGAAATAGAGAACAGGTCCATAGCTTCATGATAATGTTAATCTTCATAAAAAAAAAAATATTGTAGGTTTAAGTATTAAAAAATTCTCACTCCAAATCTTTCTGAATCGATCCTTCACTCTTATCAAAAAGCTTAATGATTTCACATAATAAATAAGAATTATTGCAAATCTGTGCACCACCATTTTGACACCAAACTATCTAAAATAACATTTGAAAGATTATATTAGCAATTCTAACAACTTGGAAAACAGGTCATAATAAATTCTAACAGTGTAACCACTAAATAAATAATTCTTCATAAAGATGAATAAAATAGAATGAAGCTCAAGCGGTCTAACTACCGCAAAACAAATTAAGAAATATGTGAGTAACTAGGAATGAAATATCAAAGCTATATTATCAGTCAAACCACTATAAAATATTCTACCTTCACCAAATAAACTACTTCTAACTACATCACAATCCTCCCAGAACAGTTTATATTCAATCCTGACCATTGTACTGGTTTTATACAATAAAAGTTTGTTTTTAATTATCCAGTTAAGACAAATTAACAAATTCAAATAGGAATTGGGTACATTAAAGAAAAAATTTAATGCCTTTTAGAAAGTATTAACAATTCATAACAGTATTTTGGTTGCTTTAACAGCTTGTAAAGTTATGATTTGAGAATCATTTTTAAAACTATTTCAGATATCTACTTTGGTATATAACTTATATTAACTGCTGGGACTAATCTCTATCACATATTGAATATATCCAGTGTTTACTGTTCAATCTATTTCACAAACAATTAGTATATCTACTAGTAATAAAACAATTAAAAATCTCACAAAAACAAATAGGAGTGCATCTTAAATATCAACATAATGCATAATTATTGCAAATTCTAATAGTAAGCTTCTTTGATTTATAAATGACAACAATATGAAGTAACATTAATGGAAGGTACAGAATAACCAATAATATAATATTCAAACAAAATATAATATTCAATAACTGACTACATATAAACTTAAATTTGACCGTAAGTTTTATAAATATTGAACTTAATACAACAAAACATTATTTAAAATAATATAATTTCAGATTCAATTCTGTCCAATATATTGTAAGAGACATGGAGTTTTGGTTGAAATGATCAAAATAAATAAATTCATCAAACAATAAAAAATAATGATATCACAGTTTTAATTTGATCAAAAGAAAAAAAAAATTTCACCAAATTTAATATGAACATTCAAAACGTAGGAGATAATAGTTTCAATAATTCTGAATGTCAATGTTATTTTGAGTCTGGATGTTATATATTATAGTGGAATGGTCATGTATATGATATGGATTACTATATAAATTAACTCATCACATATGTCTAAAGTCAGGCCTTTTACAATCTCCATATGTCAAACTATTGAAAACTTTTTACTGATACCTTGACTGCAATAGTCACTGTGCTCTTTCATGGAATTTTGTAAATGATTAAATACAGCCAATCAAAGGCTTTGATAGAGAAAGCCATTTTGTTTGCAGCCTTACTGTCGAGGGCTGGTTTGCTGTATTTACTGGCAAACAATCTAATCATATCTATGCATTCTGTACAAGAAAAGTGACTACTGCAGTCATGGTATAAGTAAGAAGTTCACAATAGATTGGCATTGTATAGATAGTCTATAATCAAACTACCAGTATACAAGGAGACAATTTGATATCTTGATGATTTCCTGAACATTTAATTATTCACTGATCAAATTTATTTTAACAAGATTATCTGTCATGAAACTTCAAATTTCACTTCCTGATGAAAGCTATTTTCATATAATCATGACTTATGAGAAGTCTTGTTAAGTTTAGCCAGTAACTTTTTAGTATAATCCATGGAATGCTCTTAAATATTGGAATTAGTAACTAAAAAAATAACAATGTCATAAACTGAATGTCCAAACAAATAGAAATACAACAATAAAACCACTGCTATTAACTTGATATATATTTGGTCCTTTATGGTTCTAACAGTCATTTTAGATGCATAGTTTGAGAGAAAAATACTGCCTTACATAAAATATACATTCAATTCATATGTTTGAGCAACATAAATCTGCTGTAATTTCATTTTCTTCATATAAAAATAATTCATTTGGTTATATACAATTATGAAAATAATCTGATTTTAAGCTACATTCCTGAATATTTGTCTTCGCAATGAAATGGTTGTCTCTATTGTGAATATACAAAAACAGAATTAAAATTAAATTGGCTTAATGACCTTTATCTATCACACAACAAAACAATTTTTAAAATGCTTTATCCAGACTGTTTTTACTTTCAATGCATATCCAGCTTTAAAGAATTAAAACAGGTGGAAGTTTACACAGCAATGTGTTTATCAGCCAAATTTCATAATATATTTTATATTCAAATTCACTTTTTTATGCATAAGTTCTACTAAAGAAACTGAATTGAAAATTAATTGAGATACAACCTAGCGCTATTGCCATTGAAGATACATTGTGGAAATGGGAATTGCGAACACTACAAAATTATTAAATATATATCTATAATTAATATCTCTACTATACTTTGTGCGATTTCTATTCTCTGTGCATCAGTTTTAAGTAAAGTTGGAATGATGAAATAAAATATTAAGAGCTTGGCAACTTTTATCTAAGTTCTAACTAAGTTTTATTTTAATGTTTAATGAATTTTTTAAAATTTGCCAATACTTTTATCAAAAAAAAAAGAAAATTGTGACCACTAAAATGAACAACCTTTAGCAGATGATATGCATTGTAAAGTTGAGATTTTAAGTAATTTCTGATTCAAAATATACATACAACATAATTCAACAATGGCAAATATAAATTGAAAGGCAAATAGGAAAATAGAAGATTTTAATTACAATTAATGATTGATTTTAATTAAAGATGATTTCCTGTGTTCATGGTTTGCTTACAGTCCCACAACTAGTTTCAATATATGGTAATGGCCACTCTGTAGGTCTTACATTGTTGCAAATACAACATATTCCACGAACAAGCTTCATTACTTGAAATAATCAACTCATACCTGTACATTCAACCACCATAACACAGAAATATCAAAAAAAGTCAGTGAGAGAAACCAACCGTCACAGTTATAATAAATATAGCTAGGTCCTTTATACTGCTACATATCCCAGTACCTAGAGTATATGTATTAACTGCTTGTCATATGTGCTGTATAAATTATTATATACATCAAAATATAGAACTATAGAACTACCTAATCATCTCTCTCACATCTAATAATTATAAAAAATATCTAATTTTCAACTCTATCTATACAACTATCACTATAATGATAAACTAGCACTATCGCCTTATAGAAGCAAGGCTTCAAATTGGATTTTCAAAACAAATTTAAACATCACAAGAATATCTAGTATTTAGAAATATTACCCTCACAACACAAAAGACAATTTTCAAAGTTTATACATATTAACCTTATATATATCAATATCCAAAAAACAAAAAACAATTATTGAACAGGGAGGGAATGGGGTAGGTTAATAACATTGGCTTCTCTGGCACATTTTTTTTGACAATTTGATTTCATTACATAATAAGGAATTTGAATCTATTCAAAATAACTGTACCTCTAATAAATTATCAATTTTAACAACCAAATAATAAATACTGTGTAGCTAGAGAAATACTTGTTAAGTTTCTTTCTGATGATTATATCAAAAAACCGGGTTTATTACATATTATCTTGACAACATTACATCACATCGGGTACAGAGACAAATCTCTTAATATGCTTTGACTTTCAAATTAATTATTGGATTTGATACATAATAGGATTGTAGTAAGTACGATAATAAGATCCATTACCTTAAGTAGATTACATGGCAATGAAGAAGCAGTGCACTTAGCATAATAATATATGAGAATTAACTGTTATTATAAGTGAACATATTAGTAATAAATATAATTATGTGAACACATTATATTTCATTGCAAAGCTGAGTATGTAAGTCAATGAGAGCAAAAGAATGATTAGTAAATTCCAGTAACATATCTTATAGGCTTACTTTTTTTCTTAAAATACTTGAGTTTTTTGGGGTTCAATTTCAACTGTAAAAAATTCACAATACTGTTTTAATGATAAAATTGTTTGAAGAATGTGATGATTGAATTTTTGTTGAAAGATGACTTTGTACTGAAAATTAAAGACATGTTTTAGAATTAAGTACCGAAATTAAAGACAAAGTTTTAGAATTGAGTACTGAAAATTAAAGACAAAGTTTTAGAATTGAGTACTGAAAATTAAAGACAAAGTTTTAGAATTGAGTACAAAAAAAAATTTTTAAAGACAAAATTGTTTTAGAATTGACTACTGAAAATTAAAGACAAAGTTTTAGAATTGAGTACTGAAAATTAAAGACAAAGTTTTAGAATTGAAATTTGTAGAAAATGAGTAAAGCTTATGATATGTGTGAGGATAAATAATAAATAAAAATATAGTTGTTTACCTTCTTATTGTGATAAATATAAACCCTGTCAAATACTATATTTAATATCATAATAATATAAATATACTGTTAACATATTTAGTTAATTTTATATTGATAATGTTTGATTTGATTTACTATTTCATTGAAATAACTATAATCAAATATATGTAACTTTCACAGCAATTGCAAATTTAAACTCATTGAATATAATCCTTCAATGGCATATTATTGAATAACTACATCATTAATTTTTTAATTAGTCTATTTAATTATTATCAATAGTGGATTGCAGACTAGACACTTTACTAATTAAACTAATTAACTTTGATTGAATGGAGACAACATAACTTATTAATACTTTGTGTAAAATAAATAATTATACTAGGATCTATAACAATCTATGTTCAGTGTTAAGAAATCTGAATGGTGTTTGTTGTGATTGCACCAATATTGCTCAATCAGATATCTTAAAATAATTTAGGTGAAATGAGATTAAGTCTAATTTATAATGTTTAGATTCCTGACTTTAACTAATGTCTTTACTATAACCTAATCTGTGACACTCATTTATATTCTATTTGGTTAAATTATATTAATATATTAAAATCCCTCTTTAATCATATTGTGATAGAAATATAGAATTTGGTGCATCGTTGTAAGTGTGATTAAAAAAATAAGTTAATAATCCCAAGGACAATCTTTTTAGGCACTTTCCTTTCTTGTATCATAAAGCCATTCAACGAACATATGGCACAGATAAATCATTCAATTGATTTAACTTAACAACAAAATCTTTCAATTTATGATTTCAAAATCACTATCCACTTTTCTTATTTTTTAAGGGCATTTTTTTTTCTTAACAATTATTTAAAATTATAAACCATTTTTTGACTATTACTGACAAACAAATTTTCGTTAGACTTGTCCTATAAAAGAGATTCTTAATGGTAAATAAGAAACAGTTTCCATCACAACCAGTTTCTACCAATATCATTAACAAATAACCAATTCCATCATTATCACAATCATAACAAATGCAAGAACAATCTTTACTGAAATTTTACCACCTGAGATTCATTGTTTTGATTAAAGACAACCAATTAAAGACTAACAAATGATATGTGGAACTACCAATTTCTATGTACAACTTGAACACTTATAATCATATAACAATTTCATCAAAAAAATCGATTTCATTAATTTGGAAAAGTGGCCTGATCAGAGAGTGTGCCATGTTAAATAACTCATCATATTGACAATTATACAACAAAAACTACATCAAAACTAATATCAATAAAACTACATTGTGCTACTACAGAAGATAAATTCTAATATATCTAATTTAAGCTAAGTCATATCCATAATAAATTCACAATCTAAGAATGTTCAATATTGTTGAAAAACTGTCAGCAAAGTAAAAGTCCTTTTTTTTTATCAATACTGAATTAAATAGGAAGTTTAAAACACATTGGAATTGCCTATAGCATGATAATTGAATTTCTGCAGCTTTACCAATATAATAACAAGTGAATAATGTTACACTATTTTGACACAATTATTTTATGTTTTCAATATCAGCTGAAATAGATTTTGTACTTAAGGCAAAATTTATGATCTATATGAAATGATTGATTATAACAGTTCATTAACGACTAATAAGTATAAAAATAAATTAACATTGAGTTAGCATCACAAACCAAGGAATTGTCATAATCTCTTTACATAATATTCATTTTTTCTAACAAAATTCTAATATAATATAAACTCTATGTATTAATTTGCAGTATCAGAGGTTGATTTTGAGACATCAGTACCCAATAATTCAACTGGATCTATTGTATAAGGTTTAATATTCACAGGATTTTCCAAGTCGACACCATTTTCACGAATCAAAGGATTTCTTTTATCTGCCATTTGTAAAGCTGCCCACTGAGCTGTTCTGGCTCGTTTAATATGAGCTGTAAGTTCACTTATACTCGTTGCTAAAGCTAGTACATCTGAAATTTAATTTTCCAATGAAGGCTGAAAATGTCATCTTATCAATTCAATTTGTATCATCAATCAGAATATAAATATCATAGTTACCATATTTAATTGTTAACAAACCTATAACATAGTTAGTAGAAGTGATAAGGCAACATTTCACTTTGTAACTCTATGTAGGGATGGGCGATATTACGATATTTCGATATTAACCGGTATAAAAATTCTAGTAATCAAACAATATTGAAAGAAAACTATAGCCGTTATATCACCATACATATCGTCTATGTGAAATATTCTCGACTTTTCTTACCAGTGAAGTTATTTCATTGTCTGATGAATCCATCAACAACAAGTTAAAGTGAAATTAATTTGTGTCGGCTTACGAAATCAAAATATCGTGATATACAAAATTCCAATATCACCCATCCCTAACTCTAAGTAAGTACTAATTTCATCATTTGTCTTGAACAAAACAATGCCAATTTTGAATATTGGTCGATAAAGCAAAAGAATAATACTATTCATAATATTGAAAGTTTTGCAAGATTTACAAAAAAAATGTAAACTAATTTCTGGAGCAAAGAGACGACCTACCTTTATCTTCCTGTTGACGTGGTATACCGGCACGATGTCTATTAGCAGCATTTACAATCTCTTCTTTCCTCCTAGCCTGTACTTTACGTATACCTTCTAACCATTTCTCTAAACTAGACTGTATATTAGGATGAATAGTTATACTTCTTAATCTCTGCATCTTATCTATCAATGTTATAATCTACAATATCAAGGGCATTCATCTTCAATTTGAAAGAAAACAAGAAATGAAATAAATCAAAGAAATACACCAGCTGAGTGAGCACAACTGCAACTATCTTGATGTCTACTATATCAGCAAATACTCACATTTTATAGATCAAACTTTGTGAAAAATTTGTATTTATTTACCGAGGAACTACAAATAAGTGATCTCAGATGACATAATGACATGATCTTCTGTAACAATGATGGATGTGGTGTATAAAACACAACAATGTTAGACCATGGATCACATATTGGTCTCAGACATTGTACTGAACACTTGTTATATGTTAAGTCATTTGTCTTAAAGATGAACATTCCAAACATTTTTCCCTAGTTCTGTGACTTAAATGATACCTACTCTAGCATGTTCTCTGAAAGAATCAACTATCAATCTATCAACTCTAGAGGGATTAGATGGTAGTCTAGGTATAACAATATTATTAGCACTGGACACTTTCTTTCCTGGATTCTGTCTGGCTAACTCAGCTTCAGTTTTCTTTCTCTCTTTCTCTACCCCTTTAAATTGTTCATAACACTCCTCTAATTTAACATGTAATTCATTGGAAGGCCCACTTCTCCTGAAATAACAAAACTTGCATTCAACATCAATCCTACATGTCTGCAAGTATATATGGCTACAGAATTAACATTGAAACTGTTCAGACAAAGTTCCTGAAAAGACAATTGCAATGGAACCTTTTTTTAATTTCCAGGTATTGGGTAGAACATAGCACACTCTGATCATGAACAGTAGCAGAAAATTACCAAATATTACTTAAAGATGACGCAAACTAGTCTACAGATATAACTTACCTAAATTGTCTGATGCCAGGGTAAAAATAAGGTAAATTAAGTAATTGTGGTGGAACATCATATAACAACTCTCCCATGATTGGTGCCACACGACCATAGGGATCAACATGAACATAATCTAATCCATCCATAGACAAGGCACCAGGATTGATATTTACTAAAGATTGATGTTGCAGATGGGGTGCTAAAGGAAAATATGGATGAACTGGAATAACTTTACGAGGGTCAACAAGTTGTCTTTCCAATCGACTTTCTTCCAGATATAATGGCATTAATTCAGGTGGTAAAATATCAGTTGTTGAATCAAGTCCAGCAGTATCAGCTGACCAACGATCACAATGCGGTGAGCTGGTATAATTTGATGATCTGTAGCGTTTGACATAACCCTGAGCTCTTAAATGAGCAGCGATTCTCTCTCTCATATGTTGCGGAGTTGATGTATCCATTGGTATTTGCATGGGCTCCTTTTTGATAAATCTTCCAACATTAGGACTGCCTAATTGAACCCCAGCTAAATTTTGTTCTACTTGAGATAATTGATGAGGGAATGGACTCTTCTCTAAACCATTACCAGAGTTATCTGCCCCTGAACTAGGTGTACTTGGTGTTGACCAGCTGTTATTACACTGTTGTATTTGTAGTGATGGTGACTGGGTATTGACATGAATTGGATGCATAAAGTCACGATTTTGAAGATTTGAATACATTTGACTTCTAACTTCATTCTGAGCCATCTGAGATTGTGAACTAAATGGACCACGATTAACCATGGGATTTGAACTGACAGGTTTCATTGCGTTGAATGTTCGATTGTTCATATTAACATTTTTGGGGAAGTTTATAATGGAATGTGGAAGAGGAACTTCATTTTGTTGAGATAACATTTCTTGAACAGTTGATTTCTTTTGTGCCATATGAAACTGGTTATCCACAGGAAATTGAGACAGAGATCCAGAACGATTAAAGTACTGGTTTGAGAAACTGGATACATCACATTTATTCGGTGTTTGAGCAGTCGTCATATGATTGAAAGATTCAAACGAATTCAGAGAAGATGATGAATTAAATCTATCGTTAAAATTGCTGGTATTTTGATCGTTGAAGAGTGAATGAGACGGAGTTTTGAAGTCATCATTTGATGTTTGGTCCTGTGATAAAATATTCTGAAATATATTTGAGTCCAATTGCGATTGAGAATTCGATGACAGATAAGGTGAAAATGGAGATTCTCGTGAAGTTTCATCCCAAAATTGTGATAGATGACTTGACTGCTGTTCTAAACTACCATAGGAGACAGAATTTCGATCAGATTTCCCTGATGGGGTGCCTTCACTACCTGTTGACCAAACACTGCCACCATTGAAACTTGGAGATCTGAAAGAAAGGTGGTTTGTTTTAAAAAAAAGTCTATGGCAATTATTTAGATCAAATCAAAAATGCATATATAACTAGAATTTAGCTAAATCTACAGCTGTCATCTTTAGAAATCAAAGCTCAGTCTTTGGTGTTAACACTTTCATCCAAATCAGTCAAAGTATTGATCTACTGAAGGCAAACCCGTGACTTCAGGAAAATAAACTCTGAATAAACTTGCCAAAAACATAAGCAAATATATCATATCATTACTATCTAGACTGAACACTTACTCATCTAAAGAAAAAACATCTGATGTGGTTTGAGATGGAGATTCCTCACATCGCTCATATAATGGTGAAAATGAAAGTAGGGAAGACTCCTCATCGACAATCTTATTCACAAATTCATTAAATGCTGCAAACTTTTCACTTGAACAACTTGAGCTCAGTCCTTGATTAGATGATGATTCTTTATATGAAGAATAATCAGAGGTGGAGAAATCTGCTGATGATGGTGAATAAGGATTATCCATTGTCCCATTTCCAGGTGGTTTTTGATCCTGTGTAAATTGTGAAGAGAATAATGACAATGTTGGTTGATGCCAGTCTATAAGTGGATGATTTTGTTTGCTGTTTGATGATTGTTCATTAAATTGACCCATTGTATCACTAGTTGGATGGCTTTGGCTAACCTGTTGAACAAAGAAAACCTATAGTAAATTACCATTAAAAAAATTACATTTTTACTTCTAATCTAATCAATACATAAAACTCTATTCACTTCATTTCTTTTCTAATCAAATGAAAGTGAACATGGCTCTTTTTGGATTTGCTGCATAAAATGCCTTTTTTGTTAAGATTTTTTTACATACCAAGCATCATGTTCCAAAATCTGATGGATCCAAGAGTCTATACTATAAATGAAAAGTGTATCTTTGACACTATGGTTTAACAGTTATTTTAATGTCAATGTAATGACTATATCCTTGGGTGACAATTATAAATTTTGGATTAATTATGGTGACATATAATTGTTCATTTGAACAATTACTAATAATATAGCTTCAGACAAAAACAAATCAACATTTCAGTACAAACCTGTCTGTTTATTTGAGGGAATCTTGAAAAATCTGGAGCACTACTATCCCCTCTACCATAATCTGACATCAAAGTAATGTCTTGATTAGCTGATCTATTCTGTGATATCAAAGGGTTGGGGTTCAATCTGTACCTCTGTAATACAAAGTATTTTGTTATTAGCTAGCGTTCAGCACATAAAAATTCTTTGCAATTTTAGATCCATGCAACTAATGGAAAGTTACTGGGAAAAATCTCAAACTTTGACAGCAACACTAAGCGGAATAGTAAAAGCTGGCACTTAGTAACCTATTTTGAACGTGCCACATCTTGAGTTGTTTTACTGCCAATAAATGACAAGGATGAATAAAGGCATGCTTGTAAAAAGAAATTCAGGACACTTAATTATTTTGGACCTTGAATTTTCATGCGAACACAAACAAAGTTTCAAGTGAAGATAACAATTTTGTATTTTTATAGGTTTTTTTGATATGTTTATGTCTAGATTAGTATCAATCGTATGATGATTTTAGACTTGAAATAGAAATGAGCATATTTCTATCCCAGAATATTCAATGTGAGAACAACTTATCACAATCCACAAACATATTGGACTAAAAATTTGCTCTGTAACAGACTAGTAAGTATAAGCTATAAAAATAAGAATTTCTAACAATGCTTTCATGTTAGAAGAAAGAAATTCTTGTTTAAAATTTTAATCAAAAAGAAGAAAAAAAAACTGTCTTAAAATGGGTTACTTGATCTTTTGGTTTTGGTCTTCAGAAAAAGCATCATTGAGAATGAGATCATCATTCACACAGCCAATACAAATGTCAAATTACAATTGCAACTCAACTTTTGTTGGGTAGGCCTAGGCCTCGACAGACAGATATTACAGTAAAGGAAGTTTATTGTGAATAAAGAATGTATTTCTCATAGAGCATGTAAGACAAGGAATACTTCATAGAAGTTTAAGTAAATGGTCCAATCAAAAATCGTTCTTAGTCCTGTCATAACAGTCTGATGGCCCGCCATTTCTACTTCCCTATCTCAGCTGTCTGATCGTACATTATGTCACCATTATTTTGTCAGTTGGTCAGGAAACGGGATCAAGTAAACAAACATTAAAGCCATAGAATACAAAATATAAATGAGGTACGAAATCACTATCACATCAAATCAAGTATTTCTAATTGTTTAGTCACAATAAAAATTAGAAAAAGTTAGTCGGGAAGATCAACATTTTTTGTCACCTGTAAACAAATCGTTTGTTTGAGTTGACGTATGGCAAAGAATGTGACTGTCCCAAACAGCTGAAATCATCTTGACAATTCTTCTATTTTCCATATGGGGACATCTAATCAGTGGAAAAGTAAAAAGGGAATTTTTGTATACCTTTTGCTCTAGTCGGTTACCCCCAACCGACTTCATGAACTCTACCTGGTTGTTTTCATAACTGCTTTCCGGATGGGCAACGAGCGCCATGGACGATCATCGTGTTTGTGAAGTATGCTAATGAAGGGCTGTTACATTTCACCCCCTGACAAAAGTTTCACTTCTTATCGGTCGTATTTGATTTTTATTAACCGTATATTACAAGGCAAAGTAGTGGATTAAAAATATTTCCGTATTGTGTTTACTACATGTTCCTAATATCATACATGTAACTTCCTTGCCATTTGCATAGTTATTGCAGCCAGACTGGGTTTCTAGTCAATTTTTTGTCCGATGACAAATTGATTGAAGTAAATCAAACATGCCCATTTCGGTTTCAACCTTGCTACAGTCAAAGGGAAATAATCCAATTTAAACAAAATTTTATTGACCACATTCAATTTATCTACGGCTTTTTGATGGTAATATCGATAAGATTTTTTTACTCAACACACAACCCTGTAGGGAAAGTTTTGTGAAACAATTTTTTTATCTCATTGAATTTTATTCGCTCTAGTGAAAATTGTACTTTAATATCCTGTTTATTTGTTTCTCTATTTGATGCAGATAAGTTTGAATATTTCAATAATTTTGAAATTTGTTTATTATAAATAATATAAGTCTTACCACACCAAAAATTTCAATAAATTATGAGTTTAATGAATTGTACATTTAAACTTGTAAATCTATGAAAAATGGTACACACAGTATAATGTTTGAATATTTTATAATTTGACAAACATGCTTTCAGTCAGCCAAGGCCTAAGGGGTACTGAAATCTTTCAAGTCCAGGCATAACTCTTTAGACACATATAGTTTACTCTCAAGTTTTTTAAAAAAAAATGTGTAAGAGGGAAATCAATGGAGACCATTGAATTACGCAGGATATTGGAATACTCAGATGTTGGATAACTCAGATGTTAAGTCATCTGACAAGCTTACCATTAAATGTTCTCAATATGTTCACACTACAAGAGAAAATGATTCCAAATTCAGAGAACCTTGTTTTAAGCAAACATGAGCCAGTAAAAACTTACCTCTTGTCCATTTGGTGAGTGGTTTTGTTATTTCACATCAGGAAAAGAAAAATACTCATCAGTTCCAGCACATTTTTTCAATGATGTAGTTTTTCTTTGCTAGGCCTATATATTTGGGAGAATAAAACCCTCCCTTTCCAGAAACTTTGGACAGTAATCCATCCTCATCGATGCCATGAAAAATCTACCACCACATTCAACATATGATTACAATGGGTGAGGTCAAATTGTGTTAGTGTTAACACCATCTCATAATACGAAATTTGAACTCATTCTCCATGTTAATATTCAGTGTACTCTGAGTAATCCGACACAATCGCTAATTCAACATTATCTTGCGTTCCTGATATATGTCGGATTACTTAGAGTACACTATATCATAACACCAAATTAACTGTGTAAAACTAAGACGGAACACTAACTTATAGCAACCTTGCTTTGATTTACCATGCTTGTCAAATAGACACTCCCCATTCCAATCAGTATATTAAAGAAAAATATAAACCAAAGTCATAGATTTTAATAAATATAATAACAATTTGATAAAATCATGTAAACAAATATATGCATCATGTTACTTAAAAATCTATATGCAATCATTAAAAATATACCAGATACCCTTTCACCTATTGTATATAAGTCTTTGTCCATAGAATAAGAATTTGGTATATTTTGGAATAGCAATGAAAGAAACAAGGAATGAATCAACATGAGAAAAAAAATATACTTTTGAACAATGGAACATGGGTTTTTTCAATTCACACATTATAAGAATTAAGAATTGAACAATGGAACATGGGTTTTTCAATTCACAAATTATAAGAATGAAGAATAAAAACAAAGGCTAAATGAAATGAATCAACAATACAATTACAAGAGTGAATAATAGATTTTACAGATATCATATACTGCAGACGTTATTTGTACATTTGGGCACTATTCATCATTTAGTGACGACATACAAATTTCACTTTTATGTCTTATCTAATACCAATGATATTTTCTTAATAAAATTCAAAATGTTCATTTTATTCTAAAATGGTTATTTGATGCTGAAAATAGGTCCCTTCAAGTAATTCAAATCAATATTCAAATAATATCTACTGCTCTGTTTTATAAGAACATAACATTAAAAGAAGGTATCCTACACTTTAATGCACAAGTGATGAATCAATCTAAAAAAGAGTAGTTCCAAATAATGATTCTGAAATTTACAGTGTTTCTAGTAATTGACTTAAAATTCATCATCATCTGATAGTTGTCTTTGTTTAGCCTTATCAATCTGATCTTCAAGCCACTCTTTATGATCTTTATCTACTGTTATCTCTAATGGAGGAACATCACTGGGATTATTATAATTCTGAAAATCATGACTTTGTAAACTTTCAAACATGTGAGTGTCAGTAAATGTATCATGTTGGCTTACACTGGATTTTCTTGGTTTCACTCGAGGTTTTTCTGGAGATCTAGGAATTTCTTGGGTCTTAACCATAGTATTATTTTCTTCTCGTGTACTTCTACTACTAGAGGGACGTTTATTTTTAGGTGGTGTATAATACTTGTATTGGCTTAGTTTGGATTGTCGATTAGACTTTAAGGTTCTGGGTGTAAATGGTTTATTTGGTTCAGTAAAACGATGTTGATGTTTATCAACTACATCACCGTCATATGTAGATTTCTTAGAATGGGAAACTTCACTCAGTCTTGAAACATTACTGACACAAGATCTTGCAGAACGACTTGAAATTGGTCTCATGGTAGTTGCCATAGCATTAGAATGATGCAGATCTTGATGATGTCGTAAAGTTTTCTCCATATTTGGTTTGTTAGGATTGCCCATTGTTTGAGTTTGTAAAGTTGTTCTCATGATACTTTGAACCAGCTCATCTTCTTCATCTTCTGGATCATCCCACATAGAGTCATCATACATATCATCAGTATATGTATACTGTTGACTTGGTGTTGGTGTACGCCTTGATAGACTTGTACATGATCTACTGCGCCCATATTTCTCAAATTCTTTCCTTCTCTGATTGTCTCTAGCCTTTTGACTACAGACCATTGATTTGGGTGGTTTGCTATCAATAGCTGACTTAGCTTTACTGATCTTTTTATAATGGTTTGACATATGATCTAACACAAGATATTGTGTTGATAGCTTACTAGCAGTGGGTGATAATGGGCTACTTCGCAAGCCCAAGTTGCCTTTTAAAGCTGCAACAGTATTCATATTTTGTTTTAAACGCATTAGGGCTAACCCTAACCCTACACAAGTATCCAAACACTAACAATGAATTTATACTTAATAGTTATGTGAATCTGCAAATTAGCACATGTTTAAAAGCCATTACATTTCAATGACAATAAAAATGTCATCCTTCAGGACATGTCTGAGCAAATATAACCAGTCACTTAGCACTTGCACTTGCAGAAAAGCAGGTTGCAATAAAGAAGTTGTTGTAGTAGAGTTGTTCTAGATTCTATGCTATAATCCCATTGAATAATTCCTTCAAATAAATCATCATGTGATAATATCGATTAGCGGTAACGTAACACAATATTTCAGATACTTCAAAATAGTCTTTTCACAACACAATCAATCACTGTAAAATGTTTTCAACCTGGTAACTATAAACAAACCAAGAAATGACACCTTTTCTACTGATACAAGCGACCAGCTACCGGTTGAACGACCTTGACCTTAATTAACGTAGTCAGAAGCGACCTTCACTGTACCTTCAGGTTTGACAAAAAAAACTGTACGATTTCACATCTTGCCCTCGTAATCTTGATAGTAGCGATATCTGTAGTTAAAACAAGTCCAGATACATTCCAGAACATGTACTACTCCATCTGTTATGCATTTAACAAGTTGACATAGTTCTACCGCCCTAATCACAAAATAAGTAACTCGCCACCTGCATTTCGGTCAGTAGATGTCAGTGTCACTCACTGTCTACTCGTCCCATTGTACTCGCACAGGAGGCCAGTGTACCGGTAATGGTTCCTGTTCACTAATCAACACCTTGCCTTAACTTTAGTGAACACTGCTTTAATCTTGTGTCATTGCGTTCTGTTGAATAGTTACTTGTCAACTTTCAATCCCTATATGAGTTCAATAGCCTACATGATTTTTTTTTACATCCTGTCTTCAGTGTCACATCTTTATTGCTGTCCTTTTTTTATTTCAATAACTTAATATAATTCCAACAAACATGTCAGATTGTGATATATCAAGTCTATTTTGAAAACTAGCTTAAGCAATGTGAATTTGGATGTTTGATTTCGTGTTTGAATGGCAAGGTTCTCAAGAAAAGGCACTCGCAGGAAAACATAGCAATCAAAAAATCTAGATTTACATAATCAAATTGGAAAATTAAAAATTAAAGCAAAGAAAAACTGAAAAAGTTAAAAGCTAATCGACAAATTTGGTTGATGCAATAAATTTGCTCCATATGATTATGAATGAATAGCAAAGATTTCTCCAACTGTCAACAATATTCTAACACAAAATTTAAGTTTCTAAATTGAAATTTGATCAATATATTAAAAAAAATTGTATTTCAATAAAATTATTTATGAATGTTTAACACAAAATTTCAAAGGAATTGGAATTGAAAATTACTTTTTTGTATTTTAGACCTCAAGCAAATAAATCTATCTGTTTAAAATGGCTTCAATTTGTAAAATAACAAGATCGTCTGTGGGTACCTTTTGTCAGCTTAGAAATGGTGGATCTAGACAATTTTCACAATCAACAGTAAAACAGGTATGTTATGTTTATCAAGGTCTCAAATTTGAACAGATAAATTTATGTCTTAATACTTACATAATTAAACTTGATAAAAATGATAAACTGTAAGCCTATTGATTTGATTATGGTGCTTTGACATTGAAATAATTTGGATAAGAAGTTAGATAAAATCCAGATTATAAGAATCACAGTAAAGGATGAATTTTCCCCAATTTAGCGCAGGCAAGGAATAGGTAGCATTATACATGCTTGTGCACTATATTCAGAATTGTACAGTACTCTGGTTAATAAAACATAATTTAAACTCACTTTTACTGATCAGATGACTGAAACACTTACTGGTACATCATTTTAGGTTTTGTGTTGAATAAGGCCCCTGATCTCAAACAAAAAGTGATTAATGAGCAATATGATAACCTCTTGTCAATTTATACTAGAAACATGAAACAGTTGGTTTTGTTGGATTGGGTAATATGGGGAATCATATGGCAAGGAATTTGTTGAAGAATGGATATCCTTTGGTAGTATTTGATGTCAGTTCTGAATCTACTTCTGCTTTAAAAAGTGATGGTAAGTATCAACGGTCTATATTAACAGGCATTATTTGGAAAGTTCAAATATGTTCATTATTTTTTTTCTACATTTAGCAGGCTATAAACAATTTTAAAAGTGCCACAATCTTACAAAATGTTATATTTATTTGTTAATAACAGGAGCTCAAGTGGCTGGCTCTCCAGCAGAGGTCGCTAGTGCTACCAACAGAATTGTAACTATGTTACCAGAAAGTTCTCATGTACAGGAGGTATACACTGGCTCAAAAGGAATTTTCAGGTTTGATTTTTTTATCATTAGAGGAGAAAAATTGTTCTAATAATAATAAAATCTTTTACGAGTGTAAAAATTTACGATTTTGCCCTTTAACTGAACACAATGCATATACATAAAAATTATGTGCAAAGAAAATTTAATTACAAAAAAAGCAATTAAAGCTTTTACTTGCTATTTGTATACTAAATGAATGGATTCAATGGAATATTAGAAGCACAAATATAAATAAATAAGACAATTTTTTTGGGATAGATACTTATAGGACTATCTATCCATGAAATTGTTTTATTTATCAATAAAATATTGTTTGTCATATTTTTATGTAAAATGTGTTTCTATTCTATAGTGCTATCCAGGATAAAAGTTTATTAATAGATAGTAGTACAATAGATCCCAGTGTATCACAAAAAATGGCAGTGGAAGCTCAGAAGAAAGGTGGTTCAGTTTATTTGGATGCACCAGTTTCAGGGGGTAAGATCTTTTGTAGAATTTCCATTGATGTTTGTGTTGTATAAAAGGGTTACTGTGATGGGCGGGGCCTCAAACGTGCAATAACTAGGTATAATCTCTGTTATAGTATACATTTTCAATGTCTTCAAATCCACATGTGTCCACAGTTATCTGCATTTTGAATTTAAAATAATGACTGATGATTTCTTGAGACTTTGACTTATACAAGAAAAATAATTATATAGAAATAGGCATTTTTATCATTTACCAATAATATTGATATTGAGTTCACATTTTCTCTAAACTGGGTTTGATTTCTTGCAGGTGTAAATGCAGCTAGAGATGCTTTACTCACATTCATGGTAGGGGGACCAGAAACACAATTTAATCAGGCTAAAGAATTATTATCCTTGATGGGTAAAAATGTTGTCCATTGTGGAGCTGTGGGAACAGGGCAGGTATAGTTTTCTTTCAATTCCATATTAGAAAACTGAAACTCAACACAGCATGATAGTTGAGGTGTACAGGGGCCTTATACTTTATAACGTTAATTAAGATGATTTCAATAATTTTCCAGTCATTTGATTGGTCAATCACTAAATTTGATTATAAATTTGCATATCACATTACTGTATTTTGATAAAAGTTCAAAACTCAAGACGCTCCGATGAGTGGTGATATTTTTAATATCGAGAAAGACGATTAAAGAGATTTTGATCATCGCAATATCCTGTGTTAATTTAATTTAATAAAACTTTGAAACATTATCTCCTAGGAGATATAGTGCAGTAGATAACACTTTTTATCATACAAGTGATATCTACTGTAGAATACCTTATTGGGTAATAAATAAAACTATCATACAAGTGATATCTACTATATACCTTAATGGGTAATAAATATATATCTATCATACAAGTGATATCTACTGTAGAATACCTTATTGGGTGATAAATAAACTATCATACAAGTGATATCTACTGTAGAATACCTTAGGTAAAAAATATATCTATCATACAAGTGATATCTACTGTAGAATATTAGGTAATAAATATATCTATCATACAAGTGATATCTACTGTAGAATACCTTATTGGGTGGGGTGATAAATATATCTATCATACAAGTGATATCTACTGTAGAATACCTTATTGGTGATAAATATATCTATCATACAAGTGATATCTACTGTAGAATACCTTATTTGGTGATAAATATATCTATCATACAAGTGATATCTACTGTAGAATACCTTATTGGGTGATAAATACATCTATCATACAAGTGATATCTACTGTAGAATACCTTATTGGGTGATAGATATATCTATCATACAAGTGATATCCATTATAGAATACCTTATTGGGTAATAAAATAAATATCCATTTCAACCCGTTTTCAGGCAGCCAAGATCTGTAATAACATGTTACTGGGTATCTCAATGATTGGTACATCAGAAACAATGAATCTGGGAATCAAGTAAGAGTTTAAAGTAAAAATTTATTTGATTTTTGAACATTTTAGTGAAAATTAACAAAAACTAGAAATATATCCTTAATATCCCCTAAATACATAGATCAATTTGTTATTCAAACAGACAGTCACCTATGTCATCTTTATCTGTCTTCATCAAAATTAGCCTACAGAACAGGTTTCATCTAATTCTGAAGTAAGACTGCATCCTGTTTACTAAATTGAATAACGACCAAGTTTCACCAATTGCAGTCACTATTTTATTCAGTATTCACATATAATTATATTATAGACATTATAAAAAGGTAGTTTGAACATGTGATTTATAAATACTAGATCATCCACCAGAAGATTGTGATCACAGACCTACTGTATAAAATACTCATTGTATATAGGGCGCACACACTCTCTTTGTTAGGCTCGTTTTAGGGTAAAAACCTGCGCACTATTCACGGAATTATATTATATTTCAGATTAGGACTGGATCCTAAATTATTGGCATCGATATTAAATATGAGTTCTGGTAGATGTTGGTCATCAGAAGTATATAATCCTGTACCTGGTGTATTAGAGGGAGTACCCTCCAGTAATGAGTATAAAGGTGGTTTTGGAACAGCACTCATGACAAAGGTTTGTGAGTTTGCAAAATTAAGGAAAGGTGGTGAATACCAGGCTGGTACTGGATAAATTTTCCGTGCTGTAAAATCATTTAGAGCAGATTAAGGCAACAATAGCTTTGTTATTAGGAATAGTACCTTATGGGTTTAAATTAAAGGATTCAAGTGCTGATAACAAGTTTAGTCACATCATTTGTGGAATGCTATAGGGTTGAATCACCCATTCTAGAGATCAAATATTTATAGGGATACTAAGGGAAAATATGTCTAGTTGCCATAACTGATGTATAGTTTGTAAATCTCAACATATTCTTAATTCTTATTTTCAGGATTTGGGGCTAGCTCAATCGGCAGCAATAAACAATCAAATTCCTACACCATTGGGTTCCATGGCATTACAGATATATAGAACTATGTGTAATAAAGGCCTGGGGGGTAAAGATTTCTCAGTTGCCTATCAGTTTCTACAGAAAGAAAAAGAGAAGAAATAAATGTCATGCTATTTAAACATTCATGACTAACAACCTTTTGGTTTAGGGACAACAAATACTGAAATTTTTATACACATTTGCTATTATTTATAGTTTGAGATTATATTTGTTGGTTAGATCAAGAAATTTGTGCATTTCCACAAAAGCTGTTATAGTTACATACATTTTATAGGCATTTTTCCTTAGCAAATGAAGAATTTTGAACATAAAGTCAATTTTGTTTTGGATGTTTTTTTATGATAACTTTTAACTGTACTCTATTTAAAGTCAGATATTTTTCATATTTTCTAAAACAAAAATCTTCCAACATATTTTGTAAAATTTGATAAATGTAGTATACAAGGCAAAATGTTAATAAATTATACCATAGTTAACAGTTAATATTTTTCTTACATTTAATGTCTTTATAATATATCTTTGAATAAGAAAAGGTTCTATCATTAATGGGCTCATCTGAACATGTGTATTAAGTTCTCATTTAAAACAATTCTTATTCATTCATTACCACAAGAAGTAAATATACTATGAGAATTTTGTATTTTTGATTGCACACTAAGAGCTGAAAGTTTATCTTATTTAGATCAAAGAGAGATGAAGATACTATGTGTTTCTGACTACATTATATACCATGAAATCTTCAGCACAAATAACAGATCCTGTCCCTAACATAGCCTCTGCTTCATTTAATAATGTCTGTACTGAATCTTCACCCTTCTGCAAAATTCAAAACATTACAAGTTAGTCAACTACAAGTTATTATCATTTAAAGTGGCAATCACACCAAAGCAATCATCAGTTTCATATTGTTGTGAATAAAAAAAACGTCAAGTTTTGAACAAAGCTTTCATGTAATTAAGTTTTTTATCTAGTGTTCAAAACTCATGGCCACTTTTGTTATTTGCAACCATGTGTGTTAATGATAGTATGGATAACCAATTGCCTAAATTGTGATTTTAGATCAGAGAAAGATCAAAAGTTCTATTATATATGTTGTCTAAAAAAATAATGTTACCATATCTTACTAACAAAATAAACTATAAATGACTTACTTTTGCCTCACATGACAGAGGTTTATATCTCTGACTAAAATGTGTTAATATTAGTTGTTTCACATTCAAGGATTTCGCTAACTTTGCCACCATTTCTGTAACAAAATGGTGAAAATTTCAAGAAGCTATTGATTGAGGAAGATATTTAACTCTCACTGTGCATCAATAAGAAATGGTTGGACAAAACTACTTTCACTTCTAGCTAAGAAATAATCCTTATGTCTGAACACCATGTGAAAACATGAAGGACCTGTAGGTATCATATCAATATAATATCAATATGGCAACCAAGACAGAGATTGTTCTCCAGAAAGATGCATTATTTACCTTAATAATCTCATAAGGTTTGTAGCTTTTTGTCTGAATCATTGCATACACCATCCTACAATCAAGCCTATTTGAAATTACCACATTCAGCTGAAACAAATTATGTAAATCACACTTACCAGGTGTAGAATGACCATTCTCAATACATTTCTCACTTAATGAATTTTCAAGAGTTGCTTCATGAATTAACAAATCAGCATCTTGTCCAATATGTTTTAAATTCCAGGAATCGGAACTGTCTCCCATAATTATCACTTTCCGACCTTTAATTGGTGGACCAACGACATCTTCTGGTTTGATCTGTTAAATAAGTGTATATCTTAGTATATCATATATAAATGTATTTTCAAAGGATTCGCACCTTTGAAATCTGGAACCAAGACATTTACAGTTTGTGGCCATATATATCAAACTCATTTCGTTATTGGTGTTGTGATCATTCTAAATTGATATGGTGTGTAGATACACCATAATAACCATATTAAATAACCTAATACATACCACAGTTCCATTCTCTAATGTTATAGTTTCTCCTGACTTTATTTTACCATATAATGGCCCAAATGGAACACCCTTAGAAACCAATATTGAAACATCAAGCCTGAAATTTCAGAAAATAGTTACAATTGTGGCAATAAGGTATTCTACAGTAGATATGAGTTGACTTGTATTATAAAAGCATTTACTGCCCTATATCTTATTGGAGATTATGCTAAAATTATTCTATTATTATTTATTTCTTTATTAAAGGGGCACAATCTTGATTTTTAGGGGTCGTTTTGGGCTTTTTACATTGTAGGAGATAAATAGATAAAAATAATGAAAAGTTTGAAAACAGTCCCTTGACCATCAAACACTAGCGCATGACAATTCAACACCATATGGACCACAAATTGAAGGCATTTTTTTTATACATGATATTATTTTGAAAAACTTTTGACTCACTTGCCTGGCTGAGACTTCTCTTCAATTATAAAACCATATGAAGGTATCCTGTGCTTTGTCCAAACTGATGTCACTACGAACTCATCATCTTCAAAACTAGGAGAATAAAAAAAAACGGTATTTATATTTATTTAAAAGGGGTATTTACTTAATCACAATCAGAAATGAAGCTATAGATGTTTTGTTTTGTGTTTTTTACTACACACGCTATCTATGACCAGATTGTGTTCTGTGAAGTTTTGAACTTATTGTAAGTTTTTATACTAACCACTCAACAAAACTATTTCAAGTCACACCATTACTCAGATTGAAACTGATATAAAAAATGAAGGAAAAAGAATGTTCTTTCTTACAGCCTTACGAATAATTATTCATAAAGAAAAATTTAAATACTATAGGAGTAATTAAATTAACCAACTTACAGATGTAATATATTACTATTATCAGGTATTATGGTTGTACCAGGTTTTTCATTAGGATGTAAATCTTCATCACTTATATGATTTACAGGCCATGACTAGAATCAACAAAACCATTAAAGAAATGAAATGAATAAGTTTAACATTTTACTTTTCTGCAACTGCCATACAGTGTGCAAAGTTTGCAAATCCGCATTAGCCTACTCTTTCTAACTGTTAAGGGATGTTTCACAAACACAGTCTGTACCAAAAGGGGCCTTCTTTTTTTCTACCTTTGCCAGGATTGAAGCATGGAATCTCAGGTAAGTCAGCAAGCATCTAACTCACAGCAGCTCCTAAAGACTGCTTTAGTCTAAAGTCTATCAACCCAAAAGCAAAAGTTCTCACATTGAGCTACCTTTGAGTAGAATGTATCCTATTCTGTAAAAGTAAATGAAATTACCTCCCATTCTGGTGGGTATTCATGATCTAAGGTCTGTAATTCATGGACTGTATAATCAAATTCAAGTTGAGATCGAGAGAGCTGAAGATTTATTCTTAATAATTTACGTAAACCAACTGGACCATAAATATCAATTGGTTTATTTATGGCTTTATTCTGGCTGATAGTACATAGTAATCCTGGTAAACCAAACACCTAAAATAACCAGAATATTTAAATGAATATAGTAAATGAAATGGAGTTTTACGTCCTACTCTTCTGCACCACATTAGCCTACTCTTTTGTGATTTACAATAGTCAAGGGATCTTTGAAGTGCACAGCATGTAGTACATGGATCTTATCAATATTTTCGTTATTGGGATAACATGGATCTTGGATGATTGTCTAATCTAACTGTAGTCCTGACTTGTGATTGACCTAGGTTTATAAAACTTTTTTTCTCCCTCAAATCAGACTTTGTTTGTTGTACTCACATGGTCTCCATGTAAATGCGATATGAATATTTTGTTTATTTTACTGGCTTTTAACTGACTTCTCATTAATTGAATCTGTGAGCCTTCACCACAGTCAAACAACCAACATACACTATCTTCAATCATAAAGAAATTTAACGTTACACAGGACCATGTCCTTAGTATTGGACCTTCTTATGTAAAATAAAGAATTCTATTCTTATAATTTTCTACCAGAATCGATGCCACACAATGGAGCACAGTATATGGGGAAAAAACAATGAAAATTTAAATAAAAATAACAAAATATTTAGAAAAACTCCCTTTTGATTTACTTATGGAAGCTTTGCTTTAAATTGAAAAAGCGGAATAATTCCATTATAATATAGCTCACCAGTTCTAAAAACTGTACATGATACACCCCTAGTTGGTGTAGGATAGGCAGATGCTGTTCCAAGAAATGTGATGTCCATTCTTCAACTTCAAATATAGGCTATAGAAATATAGAAACTCAAACTGATACATTCTACTAATTCTTTGCCTTGCCTTGCCAATATATCTGTAATTTTACTATAAATGTCTCTTCGAAAAGATTTGAAAAGCCTATAGGGCCTATTGCTCCTTTTTTTCTTTTCTTTTTTTTTTTTGTAAATTAGTTATTACTTTAGGTAATTTTGAGGTTTTACAGCAACCTCAATAATTACCATTTAGGAATCATATTGACATTATATTGTTTGTTTTGATATAACAGATGACTCTGACATGTATTTTTTTTAAATTTAAACTTAAGGTTATAAGAACATAATTCCCTTAACCAGTCTACCAGTAGGCTTACTATGTGGTTATTGCATGGGAATTTTATAATAATATTATTCTCTTACATGTATCTACAATTAATGTTAGAATCAGAAAGGTTAAGTTAGACGATTTTGATTGGATGCTATTTATAGATAACTAATCATGTGTATCTGTCAATTTATGGTCATTAAACTAAACCTTTTTGAAATAGCTGAATCAAACAGGCACCTAGCAACATCTCTGTAAACAACATGGCGGAGAAAGAACTTGAAAATTATTGAAGTTGTGTTGTTTAATGATTAGAACCAGACCCATCTGAAGGAATTAAAAGAAATGGCGAAATTTGTTATTGCTGGTAAATATATGTGTTTATGTTATACATCTATTTATTCTATTCTGGATAGGAAAGGTCACATTGAATTTTTAAATTTACCTACTACAACTTGTACTGTAGGTGTAGGGTACGGTAACATGCTGAGTTTTTATGATACTAATAACAAGCCCTACCCCTCTCAGAAATAAGATAATTTTATTTATATGCATCAGCAATAAAGTGGAACGACCTCGTCTGCACTCTCTCAGATATTATAAGTGTCGTCCGTGGCCAGAGACAGACGAGGGCATAGGCTGCTAAAGGTATCAACCATATAAGACTACTAAGGGAAAACTATCAGACTCACCCAGAATGGCTGCAACGTCAATCACAACACAAACAGTACAACACTTTCTAGAAACTATTACCAATAGACATGTATTCGTACCGAAGTCCGGATACAATATTGCGACAAATGATACATGCCAACCAGTTTTTATAGCTTCTCCTATATCATCTCACGTTTTGCACGTGCAGAGACCATTCACTTATATGTACAGCACTATCAATCGAATACAACCATTGGCGACACAAACACATCCCAGAATCGGACCGGAAGCAGCCATACAAAATAGCCATTTCCACAACAGCAAGATGCCTTGAAAAAGTCTTTACCTGTATAAGATTATATATTTAGCCTTTAGACCTAGTTAGGCTATATTTAAACCAGTTTAAGTTTGTTCATTTTATTCATAAAACGTCAGAATTCATGAAGATAAAACAGTACCAGGCATTGGATAGGTTTGTCAGACAATTGTCTTATTATGTTACACACAAAAAAAAAAAAAAAAAAAAAATATGCTGAAAAGGCTAGATAAGCCCAATATTACGAGTAATGTCTACCTCATGTGTCAGTACGTCAGTGAGCACGTCACATTGGAGTTATTGAATATTAGGCCCTACTATTGGGCTTCATTGAAATATTCAGAGAACTAAAATTTTGTTAAGACTGAATGGAAGCATTTTGGACAGGGAAAATTGAACTAGGCTCGGCGTCTTTCAGCTCGTTCGCGTATTGTGTACAGTATACCGTTATGGTACAGTAATTTTTGTTTTTATTCACCTTTAAATAATAGATCAAACATGTTTGAACAGTAATTCGTTGTTTCTGTTTTTAGGTCAGGATGATTGCCCATATTATGCTAAGGCAGAACTTCTTGGAGATAGATTAGTCAAAAATTTGCCAGATTTCAAAATTCACAAAATTGTGAAAACACAAACAGAATGGGAGGTAGGTTTAAAGGAAAGCTCACTATTAAATATTAATGCATACTAAACAAATATTTCCACGGATGCAACTAAAAAAAGACAGCCTACCATGATTTTGTGTAGAAGGCAGCAAATAAGATTTGGAAAGGGAATCATAGATCATGGAAACATCATGCAAACTTATTCATTTTAAATTCTCTTATCTTTCTCAGGATTGGATGAAAAACACCTGTTCCGAAAGGGGATGGGAAACAAGAACATCACCATTGGTATGGAGAGAACTATTAGACCGAGGTGGAAAGGGAGTTTTAATTGGTGGTGCTAATGAATTTCAAGAATATGTTAAAGGTTATTACAATATCAGCTCCGAATTGACAAGTGACGATATGCGTAAAATTAGCCAAGAAAATAAGAAAATTAAAGCAGAATTAGATAAAGAAGAAGCTGAATTTAAAGCCTTGAGTAAACCACTTCACGTCTGTATATCAAATGCTACCAATCCAATCGCTTATCATATGATAAATTCTTTAGCGTCTGGTGAAACATTTGGTCCATCAACAGAAATTACTCTCAGATTATTTGATGAAAATCCTGAAAACTCTGAGTTATTGCGTGGTTTGAAGATGGAGGCTGAAGATCTATGTCATGATTTATTGAGAGGTGTAACTGTTACATCTGATCCATCAGAAGCGTTTACCAACTGTAGCGCTATCATACTTATTGACAATCTTTATCAACAAACCGATGAATCCCAGCAGGATTGGCTGAAGAGAAATGCTGAACATTATATTAACTATGCTAAGGTCATCAACAAAGTTGCAAAGAAAACTGTGAAAATTTTGATAGCTGGAAAGGGTCCAGTTAACTTGTGTGCAACAATGATGATCAGACATGCTCCAAATATTCCTCGCCAAAATATTACTGCTATGTCAAGGATGATTGAAAATTATTCTAAATCTGTAATTGGTGACAAGTTGCACCTGAACACATCAAATGTTTTGGATCTTATTATTTGGGGAAACATAAACAGTAAGAAATATATTGATTTAAGTCAGTGTAAAGTAACGAACTATAATGGAGCAATCTGGGGTCCACCATCATTTACTCTGCCTGCTGTAGAAATGTTACATGACAATAAGTGGATAGAGGGTGAATATCTAGAGATAGTTCAAGAGAGAAAAGTCAAAGTTAGAGAAGCTTTAAATCATTCTGCATCTGTGTCTTTCTCATCAGCTATAATAACCATGCTTCAACATTGGTGGAATGGTACTCCAAAAGGACAGTTATTTTCTTTGGCAGTTTGTTCAGAAGGTATGTGTTCAGCATAAATAAGCCAGATTGATGTTTAACTTTGCCTATTTGATGAAAAAAATTATTTTTTGGATTTACAAAGCTGTTGGCTTTACAACGTGAGAATTCTCAATCTTTCAGTAGTAAGCTTATTGAATTAGTTAAAACTTTATCATATGAGTCAATCAATCCTTTATTAAACTGAATATTTTTTGTATTATTTGTCTATAATTTCCAGGTTGGTATGGTGTACCTGAAGGATTAGTTTTCTCCTTTCCAATAACAATGCATCCTAAAGGCTATTGGAATGTCATTCAAGATATAGAAATACCTACTGATGTTAAAGCTATACTATTAGAAATTGTAACGGTAAGTTTCTCCTTAGTTTTTGGTTGTCTAGTATCGTCTGTTTATTCTTAGACCTATTCTTAATAGAACATATTCACAATTGACTTAACAATAGTGAACTCAACTTTAACCCTGTGCCAGTGCCATTCTGTTGAATAGTAACTTGTTACCTTTCAACCACCCTAATACCTATTCTTCAGAACTGATTTATTGATATTTTATGATATGTACAAATTCAAGATTCTCTTTTTCATTTGTAACAATTTTTCATTTCTTTCTGTTCTGTCTTGTTCAGGAAATATTTTATTTGTTTATTATAGGAATTACAAAATGAAATTGAAGAATTGACAGCAGTACATCCACCAAAAACTAGTGAAAGTGAACAACAAGCTGGTGACTCAGTATTGATACAGGATGACAAGAACCAAAGTGGTGATTCAGAATTGGTTAATAAAGAGGAGGGTCCTTCAAATGACGCTGCTAAAGAGATAGCCAGTGATATTGATATATCTGGTAATGTTCATAATAAGGACAGTACTGGTAATAATAATAATGAAGATCCTACTGAGAATAAGGAGAGTGATGTTATTATTAATGATGATAACAATGTAAATAATGAGAATAATGAACCAAATGTTGAAAAGAAAGTATTTGGATTAGAATCTGAAGAAGACAAAGCTATTAATTAGTTTCAATAATGATGTATTTCAATATTTTGTTTGGACTGGCAATTCACTCTGTGATAAAATATGTATATTTACTTATTCAATATAAGGTTTGAAATTATTTTGTTTGATTCATACCCACTGACTTGGGAAGAAAGAAATTCATACAAGTATTGCTATGGACCCTATATATTACACATAGAGATACCATGTAAAAAAGATTGCAGTACTTAATAAACCAACAATTATTTTCACTCGTAGGCCTTCATGTGATAAGCTTATTCCTTCAAGTCCTTTAATGTCCTTTTGATGACTAAATATTCATTTCATAACATGATTAGAGAAATAATTGTTCTGGATTGCTTGAATTGTTTTATCAAGGAATTATCTGGAAGGGAGATTTGAACCCCTTGATTTCTATAGAGCCTCTTGAAATTGTAACTTGAGGAATCAGCTTAGGCTTCATCTGAATAGGTCTTTAAGCAAATTCGTTCAATAAAACTGATAGTTTTGAAATCACTTGTAGTTTTTATTACTGAATGAGTTGCAAATCTTTTTTTGAAAACATTTGTATAATAATGAACAACTGAATGTAGGCTTACAAATGAATGAATGATATAAAAGTGGGTCCTGCTAAAACAAAACTTTGATTTGTACATATTTGGTTCTTTTCAAAATTTTAAACGGAAAGAATTTGCATCCGGCTTTGTTAAATCTGAATGACATGTTGAGGAATTCATTCACATCCTTTCATTATCCATTACATCGAATCAGAAATCGAGTTGCCTATTCGATTATTATGAATGACAATTACTGTGGTCTGAATATTTATTTAATTTGGATTATCTCCCATTAAATGACTACATGTTCGAGATCAAACCATGTGGTAAATATCCAAGATGGCAGTCAAAAATAAAGAAAAGAAAAAACAGACTGAAGTTATAGCTCTTGATGCTGAGAAACAGAAAGAATTCACACATAAAGTCAAGAAATTAAAAGAGAAGGTGATAATCTACCTGTTACAAATCCTTTCTGTCGCTATGACATAAAATAGATTGTTAATTTGAATGAATAACAGACATAGCCTAAATATGGGAGTATTGGAAGCGTCATTTTACAGGCCAAGACCACAGACACGGGACAGGGAATGCACAGGATAGTCAGATGAAACATTTGAGATTTTGAGTTCACAAGTACCTGTGATAAAGACGCCTATTAGTCGAAACCTTAGACGAAAGAGGTTTTTTGCTTCGCTGCACTAGATCTTACCTTACCTTACCTTATATTATATTTAGTCAATTAGTGGACTAGCTTTATAATATAAGTTATTTTTTTTACATACTATTTTAAATATATGAACCAAATTGTTCCTTACCGGTATTAAAACATAGTTCTTGAAGTTTTTAGTCAATTCTTACAGAAATTGTTACAAAGAGTTCAAGAAACTATAACAGTTCTTCACTTTATACCAAATCATAATGAAAATATTTGTAACACTACTACTCAAATGAATGTGCATGTGAAAATGTGAACTAATAATCTTAAATTATTATGGAAACGGTAGGCCTAACATAAAAAGAGAAATCAGTTTGAAACGGTCTTATTTTATCTACAGTTAACGTACATTAGCAATTTTTTGCTCCTTTTTCTAAAATGATATTTTTCTATTGATACTTCACTAATTAGTGTTTCATATAAAGTTTTTGCTTTTACAGTATGGAGGTGATCTTAAAAGGGACAGAGGAGTTGTATTTGTTGGACACATTCCACATGGATTCTATGAAACAGAAATGAGAAGTTTTTTCTCACAATTTGGAAAGGTTACTAGAGTAAGGTTGTCAAGAAGCAAGAAGGTAAACAAATTTGTTTAAAAAAACTTGTTACATAAAAATACTCTATTTTAGACTCTGCACAGTGTACTACAGTCTACATATTTTGATTATCATTATGTACCTTAATAGTTTCATTTGGTCAATTGCAAAATCACCTCCATCAAGTTGTGATACTCTTAATTTGGGCTCTCCACATTAATTCTAATGTTTAATATCTATAACTTTATTTTCAGACCGGAAATTCTAAAGGATATGCCTATGTAGAGTTTGAAGATGTTGATGTTGCTGAAATTGCTGCTGAGACCATGAACAATTATCTAATGTTTGAAAGGCTTCTGAAATGTAAGACTTATTTGTAATTGAGCTTAATGATAGAAGCATTGCAGTAGTTTGTTATTTATTTTCTTAGTGGTATATTTTATGCATCCTACATAACCCACCATAGCCCTCCTGCTATCAAATACAGATAGTCTTATGAACTATCACTGACTTAATTCCAATGACATCACATCCAATATGATTTTGGATTTGACCTGCTTGTTAAATATTTATATATACCAATATATCATTTTCAAAAGTCAACTCTTCCTAATATATTTGAACTGGTTAATATTTTGTATGGAAATCTATTTTATTTTCTTGTTAAATATCAATAAAAACCAATATATCAGTAACAAAAGTGACTACTTGTATCCCTTCCCTAATATATTTGAACTGGTTAATATTTGTATGGGAATCTATTTTAGGTGAATTGTTGCCCTCTGATAAACTACATCCAGCCTTATTTCATGGTTCACATAGAGGTTTTTCCAAACCTAAAGCTTCTTCATTATCTATTGATCGACATAATTCAATTAAGATTGATGTGAAATTAAAAGAATATCAGACTAAAAAGGAACGAATACAGAAGAAAAAATTAGCAAAATTGGCGAAATTAGGTGTTGATTTGAATGTTGATAGCATTATTGTGGTAAGTCAATTTAAGCAATACAGTTTCTAAGAATTATTAAACACATAAAATTTGAATATTCAAACTTGAACAATGAGAGGTGGATTTTCCTGGTTCTATTACTGAAGAAAAGTATCTTGATTAAACACTGTACTAGTTATTAAAAATAAAAAATGCTAATTACTTAGTTCATTGGATTACTGAATTATATCTCCAATTACAACTTGCCTTCAATTCTTCTTTTGGTTTTAAATATTTTATGGTTGGACACCTTGAGGACTTAAGATATCTATTATATATTTAGAAAAATAAGCTTGAGGACTTAAGATATCTATTATATATTTAGAAAAATAAGAAGATCACATCAATTGAAGAAGATAACAAAACCGTGGCAACACCAGAGTTAAAAGTACTAGTCGAGGATGAGACTGAAAAGGAAATAAGTTTTAAAACACCACCAAATTCAATCAGATCATCAAAACTTACTGGTTCTGGTAAACGTAAGAAATCAGCCGATGATACTCCTAGAACAACTAAAATTTCAACTCCAAAAACCAAGGAAGCCAAGTCTTCAAAGAAGGTGAAAAAGGAAGAAAAGCTGGATTCTCCAAAATCAAGGAACTTGACTCCCAGTTCTGCAGAACGACCAAGAAGAATGACTACTAGATCCGCAGCCAAAAAAATAACATTAGGATCTAAAGATAAACTGAAAACACCGCCGTTAAGTGGTAGGAAAAAGAAATAGGTTACTGTTATTATTGTGCAAAATAAAATTGAAAGTGAAATTCAATAATTATTTGTTGTGATTGCTTGAATGTATGAGTCACTTGCATAGTAATTTAATTATAATTAGATTAAAATTTCAATGGAGATGGAAAATATCCACTAGAGAAAAGGAATTAAAGGTAAATCAAACTGTAATTAGATTGCTTTGAAAGTACCTTGCATTCACTTCGACTGACAAACCCTATTCATAGATTCCAACAGGCAATTTGATAACTGGTTTAGAAGCCTATGTCATATGAAATAAAAGGCTGGTTATGAATGAAACACAGGTCAAGTTGAATCAAAACATGTTATTGGGCTAACCATTGATCATCTTATTGTTACAAATATCAGACATGGAATAAAGAAACAAAATAGATTATTTAATAATATTTTATAGAAGGTAAAAACAATCCATAGAAGTATTTTTACAAAACAATTATAGTTAATATATTATAAAATAGAAAACAAAGTTAAAAATCACTAACAATTTCTTCAATAACAATAAACATGTTCGGAGTCCACATACATTGATCAATGAGATTCTAATAGACAATGCATAGAATTTAATACTTTGGCAAGATTAATTGTTACGCTTTGAACAACTAGTGTTTTAATGCAATAAACTACATTTCACTTTGTGCACTTTCATTGAAACAAGCCTTGATTCAATTTTTGAAGAAACACTACCTCTTCAAAGTGGACATAAGATTTAAAGTCTCAAACTTAGTTAAAAAGAGTATAAAATCATCAGTTGGACTAAAGAAGAGAATGTCAATATAACATGATCTATCCATTAAATTAAGTAATTATTAAAACGCTTCTAAAATCATGTTTCAAAATTACTAAAGTTTAACAGCATATTCAGTTTTGTGGGTTTATTGGATTGTAGAAAGATTCTGTTGTATAGTTATGACACCTTTAATAGGGTTTCTCTAAGTTCACTTATAGGTGCTTGGAATTTCTTAATTTTTGCAATTGCAATATGATCCATTTCTTTGGATTTCATTAAGATCAGATATGTCACTATCAATTCCACAAACATCTTACAGTTATAAGATATAATAATATGGCACTAAGAACAATTACTAGCTTGATATAATATACTGTTTCTATCTACAGAATATATTTCTCTGATCACTATGGTTTCTAAACTAGTAAATTAGTAATCTCATAAGTATTCATAATAAATCTTAAATTTCTATTTACTTCATCTAACACTTAGCTTTAGTAGAATTGCAGGAACCACAGACCACTGACAGAAAACGAGAAGGGTACAAATTGATATCAGTGTTCTAGATACACATAAAAGGTTAGAAAACCTCTTTACAATCCTTATTTTACAGGTATCTTGGAAAGGGAATACTTTGTAAATCATAACACAAATGGTTCAAATCCTCCCTATAAAACTCCATTTCATTTGAATTTCAATTCCTCCATAGAAGATTGATTAAAGCCAGGATTCTAATTAATCTTTCATAGAATATGGATAAGACATTGAAAAACATACAAGAGTAGTTGAATTCATAGAAAAACTAGCATGTAGAATTTAGAAACAATTTGAAAACAAATTTTATATTCCACAATCTGAGTTTATATTTAGTGTTACATGTGTTCCGGATGATTTCTCAAACAGTGTATAAACTCTTTAGTTTCCATCTTTCTATCACATATCAAATGAATTGCCACAAACAAAGGAAACCTACAATAAAAGGTAACCCAATAAATTAAAACTTTGGAATGAAGGGTTGTTAAAGCACTTTCAAGAGACAATTTCTGCATAATTTAGCTTGAAATTATTTCAGTAGCTTTGATAGAAAGTGTGTTAAGATAATATTTAGTCTTTATGTTGAAAATTGCTGCATGTTGTGATATAAGAACAAAGCCTAATGATAATGAAGTTGAAGAATTAAACAAAGATGTTAATTGCGTTGCTATATCGAAAGTGTATTTTTCCTACCTAGATAACATGTCTTTCTCTTTTAACATTCCATATATTTCTTTAGCTACTAATGGTCCTTGAAAACTCTGACCTTTCAATATCTCTTTCTCTAATTCATGTATTGTCTACAATATAGAGCATCGCATAGTGTACATAGCTGTCTACAATATAGAGCATCGCATAGTGTACATAGCTGTCTACAATATAGAGCATTGCATAATGTACATAGATGTAAGCTGTAAAATTAGTAATGATCGTTTTGTTTCTTTAGGATTTTCTCCTACCATCAAATTAGGGTTGCAGTAGGACATAGGAAATTAGCCAAAATCAAACATGAAATAAAAGAGTACCTTATCTGATTTCACAACATTTTCTCCCAATAATCTGTTTCTACCACCGTGACATGTAGCTACTAAATCGGCAATTCCACAACTTTCGAAAAACGTGGATGTTTTGGATCCTAGAAATAATAAATAAAGTGAAATAAAGGCGGGCGTCCACTTGAGACTTTTTTAACACGAGTTCGCTCTCCGAGAGTAACTCGCGAGTGGAAGGTATTTTGCGAGCAATAGTTAGTCGCAACCAACTCTCGATATAACTGCTGAGAGCGATTTCTCTCAAGTGGAAGGGGGTCTCCTATAAAATGTCAGGTATTCTAACCCAACTGTCGATAGAACTGCAGCGAGTGATTTTCTGTCCAGTGGAAAGGAGTCTGCTACAAACTATCGAATACAAATTTCTGTTTGAGAGTGCTCTCAAAGAATAGAACAGTGTTCTATTTCTGCGAGAACTGTCAGTTTTTTTATAAACAAGCCTGTCATATTTTTCACAACAAAATCAGTCTGAAATATGGCGAAACGTACTGAATGGACGCGTGGAGAGATTGAGCACCTCATTACAGAATATGAAAGTCGTCCTGTGCTTTGGGATGTTCAATCGACTGAGTTTCGAGACAGGCAGAAAAAGAACAATGCATGGAAGAACTTGGCCAAATCAGTACAAAAAGACATTTCTGAGGTGCAGAGGAAGATTCACAATTTGAGAAATCAATTTGCTCAAGAATTGAAGAAGGTGGGGCAAAAGAAGTCGGGGCAAGGAACTGAAGATAACTACACCACAACTTGGTCATACTTCCAGGCATTGATGTTCATAAAAAGAGGGCTTATCTCACGCAAAACCACTTGCAACTTGGTGAGAACAATTTTTATTTCAAAATACATGTAGTGTGTACATGTTCATAGACAATGATCTTCTTTTGGTATTTTACATATATAATTATGACGGCCACGAATACATTACATATACTTGTACTGCCATGCGATTTCTCCGCCTGGCGAAAGGAAATATTCCCTAAATTCATCGCGAATGGTTTTGGACTCGTTACCATGAAGATTGCTTGCTAATTGTTCGAGTGGGAAAAAATTATCGCCTGGCATCCCTTCTGTGCGCCATGTTCCATTTTTTATTTGCCTGTTGTCGTCTTCGATGTCAAATGTTTCAGTTGGCACGTACAAGTTCCGGGAATTCTTTTTGGTTATTAGAAAATTATGCAAAGCACATGCAGCCAGAACAATACATTCTGTTTTTAGTGGTCCTACTAACAGGGCTTTAAGCAGAACCCGAAAAACGCTGGACAAAATACCCAAGGCATTCTCGATAATACGTCTAGCTCGAGATAATCTGTAGTTGAATACTCTCATTGCTCCAGGTTGGTTTCGGAATGGATACGGTTTCATTATATTTTTGCGCAAGGGAAAGGCATCATCAGCAAGCACCACATAAGGAACTTCCTTTTCGCGACCTTTAAGTACCCGTGCATGAGGCACGCCCAGTTTTTCTCCCTCCATAGCAGCTGACAACGCACAATTAGCAAATACTCCTCCATCGGCGATTCTTCCATTACACCCGACGTCAATGAATGTGAACTTGTAATTAGCATCACACATCGCCATCAAAATGATACTATGAAATCCTTTGTAGTTGTAGTAGCTCCCAGACGATGGCGGAGCTTGCATTGCAACATGTTTTCCGTCGAGGGCAACAATGCAATTAGGAAAATTCCACTTTACGTCAAATTCTTTGGCAATAAGCAGCCACTGATGTGTTTCCGTCGGGCACTGAAATAGAATGACAGGTATTTAATTCAATTTCAGGATACAGAGAAATATGGACTCAAAGATGACCAACAAGATTCGTCACAAAATACAGACGATACCCATGAAGAAGAACAAGAGGTAACAGTGACTGCTACACAGGATCTTTCTCAAGCATCTCACAAGACAATTCAAACGAAATCAAGTACTTGGAAACGCAAAAGAAATGAGAGTCCGGTTGATAAAGCCATGGAGAAGGCTTGTGCACTGTTGTCAAAAGATGATGATGAATATGATACGTTTGGTGCTTTTGTGGCCTCGGAATTACGGTCACTGTCCAAGGAATCCAGCAGGAGGAAGTTAAAGCGGATGATCCAATGAGCTGTCCTTGAAATATCAGAAGAAGACGAATTTAATCCATCTTATGCTAGCAGTACTACGTCAAGCTATCGCAGTGCAACATGCAGCCCAGTTCTTAATTTTGATACAGCCACCAATGCAAGCAGTAAGAGACAACTTTAAAATCAAGATCATTCGTTTTCATCACAGTTGTATCAGCAAAACTGGTGATTATCCATTTTTAGTTTTGGGAGATTGATAATTATTTAGTGTTGGGGAACATAATGAAGTACAAGATGAAAACTAGCAAACTCACCTCCAGATATTCTTCTTTTAGAACTTGAAATATGGCTTGGCATGTCTCTGTAACGATGCATGATACTGTTACTTCTGGAATGCGGAACAGGTACATTAGGCTGGTGAAAGTATCACCTGAAACAGATTTTGTTTTATTACAATTACTATGTGAAAGTATGAATAGATATGAAGATGTTGCATAATGGTCGAAGTAAAATCGTCTTGTAATGTATTTTCATTAGGGGATTGTTGCACGTAATTATATATAACCAATAGAGCCTCATTGCAGTTTTATTCCAGCCTTTTTTGGATTCCCTATCAGAGGTCGGTGAATCTCGAACAAATTCGACTGTTACATTATATAATAACGTGTAACAATCCCTTTAATTGCTTTTTGAAGTCTATAAATAAAGACCGATAAAATAATGTGTGTTTTAAATTACCTGTAGCTAGGAATCGTAGGGTGACTGCCAGGCGCTCTTTTACTGGAATGGATTGTCTCATTTGTGTATCCTGTTTTCCAATTCTTGGTCCGACCAGCAATGTCAACTCCACTGCTGACATTCGAATGAAATTTCCGAATTGGCTGTGGTCTTCCAGTCTCAACTCGTTCATCAAGGAACGAAAGGCTCCCAAGGACTCTCTTCGTTCAATCCAGGCCCTAACCCAGACCTTGTGCACTCTATTTTTCTTTTTCATCTTTCCATTGATTATAAATATAGCCGCAGCAATTCGTTTTTTCTTGGACAACATTTTCCAATTGTAAATCAAACACGCAATATGTCAGGCAACTTGCACGCCCTTCCCACGAGCAGCTCGCAAATGTAATTGACTCTCAGGTGGAAGGACACTTGAAAGTTTCTCGCGATAGTTGATAGCACCAACTCTCTGATAGTAACTCGCAATAAAATTTACTCTCAATCGCTCTCAAATGGAAGGAGCACTGAAAGTTCTTTCGAGAGTAAATCGCCAAGACTTGCAGAAAAAACTGTCAAGTGGAAGCCCGCCTTAAGTTGTATTTGATTGTATAGATATTTGCAATATTTTATAATACATAAAAACATAATATAGATGTTTTAAAAAATGTGTAAACCGACTCTTTTATAAGATTATGATATACCTGGAAAGAATATCTCTGCAAATTTAATCATTTCCATCAATCCTAATCTTTGAACAGCAGCTTTAGTATTGTCACCTGAGCCCATACCATCCACAATACCAGCTCCTATAGCTACCACATTCTACAATATAATACAGGTACATGTAGAAGGTATCTATAGTCTCCGGAAAAAATATTATGGCAAGTATTACTACGATCCTAAAATAATAGAGCAAGAGGAAATATCCTAATGTTACTTTTACATTTGTTATTCCTGATTTAAGCATCCCTTTCACATTACTGGTTATACCTCAATACAGACTGGTACATATTTAGATTCTGAAAGTCACATATAACCGACCTTTAATGCACCACAAACTTCCACTGTATCAGTGTCTTGTACAACTGCACATCTAAAATATGGTGTTTCAAATAACTGTCTTAATAATTCACCAGTGTCTTCATCTTTACTACCTTCATAGTTGAAAATTCAAAAAATATATCATACCAAAGTATCGTTTTATGAACCATGTGATCATTAAAAGCTGCAAAACTGATCAAATTATTCCTTACTTATCAATCAGCTCTGTTTTATACGCCCACAGATTAATGCATGCGGATATAGTCAGCGCCCCTGTCTGTCTGTCATTCTGTTTGTCGGTCCACAATTGTTGCGGGCACGATAGAGAGCTGGTTTCTTGATGGATTTTGACGAAACTTGTTTTGTTGTTTAAGCCAGTAAAAAAAATTAAGCACAACCCTTACCTATAGTAGTTTCACAGAATTGTTCATTAGCTACTTCTCCTGCCAGATTGGCACCACTTAATACACAACATGGTATAGACAGGATTTCACTGATTTGATGAGAGATCAATTGAATACCCTTTTCATTTATAGCAAAACCCTGAAATATAATGATATGTATATACATGTAGATTTCTAAGAAGATTGACTGTTCATGCTGTGTTCATGGAGAGTACCAGGACAGTTAATTGTTATCTATTCTTTATTGATCTCCAATATACATGTACTCTGGTATATATGACCTTTAGCAAATATGGATCTTGATATATATTGGATGTCTCATGTATAAATCATTTATGATAAATTTGAAGAAAAGCACAAAGAAATCTTTAATAATAATATTAAGAGCACTCCAGAAAGTTACTTGTAACAACAAAATTGAACGCTTTAGTGTTGATATAATGCTAACACCAATTCAAATGGAACAGAATATCACACACATTTTTCAGGTTTGAATAAGCTTACAACAAAAAAATTTTTAATTTTAACAAACCTTTATTAATGAAACTGCTATAGCGCTAGATTTAATTTTACCCTTCAACTGTTCACATATTTTTTGAACAAACTGATGTGGAAGAACAAATATGAGGATATCAGCATTATTAGTTGCTTCTAGAATATCTGGTACAGCTATCTGAAATAATCAGAGATAAAACAAAACATCAGCTATCTTATAATAATAAAGACACGTCAAGATATCTTTCAAATATTGTGCAAGTTTTTGATTCTCTTCATTTAAGAGCTAGCTTTGGAAAGTTACAATGACAAATATGCCATATATATAGGCTACAAATATACATATAGAAATTCTAGTACCTCTTAAGACTTATAACATTTATTCAAGACCCAAAGCAACCCCCAAAGACGGCAAACCATGGCTACTGGGAATTTCAGATACCAGTGGAATAGCACAAGCTAGAGGTCAAATTAACTCAGTTATTAAAGATGCATATTAGCAAGGTATTTTTAGAAAAGATATCCCTTTAGACTTCACATTACATACCACATTTTCAGGTATTTTAACTCCAGGTAAATATTTAATATTTTCATGTTGTGTATTAACTATTTCTGTCAGTTTTTTACCATCCACCATCTCTTCATACATATACATATTAACAATGGTGGAAAATATAGCATTTCTTTGTTGAACATTATTACCAACTATTTTTGCTATTGCTGAACCCCTAAAATATTGTTTTATATACTGTAAGGCTACAAATTAATGTGAGATAGAAATAAATGCGTTAAATGCGAACTATCCGCGATCGCATTAATTTTGTATCCGCATTTTTAAATACACATTTTCAAGTGAATTATATGGAGTTACGGTACGTATTTAAATTGAGACTGGGCGGGATTAAGTAATTAGGTAATTATCTCTAAATTTGAAACTGATTAGTAAACAATTACGTTAAAACAACAAAAGATTTCCACACTTATAATAAATAATAATAAACACATATTTAGAGTGCTACCTTCCACTACAGTAGTGTTCAAGTGCACTTTACAAATACATAAATAAAAGAGTACAAAAAGTAAAATATAAGAAAATCAATTAAATATTAAAACTAAATAACATCTACAAAAGCTGCCTTAAAAAGATATGTTTTTAATTCTTTTTTAAAAGAGTTATTAGATGTAAGAGATCGAATATTAAAATCTAAAGAGTTCCAAAGTTTAGGTACCTGATAATAAAAACTTCTCTCGCCATAGTGTACTAAATTTACTTTCCTTTCTACTAATTTATGTGTGTCATTGGAAGATCTTAAAGCACGAGCAGGTACATATAATTCTAAAAGGCAGGACAAATAAGTAGGAGCCATATTATTAATACACTTAAAAGTTAGAAGAATTATCCAGACGTGAGGTGACTAAACTATTAACCAATGTTTTAACACTATCTTCAGACAGAAACAAGCGAATTTTAGAAATATTGGACAAATGAAAGTAACAGGTTTTACAGATATTGTTAACATGGTTTTCAAAGTTGAAGAATTCATCAAATATGACACCAACATTCTGGCCGAGTTAGAGGGTGACCTGAAACATTACCAATACATATGTTAGTATCAGGTAGTTGAGAAATATCACAGTTTTTGGACCGGATCAGCAGATATTCAGTTTTTTCATCATTTAGTTTTAAGAAATTTGCAGCCATCCACTGCCTTATATCGTTAATGCAAGCTTCCAACTTACGCTTACACAATTCGAAGCCATGGACTGGTTTAAAAGATAGATATAATTGAGTGTCGTCGGCATAGAGGTGATATTGAATATCATGTTTCCGAATTATCTTTGCAAGTGGAGAAGTATAAATACAGAAAAGAATTGGTCCAAGCACTGAGCCTTGAGGCACACCATAGGCTAGTTCCTGTTCGTCTGATCTTAATTGGTGCACTAACACTGATTGCTTCCGGTTAGATAGGTATGATTCCAATAATTTAAGAGCAGAACCAGAAACTCTGAAATCAGTTGCTTATCGATTAAGCAATATTTCTATGTCAACGGTGTCAAAAGCTGCGGACAGGTCCAGCAGGACAAGAAGCACTGGTCTGCGGTTGTCAAGGGAACACAGAATATCATTTTGAACACATATAAGCGCGGTTTCAGTGCTATGATGTTGGCGATATGCACTCTGAAGTGGTTCAAGAAGGTTGTTCGCATGGAAATGGTTTTTAAGCTGTTGAGAAATGCACTTTTCTATCAGTTTAGAAACAAAGCTCAGATTAGAGACCGGTCTGTAATTTTTTAGGATTTCAGGATCTAAAGATGGCTTTTTTATTAAAGATGTAACAACAGCCGTTTTATAGATTGTGGGAAATTTGCCTGAGCATAAAGTTGTGTTTACTATCGCCGAGATTGCAGGGACTAATTGACACTTGACTATCAAAAGATAAAATCTTGATCATTGTTCATGTCTTTATTCATTAAACACTTGTAGAATTCCACCTTTTCTCCATATCCCAACTGTCATATTTCCGGGAAGCTATTTTTTTTCATTATGATATTAAAAAATGCGACACATATATATCAGATTGCATTAATTTGTACTCGCATTTTAGTCTCTATACCCCATGTCGCATTAATTTGTTGACGCATTAATTTCTAGCCTTACAGTACTAAAGATTCAATAACTAGTTACAACTACAGCCGTTTATATAAATGCGACAACAAATTATTTATTAAAGGATATTACTGCACAAATTTCTAAGCACTAATAAATTACTTTAACATTACAATGCAGTGTGGTCTCTGTGCGAATAACAGTAGTATCGTACTATTGTAGTGCAATTCAGTCTTGATCACTCTAGCACCCAATAGTTATTAGCAGACCTCAGGCTGGCTCAGAGTCTAATTACCTACATCTACTGGTAAGCTGTAAAATGAGACTGGCATGTCTACACTCCCCCCCCCCCCCCACTTTGATATTTTTATCCTGTTACATAGAGAAAGAATGGTCTTTCCTTTGCTACCCCCCTTTTTGGGGTCCCTGTTTTTTTTATGTCTTGTAATAGGGCCTAATGCCATAAACACTAGCCTGAAGACTTGAATAGAAAATAATTATGACTTGACGACTTTTTAAGACAGCATCATATAGGTAGCCTATACATACTTCTACAGTCTACTGTTATATAAATCTTTTAGGTCAATATCTTTATTTTAGGCTAGCCATATACACTGAGAAAGAGTGATATACTATAAACATAGTAATAAATAGTACCAGTATGTAATAATAATAATATAGTTTATGCCTACCAATTTCCAGAACCAATAATGCATACAGTCTTAGGGGCCATCCCTATTTCGTGTAGTTATGATTCGTTGTCATACGATAGCAAACAATCCTAATTAACTACAGAACTAATCATGAAACATTCACAGAGGGCAAATAACTTGACTGTCTACTAGCAGAAATCAACTTCCGGTTGGAATCTTGCGTCCTTGGCCTTGCCTTCAACCCTCAAGGTTATCCTTTCATGGGTTAGTACATTGCACGCCCGAACATAGCATGCTGAAAGATACCATTCAACCATGAGATCTATGGCCGAATATTTCATTTGTTTCTTCATTGCACGTCAGTCATCACGCCACTGAAGTCTCAAATGGTATCAGCATTTGATGGTGCTGGTAGTGGTTATCAATGACAATGTTTATTGTTGCAGAATACTTCCCCCATTGCCTTGTGTCAATAAAAAAAATGTTTTTCGTTATTCAAGAGTTATGTCCCCTGGTTAGCCTTGATGAATCAAGACAAAAATTAAATAGAAATTATTCCCCTTTGACCACCAGAAAAATCCAATAGAGTGCCTGTCCTGCAATTCAGTGAATTCACTCATTTTGGGGCTGGGGCCCTGATTAGAAACTAGAAGCCCTGAAGAGATATTTCTTAGGCACCAAAATGATGTCTGTGGTATTTGTAAAGTAATCAATCTCTGAACTGTACAAGGTCTTGAGAGAGGAGAATTGGAGGGGGCTTAATTCTCACTGGTCAGGGCCAAGCCTCAATGGGCCTTACCCTACACTGACTGGGCTGGCGACATATCTGATAATACTATCTTTTTTAATTACATGTCCTTGAAATCAATCTCTGTGACCTTGACATCTTCTGTTATCAGCAATCCTACCAATACACCAACATGGTGTAAAGTAAAGAAACCAAATAGATAGAGTAGTTTTAGTTACAGACCTAGTTAGTGAAAGATAGAAGATAGTGACAACATGGCCGACAACAACCTATACCTTGGTTTTGATTTTAGTACACAACAGGTTGGTCAGTTATGATATTTGCTCAAATCACTGTCCCATGAATTCTGTTAAAAATGATAAAGATTTATATCTGCCTACATTTAAATGCATATTAGATATAGCAGAAATGCAATATCACTTTCAATTCCTTTTTTAAACTAACAGGCATAAAACTCCATTAAATCATATCATTTCATTTTAAAATAACAGATAGTAACAAATTGTCTAGTGTAGTGTTAAGAGATCATTCAAGTTTTTAAAATGTGGTTTATTTTAGATAAAGGCCTTGGCTATTGATGATCAATTAAAGGTTCAGTATGAATTCGCTGTTAAATTTGATGTTGACCTGCCCGAATACAAGTAAGTTCATTTTTGCAATCAACTGAATACATGAAGCACTTAAGATTAAGCCAGCCTGTGGATATATCCTTATAAGGTAGTATAAATGGCTATTGTCACTCAGAGAGGTGTTAGTTTTATACTCTACATAACTGCAAATTTTTGAACAGATATCAATCTACCCTCAATGATATTTGAAAACATATTTTTTGGTCAAAGAATTTGATGTCAATAACTTTTTTTTAATTTTAAAGAACACAAGGCGGGGCTCATATTAGTACAGATAAAAGTACAGTTACCACCCCTACTATAATGTGGGTTCAGGTAATATTTCATTGTAATTCACACTTGCCTTAGTTCCAATTACAGGAATACTGTCATATTGGATTATAATTAAAACAGAATTTAAGATATACCAGTATCATAAATCTGTCAATTTCAATCATCAATCAAACAGAGTGTTCTTGAAAAAATTGAACTCAAAGTTATCATTAGAAAGAATTGATAAATTGTACATAAATGTATTTGTAAACCAACCTATTTTCAGGCATTTGACATGATTCTAGATAAAATGAAGAATGAAGATTTTCCGTTCAGTAGAGTTGCTGGAATCTCTGGCTCAGGACAGGTAAATTTTTTAGTCTTGAAATATTACAGCTAAAACTTTGAACCAAAGATTGCATAACTCAGGAAAGGAATACTGTACGTATTGACAAAAAATAATCTGCATATCTAATCAGAAGCAACTGAATTGGTGTTTGTCGCTGATTTTGTTTTTGCTTGTTTGTTTGTTTATTTTCATAATTTCAAGAGTTATTTTCAGTTTAATGCTAACGTATTTCAGCAACATGGAAGTGTTTACTGGAAAAAGGGAGCCAAAGAAACATTGAAAAATTTGAATGCCTCCATAACATTGAAACAACAGTTGAAAGTAGGTCAATACTGCATCCTTTATCTTGTTTGATTTGTCTTGTGTTTTACAATCTAACCTCACACTAGTTTAGTTTTACATGATTTCAGATAAATCATTTGGTTCATTACTTCAAAAGACAGTAATTATGTGATGATAATGATATGTTATCATACATATGTACCATTTTGGTCAAGTGTCTGAGGGATGAACACTTTTAAAATATTTAGATTGACCATTAACTTTATTTTATAATGATATCATATAGAACTGTTTCAGTATTGATGATTCACCTATTTGGATGGATTCAAGTACTAGAAAACAATGTGATGACTTGGAGAAGGCTGTAGGGGGAGCACAGGTAACAGAATTGTTTTTTCTCTCTTTCAATTAAGTTAGAGAAAAAGATAATATGATTGACAATATAACCCCTAATGTTTCTACCCTCCGCTTGAAAAAATCTTACAAACTGACCAATTTCATTACTTCTGGAGACCATATCACATTGACCCTCAAGTTTCAGTCAATATTATAAGCCTGGTTGATCCCATTTGGACATATACATGAACCAACAAATATATGTCCAAACGCTGCTTTAGGAACATGGGCTGATCCATTCTTTAGCCGTAATATTTTGCTGCATTTTTGATTGAGTGGCAAATAAAATTTGTCACGCTTTGTTTTCGTTCGGATTATTTTTTTTTTTTTTTTTTTTTTTTTTTTTTTTTTTTTTTTTTTTTTTTTTTTTTTTTTTTGGGAAGCTCGCTAGCCCAAACGGAAAAAGATAGACTATTTTTGTTTTCACCAATGGTTTTTATATGGGCTGGAATCAAAAATGAATATCTAACATAATATTTTCGCTAACCCGAAAGTGGCTAATTGCATAATATGCAAATAAGATTTCAAGCTAGCTCGGGCCCTAATAGTCGGATCGGTCTGAAATTTACAGGATATAGATAGATAGGCAGCGCAATTAAAACTACATCATCAAAATTTTTTGATCACTTCCGGTTTGGGCGTGGGGACTTCCGGTTTTTTCGTCTCATGTCGGGCGACCCTGCTTCCCATGTAATTCAAGAATCTAAACAAAAACAGTATATTTAAGCTATACTAAATGATTTTAATCCCCTGAGATGAAGAAAAATTAAATTGAATGTTGCGCATGCGCAGTTTTCAAAAATGGCAAATTTTCTTAAAAATTTAATAAGTCCGCCAATTATTGACCGATTTTTATGATTTTGGTGTCTATCAAAACCTTGATACTTTATCTAAAAAATGTTGAGAAGTTGAGAACAGAATTTTGATTTTCGAATTTGAATTTTTTTTATGCCCGTTCGAATTTTTCAAAAATTTAAAACTCTATATCTCGTGACCTTGACCTTCAATGACCTTGACATTTGAGATGTAGAATGTCCTTGACCTCAGCTGTCTATAGATGTGCTGATATTGCATGACAAATATTAACTTCCGGTTTTATAGCCCACCGAAATCTGACTATTTTGCAATTTTGGACGGTTATATTACACTTTCGGGCTCTAATGTTCGGATCGATCTGAAATTTACAGGATATAGATAAATACGCAACACAATTAAAAATATATCATCAAAATTTTTTGATCACTTCCGGTTTGGGCGTGGGGACTTCCGGTTTTTTATCTCATTTCAGGCGACCCTACATCCCGTGTAATTCAAGAATGTAAGCAAAAACAGTATATATTAGCTATACAAAATAATTTGTATCCCCCGAGAAGAAAAAAATTCTAATTGCTAGTTGCGCATGCGCCATTTTTCCGAGAATGGCAAATTTTCTTTAAAATTTAATTAGTCCGTCATTTATTATTTATGCCCGTTTGAATTTTTTAAAAATTTGAAATTCTAAATCTTGTGACCTTCACCTTCAATGACCTTGAAATTTTCCATATAGAATGGCCTTGACATCAGCTGTCTATAGATCTAACAATATTGTTACGCTTGTTCCACAATTGGAGGCTGAAAAGTACCGGAATTGAAAGCTAGCAGGTTAGAAGTTTCAAAATGTTCGAAATCCATGGGATAACGCATAGTTGCCACGCTCGGAGCTGTTCACAGTTCTAGTATATATTTGTAATTAATTTGTTAGCATGCTTAGTAAAAAAAATTAATTAATTTTAACTGAAATATATATACAATAAAGAATAGAAGCATTGTTCATCTTTTGCTAGAATTTGATGGTAAAAACATAAAGTGTAGTTTTAATTGTTTTTTAACAGAAATTGTCAGATATAACTGGTTCTATAGCCTTTGAGAGATTTACTGGAAATCAAATAGCTAAAATTTACCAAACTAAATCTACAGAATATTCAAATACAGAGGTATTGTAATAAAAAATCTTTGATCCTTTAATATATTTAATTCACCAACCAAATTTTGTGGCTTATCGACTGAACCTGAATGTTTTCTGTATGCATAGTATTTCTATACTATGTCCAGGAGAGGATATTGACTGTCCTTGTAGGTCTTAACCAGTAATTAGAGCAAGATTAATAGTCCTGCTTTGCTGTAGTGTGTAAACTGACAAAAGCAACTGGTAAGACATTACCTATGCAACATTAGTTTTTTTCTAATGCAGCAATGTTTTCCCAATTTTTTATAGCAACAGAGCACATTATAGGGACCTATAACATTTTTATTATATGTGAAGTCAATTATTACCCTCTGCTAATTTTTTTGAACATGCAAATGTATTTGCTAACCAGTTTTGAACTATGCATGTTGTCATACTAAAGATTTTTATAAAAAGTAGTATAATATTTACAGCGTATTTCATTAGTGAGTAGTTTTGCTGCGAGTCTGTTGATTGGATCGTATGCACCCATAGATGAGAGTGATGGATCAGGGATGAATTTAATGAATATTAAGACAAGGGATTGGTCTGAGGAGTGTTTAAAGGTAAGAATAACATACAATATCCTACCTGTCCCCTGGTCATATAAATATATAATCAATACTTATTTTACAATACTGTAAGGCTAGAAATTAATGCGTCAACAAATTAATTCGACATGGGGTATAGAGACAAAAATGCAAGTACAAATTAATGCGATCCGCAATAGGAGTCTACAAGTGTTTAAGTACTTAACTCCATATAATTCACTTGGGAATATGTATTTAAAAATGCGGATACAAATTAATGCGCTCGGGGATAGGTCGCATTTAACGCATTAATTTCTATCTCGCAATAATTTGTAATTTGTAAGAAGAATGAGTATGAAGAAGTATTTTAATTTGCTGTTTATAAGACATATAGAAATAGGTGTAGGTAAAGCAGCACAAGCTATATGGATATACTATTTCTGACATTTATTAACTGAACGTTTCACATGCTCATACAGGCAGCATTATCAAGAGAAATAAATAAATATAAGAAAAAGCATATCCATATATCTTGTGCTTCTTTATTTTGATGTGGTTTTGCTAGACCAAACATAATATTGTGCAATAGATATCCAAGTTTTTGGTTAAACAATGCTATGTTATTTTCAGGCTTGTGGTAAAGACTTGAGAGAAAGACTGGGCTCTATTGTTCCATCTAGAACTGTAGTGGTAAGTACTGGTATGTTTATATTCTATACATGTCTGTTATAACATTGTTCACTGTGGATGGAAGGAATATTTGCTCAAATTTTGAGTCACACTTGATCAAATTCTATGCAATTGTATTTTACAATGTAAGTCTGAAAGAGAAAGAAAAAATAATTTTAATATTGACAGGGTAAAATCAGTAGATATTATGTAGATAGATATGGTTTTAATACAGATTGTTTAATAACAGCTTTTACTGGTGATAATCCTTGTAAGTTGATATTACTATTCTTATTATATCATTCATCAGCTCATGTGTATATAAAATCAATGATATTGTATAAATTATGTTATATACCTGCAATACACTTCATATACAGTGTGTGAGGTCAAATCTCGTGTTAGTGTTAACACCATCACATTAGAACGAAATTTGAACTCATTTTTCATTTTAATATACAGTGTACTCTGAGAAATAAACTCGCTTATCCGACATTATTTTGTAGTCCCAATGTATGTTGGATTACTCACTGTATTATAACACCAAATTAACACTAACCTGAGATTTGACCTCACCCAATGTGTGATATATTATGTTATGGATATACATACATACAATACCACACTTTGTTGATAGCAGAGTAGAATCAATAGATAGAACATCTTTCACTTTTATATTACTCAAACTGTTTGAAATGCATAATGCATTATACAAGCATAGTAGGCCACTATGTATATTGATATTGAAGCATGATATTAAAGTTGTGATTATGACTATTTGTAGCATCTTTGGCTGGTATTGCACCAAAACAAGGTGATATAATAGTAAGTATATAATTTTTTATAAGATAACAGGTATTTACCACAACTTTTTGTGCTAGGTCATAGGTCAAAATGATGGGTCTTGGGGTTTTTGTAACCCACCACAGTTGAAGTCTTTTTCAATTGTTAGAATAATTCATAGAGTTCCATGGAAGTATTTACCTCTTTCACTTTGCTTAATACTGTTGATGGAATACCATAAACATCAAATCACATCAAATGATGTAATTAGTAGGAAGTTTGGGAAGAGGCTTATAAAAGTCTCTGGCTTAGATGTTTAATTTTCTGTTATGTTAGGGAATCTATGAAAAAAAAGTATTTTTATTGGCAGACTTAAGATTAAGTGATATTTTTGCTTCATATTTTGAATCAAGATCAAGTATTTCTGTTCTATACTTAAGGACCATGAAAAATTGCGAAACATCCATTATATAATTTGTTACTTATTACTGTACAGTTAAGTTTAGGTACAAGTGATGTATTATTTTTATGGATAACTGATCCTAGTCCCGGATTAGCTGGTCATATTTTTGTTAATCCAGTTGATACCACAGCCTACATGGCTTTATTATGGTGAGTTAGACAAATAATGTTGATTATTTTTATTATTGGGTAGTGGGTACTTAGTTTCCTGCTTTACAACAAGCATGCTTATATAGTTGCCATTTTAATCAATTTATTGTTTTAGATTCCACAATTTATTCTCAATAGGCTTGTAAATAATGGGAAATATCATATGCAACCAGAAACATGAACAACATTAAAACCCTTACAATTTCATTACCTTGTGTTTTATACTATCTTTTTCAGTTTTAAAAATAGTTCCTTAACCCGGGAAAGAATATGTAAAGAAGTTGCAGATGGATCATGGAGTCAGTTCTCTAAGAGTTTGAAATCCACACCAATGGGTAATAGTGGTAATATTGGTATATATTTTGATGTTATGGAAATACAACCATTAGCTGTTGGTGTTTACAGATATAATGATAAGGATCAACTGGTATGGCTATTAATAAAGTATACTACAGAGTCATAGGAAATAACAATGGTTTGATTATCACTTTAGTTGGCTTGTTGGTTAACATTTGCTTCCAGGGGTGTTGATATAGCATACCAGGCAGTTATTGATAGTTATAGTAGTTATTGGAAGGATTATCACTATTGCATATAATTCCCTTTATAAGAGGATAATTTAAATGAATAAAGAAACAAAGTTCTTCTTTTTGTATCTAAGTCACATTGTAATTGCTCTTTTAGACATTCTAGGCAATATGGTTTGATGTTCATGGAGAATCCTTTTACATTTATATAATATAGGGTCAATAGGAAAAAGCATTGATTTGATTAACAGTATGGTTAGTTAAGATAAGGGCCAGTGATGTGACCCTTCTAATAAAATTCATTGATGCCCTTCTATTAGCAGGGAGACCGAGAGGTTAAAAATAGAGAAAAGGGCTAGTGGTTGAACCCTTTAAGATTTACAATACTTCAAAAATTATCATTCTGATGATTTGGTATGTAACCGAATTTAAAATCATTATATCTGAATTATGGATATTATTTGCAGGTATCAAGTTTTGATAAAGATGTAGAAATTAGAGCTGTTTTAGAATCACAAATTATGTCCAGAAGAAATTATTCTGAAATGTTAGGTTTTAATATAGGTAAGTGTAATAAATAAATTAATAATAAATTGGTGTTTGTGGGTCATGAGAGTAGTCTCATAAAAGCATTGGTCTAGATCACAGTAAAGACGTTGTTAAAACCAGGTGCCAAAATTTGATAATTAGAAAGTTAGTTATGCATGACTTCTATAAATGTAGTATCAGTTCTCTTGGTAAGATTTCTATATAAGAATCAAATTTTCTTTGGTAATGTTTAATAAAATTGGTGATAATGATCAGGGATACCATAATAGAGATGATTGTTGATATTCTTGGCACTAACATTAGCCACTAATTTCTTGCATTTGTTTTCTTTCATAGATGTATTTATTTGTATTCAGGTTCTGACACAAGAGTTATTGCTACTGGTGGGGCTTCATCTAATATTGAAATACTGCAGGTAAGAGAGTTTTTTTTTGATTTTATCTATTTGTATTGTGGGTTCAGAGTTATTTAATGGTTAAATTTAATATTGTATATGATATCTTATTCATTAATGGTTATGTTTTATATTTTGATAGTTATATTTTATATTGTAGGTTATATCTGATATTTTTACAGTAATATTTTATATTATAGGTTATATCTGATATTTGTATAGTAATATTTTATATTGTAGGTTATATCTGATATTTTAATGGTAATATTTTACATTGTAGGTTTTATCTGATATTTTAATATTAATATTTTATATTGTAGGTTATATCTGATATTTTAATGGTAATATTTTATATTGTAGAATATGTCTGATATTTTTATGGTAATATTGTATATTGTAGGTTATGTCTGATAGTTTAATGGTAATATTTTATATTGTAGGTTATATCTGAAATATACCTAATGGTAATATTTAAATATTGGGTTATATCTGATATTTTAATGGTAATATTTTATATTGTAGGTAATATCTGATATTTTAATGGTAATATATTTTATATTGTAGGTGATAACTTATATTTTAATAGTAATATTTTATTTTTTAGGTGATATCTGAAATATAATAATGGTGATATATATTTTGTAGGTTATATCTGATATTTTAATGGTAATATTTTATATTGTAGGTTATATCTGAAATATATTTAATGGTAATATTTATATTGTGGGTTATATCTGATATTTGAATGGTAATATTTTATATTGAAGGTGATATCTGATATATTTAACTGTAATGTGTATGTGAAAGATGTAGTAAATTCTGCTAGTTTGGGAGCTGCTATTAGAGCTAAACAAGGTATTTGACCGTTTTATTATTTCAAGATCTTCCATGGATTAAAGTGAAGATAGGTGATGATTTACAAAAAATTTTAAAATGAAAATAGTCATATATGAATTCTTATTCAAATACCTCTTGTCATCTTAAAACTTAAGAAAAGGAATATCATAACTACTATTCATTCTATTTATGTGCAGGTTGTATGGGAAATGAAAGTAAATTTGATGATATTGTGAAAAACATTGAAGAACCAGTGTGTGTGGCCAAACCTACACCAGGCAGTGCTAAGGTATAGGCTTTTTTTTAATTTGATTACTATGAAAATACCTAAAGTAACATTCCATATTTTGTTTAAGTTTAACAGTTAGGTTTTATTTATATTTTGCCCATTGTCAACTGTTTGATGGTGACATTATTCAAGTTTTCTATCTTTCAGATTTATAATGAACTATGTAAAAGGTACAAAAGACTGGAAGAGGAAATTGCTAAGAATAATGCCTGAGAACTGTAATAAAGTTTGTTATGTTATATTGTAAAACGATATATATATTGTATAATAAAAATGTAGTCTGACAATGATGTATATGTGGTGTTTATTACCATGTAAAACTACATGTACTTATAAAAATCTGTACAAGCAAGTCTGTTACTCAAACTCTGCTTGCCATTTCTATAAATCACAGAGTCTCAAAAAAATGATGAGTCTGCAGATATTTCTGGACACAGATGGATTTGAAGGCTTAATTTCAACAGTGAGCTGCTAACACTATTACCAATGAGATAAGCTCTAATGAATGTTGATTCTGTCCCTTTAAATAACTCTTGATATGCTTGAATATCTTCACTCAACAAATTTGCCAGGGCAGCACAACAAGCTCATTATATAAAAGGGTTAAACAAGTAGACCCTACTAAAGAAAATATTGTAAAGATATTCCAACTGGTACAAGGTGTTATAAGAGATACTGCACTATAGAAACAACGGTCTTGGTCACAAGTAGACTGAATCCTCAAGCAACCTTGTTTTGCCCCTCTTGAAATGGAACAATTTTTTATACCAAAGGGAGAAATAATCACAAATTTTAACAAAAAGAAATGTTTTATTTTCATTCAACGACATAAAACGTATTCAGACATATAAATGTCTCATGATATTTGTACATTTGTAACATATGTAGTACAAAATCAATTATATAGAAATATGAAATTCTTTAATACATATGAAATAACAATAATCTATAAAATACAAGTTGGGTTAGAAAAAGTCTATTTAGCACTATAACAATGACATTAGACAAAAAACAGAACACATTTAATAGCCTTGGCCTTCAATTATACATAATCATTTGTTAAGATGTAATAGTATATATATATGATTAACATCAAATTCCTTACCCATTAAGAAATTTGATAGTTTTGTGGAATACATTAATATAAAGATAAAAATCTCATTCAATTAAATAAAAAAAAACAATCATTTAATTAACTAATGTAAATATAACAATCAGAATAATTAATATAATTTAACTGTAGCATTTCTGAAGTAATTTTGGTTTTACGATAAATCATACATCAAATTAATGTAGTGTATAAAAATACAAAATATCTTGTGGTTTAATAAATAGTACCGGGATATAAACAATATATTAATGTTATTATAATTCCACAATATTGAGCTCTATAAACTGAGATATAGGTTAGGATGAAATGAAATTCAAATGAGTTAATAAAGGGCATTAACCCTTTTTGTCCATGTGAAATGATTACAATATCAATTATAATTATACATTGTATTATGATCTTTAAAATAAGTGCAAATGTTTTTTAGCCATTTCAAGATTATTTGACTTTTTTCTGAAGTTTTAATATGCTTACTTTTTTTGGCATTTTAATGATATATCTAACTTTTTTTGGTTTTAATGTATCTCTTAAAGATATTGCAATAATGTTAGTCCAACCATCAAAAATTTTTAAAGAAATATAAGTAGCCAAAAATCGTTTAATTTATTTTCCAGAAAGCCTAGCTACCAATGTAGCTTTCATTTCCTTAGCCAAAGCTTCTAAAACAATAATTCTTTCACGCATAGCTTCATTTTCAACTTCAAACTTTTGAGCTTTCTCTTCCATTTCACTAAATTTGTTTTTTCTAATTTCGCGCGATCTTTTAGAAGCTATGTTATTTTTCTCGCGTCGTACTTTGTATTTGTCAACGCGAGTTGATGTACTTGGTTGGTTGTTAGATGATTCTGAATCTAATGAAGAAGTCAACCGAGGTCGTTTTGTACTGTAGTCATGGTCAGGACTGGTAGGATTTGGTTTTTCTTCCACAAAATCTACAATCTCTTCCCATGTTCTCTTGTAAGTAACAGACGAGCCCTCGTCCACTGATTTCAATATATCAGTGTCAGGCGTTACTTCTGTTACATTAAGAGCAGTCAAATCAACAGTAGGAGTTGACTTCTGAAATATCAAAATAATGAATTCATAAATAAACATTTCTTTATTTCAAAAAAAGAACTATTTAGTTTTAATCATTCATTATTTAGTATTTATGCAGAGTTTTGAAACTGCTGATTTAAATTCAAATAAATGCATAATTTGCATGAGGCATAAGTAGGGAAGCTACAGGAATGCAGACAGGAATACAGACAGGGACATCAGGGTTTGCTCTACTTTAGCTGTTCAAAGCTCAAGTTCAATAGTTCACTGCAAACTGTTTATTATTATTTTATCCCAATTTTAAATGTGTAAAAATAAACAATACCTACCTCCATCAAGTATTCAGATAAATCAACAAAGCTATCTAGACTAGCGTCGGCAAAAGGATCCATTTCAGCAAAAGGGTTGAAATAATCCATGGTCAGAATATCTGAACCATTATCAATAGCTTTTAACAAATCAGTAGCCGAGTCGTTGCCAGTAACATTACGTTTGTCACTAGCAAAACCTGAAAAATATAAAAAAAAATATTCATAAATTTTTTTATTAAAAACCAGGAACAAAATTTTATCAGTATTATTCAATAAGGCCTACTTTCCTACTTCATATTACAACCATACTCTCTATGTGTGTCATTGTTTGGTTATAAATGTAGGTTAGGTCAAAACCCCTTTTTGTATTGCACCACCAAATTATAAATAGATCCTTACATTTTGTTTTATTTCACGTCATGATGAAATTCTTATCAATAAATTTTTGCTGACCCTTCATATCGTGTCACGTGAAACCATTGACAACTGATAAACACACCCAAATATTTATATCTTTAAAATAATTATACACTCGGTTATCACGTCATATCACGCTCTACTAATTTCTCTATATGACAATCACGACCAAGGGGAGTGGATCTCAACTTAAAGAGGCACTAAGACTAATTACATATTGACCTACCTTCGTCAAATAGGCCACCGGTCTTCTGGTGTGAATGCGGTAGTCTGCTGTGTACCATGAACAGCTGTTTTTGAACCAAACTCTTTTGGCCCCTGTTCTTTAATGTCCAACCAATCGACAAGTTCGTTCAGATCTTTTGGAATTAAGTACTCCCCAGAGGGAACCAAACTTATTTCGTCACCCTGCATGGTCCAAATGTCGGCCGACAATCTTTCTTCTAGCCTTTGTTGATTAGAAATTGTGTCTAATATATTATCAAAAGAATCCAAAGCTGAGAAATCTTCGCTAAACTTGCTGGAATCCAGTGCCAAGTCGGCTCTTCTCTATAACCTGAAAGTTCAATTACCAATTACATTTTAATCCTAATAATAATGAATAACACTAAAGCATTATTTTTCAAATATATAAAAATATACGTGTTCTGATAGATGTGCCGGCTTTCTGATTAAAAGACTAATTTAGTACCTTATTCACACCTGCCTTTTTCCCTCTGGTTACTTCAATCAGCGGTCGTCTAATGGTTATTCTTACGTGAGTATTCTGTTTTATGGTGCAATACTAGAATCTATTTTTAGTTTATTGCGTGGAATTGAACCAATCAGATGCTGAAATTAAAAGATGGTTATAAAAATAGAATTAAAAAATACGTCATAACTAACCAATCAACGGGCACCTGCTCACAATGGCTGTTCTATTATTGACTTCCTCCCTCGTAAGAGTTCAATTAACACCTTCTAGTTTAATTATAAAGAGATGACACCATTTAAATAACTGATAATACATTGACAATCTCCCCATTAAACTATATATTGACCTTTTTAACTACTGTAAAAAGTTGAATGGATTGAAATTCTTGCCTCTTTGTAATTATCGGTCAAGTATTCTAGTAACAGCCAGATATTGACCCTAAAATCATTATAATACAACCTTTACCATTGGTTGACAACAAAGGTCATAAATATTCACGAACAAACATTCCTCCAAAAGTTTAATAGAATGCTTTATCCTTGCAATTATTCTTAAACAATCTGGAGAAAATAAACCGATTCTTTCATTCTGCTCAGCTCAATATCGATTATTTGTGTAAAAATCCTTTTAAGATAAACAATTTTTATCCAATAAAAGAGCTCTATACATGAAAATATACTTCACATCCGGGTTATTCTGAAAGGGGAAAGGAGATTTCGGCCATTTTGTGAAGAAGCAGTGTTTTTATTCTTCATGTTTTGCATGTTTGCAATGAACTTTCCATAATTATTCCGATGAATTGCTCTGCAATGGCACACAACTCTTGTGGAACTTTTAATACGTATTGCTACGATTAACAACAACCGCTTTGTTCAAAATGAATGTGTGTTTCGAAGTCAAGAATTTTGTGTTGTTGTTCCAGCTTGTTTTGTTTGGGCTTTTCTACTGGAGTGAGTGATCTATTATTCTATTCAACCGATTTCCCAATAGAACATTAGGAACTCTCCCTACTTGTTCAAAAGTCCTATTTTATGCTGTATGACTACAATTTTTATTGGTTTATAATATTTTGAAAGATAATACTTCGACGAAAAAAGATGAACCCCCCTGACCAAGTTAGATGGGGTCATTCAGGAGCAAATCATTAAATGTACCAGGCATTACAATTACAATTAGCTGTCAGTTATAGTGTCAATGGTTATGACACTTGTCTCTTGCATGTGCTAATGTCAATAGCTGTAATACCATATTATTAGCTTGTCATATGATCTAATGAATAACTATATAGGACAAATTTATGTAGGCCTATGTCACTAGGCCTGCTATTCATATTGAACCAAATGCACCAAATATCTGTTGTCACGAGCAGTAATAGGATCATATAGCTAAGTTGTCTGTATAAATACTAGTACACACCATTATAAGTTTATAACTCTATCCATGAATGATGTATAATTAAAAGTTTTATTGGGATATATTGATTACTATTTCAGGTATAAAATGTGAAACTCCAGCATTAGTGAAGCCATTTGTTTGTGAAAAGTATGATAAGTCATGTGACCCACTTGTACAGAATTGTGATTCAGTTGAAGAATGTAAAACATACACACCTGATGGAGCTGGAGCATGTTACGCAACTTGGATCAATGGATCTGATGGTTTTCAAACTGTCAAGAAAGGATGTTGGCTGAATTTAGAAAATTGTCTGAATGACACAGAATGCATTGAAGATGCTCCTAACAAGCAGGTTTACTTCTGTTGTTGTCGTAAATCACGGTGTAATGGCAATTTGAATTTAAGACCTTTAAGTCAACCACCCAGTACCACTACAAGCTCTACAACTATAGTGCGAGAGTCAGGAGAAAGACAAGTAATGCACACCTTAATGTACTCTATTGTACCCATCCTGGCAGTGGCACTATTGATAGTAGTTATATTTGCTATGTGGAGATGGTATCAGCGTCGATCAACAATATATCATCAGCAGCTTCCAACAGCAGATCCAGCCCTTCTCAATACACCAAATGATGAGGCGTTGAGACCATTGCAGTTAATTGAATTGCGTGCCAGGGGCAGGTTTGGTGCAGTATGGAAAGCTCAGCTTTTAAGTGATTTTGTTGCAGTCAAAATATTCCCACTTCAGGACAAGTTATCATGGGTGTCTGAGCATGACATTTATGTACTACCTCAGATGAAACATGAAAACATTTTAAAATATATTGCAGTAGAGAAAAGAGGTGAAAGTTTGAACACTGAGTTGTGGCTTATTACAGAATTTCATGAGCGTGGATCATTGAGTGATTATTTAAAATCACACACAATCACCTGGAATGAATTATGCAAAATTGCCGAAAGCATGGCTCGAGGTCTTGCTTATCTTCATGATGAAATACCTGAAAGTAAAGACAGGTTAGCTAAACCAGCAATAGCACATAGAGACTTTAAGAGTAAAAATGTATTATTAAAATCAGACTTAACAGCGTGTATAGGTGACTTTGGTTTAGCTTTAAAGTTTGAGCCTGGTGTGAGCCCGGGTGAAACACATGGCCTGGTAAGATGTTTTTCCAATTCCCTTAATATTTATCTCTTATTTTCCCTCATAAAATGAGAAATGTATTTCAACCTCGTATATTGGCAAAGAAGCAATTTGACTTACTGCCTGCTATCCTTTAGGACTCATTGTCTTTTATTCTTTCCTAACCAGTGTCCAGTAAGCTTACAGTATTGAGTAAATATTCTACAAAAACATTCACTTGAGCGAATAAAATAGTCAGTTGCATTTATTTGGCATTCTGTTCTCTCCTGAACTGGTATTCTATCTTCAGTTGTCAACAATGTGTAGAGTTCTTTTACTTTATCCTTCAGGTTGGAACCAGGCGATATATGGCACCAGAAATATTAGAGGGAGCTATATGCTTTAATCGTGATGCATTTCTCAGGATTGATATGTATGCTTGTGGTTTAGTCTTATGGGAGTTGATCAGCCGGTGTTCAGCACATGATGGTAATAAAGCATTTCATTGGTTAAAAACAGTAAATTTTGTGAATGGTTGAAGAAAACAGCAACCTTTCATAAATAATGTAACACTATGGTTGATCTTGGTATTAGCTGAATTAGTCTGATTCTTGTCAATTATGCAAATCAGAAGCCATAAGGGGTATTAACTATTCATTTGAATTGTCTACATTGACACTGTTGAATTGACAGTAATATTTTACATTGTATAATAACTTCTGCATAATTTTTAATTAATTCAGGTCCCATTGATGATTATGTTCTGCCATTTGAAGAAGAGATAGGTGCTCATCCTTCCTTAGAGGAAATGCAGGAAATGGTTGTAACCCAAAAAGTACGACCAACAGTGAAAGATCATTGGCTTTCTCATCCAGTAAGTATTAATACTTGTTTTACTTTAACAGAGTTCAGAAGGATTAGTCTTAAGTTATGACCTTAAAGTTAGTTTTCAGGAATGACAAATCTGCAATAGTAAGAGCAGTTACTGCTTAATTTTTGATGAATTGCTTTAAGCTTTTTGTATATTTGAGACCTTCATCCTGTTTTGTTTTCAATGATAATTTTTTTCGTAGTTTGAGCAATTGAACATGTGACAAACTAAATAAATGACAAAATTATTTCTGTATGTTTATTGTATGGTCTATTGTGTGTACACACCAATTATGTTTAAGATTTAATTAATACAATTTCACTGTTTTATATGATCAATTATTTGATTTGTCTTGGATGCCTTTATTTTTGTGCCTTGAATACATCATAGTGTCATTAAATAAACGACAATTTATCAAAAAATAAACACCAGTATATGTTTAATTGAAGGGAGTTATAGTGGACATGTAAATATGAAAATACATTATTTTTACAGGGTTTATCTGCATTGGTATCAACAGTTGAAGAATGTTGGGACCAGGATGCAGAAGCGAGATTATCTGCAGGGTGCGTACAAGAACGTATATGTCAATTATCTCGAAATGTAAATATATCTACCTCTATAAATCAGATGCCCGATGTTGTAATACCTCTGGATATGGAACTTCCTTCAAAAGACATAAGTATATGAAATATCAACAACGTAAAATCATTGCTGAATTTCTTTTTTCTCTACTAAGCATTTCACAAGAGTCAATAACATACTATTGAAATTTATAATTAGAGGCCTTTCATAACTTTCAAAGATTGTATACCGCTGTTTTTGCGGCAATTTATTTGAACTAAAAGTATGGCTTACCATTTGTGACAAATTAGTGTTATATTAAAAAATTTAATTTCAAAGCATTTTTGAGATGTAGACATTTTAAGGTGGGAATTTGATATGGTATGGTGTCAGCTTGCGTTTGAGATTATATGATGTACAAGTATAATTTAGAAGTTAAAACATGAAATATGGGTTTGGACACAATAGAAACATCCTATACCATAAACTTCACTGTCATCGTACCTTGTCTTGCCACCTTAGGGCCCTTTTTTCAAATGGCAACTTAGATTTTTAACATACTGTTGATCAGTGAGGTTTATTTGAAGTTAGGCAAATAGGGCTTTTAATTATGTTTTTTGATTTATTCACTAATTAGAACAAAAAACTGTAAGTGTTGTTAAATTAGTTCCCGGTGAAATGTATTTATTAATATCAATGTGTCAAAATATTTAGTATAAAAGTAATTTGTGCCTATTTAATGAGTTTACATTTCGTAGGCAAAGTTTGATATTGTATTCTCTAAGTTGCTGGTTTGATCCAATATCAGGCATTACAGTGCCATTATCATTCAAAAAAAAAAATTCATATCACATTCAGGAACTACTTAGCAATTATTGTCACCTCTTTGGCTCATACTGGTATACCATTCTATGCATGGAAATGAAATGAGTGCCTCAGTATATTCGGGTTCTCAGTACTAGTACTGTTTGTCAATGCTGCTAGTCTTGGTCATGATTTACAATATCTTTTTCACTTGTACCTCATGTTTGTAAATCAGCGCTAAACTCTTTTTAAGTTTTCATCAGGTAACTTTTGTTTGTACTGTATATTACTATGTCACTTGCTATGTCATAAAATAATTCTCAAAATTAAATTCAAACATGCTTTTTCAGATAATGTGGGTGTTTTTTTTGTTTTTTTTATATCCAATTTCTAAATTCTTACTTCAACTTCCTGAAACTTACAGCTTGTTTGATATAAAATTATGTTTAAGTAATGTTGGTGTATATATTGTATATAAAGAGTTTGTTTCAATATGATTGTATATTAATCATGTTATCATTCACTATGTATTTCATTGATAAACCAACTAACACTATATCATTCTATGATATCAATTGGGGTATTTCTTTATGTCTATAATATTGAGGTTGATCACTTTCAGGAGACCACAGCTTGGAAAAGAGTATTGTGGCACAGCAGTATTTAATACAATGCATCTGTATGTTCTGTCATTACGATTATAACATTGAAGTGGTCAACTACTTGGTTAACATTAGTTCTGCAATATCAAATGATAACAATGTGTATAATGTTTCTCTTATCATTTGATTTCATTTTAATACTCAAAATAGGACACAAATCTTTCTCTTCTGTATTGAAGTAAGAATACAAGTCAAGATTATTCAGGGTTTTAAATTTGTAGATAGAGAAAAACTGGGGAATATCAAGATTTTTTCTATATTGAACAGCTGGTCTTCTTTAGCTTTGGATTATATAACTTCACTAAAACTAGTTATTTAAAAAAAAAGGATTTTTTCTCCCTATAGAAAGTTGAAACAGAAGTATCTAATAGAAATAATCTTGTTATTCCCAACGAGTAAATACATGTATGACAATTTGAATTCAATGGAGATGTATGTACTGCTATTATTTTAAGTTTTGTTTGAAGATCAAAAGATATAATTACAGGGAGAAGCTGACTCCTATAGGAATAGAAAGAGTATTATGGATATGGGTAGAAAACTAACTAGGGATGGAGACAATTTGTTTCATTGGTCATTAGAAAAATGTCTTATTAAATTTTGCTTTTGGAATAATCTTGTGAACATTTTGTTGCTTCTTAAATTTAACATTGTTAGACCTAGAATCATGTTTGGGAAAGATGGAAATTCAAGGACAATGCATGCTATAAAGCTTTTTATAGTAGAAGGGTCTAGGAATTTTATAGGAAATATTACATTAAAATCAGATGAAGGAATTCTGAGTGTTTAAATCATTGTATGGTCTCCATCTCTAGTCAATCTGACAGGGAAAGTGTAAATATATCAAGCATGGACTGTGATGAGGGGTCAGTTATTGTACCATATGTATATAATTATTCTCTTCACTTCTATTTAAACTTTGTTTTTTTTTTAAATTCTTATTGCATGCTGATACCTGTATCATATTGACATTTCTGAAGGGATTTGTTCAAACTAGGCATTACATTATCAATTTTCATTTAGATTTTATCAATATGGCTTGTTATGTTGCCAAAATATGAAATCATTACCTCATTTTTTACCCAGAAAAACGGTTTCGTGAACTATTCTTATATCTTAACTTATTAAATCATTCAATTGATTATTAAGGATACGTAAGGTTTGTTGTGAAGACACGGAATTAATGTTTTTTAATATTATTGTCTGGAATAATGCCATTTCTATGTTAATGAAATCACAGTGTCAGAATTCTAAGAAATATCTAATGACGATACAATCATTAAGGAAAGTCTGTTGAGCTATGAAATTAGACTAGTCTGATTTGAGCTATTTTACAATCTTTTCACTGTGTTTTACTGGACATAGAAGGCAAAGATTTTACTTTAGAGCACATTTTCAAGCTACCTTCAATAAAATTGGATTTCAGGTAAATGAAACATTTGATACTGGTTTTAAGGGGTGAATCAAGCTTTTATTGTTGACTATTTTATTTCAACTGGTCTATGGTGGCAATTTAAAGCCAACCTCATAATTAACTCAGTACCAGATGATATTGCTTTAACAAATTTGATTTTTACATCATTTTTAGTGCTATATTTATAAAGAAACACAACATTTTGAAGCATTTAAACTTCTTTTATAAATATCATTGTACTATTATCATATATTATATATATTTTTTGTATAAAAAACACCACTTCTTCAAAATAATGGAAAGCTAAAGGTTATTCTACCTCTGAATATGACTATTTTATGTTTTTAGGATTTTAATTTTTAATTTTAAGTTTTTTGGTTAGTGGAATGAATTTTTATAATAATTGTCTGATAAAACAATGTCGAAATTGCTGATTTTGAAAATACTATTTATTTCTAAGAATGAATCATTGTGTATCAAGTTCTTTTTAACTTTGTTATAAAGATAAAACACAGATTGTACAGCTTTTGGACTTGAAATGAAATGCTGCTTCTGCTGCAGAACAAACCTATTGGTTCATGGTTAGATATATATATATATATATACCTCATTCGATTTCAAATGTTGTTATATTAATTATCAGTGTCTACACCCCCCCTTTGCATGAAGACTTTAATATTTCAACAACATTGGTAGCTAATATTATATACAACCATACTGCTATCTGCCTTATAAGGAGATTTTTATTTTTGATATGTAAAGGTAGAGCAGTATGGACAATTTTTTTATTTTAATTTCATTAGTCTGTGTTCGTTAACCTTATGACATTTAGAATTGTATTATAAATGAACAATTTTTATGTGAAAATTGAACACAGTTAATGGAGTTTTTAATGGCAATTTCGATCAACGGGTGATTTGTGCTTATGTAATTTTGTGTAGACTTCTATTGTCATTAATAAACTAAGTGGTTGTTAATTATGTGTTTATTTAATAAGGCTATTACCATGAATGACAATATTGAAAGTGGTAATCTCTAAATACTTTGTGAATTTTTTTACAGGCAAAGCACCTCTATCGCCAACATTTATTTTCATTTTTTCGCTCAATGAAGGGATTATTCACAAAACGTAGCTGCTTATACTCCCTTTTTACCAAATGTTGACTGACCTTTTGTATGTCATTGTGTAATACATTTTTCATACAATTCACTGTACAAAAAGTTGAGTCTGGATCGCTCCAGTATTAAAGGTCTGAAAACCTTTCAGTCCCATATCCCTAGTCAGCATGCATCTATTTCATAGTTTTGGCACTGTCGCAATTGAATCTATGGTAAAAACTCAACAATATTAAAGGACTTTATTTTCAAAAATGAATGAAAATAACATACATTCATTATTTGACTAGATGGGATATATTTTTAATAGTTAATGGGCAAACTATATCTTAGCCTTATGCTATTTGCCAATGTGTTCTTAAAACCATATTGATTACAAAATAAACCCTGTGGAAGCCAGCTTGAGGCTGACTTTCAATCAAATGGATATACAGTTTAATGATTATATTCCAATTAATAATCTCTTAAAAATACTGATTATTACACAGTTAGACAATATAAACCCTTCACCATATATATATAAATAGTATTCACATAATTCTGGGAGGAACAAATGTGTTTTCTGCTTAAAAATGTCTTCATTTAATCACAGCTATAGGTTAGAAAGTTGTGTTTATAAAACTAGAACATTTTCTTGAAATTTACTTTCCAAGAAAAGTCAAACGAACACAACCCATAAAGGTCACATCTACGAAATTGGCCCTTTGTTGTCAATGAATGGATGCTCTTTTTGATAGTATTCCCCTTATGCCAGGATGCCATTAAAACATCTAATTTATAGTGCAAAAATGGTATTTGGTTTTAACAACCGCTTATGAAGAATTTTGAGTTCTATGACATCTAAGTGTGGACTATCCAAAACTACAAAGGATATACAGCAATCAATGTAACTCCATTTTACTCTTCCATATAATGAATTACTGTGGCAATCAGTAATGTATTCAAGAGATTTATTTGCAATATTAGATAAGTATGTTACTTCTCAAATATTTCTCAAAATAGACATTCTGTAAAAACAATAGGTACAATATAAGATCCCGATACATTTATACACCTATAATGGAATTCTTTAGTTATAAGATAATATAGCACATTATATTCTACATGTATATTCATACTGATAACACAGTTTTATTTAAACATAACAAAGTCATATACATACAAAAAACCCTTTGTTCAATTCAAAAACAAGAAATTATCACAAAATAAATCATGATATCTTTTTATAAATGCTCACGCTTGTTTTATATAACTATTTATTACAAGTTAATAAGCCTTCGATTTGTGGCTTATTACTGTCCTACTTAACATTCACTACATACTATTTTTTATATATCATTTATGTATGAAATTCAAATATTTCACATTTGTATCCTTATAACTGGAAAATTATAAATTGTCCCACTAATTTGAATATAATAGGGTATATCAGTATAATAGATCTATAAATATATTAATCCTAATCTAATCCTAATCTGTAAATAATAAATCTTCATCATAATCTTCTGCTAACAAATTAGAACTTTCAATGATTAACTGTCCAGCAGCTTTATCTTCAGCCTTCTTATCTTCTTTGATTTTACGTATAGCTTTCTTCTTTTCTTGCACTTTCTTCAACCTAGGGAAAAATACAAATATATTGTTATGAAAATTAACTTCATGCAAAAAAAATACATTATGGATATCAATAAATACTATTGATTACATTACCATGGAAAATCTCATTCATAATATCTATGTGTTGTATTGAATGCCAGTCTATTTTGTTTCACTTTTTATGAACTTATTTTTAATGAAAGGGCTATATCCCCAAAAAAGTTTTCATTCGAATGCATAAAAATAATAGAAGCTTATAGAATGTCAACGTATTGTATCATCAATTATTTGATGAAATAAGTAGGCAGCCTACAACAAGTCTCACAGCTCAAATTCACACTAAACAACTAACTATCCTAGTCTAGTTTATTATTTCTGATTTCTACCCATACCAAAGTTTATTCAGATCAAAATGATTAACGACCCTACCTGTAGAATTCTTCTCTCTCTCTTTCATCTAACTCAGTACTAATATAGTTTAATGTTCTTTCTATCCTGGGTATAATAACTACAAAATAAGTCATACAACGAGATTTAAGTCAATGTTAACATCCTAACTAATCTTTAAAGAGATGTGACTATGGAAGGGAATACCTGCCATAATTAGATGCAATGAAGAGGTGTCCAATTCCAGTATAATAGTCAAATGACGTGTTATAAAACAAGATACCTTAATGTCAAAAGACATATGATATGTCAAAGTAAATTGTTTTAAAACAAAAGTTTTATGTTAAACGGTAAGATCACTCTTGTATTTGTTGAATGTAATATGACTAAAAACATATTACATTATATGTATGTCACAAAACCCTCCCATAAGACAGGTTATTATTACAGCTGTTATTTGACCTATTACAATGAAATAAGGCACTTGTTCATTGCACCTAATTATGGCAGCTATTCCCTTCCATATGTGACAGCTCAATATTTCCTTTATTGTAAAACAACTTCCACATACCCGAAATATAGGGTACTATTGACTATAATCAGAATGGCTCTGCTAAAGACAGTATACAACAAATGTCTTCAATCCAAAATACAGCACTGTAATTTGGACTTTGGAATCACAGGTTTTTTTTTCTGGGCTACTTACCATGTTCAATAGCATTCACACGTCTGTTAGTTATTTTTATAACTTCATCTAAAGTCACAAATGAAGTCTGTAAAGAAGCTAATTCAACTAATAACTGTATAGCTTTAGCATAGTTCTTTTTTAATCTATCAATTTGTTGTCCACCTCGAGATAATCCAGTTAATTCATATGCTAAAAGAGAAATAATAAGAATATCAACCCTTTAGTCAGGGGCACATAAAAAATAAAATTTTCACATACACCCATAGCAAAATGATGATTAGACTGTAAGCTCCTGACAAAAATTAGATGCTATTAGAAATCTTTCTGTAAATGTAATAGAAAACTTACTATCAGCCCCGTCTTGATAATGTTCAAAAACTGGTAAATTAACACCTAAAATAAAACAAATTTCAATGTACAAGTTATAAAATTTTCGAAATGTTTGTTCTGCTATAAAGCCATTTAATCTTTGAGGATGTGTTCTATACAAGCCTTTTGTTTTCTATAGCACAGTCAGTATCAGAGCATAGATTCTTTAAAGTCATGTTGTCACTTGGATGGTTATGTCGAGCAAATTGTGGCTATGGGTTCCAATCTCAATCGGCATCGTGAAAAGTCTGATGACCTTGAATAAGTCATCTTCACTCACAATTCCACAAGCAGTAAATGGGTATGGATAATCCAGGAAAGATCAATGCCAATAGGTTTTGGTCAAGGACCAGCTGGTAAATGGAATCCCTGTCACGGCGGACTTGTGAACCTAAGTTGATATCCTTGTCTAGATATAGCTATTTATAGAATGAACAATGAAAAGATGAAGGCATAATAGTATAATAAACCAATTTCCAGATTAGTAAAATTCAATATCATTTTACCTGCAACATTTTCTTTTTTACTCTTCACTTTAATTTGAGCTTTAGTAACATTCTGTAAGATCATATGATTTAAGTCCCCTGTAGCAAATTTAGCTTCTGCTAGAGAAAATGATGCTGTTTTCATGACATCCCCCATTAACAATTTAGTCTGGAAAAAATAAAATAAATGGATATCCTTATTAATTTTACTGCAGACTTTTATTTATATCATAATAGACACACCTGGCTCTACTCCAAGCCCCAGTCTTGTCTACTACTACTTGGCATCCTTGGCAGTCCACAATGATTAAAATGTTGCAATATTTAATTTCACAACATGAATTACATAACCATAAAAGAATTATATATTCATTTTCACAACCTCAATAATCTTCTTTAATATATTTCTAAATCGAAGAGTTAAGGCATCTGCTTTTTTCTTCAATAAACTGTGGCCTTTCTGAGCACCTTTTAATCTGGCCTTCATAATGGTCAAGGCCCTGAAAATATATCACAAAATAGTTATCATCATTCACAAAAAATAACAATTATTAGAGTATTGTAACCTACAGAAAAGGGTAAAGAAAGAAATTCTAATTTGGGTTTATATTGAAGTTTTACAATAAAATAATTCTCACTTTTTAAAAAGTGCTTAATACGGTACATCAATTGTACAGCCATATGGACATATCAAATCATGTTACTCCAAGTTCCAAGCTAAGCAATCTTCAAAAAGCTGCTTCTTTCAGCCTGCATCTTGACATTTTCTGTCACTTATTGTTTAAGTTCTTTAACAGACAGTTTTAAGTGTCTAGGCTTAGTAGGCTACAAGGACAGCTATGCAACTTAATGCATTGCAATACATGGGGATATTTCCTAATAGGACTGACATTACATTACTATTATAAAAAAGGAGATCAGGCCTTCAATTTCTTAATCAAAATATAACATTGACTGAACATAGTAACTGAAATATGCGTTTGAGAACCTAACAACCAAGATATTTGTGCTACCCTCTCTCAAAAATGAGTGTCAGAAACCTACTGTTGGGTGGCCTTAATTGTGGGTATTTCTTAATGACACCTATTACTTATGAAGCACATGAAAATTTTCTTATTTGGAATCGGATTAAAGAAAATCTTTAAATGAAATATTAATGTTACTCAGTCAGTACTGACACTGTCAAAAGTGTCATTTTGAGTGACTCGAACAGTGACTGAACAGTCATCTAAACATGACAATTTTTATCGTTGAAAAGAATTATGCGGTTCAGATGACGTGGATCTCACACTTTTGTAAAGGAAAAATCATATAGCCACATGAAATTGGTAGAAATACTTACATTCGAGAAGGGAAAACGTTGATTTTGTCCGACATCTTGAACAGTTATTATTATTTTTTCTGTCATGTGATTTATCACGTGATTGGAACTAGAGATAGTTACCTCCCTTCAATCATCTTTGAAACTCTTTGGTCGGTCTAGTCATCTTGGATCTTAAAATTTTTCTTCAAAAATAAAATAGTATTCTTAACATACAGATATACTGTACTAATCTTATAAAGAGAAATTTTAGATTTTATTAAACTTTCAAGGAGACTAGATAGCCTACTCTCGACCTGATTCTGTATATTCTGATATTGTATCTTGATAAAAAAAAAGACTGTGGTCAATCTACAAGTTTGTGTGAATTTAAATTTGATAAATGTCCAACTTTCGTCAGATTGGGTAGATGGGAAGTGACTGCGGTAGATGGAAAGTGACCGTAGTGGATCGAAAGTGACTGTGGTTTATAGGAAGAGACTGTGGTGTATGGGAAGTGACTGTGTTGGATTGAAAGTGACTGTGGTAGATAGAAAGTGACTGTGGTAAATTTGAAGCCACTATGGTAGATGGAAAGTGATTGTGATGAATGGAAAGTGACTGTGGTAGATGTAAAATGACTGTGTTGAATAGAACGTGACCTTTCAGGGGCGCGGAACAAATTTCAGGTTGGGGGGTGGGGGGCGCAAACTATTTCAAAGTAAAAAAACTGATATTATTCATATACCTTTATTTCAAAATTAATCGAATTTTGGGAGATAACTCAAAAGAATTCAGACAAAAATTATTATTTATTCAAATAATTTGATTGTGATAGAGAAACTTATATTATTTACCAACTTCGAAGGTTAAAAAACCAAGGAAATTTCCAAATATGGCCTTATGAGACAATTACATATTTAGGCTACCCGGTACATGTAATTATTTTATTTCATTTTTGGGGGGGGGGGGGCAAAAGATATTTTTGCCCCCCAACAAAAATTTTTGCCCCCCCTGTTCCCGCACCTATGTGACCTTTGGTAGATGGGAAGTGACTGTGGTAGATGGAGAGTGACTGTGGTGGATGGGAAGTGACTCGGCTGGAGGGAGAGTGACTTTGGTAGATGGAAAGTGACTGATTGATTGAAAGTGACTGTGGTGAATAGGAAGTGACTGTGGTGTATGGAAAGTGACTGTGTTGGATTGATAGTGACTGTGGTAGATAGAAGGTGACTGTGGTAAATGTGAAGCCACTGTGGTTGATGGAAAGGGTTTGTGTTGGATGGAAAGTGACTGTGGTAGATGTAAAGTGACCGTGGTAGGTAGAAAGTGACTGCGTTGAATAGAACGTGACCTTTGGTAGATGGGAAGTGACCGTGGTAGGTGGAAAGTGACTATGGTAGATGGAGAGTGACTGTGGTGGATAGGAAGTGACTCGGCTGGAGGGAGAGTGACCTATGGTTGATGGAAAGTGACTTTGGTAGATGGAAAGTGACTGTGGTAGATGGAGAGTGACGGTGGTGGATGGGAAGTGACCGTGGTAGATGGAAAGTGTTTGTGGTGGATGGAAAGTGACTGTGGTGGATGGAAAGTGATTGTGGTAGATGGAAAGTGACTGTGGTGGATGGAAAGTGACTGTGGTGGATGGAAAGTGACTGTGGTAGATGGAAAGTGACTATGGTGGGACTGGAAAGTGACGGTGGATGGAAATTGAAAGTTGTAAATGGAAAGTTACTGTTTAAAACGGAAGCGACTGTGGTGGTTGGGAAGTGACTCTGGTGTATGGGAAGTGACTCTGGTGGATGGGAAGTGACTGTGGTAGATGGAACGTGACTGTGGTAATGGGAAGTGACTGTGGTAGATGGGAAGTGATTGTGATGGATGGAAAGTGACTGTGGTAGATGGGAAGTGACTGTAGTAGATGGAAAGTGACTGTGGTAGACGGGAAGTGATTGTGATGGATGGAAAGTGACTGTAGTGGATGGGACTGTGGTGGATGGGAAGTGACTGTGGTGGATGGGAAGTAACCTGTGGTGGTTGGGAATTAACCTGTGGTAGATGGGAAGTGACTGTGGTAGATTAAAAGTGACTGTGGTAGATTAAAAGTGATTGTTATGGATGGAAAGTGACTGTGGTGGATGGGAAGTGACTGTGGTTGATAGAAAGTGACTGGATGGGAAGAAACTGTGGTGGATGGAAAGTGACTGTTGTGGGGAAGTGACTTGTGGTAGAAAGAAGTGACTGGTGGTGGAAGTGACTGGGAATTGGAAGTGATGTGGAGGAAGTGACTGTGGGATGGTAAGTGACGGTTTGGATGAAGTGACCTTTGGTAGATGGGAAGTGACTTGAGTGCAGGTGGATGGAGATGACTGTGGTGGATAGGAAGTGACTGGTGGAGGGAAAGTGACCTGTGGTTGATGGAAAGTGACTTTGGTAGATGGAAAGTGACTGTGGTAGTGGAGTGACGGTGATGGAAAGTGACTAGTGGTGGGAAAGTGATGTGGTGGATGGAAAGTGACTTGGTGGATGGAAAGTGATGTGGTAGATGGAAAGTGACTGTGGTGGATTGAAATGATTGGTTGACGTAAGTACTTTTAGTGGAATGTGCTTGTGGATGGAAAATGACTGTGGTGGAGGGAAATAGTGACTGTGTGCCGGGAAACAGTGCAGGTTAATAGGTAGTGATTGTGGTTTCAAACGTGGGTATGTTAATTGCAAGTGACACATGGTGGATGGAAATTAAATTGTATCCGGAAAGACTGTTTAAACGGAATTGCCTGGGGTCGCTGACTGACTCTGGTGGATGGGAAGTGACTTGAAGATGGAAGGTGACTGTGGATTGGGAAAAAGGATTGGGTAGATGTAAGTATTGTGAGGGAAATGGTAACCCACCGGCGATGGGAAGTGACTGTAGCAGATGAAAAGTGACTGTGGTAGATGGGAAGTGATTTGGGATGGAAAGTGACTGTGGTGAATGGACTGTGGTGGGTGGGAAGTGACTGTGGTAGATGGAAGTGACTGTGGTAATAGGAAGTGACTGTGGTAGATGGAAAGTGACTGTGGTAGATGGAAAGTGACTGTGGTGGATGGAAAGTGATTGTGGTAGATGGAAAGTGACTGTGGTGGATGGAAAGTGACTGTGGTGGATGGAAAGTGACTGTGGTACAAAGAAGTGACTGTGGTGGATGGGAAGTGACTGTGGTGGATTGGAAGTGAATGTGGTAGATGGAAAGTGACTGTGGTGGATGGAACGTGACTGGTGGATGGGAAGTGACTGCAGTGGATGGAAAGTGACTGTGGTAGATGGAAAGTGACTGTGGTGGACAGCAGCGAACATGAACACGGGGATAATATCTGTGTTATTTGATATTGAATATTTCCGTGCGGTTGATATTTGTCCGTGTTTGTCATCTTCATCATTTTAGAATTGACGCTATACCCGTCAATATACCCTATAGTTATATACTAACATTATGTAAGTTTTACAGTTATAGTTATATATTCCAGTATAGTGTTATAATTAGATATCTGCATTTAATATAGGTTATTTGAATAAACGTTATTGATCGTTTGTTCCTAATAGACATAAAACATGAAGGTTAAATTCTGAAACATACAGAATACAGTACACAACGAAAATCGGTGCTACCAGTTATTGAGAACTAAATATGTCACATTTTTCTCCCGCCAAATAATTTCTAGCTGGAAGAGAACACGCGTGGTATAAAAGAATAAAACCGGTAGCAGACGAGATCGGGTTGCTAGCAGTAATTCACGTTTGCTCTTTTATAACGGTTCTGTGAGCTCTAATAAAGTCAGTGTAGCTTGTATCGGGTCTGTTAGTGAATGAGGTACCACTATTGTGCTGTTACGACATTCAGTTTTCAACTCTTTTTTACGATCATAAGGCCTTCAAAGTGACAAATTATTGAGATCTTATGTAACGACAAGACTGGATATATTTGAATATTGACACATTTTTTAAATTTTACGAATGGAATAACATAGAGTATAAAGTTGGAATATAATTAGCCTATACTGTGGTATATAAAATGGATGCAGCACCATACGATAATGTGGAATTTCCTGTCCGTAAACCAGGAACAGGTACATGGCCTGGGCCAGGTCAGCAACAATCGCAGATTAAATTGATGAGCCAAACCAGTAGTAAAGAGAGGTCCGGTGGTGCCAAATTAGCACCACTTATGGAAACCATGGAATTAGCAGATTCTGAAGATCAGCGAAATCAATCAAAAACAGTTACAACTTCGTCCAAAATAAGTTCTTCGGTAAGTGTGATATACTGTATTTTGTAAGATGATAGGTATATGTATATAGGTTGTGTTTTTTCTATAAAATATCAGAGATCTCAAGTCCGAACAATAATGTAACAATAACAACTTTTCTCTCGAGCTTTAATCCGATCAATCCAATCGATAGTAGAGAATCAAAATTGATTATAAAGAAGTAAAGTAATTAATAAGAAAAAAAAGCTAAGTATTTACAGTATATAAGACATTCATACTCTCAATATGTCTTTCAACCACACAGATTCACATCTCACGTAACAAAGCGGTACCTTTGTCACTACCCGAGGTTTGTATGACAAAGGATACCTGTTCTTTATTACCACAAGTGGGATATTGTTATGATGAAAGCTTTTTAACTGCAGACAGCTGTGAATTATAGCAATATTATTCAATTTCTTTGTGTATCAATAACAAAAATAAAACTGGTATTTATGTTGTCTTTAAACTTTGCATTTACCAAACCAGCGACCTACATAAATTAAAATTTCGGTTAAAAATGAAAAGTTAAAAGAGTTATATGACATGTAAATTTTACTTGAGCAAGTTTTTTTTTATTAAATCTTTTGTAACTTCATATTCTTGTTGATCAAGTAAGACAACTCGTGGTTGTAATTCATAATCAATTTGATGTCAAGTTTATCAGATAAATTTACTTGAATTACAGAAGGGAACACTTTCAAGTAATCAAATAGGATATCTAGGCCAAAATATATACATGTAAACTTAAATTACTTTTAAACCAAATTACCTCGCCATTATTCGGTTACTGCTCGGAAATTATTAAAGACAGCAGAATCAGTTTATCTGCTCACAGAATTTCAGTTTGAAGGATACTGGCATTATATTTCTTGAAAGTATTCGATCGCTCCCCACCCAATTATATAGAATGGTTTTTAATGCTATGATATACGATAGGTTATGTGCAATTTTGTACTGGAATGAATCTATACCAGGAGATATTTTGTTGTAAACACACTATGTCATTCTGATAGCATTACATACACATGTTCTATGACTCATTTTATTTCAACATAAAAAAACTTTAAAATATATACGTCTGAAACATCCCAAGATTACAACTCTTAAAATACGTGCAGTCAAATGTAAAATAAAGCTCAATGGTCGCCAGATAAATTGAAATTGTGGATACGAGTCGCACCCCTGGCTACTTAAGGTTTGCTTTAAGTGGATTTTGAAGTTGTCTTGGCCGAGTGGTTAAGGCGATGGACTAGAAATCCATTGGGGTCTCCCGAATTAAGTTCGAATCCTATCGGCGACTACGTTGGTTGGTTGATAGATGACGAGTTAACGTTCTGCAAATGGTAATATTGCATCAAAAGCTTGAGGAATTTTAAATGTACTTCATATTACAAATAATAAGTCTATCTCACTGGTTGATGAACTGACCAAGTCTTAATGGCACGAGTTTCGCCCCTTATTTTATAATTTGCTTTTCAGCACAGGAGTCCTTGTCGGTTTATAAGTCACATAAAGCCCCATCCCTCGTGTTTTTTGCTTGTGGTGTTTGGATCCCTTTCCCTCGGGCCCCTTGATTCGCTCGAGATTAGGGTTTTAAAATATCATAAAATAATGGATCCCTGTATCTATGCGTATGGGTGTGTGTGTGTGTGTGTGTGTGTGTGTGGGAGTGTGATTCTCTTAAAGTAAAAAACAAGTTAAGGTAGAATATAAAGAGATTAATGTAAGATACCGCTAATATATGTTACAGCACATCTTTCTAATCAAATCAATTTGCTCATTAATTGTTTAGTGGGGAAGTGGGGTACACCATAAACGGAAGGTTGTTTTTAATAGAGCGATATTCCTAATCATATTTGTTTTAACAACTTTGTGAGCAATAATACCCTGATGTAGATATTTCTGTACGTATAGTACGATACAATCATCGCGAAATTGTTTATAAAAACATCTGTTAAACATATTACATAGTTTATGGCACTATTAATACCACGAGAGAATATAAAAACACACAATTCTTGATTTACTGAGATAATCGACACAAACACAAACAATTTTTTGCTATATCTAATATTGGGGGTGTGCATGATGAAAATATAAACCGAAAATATTCTTGGATCTGAATGTTCATAAAGATTCAGCAAGTGTTTGGACAAGAGAATTTTCCGCCTTATATAGAGGCATAAATATTATAATTGTATTACGATAAAGGGGTAATGATAAATACAAAAGCGAATTTATCCGTGCAATATCATCAAAGTATAAAAGAAAATACACTAAGCTTGAGTGATGTAATTGAAACACCTCAGGATCTAATCCCTTTTAATTTAATTTTAATCAACACAAAATATTCAGGAAAGCGAATATAAGTATTTTTGACTCTCGGGTAGTGTCATGTATAGTGTATATATATATATCTAATGGTCTAACAAGATCTACATGATAAGAGAGGTAATCTCCATCGCCAAATAGATCTTATTGATAATGAGCATGTTATCTAGCCTAAAGGGAATATACAGAAACTATGCAATTAATCTAATAAAGATGAGTGAAACAAGATGCACTTAATAATCAGACTAAGTGACTTTGTTTAATTTGCAGCTTGTAGAAATCATTGTTGCTGTTCTGGGAAATATCAGACCAGGTTTACACCTTGGCACCATTTCTGCATGAAAGCAATTTAATTTCTCTGGGAATCATACTTTGTTTAATTCAACTGTCTATTCTACTTGTGTTTTTATTACCCTGTTCATTGTTCTGATAAATTTAGATTCTCAAACACAAATAAATATTTAAGGGGTGGGGTGGGAAATCGGGGTGCTAACTGACTAAGATTTAAAACCCATATTGTCTGCAAGTGCATTGTATTTAGATGGGTAAAGATCTACCGAAACACCTGGTACCATTGGCTGTCATCGTAAAGTGTGAATACAAATCATTAGCAGACTAGTTATTACTATACTGAAAGACATGACAGATTCCATCAAATCATTCCATTAAAGCAAATCTATTGAAAACAGATGACCATCATTTTTCTCAGTATGGGTTTGTTACTCTTTCACTTTCCTTCAATTTGTCAGAGCTCTGTTTATATTATGTTTCACTGTGGCAGTTTATAACACGTGTGTACATGTGTATGTATGTGTGCGTTATCTTCGATTTTAGACCACTTTACCCTTTGTAGGAATGATGAAATTCCATGCACGTCGTGGCAGTTACATTTATATCAAATTCCATGTGCGTGTCTAACAATCTATGAATGCTTCAAAGTGTGCAGTTTGAAAGACCCTCTGTATAGTAATACTTTCAAGAGCATAAACAAAATAAAACTTTTCATCTTAGTTTCATGTGGTAAAAAAACCCAAAGGGCTATATTCTCCATAAGCAATAGATGTTTTAACGGATGAATCAAAATTGGTCTTATCAATGTTAGACAATATTTCTTAGATAAATCTATGATGGAATTATTTCAAGGTGGTTCCAAAAATGACTGAAAATTGAGATATAATTATGCTCTATCTAATGAAAAAAGCGTGAATGCCAATGTAAAACCTTTGATGAACTCTACAAATATCAAGTCACAGGAATATTCCATTACTAAGGCGTTTCTAATATATATACATGATGTCAATACATGAAAATGTCAGGAATTTAGGACACGTGATTCACAGGAAGTGACCATGTACAATATTTAGAGAAATCGGAAATATGCCACAGCATAACAAACCATCCTTGTAGAATCATATTTCAAAGTCTAATAATGGTCATATTATATTCAAGGAAATTTACATCTTCTCAATGTCAAAGTATTACGAACTTATTTAATATATCATTTGGATGCATGGCTCACCCTGCTCGATAACGTGAAGTCGAGATGACCTGTCGGTTTCTCCTTGTCAGTGAGGCTGTGTACGTTTAAGATCCCTTGATGGTTGAATTTCGCAAAAAGAATCGCTGCCTCCCTTATTGTAGATTTCAAGGCGTTGTCCATCGTCCTTAATCTATTAGGTGAAGACGAGTAAGACGTAATACTTCATTTTATTTAATGCATTATTTGGCCCTTTTTGTTTTGTTTATGGAAGCGATCGGGGGTCTAAATTAGACGCGCAGTCGTATTGTTATCTAGTTTATCTGTTGAATATAGGCAAGGGCAATTCGGTGAATTCAATTGAAAACATTTTTTAAAGATGGCATTACAATGATAAGGAAAACTCTTGTCTGATACGGGATTTAACAGTGAGGAGTCGAAAGCATCAATTTGTTTTTAAATAGAAGTAAATTGTAGTTTTTATCTTTAAATACTGGTGGAAAAGTGCGCTATGGCTGCTATAATTAGTGCATAACGTTTATGCTTATGCTTATACGACGAACATCTGGTTACACTTGCTGAATGATTATATAGCTTCAATTATATTATGTAATAAGTTTGTCAGCACCATCCAAGTCAAAATAAACTTAATTATAAGACTAAATATAGATAACATCACACGTGAAAAAGAAATTGTTTCTAATTGTGAATTGATTGACTAAGGTATCCACAAAATAGGTCGAGGCGCAGAATTGTTAATAGATTTAAATTCTGTACGAACTATAATCTAGAACTGATACGATACAGAGAAAATGAGTATTGCCCTGTGTACAGGGATCACGCGCTGATCGTTTTCAAATTAAACGTTTAAAGGCCTTTCTAAACTTATTTAACTATCACGGACTTCATTGGGTTTGACTTTAATCTGGAAATATCCCACAAAAGGCAAGCAGCGGAAGTGGCAGGAACCATAGGCTGACTGAAACAGTATTTGCTGATAAAACATGGTTTGGCCATAATTATTGAAATAGCAGGGAAGATAAATCATGTTTGAACAATCCACTTGAAAAGGTTGTGTATAAACTTTGGTAAGGGTCAATGATTACAAGTGGTTACCATATGATAGTGTATGATATTTTACTATCCGAGTATCCCAGAGGGTAGTCATACCGGTACTCAACTTTAAACAGAAATATCATACGGTTACACATTCTTTATTAGTTAAATGTCAAAACAGAAAAGGTAGGCTACTATAGTGGTAGTAGTGGACTAAAAACTTATTTCATGCCTGATGGTTAATTGTTTGTTGACTGCATAGAACAAAAAAGTGACTATATGTGCTCGATAGCTATGGGAGTATTAGACCAATGAATAATTATATATAGAAAGTTCTAAACACACCTGTGGCTCCACTTTACCCCGAATTGCCGAGGGGTTTAAGACTCTCGTGACATACCCCCCCCCCCCTCCACAAAAAAAAAAAAAATACACCAAATCAATTCAATCTTTTTTTTTAAGTGCACCTAGGGGGCCTCCGCATTTGGGATCTCAAGCCTGACAATTATTCCACGTATAAAGTATGCCTGCTGCCTATTTGTGTCCCTATTCCAAGAGACTGGCACCGCCACTTATCATACGGATATTTTATAAAGCATCGGGTTAGACGGTCAGTTGGTAGTAATAATATATAGATACAAAGCAAACAAACGTTATTTTGGAAACAGTCAAATTCCATCCAGACTTCCATCTGTTTCCTATAGAGTTTAGAGACGTATGTAGGAAATGTCAAAGGTCAGTTAAGGTCAGTTGGTAAAGTTCATATGACGCTTATTTGACCACTATAAGTGATAATTGCATGTATTCTACATTGACCTACTTCAGTTCTAATATTGTGGCATTCGTCACCATGATTGAATTATTATTGATAATCTACCCTCTAATGAAGTTATTAAACTGGGGTGAATTAAAAATGTATCAATAAGTGTTCTCAATCTTTAGTACTGGGATTGGATTGAATCAGATTTGTTAGCCTAATTATGTCAGTCGAGTATATATACCAACTACAGAGTTAACCAATTCCAAAGGAATTCATAAGGAAAACTCTAATATACTGATTAGTTCATCAATTATACTTAACCTTTCAATTAGAGAAACTTAATTAAAAAACATTCCTATCTTTACACTATTAACTGGTCAGATCACATTTCCTTGTTCACGAAAATTATCACTCTAAAATTTGGACGCTGCAAGTAACGCAATGTGTATTTTTGATTCTGTAAATTGGCATTTATGTTTTTGGCTTAAAGTTCTACCTGTTTTATACTGTATATAATCTGTATCCAATAGCAATCTGTTCATCTCATATCTGCCTCTATTCATCAAGCAAATATACATGTTCTTCTGTTATCTCAACTGGTAATCTGCATTCTTCCTGTTATCCCAAGCTAGTAATCTTTATCATACATTCTGTTATTTCAGTCGCTAGTAATCTATCATATAAGGCAATTCTTCTGTTATCTCAGTCGCTAGTAATCTATTAAACAGGACAGTTCTTCTGTTATCTCAGTCGCTAGTAATCTATTAAACAGGACAGTTCTTCTGTTATCTCAGTCGCTAGTAATCTATTAAACAAGGCAGTTCTTCTGTTATCTCAGTCGCTAGTAATCTATTAAACAAGGCAGTTCTTCTGTTATCTCAGTCGCTAGTAATCTATTAAACAAGGCAGTTCTTCTGTTATCTCAGTCGCTAGTAATCTATTAAACAGGCAGTTCTTCTGTTATCTCAGTCGCTAGTAATCTATTAAATCAGGCAGTTCTTCTGTTATCTCAGTCGCTAGTAATCTATTTAACAAGGCAATTCTTCTGTTATCTCAGTCGCTAGTAATCTATTAAACAAGGCAATTCTTCTGTTATCGCAGTCGGTAGTAATCTATTAAATCAGGCAGTTCTTCTGTTATCTCAGTCGCTAGTAATCTATTAAACAAAGCATTCTTCTGTCGCTTATAATCTATTATAAACGATTCGTCCTCTGTTAACTCTGTCGCTAGTACTGTATCTGGTATCTATGATTCTGCCCCTGTAATCCCAAACACTAATAATCTTTTATATTTTCCAGTGCCCCTGTTATCTAAGCAGGAAAAATCGGTAAAAATTGTAAACGTTCCTACCTCTGTTATCGCAGATGCTATTTTAGTACAAGTAATTGCTCCAATTATTTTAGTGGTTTCCATTCTTTTCCTTTAGCGAGACTTTGATGCCGTTTTCTTAAGTGTGGAAGTGTGGATATATTTGCTAGGGCAGAGGATAGTTGGCTTTTTCTATTGACATATAGCCAAATGATAGAATGAGCCTTGCAATACAGAGTCTGCTTTTGTTATCAATTTTATATTCATTGAAACATCATCAATCATCCATCTGTGAACATTCCTTAGTTTACACACCGTCTGTAGGTAAAATGGTTTTTATTATATTGACTATACTGTGCACGAACTGTATAGGTATTCGTGGTATTCCTCAGATACAATCTACCACTACTATAAAAAGCTTTTGCCTATTATACTAAAATGTAAGTCATAATATATACCAGAATTTATGAACGTTTTTTTTAGAATTTGGTGTGAAATGGTATACCATGAATACCAATGCTATACTAGATTGTGGTCTAAATAGACTCAAACAGCAACAAGAAGTAGGACACGGGAGTTTATTACTTGACTCTGGACATGTTCTTGCAAAACTAAATAGGCCATGAAAGCGTAAAATTTCACAATGTTGTTACTTTGTCTAGGGCTTCAATAGGAGCATTTCTCTTATAACAACTATCATTGCTGTATTATGACAAACCATGGGCAATTGTCTTGGAAAATATTAGGGATACTAACATTTAAAAAAATTATTCTAGAAGTGTATATCCATAATAATTGTTCTTATTTATCTATACTTGTGCTTCTAATATGCCAATGAAGGATTATTTAAAAAAATGTTCGATGAGAACGACCATGCACATTTCGATAAATGTTTCAATGATTTATTAGCTCGCGTTAGCCATATTCAACAATCAGACACTTCCGTCAACTTCCTGTTAATAATAATAATAATAATCATTAAACTATCAACACAAATAAATAAATGTCACAATTAATTACCACTTAAACCATTAGTTTGCTTGTTCGTGAAAATATTTCAAAATGGCGGCCATAACAGGTGGCAAAAGTTTGAACAGTTTATCTCAGTAGAAGAAACTGGAAGCCGTCTGGTCTGACAACCATCTGATCTCTACAGACGATAGAATTTGTTAATGTCAGGAGGTCATTCCGGGTCAATTAGATTGAGAGATATTTCTCCAGTATAATGTTTGTAGAGTTTTATAAAGCGTGAAATTTAATGAAGTCTTGCAATTTATAAGGTGTTAGTTATCAGGCGCAGTTTTAATGTATCTGGTACTAACGTGCATCTACTGTCTAAAACAAACTAACCGACTTTGATTGACAGATACCTTATCCAAACATGAACTCTAACCATCGTGATTGATATCCACTGCACCATATTTTTCGGCTGGATGCATTAAGAGTGTTTTCAATGAAGAAAACGATAGGTCACATACCATTTGCTTTTTCTCTTTTTAAAAATTATTACACTATATTAGTTTGTTTTTAGATTGATGGTAAGGTACACTCATTTATGCTAAACTTTGCATTTCATTTGAGTTCCTTTCACTTTTTTTTCTACAACGGGCATTCAATATCAAAAGATCTTCAAATAACCCAGATTTCAGATTTCTTGTAGATTCTCTTCACAGCAAGTAACAGAAGAAAACATGTCTGGAATCTTCAGTAGGTCACATTGTGTTCAATCCAGAACACTAGGATGCGTATTGACGGTTGTTTTGACCTAAAGAATGTAATATATCTAGCCATATGTTTTGTTTCTGGTTGAATTATATATTTCATACAATATGTTGTTACATTACATAGACAATCATGTTATTTGATTTCAGTTTTCATTACAGGCATGATTAATTTGTAAAGGTCCAGATTTTAACTAAGTGCAAATTCATGTAACTCTGCATTATTTTTTTTTTTTAAAGCGAACACACTATGGTTCTTAAAACGAAGAAAGATTGCTGGTAGGCCTAAACGTTTAACACAATCTGGACACTTAGACACATTTGCCTTAGATCCGTGAATTAGTCTATTGAAATAAGTGTGATATCGAACAACAGGTTGAAAATATCTGCCCATCTTTGTAGATTCTCAAGTTGAAAATTTCTAACTTAATGATTCTACTCAGGAAAAGTCAAGTAGTATTATAGTGTCTCAAAGACTAGTGCCTAGCCGGGTATTATAGAAATATTCTAAAAATATCAGCAGTGTCACATCAACCCATCAAATTCTCTTTTATCGCCAACTGTAATATCAGGTATTGGCATGGTGCCATTGATAAGTATGTCAGGAATATCTTTCATATTCCAGTAGACCTACCATACGAAGTTGATGGAATAAGAGCTGTTAATTTGGCGTTCTCTGATTGAATCTGAATCCAATTTTTAACCAGGGGGCATTGCCACGAGCCTGTATTAAAGAACTTCTTTTGGTGACAGTTTGGATTATTGAAGGTTTTTTTTTCGCAACACTCCTTACACACTACTCTTCATAATAAAATATTTTTAAATATATCATTGTGCTTCTTAATGGCAGTAAATGCCATTCTATTTCTTTGAAACTGAAATTGATAACACCATGATATAACTGACTAGTGGTTTCAGTGACTGAGCATATTCTCTCCGGAGATAAATGTTACGTTATTATTAGTAGTAGACCCTCCCATTTCCATTTGTGGGACTGGATAATCATGTCTCTCTAGGCAATTGTCAATTATTCCCTAGAGGGATATGATAAATTGAGATATATTGATAGAAACCAAGAAAAATGTCCACATGTTTTTGATCTTGTTTGTGATTATTAAACTTTGCGAAGCGAATATTATGTTGTAATATAGCAGAACCCCGGACCAAGCCCTTTCACATCACATAAATTAAGTCTAATTGATTAATCTTGAATTAAACATTATTAAATATTTTGTATGAGTTACTTCCCTTGAGATGAACTAAATTGTTTTCAAATATTTACATCATCAATCTTAAATTGGGTTAGACATTCATCGAACTTGCAAACCAATGAATTTTACGACGTATATATATTCTGATAAGATTTAATCATGCAAAACTTTGTAATAAAGAAAATAAGCTTACTGTGATCGGGTCAAATTTGTGCAGCTCAAGGGAGGTAATATAACTACAGACTTACTTCAAGGGAGACAACCCTCAAGTAACCCACATTTTTCGAGGCGCAGATGAATTTTACTTAGACCAAACGAATGGAATGACTCAAAAGCAGCTTTATCAGATTATCTTTACGGGTTCAAATCTGATTATATGCCTATTTGTAGACTTACGTAGTATATGGAAGCGCAAGTGTACCCAGTCACTGCTTGCAAGACCATTATTATAGTAACGGTTGCTATTTATTTTGGAACATAATTATTGTATCTATATGTTACAGAGATAACCTTACTTACATTTATCTAGTTACCAAGTAATTACATCCAATAAACTAGTATTAATTAGCTAGTTCAAATTATAGAAGAATATTGTAATTATACAAAGCACCAATTATTTAATGACGCAACTTCAGCATTAGTCATTCTTCAGAAACAAATCTCGTAATTGATATTATAGTGGCATTTATAGATAATTTGTACGTAATAAGCATAGAATTATAACAGATTATGTGACAAATAAGTGTTGACCATTTATGAAAAAATTTCGTTTAGGTTTCAAGTGGTAAGGCCCTATTTAGAGTAGGCCTATATATTAAGCCTTCCAAACAAGATAAATCATAATTCTATAGTTTGATTAGGCTGTAAAATCCACGGTAGTGTCTAATACACCATTACATTCTGTTCTTATCTTTCTTTACACTATCTCCTGTTTCTTCTCATAACATTCACCAAGTCAGTGATATCTCAAACATCACTACTTCTCCCCTAACTACCCTACTCTTGCCAAAAACGTGGGATTCCTGAGACATGCAGAACATATTGAATTACCAGAAATGTGCCAAGTCGTGTTTACTCGTTTCTTTCATTTTTAACCGTTTTATTGGCAGGTTAATCAAGGACTGTTCATTGTTAAATATACCACAATACTATCAATAAAAGTCATTGTGCGTGTATAATTTTGTAATATAAAATATTTATTGTAGATTACGAGTATTCCGATATTTTATTAACGACTTGAACTTGTAATTTTTCAAACATGAAAAAATTACAAAACTTTAATATCATATGAATTGTGATTGATCAGTGGAGATCCCGATTATATTTAGTCTGTAAAATCTGTATTATTTGTGTTAAGTTATCAATGGCGTATTTCAGAGGTTGATTAATGCCCGTTTCTTTCAGAACTGTGAAAGGTCGGAATTTGAAGCTCTCTGAATGCTTAAACCTCATCTCGGACAAGCTGATATCTGCTGGATTCCGGGCCCTCTCATTCTCATTTTAATGTTATTGTGTAAAAGTTCAATGTTGTTTTCGCCCATTTTCCTTAATATATTAAAATGTGTACTGAACGTAAACTTGTTGTACAGGTGGTTTTTCTGGTTAGAAATGATAACAGTATTTATGATAAAACCTAAGAAAGTTATTAATAAATTCTATACGCAAGCAATATCTCATGTATCATCGTAATCTTACGTTCGCTGAATAAAATCCTGAGATGTTTTTATTTGGACTGTTTATCAATCCAAAAATAAACAGCACTTTTTTGTATCTTCTACCTATTTTTATCATAATATAACCTGCATAAAATTATAATCTAATGCAATCAAATTAATTTTGATTCGAAACTTCTAATTCAATTTATTCGTGACTTTAAACACTGGATAGTTTTTGCCTTTGATCTTTATTCGGAATGTAAATTATTTAGAATTTTAAACATGTTTTTTTCAAGGCTAGTATGTATCAAAGTAAGATTATCCATGATTATTATATCTTGTAATGAATCTAACGCTTCATGTATACTATGCTTGCTATACAATGAATGTCTCTGAATAAAGATCAGGGTGTCAACTAATGATTGTAGCTGGAATGAGAGATAAAATCTGACTGTAGCTAGAATGGGAAGTGAGATTTGACTGTAGCTAGAATGGGAAGTGAGATTGGACTGTAGCTAGAAGGGAAGTGGGATTTGACTGTAGAATGAGAAGTGAGATTTGACTGTAGCTAGAATAGGAAGTGAGATGTGACTGCAGCTAGAATGGCAAGTCAGATTTGACTGAAGCTAGAGTGGGAAGTGAAATTTGACTGAAGCTAGAGTGGGAAGTGAGATTTGACTGAAGCTAGAGTCGGAAGTGAGATTTGACTGAAGCTAGAGTGGGAAGTGAGATTTGACTGTAGCTAGAGTGGGAAGTCAGATTTGACTGAAGCTAGAGTGGGAAGTGAGATTTGACTGAAGCTAGAATGGGAAGTGAGATTTGACTGTAGCTAGAGTGGGAAGTGAGATTTGACTGAAGCTAGAGTGGGAGATAGAATTTTTCTGTAGCTAGAATGGGAAGTCAGATTTGACTGTAGCTAGAATGGCAAGTCAGATTTGACTGTAGCTAGAATGGCAAGTCAGATTTGACTGTAGCTAGAATGGGAAGTGGGATTTGACTGTAGCTAGTATGGGAAGTGAGATTGGACTGTAGCTAGAATGGGAAGTGAGATTTGACTGAAGCTGGAGTCGGAAGTGAGATTTGACTGTAGCTAGAAAGAGAAGAGAGATTTGACTGTAGCTAGAATGGCAAGTCAGATTTGACTGTAGCTAGAATGAGAAGTGAGATTTGACTGTAGCTAGAGTGGGAAGTGAGATTTGACTGAAGCAAGAGTCGGAAGTGAGATTTGACTGAAGCTAGAATGGGAAGTGAGATTTGACTGTAGCTAGAGTGGGAAGTGAGATTTGACTGAAGCTAGAGTCGGAAGTGAGATTTGACTGAAGCTAGAATGGGAAGTCAGATTTGACTGAAGCTAGAGTCGGAAGTGAGATTTGACTGAAGCTAGAATGGGAAGTCAGATTTGACTGAAGCTAGAGTGGGAAGTGAGATTTGACTGAAGCTAGAGTGGGAAGTGTGATTTGACTGTAGCTAGAATGAGGAAGTGAGATTTGACTGTAGCTAGAATGGGAAGTGAGATTTGACTGTAGCTAGAATGAGAAGTGAGATTTGACTGTAACTAGAATGGGAAGTGAGATTTGACTGCAGCTAGAGTGGGAAGTGAGATTTGACTGTAGCTAGAATGGGAAGTCAGATTTGACTGTAGCTAGAGTCGGAAGTGAGATTTGACTGTAGCTAGAATGGGAAGTGAGATTTGACTGTAGCTAGAATGAGAAGTATGATTTGACTGTAGCTAGAATGCTTTATGGTAATGAAATTTGATACAATGCATGTAATATAAATAACTAAACTAAAGAATAATTCTCTCATTTGGTTTGTTTTATCGTACACGTTATTTAAAGATTTAATTTTATCCTTTCAGGTCTCATCAAATTCATCACAAGGCAATCAACAACCACCATTAGTCAATGCAACATATACACCACAGAAAGTTTCCAATCAACAGCAAGCAATCAAATATAAATCTGATACACGTTCTACCATCACAACCGACCAAGATGATTTCTTTGATCGTAAAGATTTTAACGCTGGTTCTAGAAATATATTAGATAAAGCCTATTCACAACATAAACATTTCTACAGATTAAATGCTAAAGTTGTAGAGGAAGGTGGTTTATTAAAACAAGATGTTTTGGACGTGTATAAAAAACAGGGAGAAGTTTTTACTTACGAACAATTATTACAGGGTAGGTAGACTGTTGAACCTCTTATCAAAGAAATTGATAGGAATCATCATCACAAATGGATGTAACTAGATTCAAAAGTATATTCGGATTAAAATTTAGCTTCAGATTTTATGATGTTCCCAACTCTCAGTTTTGTACTATTATGAGTCCATCGGATCCCGAATGCTTTGACATGGTTTTATTACGTATGACGAATGGGGACGTGGTTTGGATACGAGTGGGTCATGCCTCTTGGGTATATTTAGTATAGAATCATACCAAAAACTAGCCTTTCTAAAGATTACATCTAAACCCATACCTCGCAACATACCTAATATAAAGATATAGCTATGTCAATGATATGATCATAATTAATACACGTTGCATTCAAGCATGTATTAAACTGTATTACAAAAATTTAAATCATAAACAAATTTACTGTCAAGAATTTATGTAAATCTGTAAGATACAATGTAAATGGCAACCAATCCTCTAATTCTGTAATAGGTCTATACCATGCATTATAGTGGCACCATGGAGATTTTGTTATAACATCCGTTCTGGCAACATGTAAAATAAAAGTCAAGTATAATGATGATAAATTACCTTGAACTAAGAACAGATACCAGAATCAATACCGTATTATTCACTAGTAATTGAATTTCGTGGTGATCCTAATTATCAGTTACAAAAAAGTTCGTTATTCTTCGTAATAAAATTCTTTGCACCAGGCAATTTGAAAGTTAACTATCATTTTTTTATGGACATGAACAATCTCTCTATCTTTCAATGAAAATTGATCTAATTCATCTCGTTGCTTAAACATGTATTTAAACACGGTTTTTTTACAATCATTCCGACACTCAAAACAAATTTACTGTTTAGAATTTAGAAATTTTAAGATTACAATGTAAATTTTGGCCCAAAACCCTTTTCTATTTCCTTTTTTAAAATCATAATGCAAATTTATAAGTGGCACCATAGGAAAGAATCAAGGGTTATAAATCCGACTCTGGCAACATGTAAAACAAAAAGTCAAGTAAAATGTGATAAAATTGTTGATTAAGAACAAACCAGGACAATACCGATTTTAAACTGAATTTGAATTTCGCCGGTACCAAAAAAAAAAAAATTTGTTTTTTGGGTAATTTCAAGTTTTTGCATTTTCTTAACTTTTTTTAGGACTGAAGTAATTAGTTTAATTCACCTCTTTCATCACTAGGTAGTTTAATAAAATGAAAAGTTGCTGTTAAGGCTAGTTCTGTGATTGGTTTAATTATGTAATTGGTTTAGTCTGCACTTCCCCTAAACTATACAGTGTGGATGAGTCAATTCCGAAATTCAATTTTTTTTACTTTTCTACATTGCCTGTGGCCCCCTTGGATTCTTTTGACGACCCTACTGGGCCGCTTACCTAAATTTTCAGAGAGAAGCTACTAGAATAATACGCAGTGGCATACTAGTAATAAATTTAAGAAAGTAGGACAAACTTCCACTTGTGGTTAGAGGATAAATATGTAGAGGAAATGGCAGAAAACATGTGAAAATATTTAGTAAATAACGTGTTAGAAATATCTACACATATCATTTCACATTCACACTGGACTTTATATAAATAAACACAGAACCACTAACTACCCACTGGTCAGTCTGAAGATAACCACATGTTCGTTTGACCACATATAAAAAATACCTTACTCAAATACCATAGGTCAGTATTTCTCAAGATACAATATGGCATTAGCACCTTAGACCAATGGCATCTATATACAAACGCTGCATTTAAAAGATCTTTGAAATTTCAGTATCTCAGGATTCCCTGAGCACCAATATAATATTCTGTGCCGATCAGGAATTACAACAATAAGATATGCAACATATTTGTCGGTTATCTATGAACATGTGATGAAGGTAAAAGGGTTAAAAAGAGGTTCCCAAACCTTCTGTTGTTTTGTGTGAACTCGTATGGCACCATCAAAATAGCCACGTAATTTCCGAGAAAAAAAAATCCGGTTCACCAAAGAACTCCTTTTAGAAAATAACTTTCAAGCTCGATGGAGAAATATGTTTATCACGATAGCAACTCTTTAACATGCAACCAATGCAATCTTCAATGTGTAAATTATACACTTTAAATGTAAACCTAATGTGTTTCTCAGTTGGATAGATTTTTTGTGAATATTTCAGGTATGTTAATAGATGGAGAGAAGTTATTATTAGGAGGTAGTTGGTTATACGTTACTGGCGTGGAATATCTTGATGCTGATGGTAATAACGTGCTGAAGGAACCAGTAGGCAAGGGTCGAATCTGTTTAACAAACCAAAGAGTTTTAATTTTATCTGCAGAAATATACACTGGTAGGCTTCTTAATATTAAATTTGGTTGAAAGTCAAACTGGTTTTACCTGTAGTTTGTGTTGACATATTGTAAACAGGCCTAGATCTAGCACTATTTCCACACAAAAAAACCCATAGAACTGAAATATGAAAACCACGAACAGCGGTTGACCACCTTGTAATCCAGATCATAGTTTTCCGGAAGGACATCCTGTCTGAAACACGATATTCACGGATGTTATACATTCATCAATATATTTGTGTACAGAGATTGGCCAATACTGTCAAGATTCAATTGGAGCAAGACTTATCTTTGAAATTCTTGAAACGACGAAAAGATGAGGGTAGAGGTTATTGCTTTTTTTTATCTCAATTTACAGATGCATCATTAACAGAGCTTGGTAATAACAATAAACCATCAGATTATAAACTGGACGTGAGAAAAACCAATTCTACTTATTACCAAAATTTACCATTAACGTGTTTTCATAGTGCTGATTTAAACATTAGTGTCGGTACATCAGCTAGCAGTAAAATCAGTATGAAGAAACCAGTTTGTAAAGGACTTTGTTCTTGCTTTGGAGTAAGTTGCCTGTACTAATGTTTTCGGGATAAACACAAGACGCTTACAGTCATACACATAATTGAATATTATAGCCAGAGCATCTGATTATATAGCATAGTATAGTCTTATAGGTAGTAATTGCAAACATCAAATGGGTGAATGTAAAGGTAATGTTATCAAAAACAGCGTACAGTATGATATTCTCCTAAAGGTGTGATAGAAAATTTGGATCCATACTCAATTGATGCAAAAAAAATGGAAGATGCAATTAATAAGATTTGCCTTCTCGTTTTCTGCGCAAGTTTACTTCCGGTTAAGTCAGAATCAAGCCGAAACTAATTATGTACCTCAATTGTTTTTTATTGCAGGTGGCACCATGTGTAACATCATGGCAGTCAACTCCCCCAATGACAACAGCATTCAACAAACGTGTTATTAGAGTGGGGGTATCCATGCCACCCTGGGCAACCAGAATGACTTTACTATTTCATCTTGATCCAGAGATGTCGTTAACGGTGGCTCGTGATTTCATATCTCAGCTACAATACCATGCTCCTCTCATGCATTAAAGAGAGTTGGCCTTGAAATATCAATTCTTATAAATAGGGCCGTACATAAAGATGTTTCTATCCTCTCAGTGGACATACCCATTCAATGCAGATGTTAATTTAAATGCTCTTCCATGCTTTAATATAATTTTACAGAACGTTGATTTGTGGGCCTTGAAACCCTCTCGCAAAATGTACAATATTTATAATGAATTCAGGAAGTCCGACATGCAAACCAGATATAAGTGTATATATTGATGTTGCGATAAGTTCTGGGTGGGCTTTTCACTTCAGCCTTAAATACAATGCAAGGGAGGTAACTCGTGTATTTCAATACCACTCCATAGAACTAGAACAGCATTTAAAAAGATATAGCATAATATAGATTAATATAAGATTTTAAAATCCATATAAACTTAACTAGTTTTTATCCAATTCCCCTCCTAATAAAATCTATCTATAAATGTTATTTTCTGTCCAATAATTAAACGGTGCTTTGTTTAATACCTGTTGTAAATAAATTCATTTACTCATATTATTTCATGTATATATTTTATTTCTATTATGTTTTGAGTTAAATTGATTTTTGTTTTGTAAAACTGTGTAAAAATCAATCATAATTATGAATAAAGTTTTGTATTTAAATCTGATTGGGTCAATAAGGCAAGGTTAGTAAACAAGTGAAAAGTGCGAGCAATGGATACAGTATTTATATACATCTACATTAATAGGCTTCCATGAATAACATATATCATTATAACAACAACTCACTCATATAAATTGAACAGTGTTCTTGTAACCTTTACTGAGAGTGGATGGGTTATACCATTATAGCTTGAGTATGACTAAATGGGCGATAACCATTGAGTTTGTTCTATTATTTTAAACCTAAACAGGAGAAACAAAGGAATAGACTTTGCATTGAATAACAGTAAAGCATTTCAGACAGATCTACCAAATTCTGTGGTCTTTTCTAATCTATCTAAGTGCATATCCTGTAAAATAAACTTTAGAGTACTTCTATATTTTGATGCTTCAACCCCACACAGTGTATTAGGAAATGAAAATGAACAACAAGGATGATAATTTTGGTTTTTATTTCCTGTAAACCTCATATAAAGTTCATTAATATACAACAAATATAGAATTCTATAGAAACTATTACATCTTTTAAGATTTCATCATGTGGTTTTTGATCAGTGGATGAATATGTTTGTTTCAAGAAATGAAATGAACTTTGTTTCTGATGACATTGGGTGGAATACTGGAATACAATTTGAATTATTACACAAATGGAATATAATAGATTAATAGCACTGATTTCACTAACACATTATATAAGACTTGCATGATGCCAGTAGAGCTTCTCAATTTTACTTTCTTACCACAACACCACCCTTACAACACATACCCACATTACACTACCTCAAAATTAATTTCATTTTATATACCCACTCATTCTTCTATCACTGTACAATTATATATTACAAATATGTTCAAGTTTTTAGAAGTTTCCACTTAACTCATTAAAGTAAATTGTACCATATATGAATATGAATACATATACTTCTCTCATAAGCACACTGCACAATATTGGAAGAATAGCTTAAAGTCCATCAGACTGAAAAAATGTCAAGTTGAGTGAAGGGAGAATTATTTTTTTTTTTTATAAATGAATACCGGTAGGTATGTTATCAATCTATTAAAGATGACAAAATCATTTCTTCATCACTCTTGCTTAATAGATTTGTTTCAAACTGCCTTAAATTATGAAGTTTATTTCAAGTATTAAAATGAAAGCATAAAAGTTTCAGTTTTAGAAAGTTTTGAGAACTCTCAGTCCAAAAAGTTAAATTCATGAATCTGGTAGAAACTCAAAATTCAAATTTCAAAACAAAATTTTAAATAAATAAAATTGAAGAATATGAAAATAATGGTCATGCAAATAACACAAATATTCACAAAACAAACTGATATGAATTCATAATATGAAGAGTACAATAGTCCCAATAATCTATAACTAGAAAAAGAATTACAAACCAGGAAATTTCATACTAGTTGACTACTTAATCGTTGTCTAGGTCAAATATCACAGAATTAGAGAATTGAAAAGCACACTGTGTTCTATGCTCGTTGTTAGTCAGCGTATTAAGACTAGTTGCTGTTTCTTCAACATCATCATCGGAATCAGCTTTCTCCGCCTCCCTTTCTCCTGATGCTACTATTCTAACAACTGATGAATCACTTTCTTCTGCCATTTTCTTTAAATCACCATTTTTAATACAACTGGAACCTAACGTGATTCCATTCAATTTACCTTCCTCCTTATCAGCACCAAGATCTGTTTTGTTCTGCCCTTGTACATCAACATTAGCTGCCTTATTTTGCTCGATATCACCTGATTTATCCTTCTCCTCCACTGCACCGCGATCTGAATTCTCTTCACTATCTGTGGCAGATTTATCACATTTCCTTTCTCCCTGATATGGTTTCTTTCCCTTTCCCTTCCCCTTATTTCTCTTTTTCTTACCCCCACTAGTCCTAAAATCAAGAGGGTGGTCAGTGACCACTTCATCTTTTTTCACATTACTATCCAAATTCCCTTGACATATGCATCTCTCTGGTGACCCCTCAGTAAATCCTTTAGATATAGCATGAGCTAATTTTGACACCTCAACATTAGCATCTTCAGACTCTTCATTAATCTTCTCAAAATCATCAGTAAGGAGAGGTGAATCAGAATTGGTTTGAGTGTCTGATTGATCTTCCCCACTACTATACTCCGATCCTGTACTATTGCTTCTCTTTCTCTCGGCTCGGGCTTGTTTCAAATTCTCCTTTCTTCTGGCCTTCTTACGTTTGTTATGTAATGTGGTTTTCACGCTTTGTGGACATTTGTTTGAGTGGAATGAGGTAGAATCTACGCGGTTATTGAATGATACAGATCTCTGAAGTTTATGAATATCATCATCAGATCTTGGACTGTCACTAGTAGGTGATATATGATGATCATCACTGGACTCGGATATTGTTCTTTGTTTTAATATACTATGTAGTTTAGGAGGTACAGTGGTGTGAACTATTTCTATATCAGATGACAATGGAGCTTCATAATCTTCTTCTTCTTCTTTTAATGACAGGTTCTAGAAGAAAGAAACTATTGTTTAAGAAAAAGTCATATGTCTAATGCAAAGATTTTACTACAAGCAAAATGATAACAAGGCATGCTTACTCTTCTACAACAGCTGACACTGCTGTTATTATTAGGTGTTTAAAGATATACCCTCCTATTGAAGCACTGTCACTAAGACACTAGTTGGTTTATCATTGAAGATGTCAACTCACCTGAAGTTTTATTGTCAATTTCTTTTGACTCATCTCGCTAACACTAACTTCTGTTTTTCTCCTAATATTAACTTTATGGTTGGCTTCCTGGTCTAACTTATCTAAATCTAATTGTAGATTACTTTCTGTTAAAAATAACTGATCCTGAAATCAAAGCATAATTAACATTAATATTTTTTTTAAAAAGAAGGCATTTTAGCTTGTTCCGATGAAGTTGCTTAACCTTAAAAGCATTAGGCCCGTCTTAAAAACTTATTGAATTTTTTCTATTGATTTTCAATCTTCGTTCATGTTTAGCCTACTTTGTCTTTTTTTCATTTTTGGTAATAAATTTTCCTTGTCCCAAATGAAAAGCCAATGTATATTATTACAAAAGTGTCCTATTAAGATGGTGTTAGGGTGTATTGAGACCAGTCTCAATGAAAGCACTGGCCTAGGTCACAGAAGATGGTGTTTAAACCATTTGAAGTACACTGTTCAAACCAAACTTTATCTTTGATATAATGTAATATTTAATTGATTGAACTACATGATAATTTTACTAACAAATTTATTCTATTTCTGAATTTTTCAAACTTATTCATGAACGCATCACACACAATTTACTTCTGCAATAATAATTTGGAGATTTTCTTATAAAATTAATGTTAACAACAAAGAGCATATCTTACGACTTTGTCGTATGAACTACAACAAGAAGAAAATGACCTTCCACCGCAAATTTTCTTCACTTTCGCAAAAGCATCCCCACAAAAAGCACCAAGTTTACAACCCTAAATTCAAATGACACACTCAAAAAACACCTCAATCGTGAGAGTAAAGCATTGTGCGACACGTTTGCAAAAGCGAAAAATGATGAAATTATTGGAATAAATAATATGAGGCTAAAAAAGTTTCGTCAGAATTATTTCATTACCGAGGCCGGCATCCATCAACAACAGCTTGCATAGGAAATGAGGTCAGTCACGTGGTTTCATCACAAATATTATTAGTCTCAATCATACAAGTCTTTCAACTGTTCAAAGCTTTACTATACGAGTATAGTCGAGATTATCCGGTTTCCACTGATGATTCATCTCTTGTTTACTTCCATCACTTTAAAGAAAATTATAATCTTAACAGGTCTGTACGACCTAGCTCAGCAAAAAAATGAAAAGTGTGTGACACGCATAAATTTCGCCCTTCAGTGAATGTCAACCTAGTTTCGAGCGATTTTAATCTTCCGTAATTTTATGATATGATGAATTTTGATACAGTCATATTACATTTCAAATATTATATAGGGGAGGAGATGTGAAAACACAAATTTCTTCAATGTTTTACCACAACAATTCCCTTCTAACCTTTTAAAATGCTACTGGCAAATACAATCTTTTCAATAGAGGTCATATAACAAAAGTAATATTTCCTATTTAAAATAACTGATAAACTGAAGCCTTCAATATCTTATTAAATAAATGTTTCCTTGAAATCTTATTAATTAAAACCTAAGATAATTGCATTTGATCGGTTTAAAGATCTATTTTGATCAGTGAAATAATGCATAATAGATAAGCCCTGAAACTTCATAATTCATAATCTCTAATTCATGATGTTGATATACATTTTACTTCATGTGCATAAATATCAATTTGAAGATCTATTTTAAAAGTACAGAGTAACAGTAGGCTTCTATATCTAGAGCTGCACACCTCATCAGCTTGACATACTACATCTGTTTAGAACATCATACACTGCACAAAGTCACAGCAAACCTTAAAATATAGATATTCATTTTACCAGTAAATACACTGACTTCAGATTATACTTTGCGGTTATTCTTATTCCTAAATTTTAAGCTTTAAAACAGAAAACTGTCATCAATAAAAAATCTCTTACCAAAAACCAGAATATTACTTTCCAAAATAATTTTGACATAATGAAACTAATAAATCCATGAAAATATTTCCACTTCCTTGTTAGCATTTGTAGAGCCATAATGGTCTTTTTAATAGTCTTGAACAAATCCTACTCCTGATGAGCTGGTAATTAATTAATTAGAGTACAGCTTGTTGCTATGCGCTGGATAAAAAAAAATCAATTATCCTAGTAGCTTCACATGTTATAACTAACTGGATAACAAGCTTGTATATATTATATATTATATCTGTACAGTGTATAATTAGAATATGAAACTGGGTCTATTATACCCTATTCTAACTGAATAGAAATGCAGATGAGCCTGGGTTTGTTTGCCAAGTAGTCTTACCTAATGTTTACATCAATTATAATTACCCTTGTATTTAATTCTCTCTTACACTCTCATTTATCTTATCTGCATTTTCTACCCTAAAGCGAATGTTTTCTGGGTTAAATTGTGTATAAAATGCACCCTGAAGCTATAGACCTAGTCAGTTTATCAGCATTATTATAACTTTGAAATTGCAAAAACAAACATTAACCCTGTCAGAAGATAATTTTCTGGATGATGAAAAGTGCATAACATTTTGGCAGTTGGCACTCCACCAAATTATATATTCAGACTAAGTTATCTCTTAGAAAGGTTTTGAAATTGTGAACATCTGAAAATGGCTCAATATTTATTGAACTCAAGGCCACCTATAAATAATACTCTAGCTGACAAAATGTAAATCACATATTGGCACTCCTCCAAATGACAAAATAAGAGTCACAATATCTTATTGTTTTGTGATTGTAGTTTTCAAATCAATGTTTATTATGTAGTGTAAATGGAAATATTCTATTTTTGAGAGCTTCAGAAAAGTAATTCTCTTCAAGACCTGAGTTTAGAAAAAACACTTTTACAAGGATTAATTGTAGGCCTATACATGAAACAGACTTTTAGAAATACATGTACACTGTAATGATCAATTGTAGGCCTATACATGAAACAGACTTTTAGAAATACATGTACACTGTAATGATTAATTGTAGGCCTATACATGAAACAGACTTTTAGAAATACATGTACACAGTAATGATTAATTGTAGGCCTATACATGAAACAGACTTTTAGAAATACATGTACACTGTAATGATCAATTGTAGGCCTATACATGAAACAGACTTTTAGAAATACATGTATACTGTAATGATTAATTGTAGCCCTAAACATGAAACAGACTTTTAGAAATACATGTAGACTGTAATGATCAATTGTAAGGCTAAATATGAAACAGACTTTTAGAAATACATGTATACTGTTATGATTAATTGTAGCCCTGAACATGAAACAGACTTTTAGAAATACATGTACACAGTAATGATTAATTGTAGGCCTATACATGAAACAGACTTTTAGAAATACATGTACACTGTAATGATCAATTGTAGGCTTATACATGAAACAGACTTTTAGAAATACATGTATACTGTAATGATTAATTGTAGGCCTATACATGAAACAGACTTTTAGAAATACATGTAGACTGTAATGATTAATTGTAGCCCTAAATATGAAACAGACTTTTAGAAATACATGTAGACTGTAATGATCAATTGTACGGCTAAACATGAAACAGACTTTTAGAAATACATGTTCACTGTAATGATTAATTGTAGGCCTAAACATGAAACAGACTTTAAGAAATACATGTTCACTGTAATGATTAATTGTAGGCCTATACATGAAACAGACTTTTAGAAATACATGTAGACTGTAATGATTAATAGTAGGCCTAAACATGAAACAGACTTTTAGAAATACATGTTCACTGTAATGATTAATTGTAGGCCTATACATGAAACAGACTTTTAGAAATACATGTAGACTGTAATGATTAATAGTAGGCCTAAACATGAAACAGACTTTTAGAAATACATGTTCACTGTAATGATTAATTGTAGGCCTATACATGAAACAGACTTTTAGAAATACATGTAGACTGTAATGATTAATAGTAGGCCTAAACATGAAACAGACTTTTAGAAATACATGTTCACTGTAATGATTAATTGTAGGCCTATACATGAAACAGACTTTTAGAAATACATGTAACTGTAATGATTAATAGTAGGCCTAAACATGAAACAGACTTTTAGAAATACATGTTCACTGTAATGATTAATTGTAGGCCTAAACATGAAACAGACTTTTAGAAATACATGTTCACTGTAATGATTAATTGTAGCCCTAAACATGAAACAGACTTTTAGAAATACATGTTCACTGTAATGATTAATTGTAGCCCTAAACATGAAACAGACTTTTAGAAATACATGTTCACTGTAATGATTAATTGTAGGCCTATACATGAAACAGACTTTTAGAAATACATGTTCACTGTTATGATTAATTGTAGGCCAATACATTAAACAGACTTTTAGAAATACATGTTCACTGTTATGATTAATTGTAGGCCTAAACATTAAACAGACTTTTAGAAATACATGTTCACTGTAATGATTAATTGTAGGCCTAACATGAAACAGACTTGTAGAAATACATGTACACTGTAATGATCAATTGTAGGCCTAGACATGAAACAGACTTTTAGAATTATACATGTTCACTGTAATGATTAATTGTAGCCCTATACATGAAACAGACTTTTAGAAATACATGTAGACTGTAATGATTAATAGTAGCCCTAAACATGAAACAGACTTTTAGAAATACATGTACACAGTAATGATCAATTGTAGGCCTAAACATGAAACAGACTTTTAGAAATACATGTACACTGTAATGATTAATTGTAGGCCTATACATGGATATTATCAAAGCTCTATTTTTAACATCAGACTATATGAAATAAAATAAACATACTCAATAAATCCAATAGAACCATGATATACTGGTATTAGACTTAATCAAGTCAATGCCACAGAAACAATATAGATATATATCTAAGCTTATCTGTAAATGTCACGTCAATCAATTGGCTATAGGGATCATACAGAGGTTCTCAAAGCTTTAAGTTTATCTTGGACAATGATAGGATCAATTCTCACCATAACTATTTTCTTCCAGACGTCTGTGATTCCTGTAATTCCACTAATGCAAAGAGCCTTATGTGATAAAAGCAGATTTTGTGATTAGTGATGTCATCAAACACTTAGAAATAGTGGAATTGCAGGAACCACAGACATTAGACTGAGAATAAGAAGAGTGAAAAATGATCTTATCAGTTTCCCCAATACATATAACAAATTATGAAAATCTCTTTACTTTTCCTTTAACTTCAGAAAGAATTGTCTCAATACCATTTTAAAATGACCTTGGTACTTCTCAGATATCAATAAAAAAAAATTGTAAAAACAATATTTATTTACATTACCGTACGATAAAAGAATTGGAGAACCGGTGTTTGTCTATATTTTTGTCTATAGTACAGTCTCTGGATCAATAATTTCAATGTTTAAATAAGTTTAAAGGAAGTAAAACTGATGTTGGAATTTTTCAAACTACGATAACTAAGGGTTACATAGAAGAATAATAAGGTTACAAACAGGAATAATACGGTAACAATAAAAGGATAATTAATAGGGTTGCATTAACAAGTATAATACGGTTACAAACAAAAATAATAGGGTTACAAACAAGAATAATACGGTACCGTAATATATAAGATCATTTTGGCACTTTACACTTTCTCAATTCAATTATAAAACATTCATCTCACCTCCAATGAGTTGACATCAACTCCAGCTTTGAAACCATTCCATTCTCTCCTGGAATCTTTACTTTTCAATATCAACAGGATAAGAGCTGTGTTAGAAACATCAACAGAACAATGGTCTTCAGCAATCTGACATTCTTCAGCAAACTGGATGTACAGTGAATAATTCATTGGAAATCCTCCTGAACCCATAGACAGAAACTTGAGATGTATGGAATGGGGATTCGGGAAATCTGTTGTCACACTATCTCTTGATATATTTTTTACATTAATAACAAAATTAACTGTCTCTGTATCTTGTGTAAAAGTGAAGTCTGGTTTTTGGAAAATAATACTATTGCTTGAAATAATACTGGCTGGTTCTTCTGCATCTGTTGGCATAGCATCCAATAAAGGCTCAAGAGATTTGTTATCATTGCTATCTTGATCTTCAGCAGCAGGCAAAACTTCTATTAATGGTTGATTTTCTACAACTGAATCTTTCAAACCATCTGTCGCTTCTGATTCCATGATGGAAGTGGTATGTTGTTCATTTAATTTATCTGGTACAACTGGCAATGTGACAATCAAGGAATGCTTGGTTTTATCAAACTTTGCACTACCCTCTTCATCATTAACAGGATAAGGTAACATTAGGTCCAGTTTATAAGCAGCAGGTTCTTTTGATTCTAGAACCAATCTTTTTTCAAAAATATCCAAATCAGCTGATGCAGCAGACTTCAATAATGGCAGTTGAATTGTCACAACCAATTCTTTTGGACGTGTTGACTTTTTGTTAGCCTGATTATTTGTGTATTCTTGAAGATCTAGCTCAGATCTATGGATAATTGAATATTTTGGTACTGTTGGACCTGATCCATTTCTTTCAGCAGACTCTGAGTTCTTCTTATTCTTTTCTTCAACTATCTTATTTTCAGACACTTTCTTGGGTGCTACTTTATCTTCATAAGGATTAGGAAGCTTTTTCAAAAATTCATTTTCAGTGTTTGGTGCACCATTATTCAATTTGGTGCGAATGACAGTTGCAGTTGGTGTTCCTTTAAATTTCATATTTGGCCGTTTCAAATTTTTGCGATCCAACTTGGCCTCAAATTGCTTTTCAATTCCATCTAATGCTGTATCTTCAACCAGCTTCTTAAATCTTTGATTTGACTCTGCCATTCTGTAAGTATCGGGATGAAAAACAACATCATAAACTTGACATTTCTGACCATTTTTATCTAAATCTTCACGAGGGGGTGCAAAGGAATGAGGAAGGTACCACATGAGTCCATTTCTGCCAGAATCTTTCTCCCTTTTTCCTGATGGTTTGTCTATTTTATCACTTTGGCAAATGTTTATAAATGCTTTTCGTTCGCCGTTTAGACTTGTCTTCAACACATAACCCGGTGTCGGGTTGACAAACGTGATGTCCATTCCACGCTCATTTTCTAATCTGCTCAACTCTTCTTCATAAAGACGTCTATTTTCTGGATCTGATAGTTCTTCTGCATATTCCACAAACAATTTCCTGAATTTCTCATCTTTCATAGCATCTGAAATTCTCTTTATTTCATCGCCAGAAAGATTTAGACCTTCCAAAGATTCCGACATGATTATGATTTGTTTTGATCTGTACCATAGATTCAAATGCGCATGTAGACGATAAACAACCGGTAAAGGGACGCAACTCACTTTTATAGCTTGTCATTGGTGATAACAAGATTAGACCTAAACCAATTAACCCCTTAATCCGCAGGTCTTGACTTGATCAGTTACCATGTCATTTATAAACAGAACGTTCTAGATCAGATTTATTATTGTTGTAATGATGAAATAAGAGCTTATATTTTTCATTCATCAAAACTAGGGGACATTTGTCTGATTTTCATTATTGTTGACTAATCATTTCCACTCATTTTAGAAACCTACTGCATACAATTATGAATTTTAGGTATTTTTAATTATATCAGAAATTTAGGTTAGCATTTGTTTTACCTTAATGAGTATTTGGTGTTATGATTCCTAGTTTCAGAGAAAGAGTAAAGAATGAGTATTCAGAGACTGTTATGTGATAATAATGTCAATGATGTATTATTATATTTTTTATTGACTTTGTCCATTGTTAGAAGTACTCAAGATGTCAATCTTAACATACTTGCTGTAACTTCAGTGAACATTGCTTAACCCTATGCCCATGCCTTCTGTTGAATAGTAACCATGTTACCTTTCAAACACTACTGTAGTTTAATATATAATGACATGAACTTGTACTTTTCAAGCATTTCATCTGATTATTCCAACACTTTGTATGGATAATCAAAAGAAAGATCAACAGGAGATATCAACTAATAGAAATGATCCTTTAGTTGTTATTGTAAATATGGATTGTTATTATTGATTTATAATCAATGAATCAAGTCACAATACAGCATAATTCTTTTTAATTTATCATAATTTAACAGCCAACAGATTCACTTTTAAAGGATATTACAACAAATAACAAAACCAGTAATCGTTCTTTTGTACAACATATTATGTAAAATACTTGGCCACTTTGGTCTACAATCTTTTTTTGCCATCGTTTATTAATGAAATTTTAACATGATCTTAATTTTCCATTCTTCAGACAAAAGAAGATGTTGGCATTTTAAACAATATATAAATAAACCTCATATATTTAAAGACCCATAGACATTCTGAGGTATATTAATAACAAGTATTTAGGAACTCTGTAAACAAAAACCGGATAGATTTGTTTTGAAACCTTAAAAGCTGTCACTCAAGCCAACAGGTCATATTAATTTAAGGACAAATATGAATTAACGAAATGCCATTGTTGAAAATAATGCTCATTAAAATATAGGAAGACATTCTATAACAACAAAATTTTGGCCTTTTGGCAGGGCAAATCTTGTGAACATTAGACATATTTCATCATAACCTTTGATAAATGACAAAAGTTTCAGAGAGGTGGGTTTAAACCTGCTTAGCTTAATATTAAAACAAAATTTTGTACAATGTTTTTGGCATATGCAGTATAGTACTAGAATAAATATATATTGACACTTTGCATGAGGTCAATTTATACTGAATTATCAATTTGAGAATTGAGTTGTAACATAAAAGAAAGAGAGTACAAGAACTCAATTGGGCTAGATACTTAAGAAAACCAGCAAGCTGTTACAACATAACATTTGAATTAAATTAAATCAAAGTATCACTGAATTCCAAATTGTACTATAACATATAGGTGGTTATTTAGTTCAAGGACTATTATTTTGATACAGAAATAAAACAAACATGTTTTTTTGCACAAATAGCATATAGATGTTGACCATTTGTAAAGCTCCTAAAAAATCTTTTCTATATCATGGAATGGAATCTTTAATCAATATCATAAGCTAATTAGTAAAAACTACCCCACCCTTATATCATTAATAAAACAGCTAATGAGAGTCTTGTGTTTCTGTAAGAAAGACAGTGTTGGTATGTGTTTGTTTAACAGTGTTCACACAGTTACTATTTTTATCACTAGTTTCTTTCCTAAGTTCCCCCTCATCATCATCTTCCACAGAACTGCCTATTCTGATACTCATGGATTCTATCTCGTTGATTTCTTGTGTCATTTTCTATAAAATAAATATAATAATGATACAGTTATGTTGACAATAATAAACAGTATTATCATCAAATAGTATTATTGTAGTCATTGGTTAACTTCTTGAATCAGTCATCTTCACTCATAATTCCAGTCCACCAGGCTGTAAATGGGTATGGATAATCTGGGAAAGAACTTAGGTTGTTATCCTTGTAAAATATAGTTGTTTGATTCTTTCCCCTTAACTTGAAAAAGGACAGTTTTTTTTTTATTAAGGTTGATTCTTTTAAATACAGAAATCCATATTCTAGTTTCTATGAGTAACCTAGGCCAGTGGTTATTTAATACCTAATAACCTAGGCCAGTGGTTATTTAATACCTAATTCTGGGGATTAGATTGACATACACACTGTTTGTAACAGTAGTAGATCGTATACCTTACCTCAGCCTCATCCATAAACATCTGAGTTTTACTATTCATTTCTTTTAACTTTTCTCTCATAGATTTTAACTTAGATTTCGTCATATAATGTCTTTCTTTAATATCATCACAACCTACAAATTGATCAAGTACAAAAACATTTCAAGTATTTTTTTGCCTGTTGCATCATTACAATGAAGTTGCTATGTAATGTGTTGCCTCTTGCAATAAACAACAAGGATTGTTATTAAATAGATGAGTTTTCTCAAGAAATAAATTTTAAAAATTCCTTGAACAAGTACTTTTTTTCCCCAAAATTTTAATAAATATAATAATATCAAACAACAAAATATAATATTGTGAGGGATTTAGTCTATTAATTAATACTTCAGCAACACTGATAACCTTTCAAAAGTAACATTTAAAATTTTTACATACCATTTTCATCCACAAGGTTTTCATCATTTTCACCTTCATGGCTGCTAAAATACAATTAAAACCACAAATCTGAATCAGTCAAACAATATAATTTGAAAAAAAGCAGCTGAAAAAAATGAACATAAAACTCCACTTTTTTTATGTCTCTCAATTCTGTAATCTCATAAATTAATTTTTTCATGTTTGAGCTATTAGTGTTAATCTTTCTATTAAAAAAAAAATGGCCTATGCTTCCAGACATTAGAGGAACAATATTAAAGATACCTACCTCTGCTTATGTTCACTCACTTTTTCTGATTCATCTGTCATAAAAATTAAAGAAATTCAACATTAAAATATAAGCCTTATTTAAAAATAAATTTTATACATCAATGTATTCTTTAGCTTTAGTTCTTTTACAACAAGTTATTTACAACCTGTAAACATATTCGTCTGTTACATCTGATAGAAACATCTGCCTTATAACCAAGTTTGAGATAGCTACTTTAAATAGTTGACTGTTGGAGCTGGAGTAATTCAGAAAAACTAAGCCTAGCTATTCAATGGGGAATTTTCACAACTACATTGGTGTGGTTTTTTTTTTCTATTACTTATCGGTTACTTAACTATGACTAAATTAGTGATGGGTACAAAAATTATAGGTTCATATACAACCCCCCCACCCCATCCACCTTAGAGGATTTGAAAGTCCGCATTGACAATAGGGTCCAAATTTTCTGACTCCGCACCAGCTAAATAACTATCAAAGACTGAAAATGTTTCAGTCTATAAATGTATCAACAAACCTTTCTTTACGTCTACACTTTTTTCTACCAGAGACTTCATATATTCCAGCTTTTCCTGTAATACAGAATTATGCTTATGAAAAACACTTCTTTCGCTGTTAGCCATCTAAAGTCTTGACAAATACTTGCACTGTAAGCATGTAGTATTGTTGGATATCAATTATTACTATATATATAATAAGCATACCTCTGCATCTTTAACTGTTCCTTCTAAAATAGCTTTCATTCTCTTGTGGTCCTCTTCTAATTTAAGAATACTTTTTGCTATTGGTTCATCTGGATTAATTGATCTACAACATAAATGAATTTCAGTAAGTAGCCTATTTACCGGTTATTACATAAACAAAAGGATACAGTGATTGCAAATGAAATTGTTTTAAACGACCCAAATCACTTTTTCAGCCCTGTAACTAGAAATTGTTTGATTTTATAGTACTGTATAAGGGTTGTCAATAGGCAGGTGTAGCACATATGATGTCATTTAAGCTTAATAGTAAATAAGCACATTTTGTCATGAAATGTACCAGTTACAGACAATACTACATAAAAAAAAAAAGAAATTGTCTAATGATAATAGTATAATGTTTACAACTTTCTATGTTAATACATGCAATAGTATGACCTAGAAAATATTGGTTGTTATATGAGTCGATTTCTCACCCATGTTTATTGCTGTCATTGCTTTTCCCTTTCTGTTTAGTAGTAGTGGAGTTGATATGACTGTGTGAATGGGCCGTTTTCACTTTAGATTGCCCACTCGATTTGGTAGAACACTGTGCTAACGGGTTTAAGGGTGTTTTACGAGGAATCCCTGAGTTATTCGACTTCACTGAACTCATGGCGGATTACTTAACTTAAAACAGCTCACACACAACCGTTAATTGTCCTGATTTTTAGTAAAATTTCATAAAAACTTTAAATTACGCGCACTTGTTGGCGGTCTCCAACGAAGCTCTTTGATTCTACTTCCGCTTCCAGCCAGATGGCGCTGCAGTCGTTTGTTTACAATGGAAACCCTCCTTTTGAATTGTCTGCAACAAAGTTATACACTGTGTTAAATTGTTATAATAATGCTTTGTAGTGTTGAATATTAGCTATAATGTTTAGTAACTTATTGAACTGACCTACAAATTATCTAAAGAGTCTAGTATGAGTTCACAATCAATACAATTAGTTGGGGAAAACCTGAACGAAAATGATACCAAACCAGTATGTGCCTTATTGGAAAAAAATCTAATCAAGGTGTTGTCTTTGAGAGATTGTGAATTTTCAGATAAGAATTTTAAAAAGTTGATGAAATCAGTTGGGAAGAGTAAATCACTTCTTCAGCTTGCTTTAAACATTGGAATAGTGAACAGTGAATTTAGAATTCAACTTTTAGCCCAGGCACTGTCAAAGAATCATTCAGTAACAGGAATATTGTAAGTAAATAGGCCTACTGCCACCAGTAGTAGATTCATCACATTTTCTATGAATAATTTTGGCAATATTTCATGTTTTGAATTAGAAAGTGATTAATAAATACAAAAATATAAAGAATATATAAATAATAGTAGACATAAGTGTAACATTGGTAGTCATTACAACATACTTTTTTACTATTTTTCAGTATCCATGGTAACAATATTGGTGATAAAGGCATCAAGATATTGTTTGACAGTATAATGAAGAATGCTACCTTAGAAACATTAGATATTGGAGATTGTCAACTAACAGATGTTTCAATACCATTAATCTGTGAATTATTAACACCTTCCTCTGACTGGCCTGGTTAGTTAATTATTAATAAGGTTTACATCAGCACTTATCTTTCTAAGATCTTGCACTAATATTAATAATTACCTTCTAAAGAAATATTCTGACAGGGAAACATCTTTAACAATATCTTCTCTGCTCAATGATGAATCTCCTGCCTGTCAATATTGTATAATGTAGGTAGAGCGAATTTGTTCCTATTTCAGGTTTACAAGATTTATCATTAAGTGCCAATCCAGGAATAAGTAGAACTGGATGGATGGAATTTAGTTTAGCTTTAGCTGCATCCACTTTAAGGCAAGTGTCTGTCTTTTCTTGCTTTATTGTAATTTTTCATTTTTCAGCAATGTTCTTACTATACTTAGTCACATTAGTTATTTTACTAACAAAGGGCAACAACTCTTTAAGAATAATAGGTAGGAACAGATTTTCAACATCAGGAACATTGAATTTTTTATCACAAACTTTCTACTTACAGAACATTGTATTTAGATTATAATAAACTAGGAGATGATATAGCAAGTTGTATTGTTATAGCAGTGGCTGGTTGTGGCACGTTAGAGATATTAGATCTGGAAGGGACTGGAGTCACTCAGAAAACAGCCACAGTAAGTATTTATACCATTATAAAATTAATGATATGAATGGAGTTTATGCCTTCCCCTCCGCACCTAATGAGCTTATGAAGACAGCAATGCCAAGCAGTGTCCAATGCAGAAAAAGTTTACCAAGACAGTGCAGGATTGTTTTGTTATAGCCTACCATCATAAAGACTTGTAGCAATAGTCTGTGGTAATAAGACCATATCCATAATACACACATATTGTAAATATCGTATGAGAAATTTCATTTCTGTTTCTTGAATTTTATGAATGAACACTGGAAACTTGCACTGCAGGGTACAAATTGAACTACCAAATTGTTCCTTTTAAAAAGTAGTATCCCGTTTCTAGGTTCATGGCTCATTCCAATAATTTACACATATGATAGTTAAGCCTTTCTTCAATCTTCTCTAATGCAGGTTTAAAATAATTCTTTCTTTTCAGTTGGTGTTGAAATATGTAGAGAGTTATACAGTAAAATTAAAGAAAGTTTCATTCAGTGGAAATAAAGTTCAGAGAGCGACTGTGGAAGCTATTAAATACCATTTAAATCAGACAACAGATGAAGATACAGAAGGTAGTGATGTTGATTTACTATCAATTACCACTAGAAGCAGTTTGGATGAACAAGGACAGATGGAGGTGAAGGTCATTACTTCATCAGGTGATGCAGAAAGTGGGAATGAAAGTGACAAAACTATTCAAGATTATTCTCTACATAGTGAAATAGCCGAACAAACCGACACTAAACAGACGGTATCTCATCAGAATGACAAATTAAAAAAGAACAGTTTAACAGAAGTCTTGACGATCCATTCTAGTCCAGACGACCTTGACCCTGATGAATTTGTTGAAGAATTAAACGAAGTTCCTACTTATTATTCGGGAATACCTATAACAATTTAAATTTCTTATCATACTTTTATGTATCTTAGAACATTATTCATTTTTTTTACACTTTCTTTTGATTATCTCTAGTCTTTTCATTCATGTCCCATTCTGCAGCAATGTTGGGAATCGGTGTATATTTTTGCCGAGCAATGATATTTCTTTATCAAGAGCAGTCCACTATATTTTGAGGTAGAATAATAGTAATAGACGCTATACAGATTAAACTTTCAAAGTGCTGATTACAACTTATACTACCTAGAAATAGAATGGACTGCTTGTGATATGTTTTAAACAGGATCTGAATGTGCAGAAATATCTTTGCTTGACTATACAAAGTGTTATTTAATTCTAGTTTTTTTTGTTGCCTCGGACAGCTTAGTCACGTCACATAGAAAATGCTTTTGGTCATTTCATGTATCAATTTCTTTACACAAAATCAGTTAACTTCTAATAACTGGAAGCTTATATCACTTATCTCTTCTCTAACAAATTTTCATAATATTTTATACACTAAATAAATTAATTTGGGTAAACAGATATAAAACATTAAAATCTGAGCTAACAGGAGAAAAAATTGTTTAGTTTCATGCTGGCAAGTTAATATTTTTGCTTTAAATAACAGTATTCCTTTTACTTTCCCGTTTTAAATATTTTTATGTGCCAATGTTCAACATGCTCAATAATTAGCTTATTTTATTGTTGTTGTTTATTAATTAATTTCTTGTTTATTAGTTAATTGTTATTTTTTCTGTGGGGAAATATAAAGTTTAAATTAAAGAATTTATATTTTGTGTATGGTGAGCTCATTTACTTCATTTTCTTTTCTTATATGATGCTTCACTATTTTAAATCTCTTCTATTGAGCAATCTTCCTGAGCTTGTGAAATGAAATTATTCTCTTGGAAGTCAATGTAATTAGTGTGTTAAGGTAGAAGTGACAAGGTACAGATTCCCATGCAGGATTATCAATACAGCAGTACAGTAGTCTGTAACATACACTTCTATTGCAGCCTCTGAGGGGTACTTTGACAGTCTTTTGTTTGCTGAAGCCTTTAAATAGCCATCGGACTGGAATATAAATGAGCACTTCTATTGCAGTCTATGATAGGAATATCAATAGAGGTAGGTATTTTGTTGTCTGGACCCTGTAAATAGCCATCTGAGTCAGGAATACAGTCTGATCTGGCTACCAGAATCAGTACATGACATTTTAAATCTTGACCTAAATACTTTACTGTATTGAAGAATATCATGACCATTTACATCAATAGAATGATCTAATAGTTTCGGATGACTGGAATAGAGACAGATACACATGGCATTGCAATTGGATACTTCAATTTTCTTTGTATTGTCAATTTTGCATTGCATCTTATATATTCCAGGAATAAGAGAGAACTTTTCGATACGGGTTTATTCAGAGAATAAAGTATAAAAGATTCCTAAGATTTGAAACACGAATTATGTTCATCTAAGTTTTATTTTAATTTGTTTACAGAAATGAATAATAAACAATTAAAGTAGACAATATTAGGTAGAGTTATTTCCACCAATCTTAATAATTTTACCAAGTATATTCCGTTTATACATCAATGGGTGTAAAATGAAGGTAGACAAAGTAATTGATACAGCAGGTATGTGTTTTTAAGTTCATTGAAGATACTTTTGAGCAATTCCTGGAATTTTCAATGTGAATACTTATCTTTCATTCAATATATAAAAGTTAATAACAATGGGATTATTACTCTTATAACAGTCTGTACAAATTGAAGCAAGCTCAATTGACAAAAAATATGTAATATTACCACCCACTTACATGAATATAAACATTGCTAGTGTAACTGCAGTAACAAAATTAATGAAGACTATCTCATTTTTTTGAAAGCAAACTTTGTGCCAAAATACTGAGTTCCCATATATAAAAAAGAACAGAACAACCACTCACTACATAAATAAAGACAAAATAACAAGAACAAAAAATATTGTGGATTAATATTTATAATTTAATTTTCGTGGTGTCATGAATTTTTTGACGTCAGCATCAGTGACTTTTGCTCTTCTTTCTTGATGTTCACCAACTAATTTCTGTAACACTGTTATTAATTCTTTCTTTAAATTACCAGTCAACAGTTCTCCACTTGTGTAGTCCTGAAATTAAAAGGAGTTTTACATCTGGCTGGTGAATGGTCACTAAAAATGTGCAAGGCACAAAGCACATTTTGGATTTCTATTTTCCAGTCTAAATATCTTTTCTGTACTATCTGAAGCAGACAGGAACAGACTTTTTCATCTCATTCAAATAAGCTTTTACTTGATACTTTCTCAAGTATAATGCTCTGAAATTTCAGGAATGTGTCACAGAATACATCTATGATAATTTCTCAACAGTGACAAGAGAGTAGAAGGCATATACCAATAATTAATATACAATTGAATAATCAGTTGCCATTTACATCTGTCCTGAAGCAGAAGACTTATCTCTGCATAAAGAAGGCAAATACAAATTAATATTGTTCCCAATGAAAAGTGTGCAGATATTAGGGCTTCTATAATGATGGCCAACAGTTAAATAACACTTTCATAAATCTATTGACCAACCTTTCTTAATTGTTCCAGTTTTACATCATCTTCCATAAAGAAGCGTAAATATTGATAAGAGACATCAACTTCACAGTCACCTCCCTTTTCTCTATGTTCTTCTAAAGTAGCCTGACCACCGGAATAGGCGTATTTATTAATCTGTTGGGGAAGTAATAATCATTAACATTAATAACAATGCATTGTGTTACACATCTTCATTAGACTATGATATCCAGAAAAGTAAGACATAAAACTACATTCATTACATTAATAGATGCTAAAATTTATTGATATTTTTAGGTAATCAAACTGTTGTTCTTTGTCAATTATTCAAACTTTTAAATTTCTTCTGACAAATATACAGTTACTACCATAGCATGTCAAGCTTCTGTTATAAACCTCAATAAAGAATTCAATTCCTTTAGTTTAATTCTTACCTTATCTTTTATCTCTTTCTGTGAATCTGTTAGAAATATTGAAGATGTTGGTTCACTGGAACTCATTTTACTCTGAGCACCTTGTAAAGCTGGGAAAAACACTGAATGTACTAATGCTGGTTTCAGGAACTGTAGTCTTGGCGCTACATCTCTGGTCATTCGGAAATATGGATCCTGTAATATATTTTAAATACTGTAATATCTAAAAGATGAAACTGCAAGACAGGGTGAGCCTCAAGCACTTTATATCATAAGATATACTTGTTACATCATAATACTTACCACATCTAAAAGTCATTTTGATTACTTGGGAGTGTAAATACATAGTCGCTGGTAGCGTAATGAAGGTGGTTGCTTCTCAGTCGTTAATAACATTGATAACTCATAGAGGGGACTTTATTGTGGTCGCTTATTGTTGGTGGGCTCTTAATAAAGGTGGTCGTGGGAGCAGGATATAGTGTAATTCACTAAAAGTTATTTCATATGAGTCTTATGCACATAGTATTATCACATTATACCTGCCAGCAGCCCAAGCTAACTCCAATAGTTATTACACACGAAAGTACTCAATTGAGTTAATATTCTTACCTGATCAATGGCACAAGGAATCAGACATGGAACTTTTGTATGACCACCAAATATCAGTGGGAAAGATGAACTGAAACTGGGTGCAGCTTGGATGGCTGGGAAAGCCACTTTACCAATACAGGTACTGTCATCAAAACCAAAAATACCCTTTACTTGGTTAAAGGTGACTAACTTCTGAATACGGCAAATATTTTTATAAAAATCTGTACATCCACTGAAACACATTTTAAAAAATCTTCATGTCAAATCTCAAGTACAACAATGAGGTATCACAAGTGAAACACAATCACTTTGCAATTTTTTATCATTGCTTTATATTGTAAATTTCTCCGGAAGCAGATAATTTCTTATCCAATGATGTATACTGAAATCCTTAGTATAGTCTCTACTTGTGATCTAGGCCAGTGCTTCTATCTAGGAGACCACTCTTAACAAATAACTAATAGAAAACATTTTAAGCTATAATTTGAGGAACAGTGATGAAGTGGCCGAAGGAGAATATGATAGTCAGCTTTTTATAAAAAAAAAAACAACATTTTCCAATATGGAAATCAAAAACTATATGGGACAGGGATTATGTTTGCATCAATGTCATCTATGAATCAAAAATTCATTTTCAAAAAATTCTTGTGTGCAAATTATTCTTACCCAACATAATCAAAGTCACTAAAAATAAATGTTTTATCAGGATCGAATCCACAAGCAATGATATCTTTAGCATTTTCATAAGCTAATTTATGGGTCTCTTCCGCAGTAAGATCTTTCCACAAAAATTTTTCGTCATCAGTCAACTGTATAACCAAAGGTACATCAAATGTTTCCTGTAACCATCTACAATAAACCATAGTTAGCATTGAGAACTAATATTTTAAAGGGATATTTAATACTGCATTAAAAATATCTTTCATGCATAATCCATATTTACTAGTAAATGATATACCTATCATTGCATGCTGTTGATTAAACCTGAATGAAAAGTCATGACAAAATCTAATAATTCTGCTGCAGGATTATACATTTAGCTGGCTTAGGGCCAGTTTTAGTGCTGAAGGCACTGTTTTTACACTGAGTTTAATTGTTTCCTTAAGGACTATAACCTTGATAAATTGCTGACAGCAAAAAAAGAAGGTTTCAGTTCCTGAACTGTAAGGGGTTTCACGTTTTGCTAAATGGAAACACAAAAGCATATAGCAAGCATATAGCTGGCATTTTCCTTGGTGAAATCATAGTTCATATACATAGATGTTAACATACCAAAGAGTGGAGTAAAACTCACCTGGTACAAATAAATGGCACTAAATGTCCAAGATGCATGGCATCGGATGATGGTCCTCTTCCAGTGTACAGATAAAATGGTTGTTTCTTTTCATACAGATCCAATATATAATGCATTTCTCTATTAAATAGAAAAAGAAAAAGCTGATACATGACCTGAATTTTTTTAAATACATGACAATAATTCCATAATAAATTTTACTTTTAATGTAGCTAGTAAATAACGCTATAAAGAACAACACTTCCATACTTTTCATAATCATAACCTTAACCATTTTTAACTTTTGTTTACACTAACTATCTCATCCTATAATGTTGTTTCTTACTTCATGACCTAGGCCAGTGCTTTCTTGAGAATACTATTCTCATCTCACCCTAATTGTGAGAATACTTTTCTCATATCACCTTAACACTATCATATTTACAAAATGCTCCCATTCACAGTTTCTATTATGTAAAATAATAAATCATAAGCAGTTTAAGTTAAAGGTAGAACCAATTTTTTTACATGTGACCTACCTGTGTGAAAAAAATATTCCTCTTTTGAAGAAATGATGGACAGGTTTTCCTGTTACTTTCTCCATTCTCTTTATCAACTCATCATCAATCTTCATACTACCAAACTTTTCTAAAATAAAAATTATTTTATATTAATTAAGAGAAAAAAATTCGGTAGAACTTAATAATCAAGTTATTGGTGTTCAAAAGCAAAAATCATTTATTTATGTTTGTGACGTGATCTATTGTGTTTTATTTTTGAGTTCATATATTATACAAAATCACAAATTTCAATTTTGAATTATTACACTTTCAAATGTCATAATGACCTCTGACCAACTAAAGGTCAATGTCACAAGAGGTCAAGGTTACAAGATATAAGCCTTCAAATTTCGAAAAATGTTCAAAAATCAGTCTCCTAGAATCATAATGATTTTTTATGTTCTTTTATTTGATACCAAAATTATCCAAATAATAAGTCATGTTTGAATAAAAATCAAATTGTTTTAGGATAATCAAAAGAGCAACCAAAGTTCTATGCTATTACTGAATTTTTTTTTAAATCCGCAAAAGAAGCACGATGTTGAAACAGGTGTGCTACAAAATTCCGAATTTTCTACAGTTATCAAGCAGGATAATATAAGGTGAACTGAAAACCCACAGAAAATCAATCCAATAATTTTTATTCTAGATCAAAGTTTCTGCTTACTAAATACCGGATTTGCAAAAATGTTAAATTTTTAATTCAACTCATTGTTTCGAAAAAAAAAAAAAAAAAAGAAATTCTCAGAGAAAAATTCACATATAAATTTCAAGAGAATTACAACTGAAATATTTCCCTGATTTATTTCTGGATATTCTGAGGAATTATTGGGAACTACCAATTCCCTGGAAAAACCAAAATCAGAGACGTGCCATATTTACAGAGAACTGAGTCTTTAGGAATTTATCTTATTGATTTTAGTCCTTTTCCATGAAAATAAAAGGCTAAATTTCTGGAGAATTGTATTCAATGGCAGTCATACGTAAAAGACTGCATTGCTGGCCAAGAGCCAATATAACAACATATTCATTATTGGCTTAGATATTTTGGAGTCAAAATACTCTTTTGTATTGACACAATATATATATATATATATATAATTATCATATGATATATAATATTAATATATCCTGAAAAAGGAGACAAATTTTTTATGGCCTGTCAAACCTTTACCTTTGAGTCCAGGACTTTAACAAAACTTCAAATGTCACAACAGTTTCAATTTTGCAGAATGTTATTTTTTGGCTAGTTTATAAATAGAGCAATACTTAAAACAGGACAAAACTCTATCTGCTACAAGCTTTGCACCACTAAGATTTCTAAATTCAAAAAAAGATGACATATCCCACTGTTTGGGTAAAAATTTCCCCCATTGCTCACTGTTCACTAATAAAGAGCAGAATGCTTCTTCCCAATTGGAACCTAAAAATTAATTTTATAATACTTGCATTCCAGCAATATATCATAAAGAAACATTAGAGAAATGGATTAAAAAAAAATAATAATATATAATATTTTTATGTTAAATGGCAACTTATCCACCACCCTAATTGAAATATATCTTACAAATTAATTATATATGGGCATAATAAGGTAATTCAGAAATGAAAATAACAAAAATATTTGTCTGCTATTGACAATTTTAATAAAATATAAAATATATTTTCAACAAGCTTACCAATTAACTTGGTGTAATCCACTCCCTTGTCTGAGGAACTTTTTACAGTCCAGGGATCGACAATGTCCTCTTCAGGACGAACAATAACATCTTGATCAGCCATGATATCTTGTCTATGTCAGATCTCTACTCCAAATGAAGTAAGCTCAGGCTTGCATCAGCTTATATATAGGAGTTAAATTTCTCTGGAAAACCCCATTCCCAGAGATATAATAATACTACTCATAGAATTCTGTCCAATGAAATTTCATAAGATTCAAGGTTAAAGTTGAATGCAAATCAACATAACTTCCAAGCAATCCAGAATCCAGGGGAATCCAAATTACACTCAGACAGTGTTGTAAGTTATGACTCAATAACAGTCTTCTCCATATTGATAATGATAGTGCAACAGACTTACATTGTTTGAGTTTCAGGTATTTCCATCAGTATAAGGAATCACCATTTTGGTTAAATTCTATTTTTTGGCATTACCTTTTTACTTGAGTTTTGTTATTTGTAATTTGGTATTATCAATATTATTTAACGGAAAATGAGAAAGAATGGTTGCAGACTAACACATCCATATTGACAGATATTTGCCAGGACAGCTGCATTATCCTACTATTTCTTATTTTTATCTGTCCAGAGATCTTGAACATGCACAGCCTGTAGCACAGAGGGCCTCAGTTTATTGTCCTATTCAAATGACTAAGACGCTTTTTAAAACTTCAGCCCCGCCAGGGTGCATCACTGACATGGAAAAACCTGGTTGAAAAATTAATCTACAAATTGATTGTTGTTATGACCACCATTAACTAATACAACACAACAGACATTGATCAATAAGGGGAGGGTAAAGAGGGCTGGGTCTAATAGGTGTAATTTGAGAATCATAGTGACACAGGTCACATTAAATCAATATATGGTGTGTGCAGGTTGGTTGATAATGCATTGGATATGTATTTTGAAGGATATTATTATTTAAGTAAATATAATCCATATCATTATCTCTACCCTGAGCTAAAAGTACATGTTTGAAGTAAATAATTGACCAAAAACTAATGACTCAGATAAAATAAAGACAAAATCTATGGGAAAAGTGTTGCATCATTTTCTCGGAAATGCCAGTGTTGAAGCATTATCTGGGAAGTTTACTTTTACTTTCAATTCACAGAATGTCATCATGCTCCATTGCAAATGTACATCATTTATCAAATTTATTATTGTAGATAGTTTTTCACCTTCAAGGCAAAGTAATATATGCCCACAAAATTATCAGTTTAGTTGAAATTCAACAAAACTTTCATTTCGCTTTTTATAAGCTTTCAATTACATGCCTCATTATTCACTCTTTTGATGACATTTAAATATTTTTTCTTCTCTAATGCTGAGTTACAATCTATCTTTAATTTCTCCTAAACTCAAGCCTGTTTGATGAAAACCAGATTTGGTGGCAAATGGTTGCTGTAGTTCCTAGCCCAATCAATGAAAAAGTCATGTCAAATGCTAATTAGATCAATGTTTATTAATCATTAAGCTGTTTGCATATCAATTTGGGACAACTGCTTGTTAATTAGTTTCCTAACGATTTAACAATTAGGTCATGAAAAACGATTGTTTTTTCAATGACAAGTTGCAGGCAACACAATAGTAGGCCTTCTCCAGAAAGACTGTTTGAAACTTATAGCAAGCTTAATCCACAGGCCTACCTGTATAATATATCTTCACCACATATGGGAAGACTTGTAAGGGGAGTTCCCGAAATTTTATTATAATAATTACTTATTTACTTATATTGTAAGTAATTTTCACTTGAGAAATAATTACAACTTATCCCATATAAAACTTTGCTGGAATGGAGTCGAGATGAAGAAAAAAAGTTTTGGACTTTGTTGGGAGTTTGGTTAGAGTAAGGCCATATCCCCGAGGGTCACCAAATTATTATTTGAAAAAAACACCCGAACTTTCTGTCCATACAATTATTAGCCTAATCATCTATTTTACAAATAAAGGAAATCAGTGGTTAGATGCATATTATGAAGATTGTGACAAAACGTTTTCTTATTGTCATAGTTTCTAGGCACTTCTTGATACTTACTGATAAGTTTTTCATAGTCAACACCCTTTTTAGAAGAGCTGGCAACTGCCCATGGGTTGACCACATCTTCAGATTGATTATTGCTTTGATTTTCACCACTTTCTTTGCTTTCAGACATCTTCTAACGCTATTTGTACACACAATTCTCAAGTCAAATTTTTAAATTTCATTAAACATCTGTCAACAAATTGTGGGTGATAGTCCACTTTATTTACTATTTACAGCACGTGTTGCATCAGACTGTATCATTGATTTCATTGGATGAAATCTGCGAGTAAATGTAATATCGTTTTCTATTGGCTGAAATATTGTCTAAATTCAAGATGTCTGCGCCCATGTGTAAACATTTCTTCTGAACTTATAGTCTTATAATACAAAAACAAAGATTTCTCTTCGTTTCATCACTGAAATGATAGCATATCTCGAGAGATAATTTATCCGCAAACCTAAACTATAAAATGTTCGATATAAATCCTCTGTGACGAGCTACATAAAGATGCGATACCGGTAGCCTACTACTATAGGCCTATTTGATACCGTACGTTATCTTCTTTAAAAATAAACAGTATGGGGGCACATTAAAGGGCCATGCACAGGAATAGCATAGTTCACATTGCTTTTACATTGCTTTTAGAAGCTTATATAGGCCTACCCACATTTGATTTGTCGATAATATTGATTAAAGCGATTTTTGAAATAATTGTGAATAAATTCTTTTTTTTTTTTTTTACAATTTCACATTTCCGTAGGCCCTATAGGCTATGTGTAGCCTAATCAACACAGATTTGACCAAATGCTTAAGATGTGAAAATAGCAAAAACTATGGTGGAAAGTACGATGTTAAGAACGTGCCTGATGCGTGCAACTCTGGACTCTATAGCATAGGCGTACGGGAGGTTTTGAAACTGGGAGGGCGGGAGAGATTTGTGCCCGGTTCTCGGACTCTGCCCGAATTCTACTGAACGCAGAGGCGCCCGACTACGAGAAGCGTTGAAGGCGAGAGCCCGCTTCAGGGGCACGGGAGGTCCTCCCCCAGAAAATTTGGAAAGTCTGTATACAATCTGTAGCATTCTGACTTCTGAGACATAATTAGGGGTTGATTATTGGGGGAGAGGGATGAAAAAAAAACCATGAAATATGCTCAAAATGTCGGAATTCATGCACAAAAGTGATCATGAAGTGCTATTAATTTGATACTCCATGAGAATATTCATCAAAAATTTTTTCTAAAATAACCAAGTACACTCGGAAAATTTCAGTGCCCGAATATGTCGAGAATTTTGCCCGAATACGATCAAGCCTATGTCAATAGGCCTACAGAGTTAGCTATCAGTTTCATATTCGTTAGAGGAATGAATCGTGCTTAGTGTAGAACTAGAGTCTCAAAGCTACGGTGGGCTCAAATTGCTTCCTATCAAGAGTCGTTGTTTATTAGGCTTATACCATGGCAAATCGAACAACCCTTATCTTTTGGTTTTAATGGTAGCTAGGATGTGAGCTGAAATCTATTTTGCATGGTAAAAAAATGTGCATGTATATATTTTGTATGGTATATTTGTAAAGGATGTTATTCCCAAATTGTGTTTTTATTTAGTCCTTATAAATCTCGCATGGAATACTATGGAAGCGTTCGAGACACAAATATAATCTATCCCAATTTTCAATCTTCAACATAGCTTGAATCATGCTTAGTGTAGTGAAATAAATGTTTGAACAAAAAACAATTAATTGTAGGAGTTTATTAGCGGATGATTTCTCGCCAGTTACTATCATTTCTATTAGGGTTATATTATAGGAAAAAGGCAACTGCAAATCGAACAGAACCTGAACAAACTGATAGTCTATTTATCAGGACACTATTTTATGGATAACAATTAATTTATTAAATAACTTGCGACGTTTCAACGAGGGTACTCCCGCTTTTATCAAACATGGTGAAGCGTCGCAAGTTATTATAAAAAAGTAATTGTTATCCATATAATTGTGTCCTGATATATATTCTCCAATAACTAAATGCCACTCACGGAAGTTACCCTTAGTCTATTGTTTGATAGCCTGGATGTTAGCTGAAATCAGGGGTTAAGATAAAAAAAACTTTTGTATGTTACCAAGGCGCCATTGTTGCTATCATAGATCATTGTCCCTTTTTTATTTTACTTCCCTTGTCACCATGCCCGTGGTTACACTTGATAGTTTAAAGGGGCATGTAATATATCTGGAGGGGCAATGGGTTTGGCCTTAGCTGATGAAGTGAAATTGGTCGATTCTTAGAATATTTTCGCGGACAAATCCATATTTGGGGGGGGGGGGGAGGAGGGGCTCGTTTTAATGAGATAAGCTGATAAAAAAAAGGTGGGGTACTCGTTATAAATTTAGCTTTTCTAGCAGCTATTAATCGCCTTTAACAGTTACAAACTCATTTATATCAACTTATGAAAGACCGACAGACCGTTAAGCTTTTTAGATTTATATAATCCAATTTGTAACACGTATTATGAGAGTTCAAGATTATAAAAACGATAGTGGATTTATATTCTTTATATGTGGATATACACAAACATCACCAGGTGAATCAAACTATGTACCTTGAAGGTTTCGTTCAGGCTGCTGCCGACAATAGATCCAGTACACTTTTTCGTTGCAAATTGGCGCGAAAATTTGTCCTTCAGTTGACATTGAAACTTTAACAGACTTACAATTGTCGATTAAAAACAAACGTCTGATTGAATTTCGAACTGATTTGAACTTATAAATGTAAATTTGGTCATTTGATTAATGAAGTAAATTGTAAAACTTGTCACTATTACCAAACTATAATTTTATCTTTCGATTGTCTAATAACGCTTACGCCAGTTTTAAGGGATTCTAATATCACTAGACTTGCAAATTACTGAGCGTCAATAAAAATCTTAAATGAATCCTAGAGATAAGATAAGACATTCCTAATCAGTATTTGAGTTGTTCGTCAATGTTACTAGGTAGGTTTTACCTGTCTTATAATTGGGAGGATTCGGCTATATGAAAGTATTCTCTATTTACAGTACGTCACATGACCAACTGAATACAGACAAGCCGACACGTTTAGCATCTCTCTTGTCTTAATTAGACATCTATTTAGGTAAGATACACATTATGCATTTCTTCAACATATATACCTTGATATTTACCCATAGACTGATCAATTTACGCTGATTGATGCAAACTGATCAATTTCTGTTTCATCTTTAAATCATTTGGAATGAATCATTCAGCCTCAGGTAATGGAAGGGAAGTAACTTCAAAATTTAAAGGGATTGTTAGAACGAATGGAATTTCCATGATAAATATATGGTAGTATTTGCAAGAAGTAATTCCAGCACGTCTCTTGGGGCATTCTTCTCAGATTTGGGTAAAGGAGACTCTTTTGGCCTATGTTGCTGTGAGAAAACTGTAGTTATTTGGATGGTTGAAAGGTAACTAGTCACAGTTCAGGAACTATCCTATCCTCCCTAATTTAAATTATGTTCCTCTTGTCAACAGTATGTTCTTTACAAGTTTTAATAGGTTGTCTCCCTATGGTTTATAACGATATCAATGAGGGGCTATTGCAGCTCCTCCAAGGTTCACTAAGGTTCTGGTGGTTGTCTGTTAGGAATGCATGCATGCATGTTCTGATTGGGGGTACAAACCATTTATCTAGGAAGGCAAATACAAATACTCTCCTGTTACCTGAACCCCAAAGCCCTGTGTGTGCTTTTGTAAAGTTACTTCAATTCTTAAATCCAAAATAGGCAACCTGAACCCTAGACCGAATCATCTAGTCTCTCACTGCCTTCAGCAGAGAGACAGAAGACCAAAGTATGAAAATATCGTGAAATAGCGCAACCAATTTGGTTGCGTTGAAATATTCGTCTTCCTGAGTTTTTTTTTATCGAAAAGTTACAATTTTCCTGTATGTTAATAGGTCAGCTACATACCAACCCCCTATTTGACAGAATAAACCACTGATTGTTGACTCTAATCTAAGTTGAAATATTCAAGCGTAGAGCCATTTTTAAGATGGTTGCCATTTTAAATAAGTCATTGAAAATTTCAGCCAATCAAAAGACTTGTCTCAACAAATTTAATAAAGATGGCGACTTTGATTGTGTAAAAATAGCCGCCTGATGAACATTTATCGAATTTGCACACAATTTCATAATGTCATTTTGATTAAAGGTACATATTATCCCACAATTATCTTTTACTAGGCAAGTTCACTGATGAATATATACTCATATTGACCATTCTTGACAACTAAAATTGTATGTTCATGCTAAGATGCAGTATCCCTTTAATATTGCTGCATTATACAGACAATTGACTAGTGGTATGTCAAGAGTTGATATATTGGGCATGGTTTGTTATAAATGATTAATTTAAAGGGATAATAGCCGTTAGAATACGCTCATCCTACGTCTTATATTTGTGTTTAATATTGACTATAGGTTAAATAAGTATGTATCCACACTTGATTTTCAAAAAGCGAGAATAAAACTATATTTTTTCGAATTTTTTCAAAAAAGTGAGCAAGCGACGATTCCATTCTGTTTGGGAATAAAAGTAAATAAAACATCCTTTCAGGAAATCTATATGTTAGAATTACTTCCCTTTATAATTACAATTTGAAAATCGCTGTATGTTTGGATGTATGTTTTATTATTAACTACTTGATTTTTTGGATTTATCGAATTATATAGGGATTTTGATGTATAGTAATGACGCCAGGTAAGTCCACTGATGGATATATATGTTACTGTTATTTGTCAAGTTTGAGTGAAATTAAAATGTAAGGTTTCTTCTAACAGCTATTATCCCTTTAAAGGGGCCCAGGCTTTATTTGTTTTGGACAATCATCCGACAGCCTCAAACACATGAAATCTTTTGGTTAGCTAATCAGAAATAGCCTACAAAGCTTACCTTTGAAATTTGAGCCTTCAAATCCATGTGTATCCATAATTATCCGTGTTTGAAAAATCATAATTAAGAAATTACGAACGTTCCTCCATATTGGAAAAAGGTTCGTCTTGATAATCAAAGAGTTATCCTTCCCGTCGTGCAATAGCGGTCATCTGTATAAACAGACTACAACGCATTTTTCAATTGTAGACTTTGTCAACAGGACATACAATTTTCAGACTGACTGGAGACCAGCCGCGTACAGCATGGAAAAAAAATGAAAAGTGAAATTTTTTGTTTGAGGCATATTTCAAGGTATTTTGCGATTTTCTCAGAGCTTGAATATTTCTGAGGACTGTTTAAATGTAACAAAGGCCCAAAACGACCCCTAAAAATCAAGCCTGGGCCCCTTTAAGTTATTTTGACAATCTAGTTATTACTGCTATTGGGCAATATGTTCCACCCACCTAGCTATCTATTACTAGGAAAGTTATCTATCAGTGTTAGGTATCATGAATATATGAATCATATCCTGGTGTCTAGATTCATTTATGCTGATTTTTATAAATACATATATTAAAATATTGTATTACTTCTTTTGCAGTCATGTACTTGATCACAGAAACATGGATCTTTCCATCTAATACACATGTACTTATGTATTTTTAAATGCATTGTACATTGAAATATAGTATTTTGTTCATATCATCCATTGTATTACCCCCATGGGCCGAATATCAGACAGGACCATGTTCTTGTGTACTGGACCTAATTCTGACCCTTGTAAAATAAAGAGTCTATTATTTGAATTATTATAAATATATTGAGAAAGAAAAACTATTTATCTATGTCTATACCTTCTTTTCCAACACATGTTAAGTTAACAGCTTGATGAAAGAATACTACAGCATTCTTTCAATACAATGAAAATTTAAAAATTTACCACAGGGATTAAATTATGAATCAGAAATTGACACTTGAAATTTTTATAAGCCTTTCATTACTTATAACTTATGAATAACATTCTTCAACTTTACGTGGGTCAGTGATTCGTTAGACGGTGACAGTTACAAAGCTTTTGTGAGATTCATTCATAGTGTCAGTAGATGTAGAGAAACCATCCTTGGTTGACGAGAAACATGAAATATAGTAAAGTGGTAAATATTTCTATCATAATGTTTTTCTGTTTTGTTTCAGCCATTTGTAGTTAAACCAATATGTCATACCATATTAACAAAGTGGTGAGCTCTTTTGTTTTACTAGTCTCATTTAACAATTAATGACAATTTGTTAAAGTTAGGTGATGCAGATTATCTTCAAAAGTATCTTTTTCATCTTAATGTTAATTTACTTATTGCTTGATAATTTTTTTGTGGGTTAAATAGTAAATTAACTGTAATTGACTCTCTATTTCAAACAAACTTCAACCCAAATGAAGCTCAAATATTTAGATACACTATTTTTAAACATTTATATACTCAACATTTCAATTCTCATATAGGCAGGTTATCAAGAGAAATAGATAATTGACTGTATATGGTAAATAAAACAGATACAATGTAGTACTCTTTAAAACCTCTTGATAATAGATAAGAATATGCAAAATTATGTCACATTTAATTCTTCTCATTGTACACTCTATGGCTTTATTTCCTATTAGAAATATATTTTTTTTATAAGAAAAATGTAGGTTATCAACTTCTATACTCAAATAAACTTGTTACAAATAATAACAGTAGATATTATCCAATAAATTGATAGAGATACCCGGTAAGTGCCTTAGAGAATCTATTTCATGATCTAATAATTTTGACATGATGGAGTTTTATTTTTTTTAAAAGATTTTTCCAGCATATTTGACATTTTTGTAGAAAATTTGATAGGTGTAAAATTTAAAAGTGTATAAAATAGAATTATAAGAGATATTACAGTACCACACCTATATTTGTGATAAAAACTGGAGTTTATAGTCACTGTGTCAATATAGTCATTGATATTTACTTAGGTTATATCTCAACTTGACCAATATTATCTTTATGTATGTCAGTTATAATTTCATATGTTTAAATTTAACACATTCAAACAAATAAATAGTCCTTAGGCTCAGTGCATATTAAAATCAGGTTTTTAGTTTCTGTAACATCCCATGTGATAATCTGACAAAATAAAATATTTGCGAAATTCTACAAATTATGACCAATTTAAATTTTTGTCATTAAGGTAGAATTATCTAAAAAATTTTAACATTTCTGTACTTGTTTAATAATTTATTGTCATTCAACTGGACTTTGGTACATAGGATGTTGAATTGAGCTGTATAATTTTAACACACCAATCCTTTTAACTTGGTCTACTTGATCATCCTTATATTTGTCTATTGATCATAAACTGAAATAAACTTGTTGTTTGTTTACAGCATGCTCCTGAATTTCTGCCTATACCAGGTGGATTAAAAGTTGGTACTCAGATTTTGATTAGAGGTAAAACTCCATATGGAGCAGACAGGTAGGTGTTTCAAAAGTGTCCCAAACCCAATGATCTGTCTAATAGAGATAGGTTCCCTGATCTCCAGAATGGTTGTGTTTACAAATCAATACTGAAAAAGAATCTAGAGCTAATAACAATTCAGATACATATATAAAATAACATTCTCATATTTTGCATTCATTCTACTTGATAATTAGGTTAATTTAGATTAATGTCTTTTGAAGGAAACATTTCTTTTCACATTTTCAGTAATTTTGAGGGAATTTTTCTGGTGACTGAAATATTAATCTGAATGTTGTTGACCACTAGCACAATCTAGTTTCTTTAATTTTCAGGTTTTCTATAGATTTAGTGGAAAGTACCAGCGAAGGAAGTCGAAGTGCTCTTCATTTTAATCCAAGAATTGATGAAAGAGTTGTTGTAAGAAATTCCTATGATGGCGGCTGGGCTGATGAGGAAAGAGATGTACCATTTTTCCCGTTTTTGGAAGGAACCAAGTTTACTCTCAGGCTACTAGTCACTGAAGATGAGTTTGATATTAACATGAATGGAAAAGATTTTATTCATTTTCGTCATCGAATGTCATTTAATGACATGTATTATTTGGCCCTAAATGAAGATGCTGAATATTATGATGTGGATATACAAAATGAAAAGGTGGGTTTAGTTGATATTGCACTCATATACATTTTGGAAAGACTAGTTAATGGAGAGTGTATAGATGATTCAAGCATTCACAGAAACCGACCAGGCAGGGCTTCTTAGGTTTAACCTTCTTGTATATACCTCTATTGTGTCTTAACACTTAAATAACAAGTACTACAGATGTTATTTTACCAGTGTCAATAAAATTACACAAGACAAATCAAAGACTGGATTTCTTAACATTTCCCCTCCTCTACTGGACATCAACATCTAAAGACTAGTGTAGACATTAGTAATTACTGCAAGGTCTACAATGTTCTCATAGTGTAACCTATAATACTTACTATAAATATCATTAATTATTCTTATGCAAAAGAAACAATGATTGTCTTTGCAGTCTTCCCCGTTTGATGGAGTGTTTCCAGGAAATGGATTAAAAGAAGGTGTGGCTGTAAGAATAAAAGGACTTGTCAATCATGGAGCAGAATAGTAAGTCAAATTTATATTTTATTTTGACCGTTTAACTTCTCCTTTTTCTTTCCAAAGAAGGAAATATCTGCTTTACAATGCATTTTGGTTTTAAATCAAGGAAAATAATTGCATAATTTAATCTTAATTAAACTCCAATGGCCTTTTGTTTTTTGGTAAACTGAAGTCAGTGAAAACATTCTTTTGCCTTGTAGTTTAATACACAAATCCATCTGTAAATAATTATTATCTTATATTTTCAGTTTCAGTATAAATTTTGACTGTGATAGAGATGCTGACAATGTTGGTTTTCAGTTTAACCCTAGACCAGGTAAAGATGAGGTGGTCAGAAATACTAAAACAGATGGAGATTGGGGTGAGGAAGAAACAGATACACCAGATTTTCCTTTTCAACCAGGAGAGTTCTTTGATTTGTTAATTATTTCTACAGAAGGAAGATTTAATGTAAGTCATCTATATTAACTTACCAAGCAGTTCCTAACTAAAATTTGAATATAATTTGTACAAGAAATTTTCCTATAGCTTTCAATTAGGGATAGGTTCTTCAGGAAGCAATGGTAACTCAGTAAGTTTTTTTTAAGATGCTTGCAAGATATCCTGAAAATGAAGGTCTAGAGTTCAATCCTGGCAAACATCGAGATGAACTTTACAATTTTTTTACCCGTTTCTCCTTGTCAGAGATGCACCTTGACCTCTGGATGGGATAATATACCGAGCTCCACATTAAGTATCCCTTGAAAGTTTCAAATTGCAGTCAAAAGTAGGCTAATGTTGCTGTAAACTTTCACTCATAGAACACTTCATGGCATTGCCTGTCTTCAGCATCCCTTTATGTACAGAAGAATAGGAAGTTAGATAATAGGCTTTTAAGGGAGGATGTTGGCATGGTTGAAAGAAACATGTATCAAATTGTGTCCAGTTTGCTTATTTTGGCAGTAATTTAACCAAAGACAATGACGTATATACATACTTATCCCATACTTGACATGAAAAATAAAAATTTCAAATTTGTTTTAGATGAGTTTTTTTCTCATGTACTATGTCTGTGATGCATTCTAGATCAAAAAAAAAAATTTCAAATTTTTAGTTGGATAAAAGTGATATTCTTGTAGACCATTGAATACAGCCCATTGAATAAACATATTGGTATTCGATGGGCGGGGCCAAAGGCTGTCATCGTTTAACGCATTTGCTTATTTCCATTAGAACCATTTGTTTTAGATGAGTTTTTTTCTTATGTACTATGTCTGTGATGCATTCTAGATAAAAAAAAAATCAAAATTTTTCAGTTGGATAAAAATTATATTCTTGTTTCAAGTTGAAAACAGGCCATTGAATAACTATTTTGGTATTCGATGGGCGGGGCCAAAGGCTGCCATCGTTCAACGCATGCGCTTTATTTATCATTAAATTTGAAATTTATATTTTTCATATTAGGTATAGGATAAATAGGATATCTAATGGCTAACTCGTGGATATGGTTTTTATGCCACTCGTGCACTCATGGCATAAAAACCATATCCACTCGTAGCCATAGGATATCCTCTATATATACTACATGTAGTATACAATGTTTTGATTGTAGATTTATGTAAATGAGAAGTTTTATATGTTATATAATTATCGTGTACCAGTAGATAATATCAAATACCTCAGAATAGATGGTGAAGTCACAATAGCTGATACAGATGTGTTTGAACCTTTGGTATGTAAATTTTTACATAGGTATGAACAAAAATTCACAATTTTCTTCAACAATTTACAGATTAACTAGCTCATGAAATATTGTTGTTACAAAACATGATATACATGATAAACATAGGTATGGAAAATAGCCTTACTTGTATCATCATTTTTGAAATAATTGTATGATTCTGCTATATATAAATGGCCAAAGAAGTATTAAGATTAACTAGCTCATGAGATATTGTTGTTACAAAACATGATATACATGATAAACATAGGTATGGAAAATAGCCTTACTTGTATCATCATTTTTGAAATAATTGTATGATTCAATGGCCAAAGAATTTAAATTAACTGCTCATGAATATTGAAAATGTAAGCTCATGTTAATTGAAAGAAAAGTATTAACTTTGAAAAAACAAATATTTTGTATCCCTGTTACCTATCTTGTTATGTTTATAACATTTGACTTACAACAGAAGCGTTAACTGGTGTTGAACATTATGTAGCCATGTATTAAAGGAGTGTGTAACTTGTGTTTAAACATTATGTAGCCATGTATTAAAGAAGTGTGTAACTTGTGTTGAAACATTATGTACCATGTATTAAAGAAGTGTATAACTGGTGTTGAACATTATGTAGCCATGTATTAAAGAAGTGTGTAACTTGTGTTGAAACATTATGTAGCCATGTATTAAAGGAGTGTGTAACTTGTGTTTAAACATTATGTAGCCATGTATTAAAGGAGTGTGTAACTTGTGTTGAAACATTATGTAGCCATGTATTAAAGGAGTGTGTAACTTGTGTTGAAACATTATGTAGCCATGTATTAAAGGAGTGTGTAACTTGTGTTGAAACATTATGTAGCCATGTATTAAAGGAGTGTGTAACTTGTGTTGAAACATTATGTAGCCATGTATTAAAGGAGTGTAACTTGTGTTGAAACATTATTAAAGAAGATTGAACTTGTGTTGAAACATTATGTAGCCATGTATTAAAGAAGTGTGTAACTTGTGTTTAAACATTATGTACCCATGTATTAAAGAAGAGTGTAACTTGTGTTGAAACATTATGTACCCATGTATTAAAGAAGAGTGTAACTTGTGTTGAAACATTATGTACCCATGTATTAAAGAAGAAACATGTGTTGAAACATTATGTAACCATATATTTATGAAGTATATATATATCTCGTAATTATTATCTAGTGTTTAAGACAAACCTGTATTTATTGTGAATATTTCAGCCCGGTGATTTTAAAAAAGAAATACGATCTGGTTTAGAGAAAAGTGATATGATTATTGTTAAAGGTTTCTTTTATCCAGAAGGAGACCAGTAAGTTGGGGTTTTTATGTTGAAAGAGGGATGCTCTCAATTAATATCTCTTCAAGGCAATCCATAACCAAAACATGATATTTCAGTTTCTCCAACAACTTTCAATGAATAATAGTGCTAGTGTGGTTCATTTATATTTTGATGACCTTGTATAATAGTTTCAAAAATGACTAAGTTATTATATTGATTTAAAAATGATTAACTATGGTATTATTAGATTTCAAAACAGGCAATGTGGTATTATATTTGTCACATTGTTGATAACTTCAAATTATACTAGTATATAGTTTAACTGAAAATTTTAACTTTAAAATTTTGGACTAGATTCAATATTTAACACTATTTTCTCAGAATGTTCCTATATTTTAAATGTTATATGTATTACATTGTAGATTTTCTATCAACCTGTTGACTGGAGACTCGTATGATGATGGTGATGTTGCTTTCCATTTTAATCCTAGAAGAGGTGAAGGAGAAGTAGTTATGAACAGTAGAGTGGATGGAGAGTGGGAAACAGAAGAAAGACATCCCAATCCATCTGCTTTCAATGAAATGTTACCATTTGAAGTTAAAATCGTTGTTAAAAGTAATAAATTTAAGGTATAAAAAAATACATCATAGGAAAACTTTGACTTAAAATTTTAATGAATTTCTAATGGACTCAATTAACTATGCTTTCGAAATAGGAAATTTATCAACAAGTCAAAAACAGACAGTAATTAAATTAATCCCAAAAAGTAATAAGGATAAATATACATTGGGAAATTGGAGACCTATAACATTAATTAACTGCGATACAAAAATAATTAGTAAAGTTCTTTCAAATAGATTAAAACCTTACTTAAGTGATCTAATTCATCCTAATCAATCAGCTTTCGTACCTGGTCGACACATACAGGATAACATTCGAATAATAGACGATAGCTTCGAACTTGCTAGGCAAAGAAAAATAGTTGGTTTTTTATTAGCAATAGATTTTCAAAAAGCTTTTGATAGTGTTCACCACGATTTTCTGTTTCATATTTTAGATATATTTGGTTTCGGACAAAATTTCAAAAGATGGATACAAATATTATATCATGATATAACTTGTAATGTTTGTAACAATGGATTCACGACCAAAACCTTTCAAATTTCGAGGGGGGTAAGACAGGGGGACCCAATGTCATCTATTTTATTCAATCTAGTTATGGAAATTTTATTAGAATCTATTAGAAATGATGTAAAAATTAAAGGGATCAATTTCGGTGAAAAACAAATAAAGGCTATTAGCTACGCAGACGATTTAACGATGCTATTGAATGACTATGTATCAGCACGCCATTTATTTGAAGTGCTTAAACTATTCAGTCTCATATCCGGATTGAAAATTAACATTAATAAAATAGAATCTATTAATCTAAATATAGAAAATGAAAACTTTAAGTACGAAATGAAACAATTAAAAGTGAAAATATGTGAAACATCAATTAAGATATTAGGAATAAATTTCTCTTTAAATAATGATACAATGATTAAACTTAATTATATTGACAAATATCCTGAAATGAAAAGAATAATAGCATCTTTTGAAAAATACAACCTTAATCTATCCGGAAAGATTCAAATTATAAAAACATTCATAATAACAAAAATTTCATTCCCAGCCTCGGCAACAGTCATACCTACAAACGTTTTAAATGATGTAAACAAGCTACTTTATAACTTTCTTTGGAAAGGACCTGATAAGATTAAAAGAGATTGTGTTATTCAAGATTATGAAGATGGCGGATTAAGAATGTTGAATATTTTCGAATTTTTTAAGAGTAAATTTATCTTTTGGATAAAAAAAATATTTCAATCAGAAAATCAAACATGGCTAATACCTTTCAATTTTATAATGCTGCATGTCAATGGATTCATTCTACCGGCTTGTAATTATTCAAGAAATTTGAATATTAATAGCACCTTTTTACAAAAATATGTTTATTAATTGGTATGATATTTATACTCGAAATATAGATTATATGGAAGATTTTGAGTCGCAGATCATTTGGAACAATGTAAATATTAAAATTGGAAATATTCGATAAAACTTTATTTGACCAAGGTACATTCACGTACAAAACATATTACAAACAAAAACAATTGAAAGCAAAAATCTGACTTTTTTAGGCATATCATCGTGCATTAATAAAAAAATATCTCATGAACTTTCATATCAGTTTGAGGCTAAAACCATCCCCGAACAAATAAGTCAAAACCTTTATACTTTATATAAACATGGACTAGATTCTATTAAACCAAAACATATTTACGAAAGTCAAATAAAAAAGTATTATTCAAAACCTAAAGGAATACAAATATGGGAAAAATATCTAGAAATCGAACTATCAGAAGAAGATATTAAATTTATATTTAATAAGTTACAAAATGTTTGCTCTAGTATAAAACACAGGAACTTTGAATATAAATTTTTACATCGAATTATTTATACAAACAATAAACTATGCAAAATAGGTATAACAAATTCAACCCTCTGCGATTTATGTTGTTCAGAAATAGAAAGTATGGAACATTTATTCATATCTTGTAGAGAATCACAAAAAGTATGGGATATTCTCTCTAAGATTTTTGATAAAAGTAGCGTTAAGCTGACCACCTCCTTGAAAATATTTGGCCTCTATCAAAGGATTTCAATCCCTATGACATTATATAATTTTATTAATCATTCTATAATCTTGACTAAATATTTCATTTATTCTACGAAGTTACAAAACTCAAACATAAGTATTCATCACAAACTGAATTAAACACGTTTCCAAACAACGACTTGTATGAAAATAAATGGTCCTTTTTGTCTTTCTAAAACTGTCCTCTTACAATTTTCAAACCGTTGAACTTTCTGCCGCCATTATTACTTTATGCCTTAACAAATAATCTTAATTTTTAAATTATGTATGATGATTTTTGTTTTTTTGTTTTGTACGTATATATTTCAATGTACAAATATATTTTGTCATTATGTCATCATTAATTTTGATGTAAAGGATGCTCATAAAAAAAAACAAAAAAAAAAACAACATAATTATTCAATTGGCATCAAAAAATATAATTTAGGATACTAAAATAAAAGATAACTCTGTGTCAAAAAGGAATGAATTAAGGGACTCCTATTTGATGTTAATTTTTTCTTGTCTTGTGAGTTGGCTTATTTTTCTCATATGCTTATCTTATTACAGACATATGTCAATGGAAAGAAATTTGAGAAGTTTAAGGGTAGATGTAGTTTAGATGCCATTAAAAACATCAATGTTCATGGAGAGGCCTATATTTTTGAAGTCAAACTTTTACAACGATTGGTAAGTCATTTTGATATAGTTTTTATCATATAAATAATAACTTGTTACCATGTGTATTGTTGTTGGTGCCATTTTAAACATTATACCTTTATGATTAATCTATTTATATCTTTGTAAATTGTAGCGTATTACTTGAAAATAACACATAATAATTCTTCTTAAGAGAAAATTCCATGAGAACTGTCTTTCATAAAGTACTGTTGTGTAAACAGTCATCAAACCTTAACTATCGTGATAGATGAAAATATTTGCATTAGCTATTAATTTTTCCATTGGACAAATGTAAATTTGTTTTGCATTTAACACCATTGGCTCAGAACCCAAAAAAAATGAGTGTGAGTGGCACATCATCAAAACATAGATTGTGAGTGGCTCATCATCAAAACATAGAGTGTGAGTGGCTCATCATCAAAACATAGAGTGTGAGTGGCTCATCATCAAAACATAGAGTGTGAGTGGCTCATCATCAAAACATAGAGTGTGAGTGGCTCATCACCATAACATTGATAGTGAGTGGCTCATCACCATAACATTGAGAGTGAGTGGCTCATCATCATAACATTGAGAGTGAGTGGCTCATCATCAAAACATTGAGAGTGAGTGGATCATCACCATAACATTGAGAGTGAGAGGCTCATCACCATAACATTGAGAGTGAGTGGCTCATCACCATAACATTGTGCTTGAGTGGCTCATCATCAAAACATTGAGAGTGAGCGGCTCATCATCATAACATTGAGAGTGAGTGGCTGATCATCATAACATTGAGAGTGAGTGGCTCATCATCAAAACATAGAGTGTAGTAATTTTAATGTACTATCTAAATGATGTTTTGATTGATGATTCCAGGATAAACCAGTATGTCAGAAGATTCCTGGTAAGGTGAGACCTGGTAGATGGATATTTGTACATGGTACAGCTAAGAAAGATCCCAATAAGTAAGTACAGCTTGGTCAGTAGTTATTTTGATTTTGATTAAGACTGCTCTTTCTTAGCGCATACAGCACGATTTGCCATTGAAAGTCAAGTAAACTATTCACCCATTTGTTTTATGCTGGGATTATTATATTTCATGGTAATAATAGTACACATTATTGCTCTTTTCTCATTTATTTCAATTCTGATGTCAGTTTTTTTATTGCCAAATTTTATTTTAAATGTTGATTTATTTTGTATATAACTACATACTACTTATATTTCTATTCCAGGTTTGAAATCAATCTGCAATGTAATGACACATTAAACTATGATGAAACAGACATTGCATTACATTTCAACCCCAGATTTAGTGAAGAGGTCACAGTCAGGAATCATCTGGTAGATGGTAGTTGGGGAGATGAAGAACAAGATCAACCATTCTTTCCATTTGAAGCTGAAGATACATTTAATATTGCCATCAATGTTCTATCTGACAAATTTAAGGTACTGTACAATGAAATAATTTCTGCACACATCTGGCTTTGTTTAATTATTGTAATCTTGTATGATAACGATGGCTAGTGAACAAACTTCAAATCTCTTAATTTTGTTGGCATTTGGAACTGGATTTACTGATAATATTGAAAGGTTAAAATTTGGTATCGTCCTTGTGGTTCATGTGGATCTCTTAGTCTTGTGGCTGTACATTTTGAACAAGTCCTGTTTAAATAGCAATAGCAAAATGTGACATTCATATTAAAAGATTCTTCTTCTAATCTAATCTGAAGTCCACAAGGAAATCAGTAATAACAGTTTCCTCTTTTCTATCCGTCTGATTGTTGATCACGTTTTTACCTTATGTATTTTTTAAATGTATTTTATTTTAGGTGTATGCTAATGGAAGACATTACATAGATTTTGACCACAGAATAGATATTGATAAAATATGTCATATCATGTTGGATGGTGATGCTAATTTCTTTGAACCAGAATTTAACTAAGAACCAACCACTGGTAATATTTATCATTATGTTGTAAGTCAACTGAAAACTGACGTTCATAAAGTTTACGATTAGTAAAATCAGGGATAATGAATTAAAAGTTGAAAGGCTCTAAACTTTCTTAATGTTTTAATTTGTATTAGTCTTGACAAATCAAAACTTGTCCGATTATCCAGGGCCTTATTGGAAACTGAAGAAAGATAAAATCCAGATTTTTAAGAAGTACTGTTTAAATACCAAATGTGATAATAAAACAAAATTTATCATTGATATTCTTCATTTTAAGTTTAGTTTTCTTGAATAAAGGGTCAAGATATTTAATTTATTCTATTTTTCTCTTTTAGAGTCTGGTATGAACAAAATGCTTGTCACTTGTTTAAATGAATATTTTGCTTGTTAATGTACCAAATATAAACCTATTCAAAGCCAGAAAAGGAAAGTTAGTTGGTGCTCATAGATAATGAAGCTACTCTCTATCTTAGTTGCTGTGATTGTTATTTGATTATTATATATTAAGTTCTTCCAATCAAGATATTGTTAATTATACATTATTAAACGTTACTTAAGAATCTTCTATAAAATGCGTTTTTCTTTCACAAAGGTCAGAAGGGAAAATTCCATGACTTTCCAGGATGAAATATTCAAATTCCAGGAATACAAGGCCTGGAAAGTTCATAAGTGATATTCCATGACTTTCCAGGTTTTCCGGGAGGCGTACGAACACTGACTTATTCTCATATTTTCTTTCATTGGCATTTAGTAACTGGGTAATAATTAACTTGACACAATTATATGGATAAGGGATATGGAACGTCGCAAGGTATTTATTAAAGTAATTGTTATCCATATAATTGTGTCAAGTTAATTCTCATATTTTGTTGTTATTGTTACATAATGTGGGGACAATTGTTTCTCATTGATACCCTGTGTGCTACTGACTGTATTTCAAAGATCCTCAGACTGTTCAAATTGATAAAGAGCAAATAATGCTGTTGAAATTCCAGTAGACATACAGGGTGTTTGCAAATGGTCAAAGAAGCAACATTTGAAAGTGCCCAAAATAGAATATTCATTTAGGGTATCTTGTCTATAATTTCCAGAGTATCAAAATATCTCTAATTCAGTAGAGAAAGGGAGAATACCTCTTTAAGGTAATGGCCAAGGATGTCCTGCTACTGCTTTGTTTTTAAATGGCATAGCATTCCTTAAAAATAAACAAAACATAAATTTGATAATTAACAAAAGTAATGTATTCTTAAATTGTTAAAAATGATAATAAAATCTATATGGTAAACAAAATGCTTGAAGTTACATAAGTAAGCATGATGGAACCAAAGGCACGTATTAAAAATCTACAAAAAACACTGTGATATGATACTATTGTATATTGGGTATATCTGACAGCTTCAAAGTCAACATGATTAAAAATCCTACATCCTTTGTTAGGGTTTATTTTATCTCAAATATAGTCAAGTTTGTTAAGTAATTCTACCAGAGCTTATGCTCCAATACTACTTTAAGACTACCATACACTATTGTAAGCTTATATATTTCAAAATATACCAAGTTATTGGGCACATACTCTAATTAGGTTGATATCTAATGAGTGACTCTTATATGTTAGAACATTACATACCTATACTGGATTACCGACAGAGCCTTTTTTCAACCGGTCATTTAAGACAGACATGTCCAGCAAACCGACCGCCCCATATGAGTCAAATGTAGAGGGAAGGTCAGAATATATTTAATTTTTCTAAATCTGGTGTAGTTATTTAAGAGATGATATAACATGTTCAGAAGTAAATAAAATAGGTGACTATATAGTTTAAAGAATTCACTAACATACTTAATACACACTATAATCACAGCATTCAACATATTTAGTTCACAACAGATATTTATCATCCAACAAACAGTATCCTCACCTTGTCCAACCTCATTGTTTTAATGAATAATTTCTGTTATTAACAGGAGGCTTATCCTAAAACCAATTTAATCAGATTTCTGTATTTCTTAAAATCAGTATTTTATCTTGAGAATAAAACCTCAAACAATGAAGCTATTGCTGGGTTGAAATATGTCACTGATATTTTATGTGATATTGTTAACATTGGTTTTGGAAGATATTTAGAGTGATATGAAGTCCAGTACCTTTATCTATCATTTCAGTGCATCCTGTATTTGAAGATGAATATCTATTGAAAACTATAAATAATAAATATATAATATATACATGAGTTATGAGCTACAACCAACTATTATTATAGTAAAAATTAGAATGAGAGGCTATTTAAAGTTCAAATATATCTACATTAACCTACAGTTTTATAAAGATATATATAGAAAATTTAGATTTCTAAACTACTCCATAACATTGCACGGTATGTACTAATATTTGATTTCTTTTATAATGCTAAAATTATTCAGATTTCTCAACCTACTATGACATATCTAAGAATTTCAACAAGCAATGGTTATCTCTATAGTTTCAGTGTATTTCTAATATGCCTGCAGTCTCATTTCTCTACTTACTCTTTCATACAGTTCATATAGAACAAAAGATACAGAATAAATACTGATGAAAAGGTGGGTATAAGCAGAATTAGATTTAAAGCACATTGTATTATAATATAAAAATAAGTCTCTGTTTGCATATATCAATCAACAAAGAAGAACAACAATATCATAACCTATTCAGTATTATTTAAGTCCGAATATTTCCAATACAAGATTAAAGACTGAAGACTTCTAATGTTGAATGTAATGACAGTATTTTGTCAAAGCTAAACTAAAAGTCTGATATGATGTCAAGTTGAAAAGTTTAAGGCTGATATGAATAGGAAATAATACAGTTGTTCTTCAATAAGGTACTAAAAATATCCTGGTCATATGAACAAAGGTATTCACAAGTATTTACATGTTACTTCAAACAGTACGTGCTACTCTCTCAATCCTCCACTCTTCAAGTGAAGCTTTATGATTTAAGCAACTAGAAAATTTACTTTGTTTCTAATGTAGGGGAAATTGGCACATTTCAGATCTAAACATTTATATAGAAAGAATTAAAATGAATATTGTTCAGTGGCAGAAATTGCAATAACTCCTCCATTTAACACTGTTCTTTGTCAAATCAGTTTTTCTTCTTAGGTGGACCTCTAGGTGGGGTTACAGGTCGGCCTGAATTCAATCCGCCATATTGATATTTAGCTTTCTTCTCTGATGGTTTTAATATCTAAATAATAAATCATGTTTTTCAAAACAGGATATACACAGACACAATAGATTAAACAAACAAAAACAATAAACCAAAGAAGGATAGTGCTATAGGATAATAATGCAGTAAAAAAGTTGGGTCTCAAGAATAGCAGCTTTTGATATAAATAATGCTACCAATCTAAGTTGTTTTAGTTTTTCTTTCCTGTCCCAATACCCATATAATCTTTAGTTCTTCCTTATAGATATGAATAAAAAATTTAAATATCTAGCAAGTGATTTAATCAAGATAAAATATTATCAACAATAACACTATATAACAAGATTTTCTTAATTTATACCAAATTGTGAAGCAGAGTATTAAAGGGACACTTGACCAAAAAGAGCTCTATTCATCAGAAAATATACCTGCTGCCATAAATAATATAAACAACAAAAAACTAAGTAATTTTCCTTAAAGATGCATTTGATTATTGAAAAAAGCTTAAATTGATTAAGCGTTTTTAAAAAATGACTTAGTTTTGTGAGTTTTCCAGATAGAGATTAAGTAACTTTATGACACCAGGTAAGTTCACTGATGAATAAATATATTTAGCATTCTTGAGAAGTAAAATTTTGTGTTCATGCTAAGTATCCCTTTAACAGAGCTCTAATGTATAATATAATTACCTGAAAAGAACACATTAGAGTATCATCAACCGACATCATCCCACCAGCATTATCAAATTCACCACAATAATTAGGTGCTGAAAACAGGGTCACTAACTGTCGTTTAGCGAAGAATTCATAACCATCTTCCACAACCTATAAATATATTACCAATAATAATACAGAACATTGTTTCCACTGTTAAAACAGTACCACTTTCATTGATGGCACAACCATAAAGAAGATCACACAATATGCAATTCGCAATAACATACAGTATTCAGTTAATATTTTAATATTTCTGATACTTCATTTTAGATATTATAACAAAGAGTATCTACATATGTACAGATCGAACAATATCAAAATGAATCTATTTTTACTTTACAACTGAGATGCTGTATAAATACGTTTAAGAACTTTAGAATGGCAACTGCAGTTCAAAATTTAAAAATAAAAAATTAACATTAGAAGTATTCAAACCAATGTCATCAATCCTATCTGATATTACTTTATAAATAAGATATGATCATTATACAGCTACATACCTGATGAGCTCTACAAATAAGATCTAAATCATGTCTATTGAGAAATTTACTGACAACATCAGCACCAAATGTAAAGGAAACTCCTCTATCATTTTCTCCCCAGCCTTGTACTTCTTTATCAGGGTCGGACCATAATAAATCACATAATAAACCTAGGGAATATCATAAATATACATACAGAATAAATACATAACTTCATCAATATCAACAGCATTTAACAACTTTATAAGAGGCAATCTTTATCTCTCTGTGTTCTATTATATTCAATAAACTATTAAGAGATTTAAAGTAATATCAATAGGCCTACTTGCATTTCTTACATATTTCTACCAAATGAATTACATTTACATCTATCCCAAAAAAGTAGGTTCAATAAAACTTAAAGGCTCCTAGTTTATAATAATAATAATTTCTTTATTGGGTTATCAATTTAGACTGAGCCTTTCTAACATTGAGCCTGTGAATTTAATAAGGTCACTAATAAAGCAATAATTATATTATATTATCATTAGTTTGAAATATCTAAGACGAAGAAAACTGATAATACCTGTGTCAGGCACATCTGTGGGTCTCATTATTCTTCTTATTTGTTCCATGGATTGTAAATCAGGAGATAGTCCTATAATAATTAAGGTACATGTTAAGTATCTAATTAAATTAGGGTGGTGAATGGCTCAGTGGTTAGCGAGTTGGGCTGTCGTCTGCTAGGTGACTAGGTGCCGTGGGTTCGAATCCCGATCGGTGCGAGGAAATAAAAATTAGGTCTGATTCCTAGGCCCGTGCTTTCCCGGAACTACGAGATAGTAGTCCCCACCCCCTAGCTAAAATATTTACCTCCATGACAACAAAATATCTTCTCATCAATAATAGCAGCAATTGGTAAACAGTTAAAACAATCGGTAAAAGTTTTCCATAATTTAACATTAAATCTCCTCTTACCTAATAATAGTACAATAATAATAGTATTAGTACCAGGTGTTAAACTAATCTGTTCTAAATACAATACATGTTTAAACACAGGATATACACACCATATTTATTCACTTAACTTATAACATACATAACAGCAGATATTCACATGGGAACAATTAGGAATTTAACAATTTTAGAAAACAAACATCAGACATTATTTCTGTTATTCTAAAGGGAATTTTCTTAACTCATATTTTCTTATCTCATATTTTCAGTTTAATAATAATCAATATTATTTCTACTTAAGGGAATTTCAACAAACAATATTTATTGTCTTAAATTTTGCCTATAATTTACATTATACTACAGAAAGAGTGCAATTCTTCTTAAATTCACGTATATATAACTATATAATATTAGCTTAATCTGGAGATGTGCAAATAAACCTGTAACAAAAAGGAACATAAGCAATTAAATTACTTACACTCATCATAAAATCCATATATTCTATTAATACTGGCACATTCATGATTTCCTCGTAATAAAAAGAAATTTTCAGGATATTTGATTTTATATGCTAATAGTAAACAGATAGTTTCTAATGATTGCTTTCCACGATCAACATAATCTCCCAAAAATAAATAGTTAGATTCTGGAGGGAAACCACCATATTCAAATAATCGTAAAAGGTCTGTATACTGTCCATGTATATCTCCTGAAAAACAACAAGATGGTAATAATTAAGTATATGTTTTAGGTTATGTTATAATTTGGATAAGATAAAGGTAGGCTAATTAATTTAATGTTTAATTAAGTGAGTTAAAAGAAATAAAGTGTTAATCTGGAAATATTTAAGGACCAAAAATCAAATCTGTTTGGTGCTTACCACATATTTTTAAAGGTGCTTCTAATTCAAGTAGAATTGGCTGACTTAAAAATATTTCTCTTGACTTCAAGCAAAGACCCCGAACTTCTGATTCGGACATTTGCACAGTTTTTCCTGGACGACATCCTCGAACTGAAAAATAAATTTAAGATTTTAAAGCTTAGATTGAATAAATCATCCATGTGATCATAAGATTTGCAGAAGAGCCTAAAAACTGCATTAATTCTGGTCACATTTACTTCATGATTATGCCATTTATTCTTAATACCTGACTGGCAAAATATTGTGAATTTTTAATATAAATTTAATCTGAATATTTAACTTTTTGAAATGAAACCATAGGCTAAATGTTAGTGTAAATTTTTGAACGTGGTACCAGTAGTTAGATGGGATATAAAATGCACTAGGCCTACCCGTAAGCTATCATAAAAATTTTGCTTGTTGGGGTTATTTTTATCTTTTATTAAAGAAAGAGACCATAAAAGAATAAGACTAGAACATGGCTAGAACAAGAAGATCCTTGCCTACTTTTCCCAATTTAAGTTTTTGTCATAGATTTCCACTGTTATAAATTATCATTTTACAAACATATCATGAACTTTTTGAACTGATTGTAGAGTAATCATTTAAAACTAGATTTATAAAATAGATATTTTACAAGAATATAATACATTTTGAAGTGGTTATTTAACAGAATGTAAACAAAAGTGTAACTTTATCAACATATTAGTCATTCTTGTATATATAGTGAGTTCGTCAGTTTGCTGGAGTTAGTTTTTCAAGTTTGTGTTGACAGTTCGCAATTTTGAAACTGACTTCCCAGGCACCTTATCATATTAAGGACTTGGGCGTGTACAGAAATTATCAGCGTAACAGTTGCAACATCGGTTTACAGTGATTAAAGCCATAAATCTATGAAAATTACCTTCAAGAAGTCTCGAAATCAGAGCATCAATGTTCAGGTCCGTTTCCGCCATTTTGATATTTGTATGACGTCACTACTTAAACCAATCGGGTATGACTGTCTCTAGGCTAGAACGAAAATTACCTCAAATAGTTCAATCTAAATTGGAATCAATATAGGATTGACTCAAACGAAAACCCAAATATTCTAAGTACCGTATTTCGTGGTACAGTAATCGAGTGTCCAGCAATTTTCGGTTTCTTACGCTATGTTTTGATCCTTTTAAGTAACAAATAATAAATTACCTCCCTTGACGCACTAATGGGAGGTAACTCTGTCAGTGGAGGTAAAACTGGGCTGGGCGATATTGCTATCACGATTGCATTCCTATATCCTGATATGGGCATACACCTACCATATATCTCAATATGGCGATATTTTATAATGCGGTGACTTTATTAACAATATTTATTTCTATACTGATATTTATCATGAGACCTGTAAACTGCTCAGTTCTGCTTAAAATGTGCATGATTAACTTTTTCTCAAAAATGGATTACTCATCTCCATGTTACTAAGTTTATTGTTTCATGGAATAAACAGAAATTTTATGTAAAAATGTCTGGCTCCGTTCAGCCTTCTAATAAACAACAAGACTTTGACCATTTTGCCTTTCTACTATTCATGTGTGAACAGGGCCTACAGGTAAAGGCACAGGTACAGGAAAGATACCAGAAACAGTTCCATGCTGGATCAGTGTTTATAGAAATATACTATTTTTTTGTGGCTTTCTATAAGTTGATTATAACCTACTGTATTTGTGGATTATCAACCTTCTATTACCAATGTTATCATAAATTTATAAGAAATATTAAGTGCTGACACACTTCATTTCTTCAACAAGGGGAAAAGTCCAACCAAAGATTCAGTAACAGTTTATTAAGATTAGTATGGGACTTACAGATGAGACAGTACAAAATATACAGAAATGAAAAGTCCACATTTTGATAGAAAATAAAAACAACAATAATTTACATCATGATATTCTTACCAGAGTGAGTCATATATTTTGATATAGACCTTATTTAAGTTATATAATATTATATGATTTCAAATAGAATAACACTCAGTTATTACTTGAAGTTACCATTAATATAAAATAATACAGCCAAAATCAAACAAAAACCCTTGAGTATATGATATAACAGTCATGGCCTTCTAAGATAATATCATGTTTTGGTTTCATAGTAATTATCAAGAATCTAATAATTTACCAACAGGAACAAAATATCAAATTTGCATTGATCTTGGATAAGACGAATGATTGAAATCATCAGTGAAATAATATTGAATATATTATAAATTATTATCTACATCTATTTCTACCAGACTAATATCATGGAAATAGAGACAAATATTTAAGCATGATAGATAGATACATTATTTTCAATTCTTATCTCTTCAGAAGGTCCTGTATCTTGACAATCAATATCTTTCTTTAAAAGGTCTGAAATTGATTTAATAACAGGAAAAATTCAGAAATCCCTTGACACTTGACCACACTTAATTATCTCTCTCTGTTTCCATCACTGGCAAGGTATATTAGCAATCATTATAAACATGACATTCTACAATACTTGAATTAATACACCCATTAATTTAAAATAGAATTTATCACATTGGGGGTTTGGTACAATAAAAACAACAACAAAAATAGTCAAATAAATAATGATGTATAAACAATAAAGTCAGAAAGAATTGATATTCTTATACATGCATGCCATTGAGAAATATGACAAGTTTCCAAAAAAAAAATCCCCTAAGATGTGAAAATAACTGATAGATTAAGATCTGTATCAATGATATTTCAACTCACCTTGTAATTCTATATGCAAAAACAAAGTCACACAATTTCACACTATAAAGTTGAATAAATTGGCTAATTTATTGACGAAATGATGCATAGTTTAGCATTAAATCCTTAATATTATATTCCAAGATTTCATTTTTCTAAATACACAAATTATCTACAACAAAATATGGAATGTTTTAAACAGAAGTAGATGATAGACAGTTTTAAAATGATTTTTAAATGCTTCTAAACAATTTTAAAATTTAAATATATTTAAATAATTTCATTGAAGTACAATTTAAGATCTTAATGAATATTCAAGTCTTAAACTACATGAATATTCAATATTAAATGCGTATTTTAATTAATTGAGTAGCACAAAAAATTACGCTGAAAAAGAATAAAATTTTACATTTTAACAATCTGTACAATAATAACAGTAGAATTTATTTTGAATTTTATTATTTTTACAAATAATATAGAGTTTATAAATTTCATTGTATTTGTGCAAAGCACAGTTCAAATACGGTCATTTCATATTCCTTAAAACTAGTCAGCACACTGCACAATTTACAAGCACTATTGCCTAAGACAGAAAATTCAAAGATTATTACATTCAAAAGTTAAATGTTTGAAAATCCAACATGGCTATAACCAACATTTTCCATTTACTGAAACCTTGATCTCATAATTTGACAATTTTTTTTACTTTATATAACCAAAACTGTACCATTTCAAGACAAAAAACAAAATAAAATCATTTCATTTGATCTAAAAAAATCAGACTAGGTTTATTACATCTAATATTATTTATCAAAAAAAAAAAAAAGAAATTATATAAATAATGATTTTGAAATAAATGGCCTATAATATATATAAATTATAAAATGTTACATTGAAGTTGAAAGACTTATAAATCAGAACACATAATATTTAGAAACTTAAAAATGATTTTCTGGTCATGTCCAAATATACAACAGTCGATTTTTATTGTCAACGTTTAAAGCTATGAGATCTCCTTGTCATATTGCTGTCAAGTATGAAATTTAAACCACAATAGTCTTTTTATTTCAAAAAGACATTAAGGTCAATATACTATCTAAAAAAGGATGTTTTTAAAGAACAAAAAGTATTATTTCAAAAGTGAATTCGGACATTTCCAGATTCATTCATTCCTATCCCATTCATTTTAAATGCTTAGTTATACTTTTTCTGAGCAATGTATCAACTTAAATAATAATTGTTCAAAAATCATATGCTCATCATCACTTCCCAAAATTTCGAAATTACAACCAGACTAAAAATCTGATAAATTTCCCAAGTTACACAATCACATACTAATAATAAATTTCTACCCATAGCTAAGAGAAGGGTAGAGTAGAGTTATCTACTCTTGTTCAGTTATCAGTAATATTAACTGTCAAATCAGATTCAAAACCGCTTCATTATAGTCAAATATTTATATTTCACAGCAATTCATTCCTTCATTCATCCAAATCATTTCATTCATTTAATCACACAATCGATCAATCATAAATTGAAGAAATAATATTATTATGCTTGTAATTGATAGAAAAAACAAATAATACATCCAATAACAACAACAATTACATAGATGTCACCTCCACCATGTCATTGAGATTATCTTGTGAACCATTTAACTCTTTTTCATTGCTTCCCATACTATCTTTGCTGGGGGTATTTTGAGATTTTTCTGGAGTCTTTGAAACATGAATTGGTGAAGATTTGGGAGAAGAAGATGAGAATTCTTGAACATAAATGAGTTGATTTTCAAATTTTTCTTGTATTTTGTTACACTTGTCTTCAAAATCTTCTTGATGCTTCTGAAGAACCTAAAATTGAACATAATATAGTTTTAAATCATTTTGCCTAGCAAATATCATGAAATGTTACCTTCAATTCAATGCTAGATATAAAAAAAAACATGGGCAATAACTCCTGTTTAATGATTAATAATCACAACCAACAGCCCAATAGTAAAATCAATTTGTATATCAGCAAAATACTTGGGTTAATAAAGTTATACAAGCCTTAAGCTTTATCTTAATATCCTAGAGTTACAATGATAACTTCCTTTCTGTCTTCAATATACAGCCGGAGGGATTTGTCCAATCTTACACAATACACATTCCGTAGACCTTAACCCAGGAAACTACATAAAAATAACAGGCATCATTTACAATACTCAAATAGTTTCTGATAAACATCTACTAACCTCTACTTTTTCATCATTAATTTCCTTTCTAATATCACTTAATAATACCTCTAATTCTTGTAATTTCTTTTCTAAGATATCTCGTAACTGAAAAAAAAAATTAATTTGAAGCTATGACTCAAAGCTAAAACTGACAAGAAATGAAATGAATGGAGTTTTACATCCTACTCTTCTGTACCTAATGGGCTAATGAAGAAAGAAGAATGGGGGAAAGTTTGCCAGCACAGACTGGACGACTTTTCCATGTCAGCACCTCCAACCTGCATCACTGACAGGGGAAAATCAGGTTTAAAAAATCCAAAAGTTCATCTCAGCCAATTAGCAAGCGAGCAAGCTAACTAGTTCAAAAAGCACCATGACATGCTGGCTTTCTGTCTTCCTAGGCTTTCTAAACTCCTGTTGCTTCCTGTACAGACCAAACAAGCTGGTCAGATTTTTGAAAGAAAGTGATAAAAACCTTTTGTCTTTCTTGGACAGCCACTGCTACATGTTTCTGTTGTGCTTCACGTTTTATCCTTAAAAAAAAATAATCATGAATAATTGTTAAATCTTCAATCTTACCTTGTGGCCTTATCATTAATTTTTTGCATCACATGAAAACAATAATACATTATAGAACTATTAGCAGGAATTTCTTATTTTGAATGTCACAAAACCTTCAGCGCCACATAAAATATAAATATTGTTGGCGTGTTTGTATCATTTGAGAAAAATTAAATGCTTACCGAGATAATTCCTGTTTGTCTTTGTGTTTTTTGGCTAACAATTTCATATGATCTCGACTCTGGGCATGCATTTTTTTAGTTAATTCTGCAACTTCTCTGTCATATAAATCTTCTATACGTTTTTTATGTAATGCCTGACTAGCTTCCATCAAGGTAATTAAACAATCATATATTGGTGTGTTGTAATTCTGATAAACTGATAGTTCGGCTTGATAATGATCCTTGCATAATGCCATAAATACCTGAGCCTGGGTGAACTTTAACTCTTTATACTGCAATGTAAATAAAACTTATTCATATATTGAAATTTATCAGGCTTTTTAAATAAGGCAGGTTTTTCGTGAGATCTTCAGCCTGCAATCCTACTGAAGCTTGGTTTAATTTTTCAATTATTAATAGATTTTCATGATTAATTGTTCAGATTGATCTATATTTTTGCTACAGTGCAGCTGTTCAATGACTTGTTACAAGAAAATTTACATTCTGTCCCACACCAAGATAAAAATTCATACTAGAAGATGATCTCCAATCCACCCAGTCTAATTAAAATATAGACCTAACTTTCGTTCGTATTTTATTAGTTTCGTTTCGAATGTTTTTATTAGCTATTGGCTTTGTACGTAGTCACTACAGTTAGGACTAACACTGCCCTTCAATACAAACTGTTTGACCCAGAAAAAAAATTTCTTTACTGAATTACTCACCTTTGCTGCTTGTTCTTGAACTAAAGTTTCCATTTCTTCCTTACACTTAGTCTGAATATCATCAACTTTTTCACCTCCTTTTGTAGCTTTCTTCAAAGATTTACCATGATTTTTCTCAAGAGCACTTCTAGCTTTGAGTTGAGCTGAATTAAGTTTGTCTAGTTGTAATGTATGTAATTCCATCATACTGTCACATGCCTGTCAAGAATCAAATTAATAGAATAAGAAGAATAAATTGTGTTAATTGGAGTAATTAAATGTGGTAGAGGAATCAAAATAAATTATTAATTGCCTAAATTGCTTTATAATTTTATAAAATATATTATTCATACCTTGTCGTGTTTTCGTTTCATTGATTCTAATTCCTTATCTCTTTTAGCTAATATTTTTAGGTAAGGTTTCATAGTTTTTAAAGATGTCAATGTTGTTGGGGTCAAGATATCAGGATCTGTAAGAAAAAAAAAAAAAACATCAGTCTTCAATTTAGGAGTAAACCGTAAACAACATACAATATTCAATATTTAAATGTTTGTAAATTCTCTAATATAGTATGCCTTATAATCATGTAAATAGAAATTATCACCGGTATATATCTAATACTGTAAGGCTACAAATTATTGTGAGATAGAAATTAATGCGTTAAATGCAACCTATTCGCGATTGCATTAATTTGTATCCCCATTTTTAAATACATATTCCCAAGTGAAGTTTATGGAGTTCAAATATGGCTGACATTAGTGACAAGTATTTAAATTGAGACCGTACGGGATTAAGTAATTAGGTAATTATCTCTAAATTTGAAACTGATTAGTAATCAATGGCGTTAAAAAAACAAGAGATTTTCACACTTGACTATTTAAAGATAAAATCTTGATCATTGTTCATGTCTTCATTCATTAAGCACTTTAGAATTTGGATGATATTAAAAAATGCGACACCTATCGCGGATCGCATTAATTTGTACTCGCATTCTTAGTCTCTATACCCCATGTCGCATTAATTTGTTGACACATTAATTTCTAGCCTTACAGTAACATATATCAATAATTGCTTTGTACTGAAAGGATATAGTCTCATAACACATCATAGAAATTAACATTCTTATCCATGCTATGTGTTATATTATGATGTATCCCTGTATGACCAATGCCACCGCTTTACCCTATTGTTAACATGTAAGGTTGACCCTAGTGATCACAGTAGTCAGTTCGGCTTTACCGGACACTACCAAGTGACCTTTCAGTTACAATGGAGTTCAGGATGACTTTTGATTTAATTTGCACTCAAGATTAAAATACTTAAAGCATTTCTTACCATTTAATTTTGTAGTTTGTGATACAGATATATTTGAGACGCCATTTTCTACTCCCCCAGACATATTAGCTGGTAGTCTGCTAACTCCGGAACTACCTGGACCTAAAATGAAATAGGAATAGTGTAAAATTTATCATTTATTTTCAGCTGCATTTTTAAATATAAATTAGTTATTCAAAAATTTAATAATGGTCTACTAAAAAAAGGAGTTTTATTAGATTTGAACTATTTGTCAATATTCAAGCAAATCTAACTAAGAAAAAAATATTATGTTTTCAAAAACTGCTTATAATGTTTGTAAATAATATAATGTCACAAGAATTCAAAAGTGCAAACTAAGTATTTAGTAAGCCTGAAGCAGCAAATCTAATGGAAATAATTAATTTATTAAACTCTAAACAACTATAAAGTTGTAAAATTGTCCTATTTTTACTACAAGCAACTTCATCTTAACATGTAGAATCCTTTATTTTACTAATTGCTTAGTTCAAGCATTTATCTATTGTACTAAATTCAATTCATTTATATAAGTAAATTATAAAGCAGTAGATTCCATCCAAAATTACTTGATACTAAATACAAAGATGTAGAAATCATCTATTTTACTAATTGCAAAGCTGTGACATACATAGCAAAAGGTCATAGCCTAGCAGGTATTATACTGTGAAAACTCTATTAGTGGACAGACAAAAACTAAAACAAGGGAGATAATTAGAGACAATTTAAAATACCAACACATAAATATTGAAGGGATGGGGTTTTCCTCATAAAGCAGATTTTCTTGAAAAGTTTATCTTTTGATAAATTTGCAAATAAATAACTTTTAGGATATATAAATCAAAGAAAATTTGCTTCATGTCTAAAGGGTATAAAATCACGGCACACCAAACTCTAAATGTGGACAAAATCAAAATCAAATCTTACACAGGAATGAAAAAATAGATAATCCTGAAAACAAACACAACATTGATATACAATATTATTTCTATACATCATATTACACACATGCAACTGTTTATTATTAATAAGCATTAGGGAAGACAGATAATAATGATCACATCAATGATGGTATATTGTTCTAAGTTTTTGTAGTACACCAAATCATTTGGATTTTTAACCCTTTCAACCTGACTGGCTAGTTAACAGACCACATAAGTCCCAATACATGTATTTACCCTGCCAGTAAAGCAGCAGTTACTCTGTGATGTCATACAACATAACATTAGTGTCATACACTTTCAATTTTATTATCCTTCAGCAACATTTAGGGGTAGAGATCACATGAAACAACGAACAAAATTTTATGGTATACTACTTCTAGGTTTTATTACACACATCATTTCAACAATTGTCATTGATGATGGCAATGTAGATTGTTGAAACGTTGTGTATAATTTTATTATCGGAAGCTCAGGGTATATATCGTTTGCTTTTCAGGGTTCAAAGGGTTAAAGTTCGTTCTTAGGCGTGCCAATAATCAATGGATGAAAGAAATCTGAATGATAAAAATGAATTTAAATTTAAAAGTACACTATGCAGTAGCATAGCATATTGTTACTATTTATAACTTCAGTATACCATAGTTCATATAATAACACAAATATAGTACTATATTAAACATTGTAAATAAATATAATTATATAAACATATAAATATATCTATATGATCATAATAATTACCTGAACCAGAACTGGTTTGACTCAAACCAGATTGAGTACTCTCTTGTTTATTTAATGGTAAATGTTGTGCCGAGGGCATTCTGATTGGTTTTGGAATATCACCTGGTACCGGTGAGGCAGACGATTGTGGTCCATTTTGTACTCTGACTGAGTTCTGTCGTTCGTTTCCGCCAACTTTCTCTTCTAGTTCACTTACTACAGCTATCTCTTCCTAAAATATTTACAAATAAAAGTTACAACCTGTAGAGTTGTCAAGAGTCTAAAAATCCAATAAACTCTAAAATACAATATAAAGTCAAGGACATGAAGTTGAAGAATTATTGGAAACATAGAACTATAGTTCTATGGTGGAAATTAATTTCATACAGCAGCTCAGCAAGTGGTTTAAAGAGACTTAAAAGTCAAAGGCCTTTTATATTCAATATGGGCATCATTTAAGTTTTAGATTCAATAGAGATGACTATAAGGCAGTATATCATTTTATAGATCTATAAATCTAGTTCAATCCTCTACTTTAAATCAAGTTGGTTTTATACAAGTCTACATGTCACATTCAATGAAAGGGGACTAAATTGATACATTGCCAAACTACATATTAAATGTGGCCAAAGATGATTGGCACAGGGATTCTACAGAAATAACAATCACTCATTCTTTTATCTGACTAAGTTGCTACAAAATGCCTGCATATTAATTGTAAAATCTGACTCCAGTAACATCAAAATCACTCAAATGTTTCAGTTTTTAAGTTCTATTTTCCACAAACACAATTCTATATACAATCTCATTCAAACAGACTTTCAAGTTCCAACATTCATTCATTTTAGAAAACATGGACAATATCATAATATAACACAAATATAGTTGAGCAACGACAATTGTAAACATCAAGGTCACATTCAATCCACAAACATGAGCAGTCCACTATATTTTAGGTAGATTAATTAGTAATAGAAACTATACAAGCTACTTTTAAGCTGTGTTTTTTACAACATAAACTACCTAAAAGTTAAATGGACTACTCTTATCAATGTTTTGAATTAAACCCCAACATGTACAAATATATTTGCTTGACTATACATTATCCTACTGTATTGATCATGCATCTGTAACATAGTGAACAATATGGGAACACACAAATTATCATGCAGTCATAGAAATACCTAACACAAGTTCATATGAGAAGAGTTATCATATGTGTTTTTGAAATTTACAGAGCCTTTGGGTGAGGTAAATATTTCAGCTTGATTTATACTTGGTCCATTCTGGGAAGTCAAATAGTTTGCATTAAAGACACAATTTTTGGTAGGGGCTAGTAATCTATGCAGAGGGTCAATGGGTATTGATCAGAGGGTCAATGGGTATTGATCAGAGGGTCAATGGGTATTGATCAGAGGGTCAATGGGTATTGATCAGAGGGTCAATGGGTATTGATCAGAGGGTCAATGGGTATTGATCAGAGGGTCAATGGGTATTGATCAGAGGGTCAATGGGTATTGATCAGAGGGTCAATGGGTATTGATCAGAGGGTCAATGGGTATTGATCAGAGGGTCAATGGGTATTGATCTTAGTTGAAAATAAGAAATTGTTAAGATGTAATATAATCGCTTTTGTCACGATTGATTTCATTGATATGTGATGTCATTGTAGAAAGTCTTATCCAAACCTTGATTTCCATATGAATAATCATCAAAAATTTCCTGCCGAAAGTCTGTATAGTCATTTAAGCACACACTGTACAAAAATTAAACTTATTCATGCAATGTTTATTATTTATATTGAAATATTAGATACAACAATGACTGGAATAAAAGAACATGAAGAATAATTGTCTACAGAGCTTAATAAATACAATACATCATTCAAGCCAAAACTGAATATCACTTACAGTAGCTAATTCATCCTAATTTTGAAAAAAAAAAATATAAACAAAAGTTTGAACAAAAATTTAAAAAGCAATGATATATGAGAACTGAAGGGGAAGAAAAATTATTCATTGTTTGATAAAAATTCACTGTAAAAAGACTGAAAGTTTAATAATTTAATTGTTAAAAAACTGATTTAAATGAATAATGGAATGATTTGAGTAAATCTGTGGTAATATATCACATATTTCTAGATTAGAATATATTTAGATTTCTTTATGACTGAGAAAATCCAAGGTGTTGCTTAATTGGTAAGTTCTGAATATATTTGGTAAGTTGTGAATATATTTGGTAAGTTCTGAATATATTCTGTATCTACTAAACAGTACCCTTGTAATCATTTCTTTGCCATTTTGAATTGTCTATGCCAACTTTTTTGGCAGATTTAGAACCCTTATTTAATTGTGATTCCTGTGATTCCAGGAATCCTGACAGAGCAGAGCTCACCATTCGAACAGCAAGCCTCAGAAAGAATTAGAAATACTGCTAGATTAGGCCAGTTTCATGTTTTTTTCTAATCTCCAAAAGGTATGTGCAATATTACTTCTGGTTTCTGGGGCCTTATTCACTATAATTTGATATAAAACCTTTCATGTGAAGGTTGGAAAAAAACCCTGAGATACTCCATAAAAAAACAATTAGAAATATTAAAATTTGCCTTTTCAGGTACCGTTTTAATATTTCTATATCACTCTACCTGTCATTGATGTAATGAGCACTATTTTAACAGTGAGTATTTTTTGCTATTTTAATATAACAATTAGGTAGAAAAAAATCTGTCATGATATATATAATATGAATGATTCAAAATTTTAAGTAATAAAACAGAAAGAAAGTAAAACCTACATCCACTTCAAAATCTTCTGTTAAAGTAGCCAACTGTTGAGCATGTTTCTCCATTTTTGACTGATAAGCTATAGGATTGATCAAAGCTTCTGCAAACTCTAAATTATACATATTTAATAAATAACATAGAAGGTTTCACTTAACACATTAATTTTCATTTGTATATTTTAGTTAAAAAATAATCTTTTCAGATAAGAACTAAAATGGAGAACTGGAAATCAAAATATTTTTTTCATGTAAAATTTAAAACATTCGACAATCAGTCTTGATTAATTATTTAAAAAATGATATGAGTCTACATATAATGAGATTGGATTTCCTAGGGTGATGTAAATTGTCATTTTGGTAACTACAAAATATCTACAGTAGATAGGCACACTTAATGGTATGTTTGTGTACATGACATTTTGATTGTGTCCTTTTCAATCATTTATGCCGTAAATCACAAGTCACAGATGCACTTTTTTATATCATAATTTATTTTGAAAGAACAATAAGATTTAATCTGAAAAACTGATCTAAATGTCTCCACAGGTAAAATCAGAATCTTCAGTATTTATTTCAATGCTTTAATATAAACTCATATAAAGTATCAAAATACAGACCTGCCATGGAATCTGGAACATAATCCATGATACTCAGATGTACAAATAATGTTTGTAGTAATAATGGTTGATTACTTTCGTTACGTAGTGGAATATGTCTATATCCTAAAATATTAATATCTCTGCTATAATATTCAACAATCTATTAACTTCTTTCAATGGCATTTAGTAACTGGGTAATAATTAACTCAACACAATTATATGGATAACAATTACTTTAATAAATAATTTGCGACGTTTCGACGAAGGTACTTCCGTCTTTATCAAGCAATGATCATTTATGAATGAGTTATTTATTAAAGTAATTGTTATCCATATAATTGTGTTGACTTAACAATCTATTAATTTAAAAATGTCAAAAGTTGAAAGAATATAGTTGCATCATTTCATATTAGTTACCCATAGCACTGCTATATTATATAGTATATAACCTTTCCCATGAGATTTCATTTTATGATTATTATATTTGAGGTAAGAAACACTGGTGTCTACTCTGTTACATACCTGGCCGTAAGCCTTCAACTGGTAAGATACGATGACCAATCAAACGTCCAGTTTCTTCATATACTGCTATACGTAATGTTGCTAAATTTGGCAAAACAACCTAAAATAGCAAAAATTATACACAATCAAAATGAACCATTAAAATATAATCATAGCACTAATCACTATCCAGATGAGTTATATACGTCAGTTATATTTGCTACTTATACTTGTTACCCTATGTTCCTTATCGTTATTGTATTGCTTGATTAAGATGGGAGTATGTCAATTGAAACGTTGTAAAAATTTTCACTGGTAAAAATAACATCTAGGCCTACATATTTAGGCAAAAACTTACTTTTTTGAACACAAAAGGATCCTCATCATAAACAGGATTAATACCATTAGCTGGAACAACTTTGGTACGGAATTTTTTCCTCACAGTATCAGTAGGTAAACCATACATATCCAGTTCAACATAGGTTCCTACTTTTTTATCAGACAAAAACTGGCCGGAAATTACCTACAATTATATTTTATTATATGATAAGGAAAATAAGCATAATCCAAAATAGATCAAGTAAGCACGGCACTATAGCAACAAACATTTTATCATATGATAATGAAAATAACATCTTAACATCAAATAAGCATCCCAAAACTTTCCGAAATAGATAAAATGAGCACTATTTTGGTACTACAGCAACAAACATCGAATCCAGATAATAGGCGTTGAAAGGGATTTCCAAATGAGAGAGCATATGTCTGGCACCACATTACTATACACAAATCTATTTCCTGCAAAAGGACACCAAGCTGACTTTCTGAAGTGCTGGTAGTTGAGGAATCAGTTTCAACACCTCATTGCATAGCAGAAAACAATCTAGCTGACTATCAATCTATTCCACTGCCACAATAAGACAGAGTTCCAATCCACCATTGAAATAGGAGTTTAATTATTAATTTCTTAATTACAAGCTTTGAACATAGGTGTACTCACTCGAACTTTAACGGTTCCTGCAACAATTCCATCAACTGTTGATTCTGCAAACGGATCAAAGTGACGATCTTTTCTTCTCATAAAATCAGGTTTCAATATATAGCCACACCTTCCATTATATTCAAATATACCCAAGTTAAGCTGCATAGCCAGATCTGAATTACCATTACATAAAATATCTCATAAATATTCAGGCTTATCAAGAGAGGGAGATGTTTATATGTTATTGGTATCTATAGTTATACAGAAAACACTATAAATTTTTAATAACGTAAAACCACATGGTTCAAACATATTTTATTCATAATAATCATAAATAATTTTATATAAATTACCAAACCATTTCCTGGATACTTATAATAAATGATACAAGTCAAGATTATATAATACATAAATTACCTAATGTTTGGAAATTCAAAGCAACTAACTGACATCCAGCATTCCAAAACACCTATAATACAGTAGATTATCATCTTATATCAAACACTTAATTCCACGTATAGTGATAAATTGAAACAGAAATGAAATGTTATTTTACTTCCTACTCTTCTGCACAGAGACAGAATGTGAGACAGGACCATGTCCTTGTGTATTGGGCCTAATTCTGACCCATGTAAAATAAAAAGTTTATTATTATTATTATTATTATTACTCTTCTGTACTTAGTCCTACTATTCTGCACCTAATGCCTAATGAAGGCTGTTCTAATAAAGTGAAATGAAATGAATGGTGTCCTACTCTTCTGCCTAATGAAGGCTGTCTTAATAAAGTGAAATGAAATGAATGGAGTCCTACTCTTCTGTCCTAATGAAGGCTGTTCTAATGAAGTGAAATGAAATGAATGGTGTCCTACTCTTCTGCCTAATGAAGGCTGTCTTAATAAAATGAAATGAAATGAATGGAGTCCTACTCTTCTGTCCTAATGAAGGCTGTCTTAATAAAGTGAAATGAAATGAATAGAGTCCTACTCTTCTGTCCTAATGAAGGCTGTCTTAATAAAGTGAAATGAAATGAATGGTGTCCTACTCTTCTGTCCTAATGAAGGCTGTCTTAATAAAGTGAAATGAAATGAATGGAGTCCTACTCTTCTGTCCTAATGAAGGCTGTCTTAATAAAATGAAATGAAATGAATGGAGTCCTACTCTTCTGTCCTAATGAAGTGAGAGATATGAGAGAAATAACTATGATGAAAGATTCTTACCTGAGGTAAAAAATTACTGGAATCAACTCTTGTACCTTTGGGATATATACGGCTTAATTGTCGTTTATTGTAACTTTATTAGGGTTAAGACAAGTATAATAGTAAAAATATATAGTGAAACTTTGAGTTAATAAATGTCAGAAATAGTATATCCATATATCATGTGCTTCTTTATAATAGTATTCAGTATTACAATTTATACTCTAATGACAGAGATTGGTTAAATCATTGCCAGGAGGTTTGACCATGGACCAGCTGTTAGAAAGATTTCAGGGCCAAGGAAACAAAATTTACTAAACTTAAAAATATTCTCAAGTTGAGTAAAGAACCAATATATGCAAATTTTGGTGAGCACAGAATTTATCAAAGATAAAATGTTTTGGGTAAATCTCAGGATTTAAGAAATATTAAAACATTTTCGTAACCACAAGCCCAGGAAAGTTATTATTCGTGTTAATTGTAGATCATCAAAGATCATGAACTTGTCTTTCATTATTTTAACAATTCCCTTGTTTCAGAATTTTTTCGAACATGCATTGCATTACTGAAAATTTCTTTCCTCATTGTCATAATATTTAAAACATTTAAAGGATACTTGACAAAATCCACTGGATATTCTTTCAATAGATTAGTTGCTTGAGTTTCTACAAATGATGAGATTTCATAACATCTCCCCTTTTCTATAAAAAAAAATTTATAAACATTATTATAGGTGTTTGAGATTCTATGGCATTAAACATTTCACAACTGGAGATCTCTAAGCTTTTATCTGAACGGTCCTGGCGAGTCAATATACGCCCACTGGCAGCTGTCAGAAGTGATAAAATTTGACACCCTTTGAATAAGTAATAGGCAATTCCTAATGTATAAAACAAAATATTCTCCTAAATAGATAGAAAAAGAACGAAGAATCAAGGAACAGAAAGAGCAGGTCGCTTCTTACTCAATGTCTGCGATATTGTTTGGTTACCGAAGCAGACACCATACCTACCAAGAAGAAGAAGAAGAAAAGATAGAATATTTCCTTACTATCTGGACGTAAAAAATTTTTTTTCAATTTATCAAAATGTTTAGATAATAGAAAGATCATCACTGATTTTTTGTCGATTGATCAATTTAACAATATAATAAGAAAAGACTTACTTTCTGATGCTTCAAAGGAATGAAAATGTACAGGTTGTATATAATTAACTAACAAAGACATTTCCATGGCAGCTTCTGCTTCTGAACCTGCTGTACCCTGGAATGGTAAATAAGTATCCATTTACATACTATGTGATTATCAAACAGGCAGTTGACACGATTGGATAAGTCTCCACATTTATTGGGTTCAAGACTTCCAAAACAATTAAGTCTCTCCACTGTCTGTGATGCACAAAGACTATAAGAAAACTATATTGTTCTACATATACTGGCCCTGTATTCTTGATCTTAGATCTTAGTGCTAGGATGTCCATCGGTCTCATCTTCTACCATTGTTTCTAGGATGTCAAAGGGTCTAATCATCTAACACTGTATCTAGGAAGTCCAAGTGTCTGATTTTCTAACACTGTTTTTAGGATGTCCAAGGGTTTGATCTTCTAACACTGTTTCTAGGATGTCCAAGGGTTTGATCTTCTAACACTGTTTCTAGGATGTCCAAGGGTTTATCTTCTAACACTGTTATCTAGGATGTCCAAGGGTCTTTATCTTCTAACACTGTTTCTAGGATGTCCAAGGGTCTCATCTTCTAACACTGTTTCTAGGATGTCCAAGGGTCTCATCTTCTAACACTGTTTCTAGGATGTCCAAGGGTCTCATCTTCTAACACTGTTACTAGGATGTCCAAGGGTCTGATCTTCTAACACTGTTACTAGGATGTCCAAGGGTCTCATCTTCTAACACTGTTTCTAGGATGTCCAAGGGTCTGATCTTCTAACACTGTTTCTAGGATGTCCAAGGGTCTCATCTTCTAACACTGTTTCAAGGATGTCCAAGGGTTTGATCTTCTAACACTGTTTCTAGGATTTCCAAGGGTCTGATCTTCTAATACTGTTACTAGGATGTCCAAGGGTTTGATCTTCTAACACTGTTTCTAGGATGTCCAAGGGTCTCATCTTCTAACACTGTTTCTAGGATGTCCAAGGGTCTGATCTTCTAACACTGTTACTAGGATGTCCATGGGTTTGATCTTCTAACACTGTTTCTAGGATGTCCAAGGGTCTCATCTTCTAACACTGTTTCTAGGATGTCCAAGGGTCTCATCTTCTAACACTGTTTCTAGGATGTCCAAGGGTTTGATCTTCTAACACTGTTTCTAGGATGTCCATGGGTTTGATCTTCTAACACTGTTTCTAGGATGTCCAAGGGTTTGATCTTCTAACACTGTTTCTAGGATGTCCAAGGGTCTGATCTTCTAATACTGTTACTAGGATGTCCATGGGTTTGATCTTCTAACACTGTTTCTAGGATGTCCATGGGTTTGATCTTCTAACACTGTTTCTAGGATGTCCAAGGGTCTCATCTTCTAACACTGTTTCTAGGATGTTCTAGTGCTAAGATAATTTTGAGAATATGATGCCTGGCCTCCAATTTTGTTTTCGTACTCACCCTACTAATATTGAATAGAACATTAATTTACCTTTTCTCTCTTTTCACGTTGCCGTCTGTTTTTTTCTTCTTCTGATAAAACATCACCAGCTACAACATCATCATCATCATCCGTTTCACTCTCTGAACCACTATCAAATAATTCCATGCCTTCTGCTGACCCCCCAGCCCCACTACACATCTTCTCTAACTGATTGCTTTTACTCTTAATTTTATCACCACTGTCACAATCACTAATTTGAGATGGCGGTCTATCTGTCACACCGTTTTGAACAACATTATCTTCCGGTATCATTTGTTTTTTAGTCGGAGTTGACTCCCTTTCCGCTTCTGATTCACTATAACTGACTTTTGATTTTTCAGATTTTATTGACGCTTTTGTGTTTGTGCCAAACCTTGCTTGGCCTGAAAAATGAAAGAGAAAAACAAAATTAATGTTGACTTTCCTTGTTCCCTATTTTAAACTTAGGTTACATAATAATGGGTGTATAGGATGTGTAAAAAGAAGGGCAATAAATTCTCATTATAACATTACACTACTAACTCAAAGGGTTTATTTGTATTTGCTTAAAGCTCTGAGTTGGATGATACAAAAATATGAACTCTATCTATTCAATATATGACCTACCTCTATGGAAATGTTTCTTTCTATTTTTGATGAGTATTTTTCTTTTTAAACAAGATAATGGTGGTAATGTTACATCTGGTTCTAACTGTAATACAGACATTTATAGAAATTTGAAAACATTATATATTTCAGATGTAATCAGTGCATGTTTGTCTGACATTCTGAAGCTAATCTATAAACGTTCACTAATAATTTAACCTTTGACCTTGGATCAGCTCCTAGACAGGATTCCTCAAAATTAAATACAGCAAACTGAAATAAGTTTTCTTTGCTTATCAATTTGTTAGTTTTGTTAGCACTATTTAAACAATCTAATACCAACTAATTCAACCAACTTACAGGATAATCTTCAATAGTGGAGATCAATAACATTTCACCAAATATTGAGCGACAATAATTTGCCATTTTTGCTTGCTGTTTGGGTCTGAAGAATAACAAAAAAAATTATCACTACATTTAATGAATTTAAACAACAGAAGGATCTGGCACAGGAAAAGTAAATATTAAATAACTGATTTCCTTAGTGTAATATTATGCTCACTTTTGATGTCGGAGCTTGACCAAACTCAAACTTTACTGTGATGTTATTTCAGCTCAACTTGATTTAATTATAACCCCTACAGATTTAATAAATGAGTTGTATTTCAATCTAACTGATTCAAGTTATAAGTCAAGGGAGGTAATCATGTTTACTTACGTGCAGTGATTTTCAAACGACAGTATAACTGGATATTCTGATGTCTTAAAGGCACTCTCTGCTATAGCCTCAATAACATCCTGTAAAGGAGACAAAATGATTGCAATAAAAACAAACAAATCATTTATTATAATCAAAAATGGTCATCATGAAAGAAAACTTGTAGCTACAAAATGTCTATTTCCTTATATGGATCTGTGTTATTTAGTTTTCTCCAAGTTATTTAAAAGAATCAACATTTTTGTGCTTACTTTAAATAGAATATCCGTACACATGGTAAAACCATGAGTTATAATTGGTTCTTCATCTGCACCTCGTCCATCCCAACAATCTAACTCAACACATCGACAACCACATAATAAAGACTGACGATATATTTCAATTGATGATTTACCAGTTAGCTGATGACCTACAAAATATAAAGGAATTTGAATCATTTGTTTTTGGTGAAAGCAATAGGAATGATCAGGATTTCTTTTCTTTAATATTGATTTAATCTAACATCATTTATTTTACTCAGAAAGAAATAAGTTTTTTTTTCCGCAACAAAGCCTAATATTTTTGTCTGTTGATTTCTAGATAGTTAAGGTAGGAGAATCCGTAAAACAAAACAAAAAATTGCTCCAGCCTCAGTAAAATATAATTTCTGTAATTTTTAAAATTGGTTCGCCGCAATTTCAATAAATTTTAATGCATTTTGAAAATGGATGTCCCAATTTAAAGAAATAAAAATCTAAAGAGCAAGGCCATTTACCTGTGAGGTATGTGTTATGTGAGGAATTGATAAAATAATGTGCTAAAGGTTGGTTCATATCTTCACTGAGATCAAGTTTTTCTGGTGGTATCAAATTATTATCTTCACTCATTAAAAACTTTAAAAATCCTTCTTGAGATAAATGACCTGAAAAAAGGATATCAAAAATCCTCAAAATAGATAACATAAAAATATAATCTGTATTATATTACAATATTTCTTAAATGAACATAATCCTTCATTTATTATAAAAACTTATTACATGTTGGAAATGTATTAATCTTATTATTAAAAAAAAAAATTAAATTCTGTTTGACAGATATTATGGCATAGAATAAAAACATTAATCAAAATATGATACCATTCTTGTTGTAAAATAACATCTAAACTACTCAGAAAACAATACAACACAAAAAGATGTAAAAGTGTATTTTTGGTTGAATGCAGGGATAAAATAAAATAATTTCTAATTACAAAAACAAAATACAAAGATTGAAATAATACTCAAGCACCTTAGATTTACTTGACAATCTATTTGTTAGCCATTGTCAATACTTATAATTGTAAATAATCCTACTCGGCACACATTGATTAATTAAAATTAATTTCATTATGTGGTAGTTTTTTTACTAATTCAAGGGCAATATCTCAAAAATCTTATCAATATATACATATATATCAAATTTCATAAAGATCAAATTAAAATTGCAGCATCTATTTTGCTTAAAAAGAAATGTGAATAGACAGATTGACAGGGGCGACAGGCATATAACAAATAATAAGTACATGAAAATTAACTCCAGATATTTTTCTCTCTGACTTAGTTTGTGATAACCTTCAGGGTAAGAATGTCTACAATAACTAATTCTATATAATGAAATAAAAATACAAAAAGAAAGACACTTCAATTTCAAAGAACAATCATGCTCAATTTACTATAGAATTACAAAGGATATATATGCATTCCAAATACAACCACAACAAAGCTATATATTCACTCAAAATAACAACTGAACATAAACCATAAAACATAACATAATAAAATAATGATGACATATTGATATAAGTAACATGATATGTTTTATAATTACCTTTATCTGTAATAATAACATTATATTTTAATTATTAATTAAGCTAGAAATTCAATGTTTTGTATGGTATGAAATGTGACATTCAATATTATGTGGTATGAAATGTAACCATAAAAGCTAGATATACAATGTTATGTGGTATGAAATGTAACCATAAAAGCTAGATATACAATGTTGTGTGGTATGAAATGTGACAGTAGGTAAAGCTAGATATACAATGTTGTGTGGTATGAAATGTGACAGTAGGTAAAGCTAGATATACAATGTTGTGTGGTATGAAATGTGACCATAAAAGCTAGATATACAATGTTATGTGGTATGAAATGTGACCATAAGAAAAGCTAGATATACAATGTCGTGTGGTATGAAATGTGACCATTAAAGTTAGATATACAATGTTGTGTGGTATGAAATGTGACAGTAGGTAAAGCTAGATATACAATGTTGTGTGGTATGAAATGTGACAGTAGGTAAAGCTAGATATACAATGTTGTGTGGTATGAAATGTGACAGTAGGTAAAGCTAGATATACAATGTTATGTGGTATGAAATGTAACCATAAAAGCTAGATACACAATGTTGTGTGGTATGAAATGTGACAGTAGGTAAAGCTAGATATACAATGTTGTGTGGTATGAAATGTAACCATAAAAGCTAGATATACAATGTTGTGTGGTATGAAATGTAACCATAAAAGCTAGATATACAATGTTGTGTGGTATGAAATGTAACCATAAAAGCTAGATATACAATGTTGTGTGGTATGAAATGTAACCATAAAAGCTAGATATACAATGTTGTGTGGTATGAAATGTAACCATAAAAGCTAGATATACAATGTTGTGTGGTATGAAATGTAACCATAAAAGCTAGATATACAATGTTGTGTGGTATGAAATGTAACCATAAAAGTAGATACACAATGTTGTGTGGTATGAAATGTGACAGTAGGTAAAGCTAGATATACAATGTTATGTGGTATGAAATGTGACCATAAGAAAAGCTAGATATACAATGTTGTGTGGTATGAAATGTAACCATAAAAGCTAGATATACAATGTTGTGTATGAAATGTAACCATAAAAAAGCTAGATATACAATGTTGTGTGGTATGAAATGTGACAGTAGGTAAAGCTAGATATACAATGTTGTGGGTATGAAATGTAACCATAGGTAAAGCTAAATATACAATGTTATGTGGTATGAAATGTGACCATAAAAGCTAGATATACAATGTTGTGTGGTATGAAATGTGACAGTAGGTAAAGCTAGATATACAATGTTGTGTGGTATGAAATGTGACAGTAGGTAAAGCTAGATATACAATGTTATGTGGTATGAAATGTGACAGTAGGTAAAGCTAGATATACAATGTTGTGTATGAAATGTGACCATAAGAAAAGCTAGATATACAATGTTGTGTGGTATGAAATGTGACCAGTAGGTAAAGCTAGATATACAATGTTGTGTGGTATGAAATGTGACCGTATAAAGCTAGATATACAATGTTGTGTGGTATGAAATGTGACGTATAAAGCTAGATATACAATGTTGTGTATGAAATGTGACCATAAAAGCTAGATATACAATGTTGTGTGGTATGAAATGTGACAGTAGGTAAAGCTAGATATACAATGTTGTGTGGTATGAAATGTGACCGTAAGTCAAGCAAGATATACAATGTTATTTGGTATGAAAAGTAACCATAGGAACAAAATAATTTTGCAACTTCTGTGCACAAATCAAGGGCTTAATTCACAACATATCCCATGAACAATATATAATTGCACACTTTGCTTAACTTGACTTGTGATTTGACTTGTAGGCCTAGGTTAAGACTAATTCTCTATGTCTATAAAAGTATTATTGTGTCAAGATAAATAATATTTATCATATCTCAAACTAAATTTTGAATACAAATATAAATAAGGCATAATCTTTATGGCAAACACTTCTATCTGGAAAAAATCCTTATTTATTCTTTTTTATTAAGCTGCCCAAAAACAATTCATTTTTACCTTTTTCTGCCATCCCATGTTTGTTTTCAAACATTTCAATTAATTCTTGAGCTTGAACTTTTGAGTAAAATGGATAGAGTATTTCATTTAATCTTGGATCTCTTTGTTGGTTGTTTAAAAATGTCTGAAACTGATCAACTGTTAAATATGGCTTCTTTTTTGCTCCACTGAAATATCGAGAAAAAATAATATCTGGTTTTATTTCACCTCAAAATAATCATCAAATATCAAGGTAATATTATTTTTGTTATTGGGATAACACTTTCTTGGTATAGCACAAATTATCGTGCTGAAAATTGGCTGAGGCCCGAACAGGTTTCCAACCAGCAATCTCAGAGTCAGCAGGAGAATCTGTGCTACACCAAGAAAGTGTTATCCCAGTAACAAAAATATTGTTGCAACACCACTTTCTAAATGACATTAAATTATCTCATCAAGGTAATATGTTAACTTCTCAAAGAAATTTTTTTTCAAAAATCCCCAAAATCAATTACTAAATGTCACTCAAAATGATGTCCCTTGGTAATTTGCAGGATATTATACTTTGTAATTATGAGGATTCATGTGCATCAGGTTTTGCATAATAAAGATATTGTAGTTGGCCTGACCAAATATATGTATAGGTCATGAAAAAAAAAATCCAGGAGATTGGGTGAAAAACCAGCGTGTAAATTCATGAATTTTGAAAACAATTAATTAAATCTAAATTAAATGTTACTTTTTCCAATTTTTTTGTAATTCATGACATCTTTTTATTATTAATTGCACAGAATGAAATGAAAAGTAATTTTCCTGAAGCAAGCTCATGAAATATTGAACTGAAAGGCCGTCTGACCAAAATTTCAAGTCTTAAAATATATATACAAATATAAAAGGAGACCTGAAAAAGACATTTTTCTGTATTAAGAAAGCGAGAAATTCTAGAATTTCAAGGCAGTGTGTTAATAAATCAGACAATGAAAAAAAATAGTTTTAAATATAAACACTATAATCAAGTGAAAAAAAAACAAACAATTTGTTCATTCCAATGTCATTATTAATAATTGCTCTATAATCATTGTCTTTGTTTTTTTATCTCAATTGACAGTGTTGTGATTCTTCATAAAGAAATAATAAATTTTTTTCTTACATTTCATCAAAAACTTTATCTACTTCAGTTCTTCCCACTAAATGACGATAAAAGTTAAAGAAATGTTCAAAAGTAAAGTCTTTTGGATCTAAGGAATCATTCTGAAAAAATAAAAACAACAAATGAACAATTTTTAAAAACCTTCAAGAAAAATATTATAAAACATCTAATGTGGGTGAAAATTTCTTGATTTTCATAGCTAGTTCTAAGGCCCAAAATTCACAATAATAATACTACAAGAAATGGACAAAAATAGTCAAAATACAAACTATTTATAGTGTAAATACTTCAGGAAGACAACAATTTCACTTATCTATATCATGTTTTAGAATGCAAACTTGACATTTTGTTCTTTTGCACACAAAAAAAAATCTGCAAAATTAACATGTGAAAGTATTCAGAATGTTATAAAATTTCCACATGTGATTATCACTGATGATAACTAAGTCAGTATTCACAGTAAATATCAGCAGATAATTTGGATTGCTGAAGGTTCTAAAAGGATATATAGACAACAGGAACTGAACTCTTTAAACTAGGAACCAAATAATTAGTCAGAAATGAAATGAAATGAATGGAGTTTTACGTCCTACTCTTCTGCACCTTATGGGCTAATGAAGATGATTTTGTAATTCAGAGTATTTTTAATAATGATAAAAGACAGAATACTCTTCTAATAACAATTTTATATACCACTTAAAAAGTTTATAATGATAACAAATAAAAACGTTAGTTTTAACATGTTATAATGGCTTCCTGATATATTTTTTAACTTTTTTCTAACTTCAACACGAAATTTCCTCATATCTCTTATTGTTTATCAATGAAATTGAGCTAGGCTAGGTTAATGTGACAGTATGGTTTCTGTTGAAGTTGAAGGCTGGTATGTTTTTTAATAATTATCATATATAAAATCAGAATAAAATCCAGCTCTAAATCAATAAGTTAAGCAAAGTTATAAATCTTGATAAAAGTACATTCAAAGTCATGCAAGGTCATTCAAAACTGACATGACTGGGAAAATCAGCTATTCTTATAGAGGTTTCCCTACTGAGGAGGGGCGGCAATTTTACTGATGGGGGTTGCAGTTTTACTGATGGGGTTGGTGCTCCTAATGATTGAGGGGTGGCGTTTATACTGATGAGGGGTGGCGTTTTTACTGATGGGGTTGATGCTCCTAATGATTGAGGGGTGGCGTTTATACTTATGAGGGGTGGAGTTTTTACTGATGGGGTTGATGCTACTAATGATTGAGGGGTGGCGTTTTTACTGATGAGGGGTGGCCTTTTTTTACTGATGATGGTATTTTAACTGGCAAGAAAGCCACTAGAGTGGCAGGGAAGCCTTGCTTCACTTCCCGAGAATAGAAACTGGCCTGGTTTGCTCTACAACTTTCATTTAGTTATAATAAAACACAGAGAAAAAACTGCCTGTGAGTTCCCTTGACAATTCCATTTACTCTACCCCTTAACACAATAATTCCTGGAAATGCCACTGTAACTCAATTAACAGCCTTGGTCTTATAACGTATTCACTGCTGGGTATTTGTATGAAGCTGTGTATAAGTAGGACAAGTTGTTAAATGTCAATAGATGTATGAAATATAATAGAAATTCATTATAATACTATCAAATCTCATTCATAATTCAATACTCTACTCTATGATAAATATATCAAATGTGGTTTTGATACTCTCAAAGGAAGCGTATCAGATTTTTCATCAGAAAATTATTTAGTTGGACATCAAACTTAGGATAAGGCTAAAACAATTGTGGAAATGTGGATCATTTTGCACCCATTTCAATCAAGGAACCTATTACTATTATTAACTGAACAAAATTTATGATATTTAAATCCAGATTTTCTGTTCTGTATTCAATTCAACCTTACTGAATAACATCCTGCATGTCAAATTGGAGAAGAATCATTTGAAGAACGAATTTGAATCATGAGGTGCCCTTATAAAACAATCGTCAACTTATTCATATATTTATAAGTACAGTAATATAATATTTTATATATGTATGTCAACAATATTTTGATATGTCAGTAAATGTCAACAGTTCAAACTATCAACATACCTTGGCTCATATTTCTCTATGGGTACTGACATGTCACGTATCACTTATCAAGTAATTGTCAAGTAAAGATGTACAGTGAAACCCCTCCAAACTTGGCAAACTGGTGCCCCCTCTAAACCGCAATCCGGCATCAAAATCAAGTCCCAAAGTAGTTAATCTATAGTGAATTGGTCTCTCTAAATCGGAATATGAATTCGTATCATTTGATGTTAATCTGGTGACGGCATGAAAGATGAATACGACACATGCTAATTAATCACTAATCCAATTAATTACGCTTTTATGTATTATCACTGCTACAAGTAAACCGGCAGCCCCTTCAAACCAGCATTTATCACTGGTTCAACAGCCTGTCTGTTACTGGTTCAACAGCCTGTCTGTCACGGGTTCAACAGCCTGTCTGTTTTAGATGGGTTCACTGTAGTATTCATACCATTCACTGATAAAAATCGTAGACCAAATCATCTGTGTTTTATTTCAACCACCCCAATGTAAGTGTATAAGATATAAAATTTCCTTAATACCTTAATATTTTAAAAACAAAAAAATTGGTTATAAGAAATTTGAAATACAGAAAAATTGATAATACGAAATCTTCAAAACAAGACAATTTGTAATAAGATATTTTAAAAACAAAATATTTGTAATAAGAAATTTGAAATTGGTAATAAAAAGTTTTAAGAACAAAACAATTTGTAATACGATATTTTTTAAAGCAAAAAAAAAAAATTGGTAATAAGAAATTTTAAAAATCAACTTTCACCCTGATGAAGTTACTGTTAATATTAGTCATTCTTTATTTGACATAAGTCAAGTAAATAAATAATAAAAGATGTAATATACGGAGGAATATACCTGATTACAATACATGGATGTACTTAAACGGTACTGAAAATAATATCAATATACTAAATCCTTATAAGTTATATTCTGAAAAATCCTCAAGTTGTTTTCTGCTAAAGAACATTCCAATAACTCTTAACTACTTAAAGCTAAAAACACTTGTTAAATATCAATTTGTCATTTCAAACTGAGTAGGAGAATCCTTAGAAATAATCTATTAAAACAAATTTTGTACTTGTTAAACTTAAAATCCACAATTGGTTAGCTGAAAACAAGCTCTGTCAGCTAAAACACTCAAAAATACAAAATTTGTTTTCTTTTAGAAATTAGTCAATATTCAGGTTTGAGTGAGAATAGAATCAAATGCAACTAGAGTCATATAACACCATTTTGGTGGTTTAAATTTATTTTAAATATCTATTGAATAAAATCTTTCTTCAAGAACACAACAAAATAAAGGTAACCAAAAACATTAACACTGAATAACTTGCTGACATTTTGTAATGTCAATCACACTATTGCCGCAACAAGTTTTTAAACCTGAGTTGTTCATCATTATTAAGAAAGAAATGATTTTAGTTTCAATAACATGAAGTCACTTTTCAATCAAATAATAATTAGCTGTCAATAGTTTTTGGTTAATTTAATTTTTTCAACGGAAAATTACACTATACTCCAAAATGCCGTATTTCCTAGTCATAAAAGATAAAGAGAGGCACAGTGATATCTCATGAAGTAATGGTAAACGAAATGAAGTTTTACGCTCTATTTTTCTGCATCTTATAAGTTAATGAAGATGAGAATAAGGAAATGGTGTTCAATGATTTACTCTCCAAATTTAAACAACAGTCAAAAACATATAATCTCTTCAGCATTTCATTGATTTTGATTTTGTTCATTAATGATAGTTGTGAACAAAAAGTTTAGATTCTTAGCAGAAGACATAGAAATATTTCCTGAGATTTATTTTTTCATACAGAATTTTATAGAGTTATATAGGGCATCTATGGTTTGCTACAATATTTGTGTTAACAGGGTTTTAAAGGATAAAAACATTGTTTACTTTGGGAACAAACACAAGAAATTGTATGCATAATTTTTTTTAAACTTCCTTTATATTCGTTTTGTTTCATCTAAAATGAAAAATACCTGAAACCTATAAACCTCTTGAAACTGGAGCCTTTGTCTGTAACCATCTTAATAGAAATAGAAAATGGCTGATTAATCATGCACATCATTAGAAATTGATAAATTTTTCATCGTGAGTTTGTGTTGTTATTTTGAATAGAAATACTATTTGTATCAACTAACCTTTCCAGAAGCAAAGCCTGCTGCCCCCAAGGCATTCTCCACACGTCGTTTATCATCTCGATTCTGTGCCACCATCTTTACAATACTACAAGATAGAAATTCAGGAGAGTGTTTCAACATTCAACACAATAAACGGAAATTAATTACACAGGATTACGTCTGAATCTTAATTTCTTAAACAACAAATTACATCGAGTGTCAACATGACTTTTACGAATAAAAACTGAGACCGTTTGTTATATTTCCCTTTTCACAATCTGTTAAAAAAACAATTCTTTCATTTATTTTTGTGAGGAAACAAGATTATCACTAATCCTACGTTTCTGCTACATTTATTTGTTAATATGTCAACTTAATGATGGCTATTAATAACACAATTGAATTTAAAATCCTGCGTTTATTTTATTCTCCTTTTTTAATTTTCAAACCAAACAGAATCAATATCTTGAGATTGAATAAGATAAACAAAAATTGCAGCCAAATTTTCTGACTTAACTTCTGAGATGAAACATAAATACTTGTACAGCCTGCAGGATGTAGATATTAAAGGTATTAAAGGAATTGTTACAACTCAATTCTAATTTATATAATGTTATTAGAAACAATAACCATTGTAACTTCCTTAAGTGGCATTAAGTAATTGGTAGATACAATAACTGGACACAATTTTATGGAAAACGTTTCAACGATGATGGCCTTGTCTTTATCAAGACGCTTGATAAAGATGAGAGCATCTTCGTTAAAACATCGCAAATTATTTAATAAAGTAACTGTTTTCCATAAAATAGTGTCCAGTTACAATAGCCATTTTACCATTTCCTCACTAAAATCAATGGAAATAACATGTCACTAGGTGGGCAATATTATGATTAGACTGAAGCAAGGATTACTTAAACTGGTGTTCTTTTGTCACTTGACAATATGACGTTGTCAATGATGCGCAACAATGACATAATGTAAGATTTGTGTAAAAAAGTCATTTTATATTAATAAAAATATCTTAAACATAGGTTTCATCAGCATAAGAAGTGTGTAAATGCAATAAATCATGTCACAAAAATACATAAATCATTTATTCAGTTTGTCATATGACCAATGCGTTTACACACCAATAATTGTTTATGAGACCAACATTTAATTCTTAATTTGGTAGAATCATAGCAGTTTAATTTCACTACTCAATGCCTTAAAACTTATTCCATGTATCAGGGATGTTGATAGCAATGATTTACTTCATTTCAATTGTCAATAAGATATCTGTAGTTCTTGCAATTTTGTTTTTTAATCTATGACTTGGCTATTGCAAAGTACTCTAAGATATTATCATATTATACCGAACAACAGAATGATAGAAATAGAAGCCATGAAGGGACCTGCTACAAATGAAAAAAAAAACAACCAAGAAACCTCATTACAATTTACAACCTAATTAATAAGTCTAGTTTATTGATTCTCTGTTTAATGTAGACTTACGTCCAGCATATCCTTTTAAACAAATCATTAATAACAAAACTTACTTTTTGACAGGCATTTTACCATCTGGTCCAAGAACTTTAATAAATCTCGTGTAGACTTTTTCTAAATAAGTTAAAGCCGAACTGTTTAAAACTAATAAGTTTGTGGAATATTCTAGTAATTCTTTAGCCCATTCCTGAAACAAATAATCAGTCAAACTGCAATCTGTAATTAATAACAATTAACAGAAAAGAAAGAAAGAAACAACTATATTTTACAAGGATAACAACTAGGTTCGAAGTTAAGGATCCTTTCTGCCTTGTGGTCCTTGGCCAAACCTTTTGGAATTGACCTTTCCCCGGGTTATCAGTACCCATTTATGGGTGGGTTGACTAAAATTACGAGTGAATATAACTTACTCAAGGTCATTGGACCAAGAAATGACTTCATTTTTGTTTGCAGAAATATAGTATCTATTGTAATTTCAAATAGCATGAGCCACTCATCTGCTTGGTTTGGGCAGTAACAAAAATATACTAATTTCACGGACCAATATCTGCGGTTTGTCCTAATTGAATTTTTGATAAACAGGGTTGTTTTTATCTGACAAATATTTGCCTAACATATCATCCCTTGGGTTAGTGATATTGGGTTATTTATCACCATCTAAAGTCACATCAATATTTCCACCATTTTTTACATCAATATTAAGAAGTGGAATTTATGATTAATTTGATTTGAGGTGGAAGTGTAACTTGATCAGATGGTTTGAAGCTAAGCTATCACAGAGATATGATGTGTTCTTTCAACTTGTTCAACCAATCTGTTAGTAGCTAAGCGGATGGAGTCAGATTTCCTTCCCTGACTGTATTCAATAGAAATCTGATTGAACCAACTTTAAGCTGGTGTATACAGATACTTCAAATGTTTCCAAATCCATATAATGGATTTTTACTTTCTCTAACCATTGTTGAACTGATTCTTATTGTCATCACTTAACATCTAATTCTTGACAGCAGCAAACAAGAACTGTGAAAGTGTTTCTGTAACACTCAACTATAATTAATTTTGGTGATGACAACCTGTTTAATGTGGACCCCTGTCTGATGTGACTGCCTGATTTGTACCTGTGTCTGATGTGGACCCTGTCTAATTGACCCCTGTCTGATGTGGACTCCTGTCTGATGTGGACACCTGTCTGATGTGGACGCCTGTCTGATGTGGACCCCTGTTTGATGTGAAACCATGTCTGATGTGGACCCTGTCTGATGTGAAACCCTGTCTGATGTGGACTCCTGTCTGATGTGGACACCTGTCTAATTGACCCCTGTCTGATGTGGACTCCTGTCTGATGTGGACTCCTGTCTGATGTGGACACCTGTCTGATGTGGACACCTGTCTGATGTGGACACCTGTCTGATGTGGACGCCTGTCTGATGTGAAACCCTGTCTGATGTGGACCCATGTCTGATGTGGACTCCTGTCTGATGTGATACCATGTCTGATGTGAAACCATGTCTGATGTGAAACCCTGTCTGATGTGGACTCCTGTCTGATGTGGACCCTGTAAGATGTGGAGTCCTGTCTGATGTAAACCCTGTCTCATCAACAATATTTAGTTGTAGCAATGGTGTGCTGATACTTCCTGCTTTCTAATATTGATCATTAACATCTCCATTGAACTTCTCACCATATTGATTTATCTGGATTTTTGTAATCAAATCATTTGACAAAAAAACTTACTTGAGCTGTTTCTTTACAATCAGAAACAAAATTAATCCAATCTATATTGACCATATCGGTACCAAAACACACAGATACTGTTTTATCTTCTAAACTAACATCTCCTGGCCCAATCATTAAGGTATCACGTAACTTGGCATCCTGAAAAATAAACATTGAAAACTATATCATATACAGGTAAAGAAATGGAATGCCAGAATTACTGAAAATAACAGGTACTTGGGTCTTCATTTAAATGGAAAAAAAAAATTGTATGTTCAGACACTATCTTATTAAAAAATGAAAAAAATAATTACCAAAAAGCCAAAATAATGGCTATAAGGCTCATATTTCTAAATTTCCTTTTGTCGGATTTAAACATCAATTAAAAAAAAGATCTCTACCCCAATTTTAATTTAAAAAAAAAATTTTTGGTCTTAATTCTTATGGTTATTAAAATTCGATTAATTTCGAAAAAAATTATAATTTTAACAGGGTTTTAAAAGGCTAATAAAATTTGTTTGTCCTCATGGGTACACTGACTTAAATTTAAAAAGGGAAATAATGAAGTATGTATGTTAAAAAATAATGTCAAAATTTACATTTGGGACTTATGAAATCATCTAAAAAAATTACTTTTCTTTTCCCCCAGGGGTTTAAACATATTCATCCAAAACAAAAGAATGACAGCATTCTAATAAAACAAAAAATATCTGGTCTGTGGTATTCTATGGCATTGAATTCTGAGTTCATTTCGATATATTCATAATTGTACTACAGATATACAGGCTAATAATTTAGTTTGTCCTCATGGGATACAACTGACTTAAAATTTGACCAAATGCACTAATGCATTTTTTGTTAAAAAATAATGTCAATTTTAGTTTGGTTTTATGAGAATCATCTAAAATAAAATGTACATGTTGCTTCCCTCAGGTTTCTCAACATTTTCTGGCATCCACAATAAAAACGTTAGTTATTTAACAAAAATTTAACAAGTCAATTTAAACCAGGAAACAAATTACTTCAATAAAAATATATAACATAAAATCAATTTTTTTCTGACAGTTTCGAAAAAACTAATAATTTTTTCGCATTTGACAAATGTCAATTGCATCAGGTGAAAAATGATGATAAAAAGACCAGCTAATGATTTGAAAGGTAATAAATGTCAAGGTAATATCACTAATAAGTTTGTAAATAGTAGAAGTTTGTATCATAATATACAGTAATTATCATTATAACATAAAAATCAATTAAGTGATTAGGGTGGTACCTGGTCTCATAGACAGATTATATTGACCACCTTAACGACTAATTAATAATTATAAATCCCATATAATATCATCATTTTGCAATTTTATACATCATGTTTCCCATTCTGATATGAGAAAACAATGACAAACTACAGTCAATTTTCCTTAGGCAAAGTGAAAAGGTAGGTAGATTTGAAGAATAAAGTAGAATAAAGAGGTGTAAGGCCAAACCAATTTTATTTCATGTATTACGGATCCTCCTGCAATAATTTTCCAGAAATAAAAAAAATCACAACAGGCTGCGATACAAAAATTCTGAACCTAAGTTTCAAAAGAAACAGAAAAATTCATCATTAAAAAATCCCATTTGAATAAAAATATGATTTTAGATTAAAGCAATAATAAGAAAGTAGGAAAATGCAGATCGATCCTGGCTTCATCAAACTTAACTTGTAAATTCTCTCACCCTTCACACCAAATTTTTTTCCCAAATGCTTTTACAGATTTATTCTTGTAAAACAAACATTAAACTGATCTGGCCTAAGAGCAATAAAAGAAATATTAGCTTCATTTACAAGTAATGTATATTGTATGATACTTTCCCATTTGCCAGTGATGCCATAATTTGGTCAAATCTTTCAGAAACTACAGGAATCGCAGCTTTTGGTCAAGAAACCAGAATGGTTAAATTTATGATTTTATCGGGGCCTGATCCGGACCAAAATTGGAACGCTTTAAAGCAGCCTGGTGTAAGCGGGGCTAATGTATTTGTATTGGAGCTCAATTCCAGCGTACGGCTAGAACTCAAAACATGAAGCTTGTAAAAAGTAACACATGTAAATTGTTGCATTACACTAGATTGTGTTAGTTCAACAATCTTTATGTCCTTTTGGTAACCTGAGATCCACTCATGTTGACGTACTAAGCCAATTCTTATTGCTGTTTTAGTCCTATTTGTGTTTCTATTTGAGTTCTGTTATTTTTGATTTATTGGTCCTATTTCATGTACTTAAAAGTAATGTTAAGCCTAATTCTTGATTATGGTAATGGTTATTTTACGGTCTATGAGGATTATGGACTTTTCCTTTTAGATACAGGATGTCACCAAAGTAAAGTAACATGTAAATGTTGTAAAGTGTTTGGTGATGTCTGTAATATTAAAGGGACACATTTGGCATCCATTCGACCTATATTAGTAATAGTGTTTACAGAAAATTGTTAAACTTTGAGCCTTCAAATCCATGTTTGTCTAGAATTACCCCTGTTTGAATGTTAAAATGATGACTTGTCATTTCTTGAGACAACAACATACATATAGAAAAGACATATTAGAACAGAAAGTGAAAATTCTAGTTTCATTACAAAATATAATGGTCTTGCAAACTAAGATTAAATTGGAAGACTAGAATGAAATTAATGAAGATTGAAGATTGATGTCACATTCAGGGGCTAATAAAGACAAATAACACTATGCAGTGTGTGATGAGGTGACAAGCCTACATTTTTTGTGATGTCAAGGGATCTTTAATGTGTTGTCTGTAGCACATGGGCCTTTATTTCTTGTCCCATCCAAATGACACTCTTTCCTTGTCACTCCCCTAATTGCATCACTGACAAAGGAATAACCAGCTTGAAATTATTGTCAAGTACTGAAGTAAGACTTACAAAAACATATAATAAAACTCTAGTGTATGGCAATATAAAAAGAAAACCTATCAGTCTGCAACCATTTCTTTATATTTCTTTGATCACACTTGACTAATTTAAGAACTAAAAGACTAATAAAATATCCAGTATAGGTCTCTACTATCTAGTACAACAACTACATTAACAATTTTAGGACCGATAGAGAGGGAGCAATGTATTTAGACTTGAGTATAAATGTCAGTAGATATGTGAAAATTGTTATTCAACTGATAGAATTATAGACTACTCAACAATATACTTGATGTCTGACCAAACATAAACATCAATAAAATAGGCTGAATGTCAAGCTAGCCAATAATCAATAGCTACACCTTATTTATGGTAGGTAGTGAGTCAGGCCAATAGAGAAGAGAAGGTGTAAGGAGAGGAAGTCTAGTTGGATGAATTTGTTCAAGTTTAAGACTAATCAATGATTCCAATGGTAATGTTTCCACACACTGAGATTTTCATTACTGAATCTAGTGGTAGTTTATTGTTTATTCTAACTTATCAAACCTTGACTTTTATAAACAATAGCTCAACCAATCTCCTATTTTTTATTTCTTATTTATCATCTTATTACTACAAGACCCTTTTCACTTCCAGTCAATCACCCCTCTTTTATTTCTAGTCAATCACTGGAAAAAGGAATGAGAGAAATAAGTACTACTGCACCTCACAGACATTGCCATGCAGTATGCAATGAGGGAAATTTAGTTTTGGTTCAGTTTATAGTCTCATTAGACCTGCATCACTAAAAGGGGAAACTGGAAATAAAAATCCAGAAGATCATTTTGACCTTTGTTAGATTGATTCCAGGACAGTTAGGGAGCAAGTATCTCACTCACTGAGTCACTACAGCTCCCTGGACCTAGATGGTACCATGTGCTTGACATTTGCATGCTATCCTAAAAGACTAGGCTTTGATAAGGGGATTAGTCTGTTATCCCATATGAGCCTGTTCTGTTTTTTTTCGTGTGAAAAGCAGGAAATCTTTGCAAGAAGCTATGATTGTTAAAGATCACACATCAATTGTACATGGAGAAAAGAGTACATGTGTACTGCTGTGAAATTGTCGCCATGTTACACAACTCATAGTGTTGTCTGCTGTTTTTTGTTATTAGCCCAATATTGGAGGCAGAAAGGTAATGAGAAGGAAAAAGAAAAAAGTTCACATCATTCCATTGCCTAATTGATTATGGAAAAGTTGAGGAAACATTTACGTGACATTTCCATGTAGGTGAAATGTGACCTCAACTGAAGACATGGTAAATGTCATGAGTACATGCCACACAGAACAATGACAATATTGTCTTATTACATAATCTATAATATCATATTATAATGGCATGTCTACTTTTATCATTTTATAGTACATCAGGTCAAGATTCTTGGACTCTTTACAATGTTGAGCATTTTCTACTTGAACATTTTTGCCATGTGAGGACATTTTACACATATTTTCATTTGTTCATCTTTTAACCATGTATTGTTTAGGATGTTATTTCTCAACATTTACATTAATCCGGGACCTGTTTCACAAAATTTTAACAAATAAATAATCAAGATTTTAAAAAATACAGTAACCTGATTGGTTAATAAAAACTTAATTTAAGTGATTGACCAATCTGACCATTGGAACACTAAAATCATCCTAAGTAAAGTTTTCTGTGAAACAGGCTCCAGTTTTTTTTTCAGACAAATATTTAGTACATTTGATGTACTTTTATCTCACATGTGTAAAGGCAAGATATTAATTTGAATAGCTTTTTTGTAAGCTTTTGTTTTTCATAGACTTTTTTCAATATTTCATATTGTCTGCATGCATGACACTAAATTTGATATTTTAATATAAAGAATGACTTTAGTGTGACTGATGATTAATATGAATATAAGATGTTTCTGGGTTCTGTTCTATTAAGGAGAGTCATGACAATTCTATTATATATAACCATACCATATTGTAAGTAAAAAAACAACATGAAATAAGCCAGACATAGACTGATCTTATTATTTCTAGAACATATCAATTATAATACACAATCATATCTCTCTAGCAACTGTAATATACCTCCTGTCTGTCTGTTAATAGATACACTCTATTTTCATCATATGATACTTCATAAACTCTGTCTCAGATCTGCTCTTTTGGTCAATTAATATATTTGTTATCGTGCATTAATATTGTCAAAAAGGGTTTCAGAGGGATAAAATTGTCTGCTCTTGTGGTCAATTAACATATTTATCATGCATATAATCCAGTTTAATACATCATAACAAATATGATTATGAACCACCTAAGTATACAATTTCAAACAGCTGATAATGCAAACATTAATACATATTCACCTTTTTAAAACTTTATGAAAATTTTCAGATTGAGGTGGCAAAATCTATCTTCTTGTACACTACTACCCTTGGAAGAAGAAGTTTTTTACTGAAAATATGAAGTAGTATTGGACTGAGACTATGAAGCAATCTATGATTGCAACTAGGAAGTAGTCTTTGACTTGACTGAAACTATGAAGTAGTCTTTGACTTGACTGAAACTATGAAGAGAGTCTTTAGTAGAAACTATGAAGAAGTATTTGGCTGAACTCTGAAGAAGTCTTTGGCTTAAACTAAGAAGAAGTATTTGACTGAAACTATGAAGTAGTCTTTGACTGAAACTATGAAGAAGTCTTTACTGAAACTATGAAGGAGTCTTTGACTGAAACTATGAAGGAGTCTTTTACTGAAACTATGAAGAAGTATTTGACTGAAACTATGAAGAAGTCTTTGGCCTAAACCTTGAAGAAGTAATTACACTGAAACTATGAAGAAGTAATTACACTGAAACTATGAAGTAGTCTTTGACTGAAACTATGAAGAAGTATTTGACAGAAACTATTAAGAAGTATTTGGCTGACACTATGAAGAAGTATTTAGCTAAAACTATGAAGAATTCTTTTATTGAAATTATGAAGTAGTTTTTGACTGGAACTATGAATAAATCTTTGATTGAAAATATGAAGTAGTCTTTGACTGAAACTATGAAGAAGAATTAAGTTAAAACTATGAAGAAGTCTTTTACTGAAACTATGAAGAAGTATTAGACTGAAACTATGAAGAAGTATTCGATTGAAACTATGAAGAAGTACTTGACAGAAACAATGAGGAAGTATTTGATTGAAACTATGAAGTAGTCTTTGACTGAAACAATAAACTAGTTTTTGGCTAAGACTTAAATGTCAGATTTGAAATTAGCAACAGCCATCAATGTCTTTCAGTAAGAGTTTAATGAAGAATAACAAACCAGTTGATATAATGTCACCAATAGGCCATTATTGATTTCAATAGAAATTTCCTCACGCTTTTTTTTCTCTTCTAGTTTTTAATCAAGTTTCAACCACACTATTTCTAGCCATGCTCTAATGATTTTTTGATAAGAAAAAGACTGGCAAATTATTGACAATGTCGAATCTACAGAGACTATATGTTCTTGGGTAAACGAATGAATGAAAATTTATTGAGCACAAATTCCAATTTGCAAGTCTAAAATTAGTGTCTAGATAGACTTGGCTTTGACTGAAATGTGAAGAAGAAGTTGATACATCTCCAAAAAGAATAACAGCCTCGTAAAATTAGTCTACCTTTTCTAGAATACATGCTAAAAATTAACAAACTGCAAGAAATATAATCTAAACATTGTCTCTAAATCTAAATTGGTAGAAAAACATCCTCAGTGCCATTTTCCACATTAACTTAAATAATAGAAATTAAGAAGGAAAAAGGAAAAATCTTCTATTCACTGAGAAACATCTCAAACTTCATGGCATTGATCTTTCTCACAATATCTATTTTCATTTATAGCTGGGTCAACTGGAATAATGAGGAAAGATGACTTCAATGTCACCAGACCGTCACAGGCCGACCAAGATTAGAACCTGCAACAACTTAATTAAGGTTTCCAACGATTCTTAAGTGAAATATAATGAATATCTGTCTATAATCTTATGCATCTTTCAAAGCCAGAGTGCTTTGTAAAAACTGCTAACAACTTTTAAGAAACTTTGTTGAAAATCATACATGGAGTGTTGTATAGGCTACAGGATTAAGGATAAAATTGAACCTCCAAGTTTGATTTCAATCAGCAGTATAACTAGGCATGTGCAGACTGAAGATAATATTAAAAATGAGAACAAGCTTCACACGATGCACTTTTAATGCAAAAAAAATAATGAAATGTAACTTAAGAACACTAGTTGGCATTGAGAGATTACTTTTCTATAATTGATTTTATTTTCTTTAACAGACATCTAACTCATCCTGATAAATGACCACCTACATAAAATGACAGGGTAAAACTAATACATTTTACATATTAATTACTCTTTTTCATTAGACTAATCAGGCTGGTAGCTTGAAAAAAACAGGACATTTAATCTTCAGCTCAGAGTTAATCACACCTAAGGAATTGAAAGAGACAGGTTTCTGAAAATAGCTAACTTTCAATGATTCATGAAACACTAGTTATAGTCTAATTTGGCTCTCAGGACCTGAATTCAGGTGTAAATGTCTTTCACTAATTACCTCCCTTTGCTGTCTACCATGTGATTAGTGGTATAAATATACTGATCATTAATCAATCTGCTGATGTTGATTGAATTGGTTAGGAAACAGTCAATAAAATAACAGTGTTCAATACCCTTAATTAAAACCACGGTGACTTTCAATGCTACAACCAATATTGTAAATCAAACAGAACTCTTAAACAACCTTTTTATTTCTATTTGATTAAACATTCAACACAATATAGATGTGGGTATAAGATAACAAAATCATACAAATCATGTACAAATGTAAACTTATCAAATTTGATATTTGAAATTAATTTTCTAATGCAGCCCACATGTTTATGTTCACAGAAAATCAATCTGCAGTCATGTTCTTCAATATAGAAATGTTTGCTACATGTTATAACCATTTGTATATTTCAATTAAATTTTTTAAATCATTTGTTTGAATAAAAATTGCCTAGAAATATTGATGATTGAATATAAAGGAGTAGAATTAACAAGTAACAAAGTACAACATCAGATCAAAACATATGAAGGATGTCAAGTGTGAACATAAAATTAAAGTTGCCTCACTAAAAAAGCCATGAGAATTTAAAAAGTTGTTGCTTAGGGACATCTAACATAGCCCTGTCATGAGGGTGGGGCCATGTGGGCTGGGTCTTGTCTAGTGTGAATTAAGCCCCACTAATTGTCCTTTCTTCAAACCTTCTTTGGTTCAGCAGCTATAGGTTAATTTTACAAAATCCCCAAAACATCTTGGAATTGACAGAAGCACATGCTCCTGGCTTCTAGTTTCAAAGTTTTCTGGGAAGTTGGAGAAAAATTAAGGGCACCTGAAGGAAATTAGGTCCTGGCAGCTGGGCTGACATAGCGTTGAATATCTATATCTGTTGAGGTAATAGATATAAATACTGACTGATTACTTTGAAGAGACAATCTTTGATTGATATGCATGTATAGAAATCTCATTATTGATTTGCCTAAAAGTCATGAGTGGTATATTTCTTTAAGTTGACGTCACCTTTAAGTGCACTTCAAGCCGAGATAGAAATTATTTGAACTCATCCATCACCGTGACAATTACTGGTCCCAATAATAACACAAATCAGTAATTATTTCTATTATATTAGCAGTGTAGAATATATAGAGAAATTAATGAGACCAATATCTTATCTCTAAACAAGTAATCAGAAGCAATGAATAAACAGTGAAATAGACAATCAAGTTAAAGTGAATTCAGAAGGTCATGTAACAGACTCCTGGTAAATGTAATACAAGAAATCTACCTAATACAATTGTTACAGTCCACAGAAGTTTCATAATGATTGAATTTCTTCCTAATTATCTTGTTTACAATCTATCTTGTCTTATTATCATATTACTATTACTCTTATATTAAGTAATATGCTTGCAGTGCTGATGATTACAGATCGTAACTCAAACTATTTGTTATGATCACTTCACTGAATACCAGTGACCTCCAGACAAATCAAATGGAACCTGTGTAATTCAAAGTTAATTCAGATCTCGGTAAAATTTTACCTCATGAAGTAAACACAATCAACTGCCTAAAAAGGAGGAGAGTTTGGACACCATTATAGTGCTTTAGATTTCCAAAGTAAGCTTAAAGCTATCATGTTCTTATAAATGTAAAACAAATTTAATGCATGAGAAGAAAATATAAAAGGCATTGGTGTAAACTTGATGTGAATTATAATCAACTTTGTAAATGGTAAATGTAAAGAATACTTAGTTTTAGGTAGAGAATCATTTTGGCATGTTATGATTAATATTGTTCTCAAATTTACAGTTCATGATAGCTTTAAAAAGTTAAATTCAGTAATGATTAGTTATCAAAAGAAAGATATTTACCTTTGGTATTCTTGAGTAGCGTCCAGTTCTAGTATCTCGTATCAAGGAGATATCCAAATACTCCATTTCCTGAAGAATATAGAATTTATACAAAGGATTAAAATTTGAAGATAGCCCCACACCCTTTATGGTGACACATTTTTCAGTGAAACAGTGTTGCTGTGGATTTGACTCTACTTCATTGACAAGTTATCTTAAATATAAACTTTGATTCAACAAGACTCTCTATCACATGAAGTCAAGAATGATATAGGTTGATAAAATATATCAACAAACTTGATTAGAAAAGAATTTTGATTTCTGTCCTTAAGAATATAAGCCATTTTGATGTCAAATAGTTTTGGTGGTTCATTGAAGATATTTATCAAATTTTGTGAACAAAATGCTTTACATACCTTATTCTGATCTTTCCAGAATAGGATGTGACCTTTAGAGTCAACTCGTAATGAAACGGGTATTCCATTGGTACTTCCCTGGAAAAAACAAAAAATAAACATTACTACTTCTAGTGAATAAGAGGATGCTTAAAAACCTTCCAAATTAAATATCATCATATATACTTCTACCAACTCTCTTTCAGGTTTATCTAACAAGGGAGGAGAAGCTCACCCCTTCCAAAACACTTCCAGTTTATTATCACAATTTGTATGGACTATTGTAGTGTTTTTGTACAAATTCAAAATAAATTTCTAGGTTTGTAAATGTATGCTATGGTGACACCCATAATCTGGTCAAGTGGTCAAACTTGTGCATAAAGACACTATCAGTGTCCCCCAATTCAAATATATAAGAAATGTTAATAATTAATTAATTGAAAGCACAGTGAATAAATTACCCCCTACCATTTCCTAAAGTACAATAAACAGTATCTTTAATATTCTCAGATGTTGACTCCGCATTTACAAATATTGTAATTAATTAAACAAAGTGAGTTAAGTGGATCATTATCATATATCATATCATATCATATATCTCCAGTTATCCCCTACCTACTTCTACCAAAGGTTAGACTTCTAAATTACCATATGATAGCTATGCAGACAATGTTAAAAGGTTATTGTAAAGATCTGGAGAATATGGGGAACTGCAGTGAAATCCAGCACTGGGGACACACATAAACTCTATAACTGAATATGAATTGCCCCCTCAACAGGGAACATAATGGAACCTGATTTCCCTGAAGACCTAATATATTCAACTTCTTGTAAAAAACATCATTCAAATTTTACAGCTCATGAATGTGGAATTTTAAGTCCTAATTTTGTGGTAATGTAATGTTATGAAAGTAACCCACAATGTATGCATAACCTCTACCATTGTTTGTGAAGTCAGCTTATTTAAAATATCTCTTTCTAAAATATTTGATGAGATCAGCGAGCAACAGAAAAAGATTTGCTAAAAAAAATGCTGGAAAAGAATCTTATTTTTCTCTGCATTAAACCAACACAATTTGCATTTTATCCACCATTCCTCATTAGTTCTTGACCTTGGAAACATTCTTTAAATTCAAGGTCATGACAGTTTATATTGGTTTACAGCAGACAGAAGCGAGAAGTGTAAAGAAAAATACCAGAAGTAGGCTAGCAGTGACCAGTGGAATGTTTTGATTGGTGATAAACACCCTTCAAGATGTTTCTATAAATAGTTCAAATAGTCAATAAGCACCTCTCAATAATCATCCGTTAAATAAACTGATTTTTTATCAAAGTCTAAGTCTTGTCTTTACCCAAAAACTGGATAAATTTCCTATTCTGAGATATTCAAGGCATGAAATTTAAAAACTATTGCAGTTTTATCTCTTAAATGCACTTCAATTTTAATAATTTCATAAATCTTAACGTTTACTGCACTCTTCCACAAGTTAAGAAAGGTGCAATAAAAATTTTCTTTCATAATTTGTTGTTCGTTTAATGTTCGTTGTTTACCTTCTGCTACAGAAAAAAATTCATGACATGATGTAGTTATCAGTACAAATAAAACTCAACATAGTTTAGTATCCAATAAGAAATAAGATTGATTGTGTTGCTGTAGGAGTTTAGGTGCTGAAGATTGGAAACTTGATCATAATTTCTGATGTTACATCCAATGTTGAATGTTGGCAATGTATCAAGTCTCTATCCCTAATAAGTTGAAATTTATTTATCTATTTAGATTAATGAAAGAAGTCTTAAAATGTCGTTGGAGAGATGGAATTTTTAAAGATTTTTTTTAACCTAAGAGAATTGAAATTCTTCAATATAAGTGTAGTGGTAATTTGTTGAAATATGGCTTCAGGAAATTTATTTAAAAAATCTAGACTGCACAACCAACATTTGTCAAACATTAATTTAAGTCTCTGTGTAAATAAGATGATTCGTTAAGATTTCTGTTCTGTCCTGAAGGAAGTTACATGTTTAATTATAACAAAGTACATAACCTATCTTTGTGTAGATTTGTTGTTTTAACAGAAGCCTTGTTATAAATCAGAAATGTCAATATACAGACACATTAGCTAGACATGACTGGAAAATAGAAGGCCTATTATATATATTTGAAGAAAGAAATTTATCCGACTAATTAAAGGAATATGACAAGACAACTATTTTAAGGATAGGTTAGAGATCTTCAAAAACAGGAAAAGGTGTAAAGTCAGTCAAATGAGGCCCTGAGCGCTGCAGGCTGTGCAGTTGAAAATCTAAAATGAATATTGATGAAGATTATATGGATTGCGTCACAACCAATCAGAATTTGGCTCGCGACTTTTTGGATACTTCTTCATTTCGGGAGTCTAACCATTTCTTCTCTTTGTGTGAAGGGAGTGAGAGGGGGACGCAAAAGAGTTTTGCTACTGTTCTGGCAGAACTTTCTCTCTGGCTTAGCCTGTCCTCTTTACCCCTTTTATGTGCAGAAGAATACAATTTTATACTCCATTCATTTCATTTTAGTAGATTTGAACTTCAATTCTTTCAGCATTGACAAATTATATATTTAATTTCTACTGTATATCAAGTTAATCTTTTCTCTTGCTCTAATACCTCGGTAAATCAAAACTAATCAATCAAAAAATCAATATCCTATTCCAGCTGTCTTGATCAATTAATTAAGTATTCTTTTGAAGAAATTAATAAGGCTCTACTCAATTGTTAACAACAAATCAAAGTTGAAAGTTCAAATCAAATTAGCAGTAAGAATCAAAGAGAAATGGAAATTAGTACAATAAGAGTTCATAGATGTAACTCCTATCTTGTTGTGAAATGAAATCATTCACAACCTAGAGTACAACTGTATCCATCAGTCCATTAGTTGGACAAAACAACTTGATCCAATGTTAGAGCATGGTTAATCTGGCATTTATGATTGAGTGTTATCAACAAGGGGAATCAACACAAATAAGTCTGGAAGTCCAACTGAGTTCTGTAATTTGTTTAGTTAGATCCACTTTCGTGCCAGCTGACTACTGTATGACTGTGAATATGGTGCTGTAGACAGAATCTTTAAAATTTCTTGTCATTATTAATAATTTACGACAATTGTCCTAAAGCAGATATTACCATAACTAACAAATGGCACCTGATGACCTTGATAGACTCATAATTTCAGTTGACCCAGCTGACTGATAATCTAGGCGGGATTGATATAATGAGGCCTGACAAACGACCAGCTGATAGAAAGGATTCTTAATTGTGGACTTAATTATGGACAACTGTAAAATACAGTTGTTTCTTTCTTTCTTTTCACTGAACACTGTTGGGTACCCATGAGTATAATTATTTCCTGCTCGTAAAAAAAGGCAACCAAAATGACTAAAATTAAAGTGGTTCGACCTTTCTACAAATGGAATGAAAAGGTGACAAGGGAGTGAGAATTCTAGTTGTATTATTAATGACCTGACGGAATTAAAGCTAGTCTCGGGAGAGTCTATAAGTCAGATGTACTACTAATTACCTGGCAATTCATTTAATAGATTTACTCCTTATCATATACTATATAGTCATCATATAAAGAGGAATAATTTATTTATTCTACATCAAATCATTTTGCTCTTCATGGTACATTTTTTGTCTAGATTAATATACTATACTAGTCTATAGATATACCATAGTAGAAACATTTTATTCAACCTTTTGACAGGGACATATTAAGTACCTATTGATAAAACATATCCACTGCCCATCAGTTTACTTATAAAACTAATCAAACCCACTGAAGAGGTATTGTTTGAAATTTAATCTTAGTTTTTATATTTTTCCATCGTGTGAGAAATTATGAACTAAACAGTTCATATTTTTATTTGAAAAATTCCCGATTTCATTAAGTCACAGTTTAAGGAATATCACCATCAGTATCGATCAAATAAAAGTTTTATTGCTCCAAATGAATCGTAATAGATTCCGACAATAATTACATGTAGTTACTCCACATTACAATTAAATATCAAAAACCAAAAGTCTTAGCGATCTTAGCGTGTTTCTTGGACTTGTTGATGTATATATAAGTAAGCTAAAGATAAAGACCAATAGGAAATACAAGCTTGATTTTAACAAGAAGTAAAAACTGTGTCAGACATGTTTAAATCACTTCCCTCCAGCAGATACAAGGCTATTATTAGAAGTCAGTTGGTCTGTTAAAACGGACTTGATCAAATCACTATAATATTATCTCTATCATTTTAACTATTTCCTTTATTTCTACACCCTAGAAATTAATATAGATAAATTCAATTTGTAACACTTCAATTCAATCCAATAGATGTCTTCATTTATTCATGAAAATACACCCTTATTATAATGTAATAACCACATCGTAATAGGGTACTTAAGTCACGCAACATAATTAATAGGGTTTTAGTCCTGAGAAATTTTCTCCCTATGACTTTTTAACTAAGACTTTAAATTTTTACTAACTTTTTAATCAAGACTACTAATCATCTCAATTTTCTCTCTAATTACCTTGACGAGAAGGTCAAATATATTACAATGGACAATATGGCTGACAGACCTTATTGGATACAAACTCAAGATCCCTTCTGCTTCAGTTCACTAGACACTTGAATTCACAAACAAAACATTCTTTGAAATCAAGGAGCTTGCGTGGTTCAGATGCTTGCTAACCTTACATTTTTATACGCAAAAAGTTTCAAAATTGACCACAACATTACAGCTTGACTCTGATAAGGGCAGATTATTTATCCATGGAAACTGATTAATCGTATTTTAATCAAGATCAAAGTTCAAACACATGAAGTTCTACTAAAATAGTAAAAGTAAATGTATCTCTTTAAGTATATGAGAAAATGAAGAGAGTTGAGTTAATGACTCTTCAATTCCTATTGATTATTTGAAACAATATAATTGACCCCAATCTCATGGGTAAAGGATTTGGTTCCGATTTGAAATACAATTCTTTTCTTTGTTCTCTTGGGCACCGTTTTTTTTTTCATATAATACATTCTATTTATCTTTCATAACTCTGTCTTAAAGTGCACAATCTGACTATGGGTTTGACTGTACTTTATTAAAAATACTTTGACTTAAAATTAATGGAGTTTTGGGTACCTTTATTTCAGATTTAAACTTTCGTTAAAAAGTGTACCGTTTCATATTTTTTTACGATCTAGGCCAAGATGTTTATATTTAACATACAAATTAAACACTAGTTATAATTCAATATGAAATGTTAAATAAATCAGAAAGTAGTTAATTATCTGTCATTATTTCAAAATGTCATGTGATGAAAATTGTGCCTACAGCCAAATCTAGAAGATAATCACAATATTTAATATAAATATTATCTATATAACTTTGTTATAATGATTACCATAAATAACAACCAAATATCTATAAAATACGGAATCTTTTGTTCATTTCTTTCACAATATGGGCACCGTTTCCATGGAGAGACTGATAGAAATGGATTTTTTTTATATCCGCTTGGTTTGCACTTTATTGCTTTAAGTAGATGGGAAGTATGCATGTAAGAATTTTGACATGTTGTGGCACAAATTGAGTAATTTTCAAGTTATGCACCGCATATACCTCCCAGGTTGTCTGTTTTCTCCATACAGTCTGTCTGATTAGCAATATATCATGGTAAAAGTTATATATTTCTATACATTGGGTGTTTATTAACATTAAAAATTAATATTCACCAGTTTTTATTTATTATGATGTAATATATATGATAGAGTTATATCATGGCCATAGGGACCTGTATTAATTATTAGGAGTGTTCATAAGTCCCTTCAGTATACATAATACCAAAGGGCCTTGTGGACCAGCCTTTATAAATACCAGACACCTGTGATGTAATACTGCCTCAATTGACAATCAGGTGATAGAGTTATAAATCATTTCATTGCCCATTTGATCAATACAATATTTTGTATGAAAATAAAATACTTTTTAATAAAAATAAATCACCTTACTTAGTAAATATAAACCTTAGACTAGTAGAAGTACCACTATACTTGTAATGAAAACTTTAACACTGTGCCAGTGCCTTTATTGAACAGTAACTTGTTGAGTAGAAGTGAATCACATTATTAAAATAGTGAAATACAGAATAGATATATGACCTCTTGTTTTACAGATTTTGGTCAATGGTTAAAACTGAAAAAATCTGGGTTAAATTAGCATGTGGTATTCACAACATCTTATTTCTGACAAATGCAGCTCCTCTATTAGGATTAAATCTATCTTTAGATCGGATTTGTTTGTCTGATCTGTTTTAGTACATATACAAATCAATATGGTGCAAGTCAAAAACACTTTGTTAACAGTTCAATATTTGTTCTAAATTTAATAGATTAGGGTCGTTTTCATTATATCTGAATTGGCTAATTTGTTTCTTATGATCAATAATCAAAGTCCAGTGTGCTACAGGCTGTGATCAAAAGATCCCTTGACAGTTGGAAAAGACTAGGTTACTGCTGTTGTCCTGACAAAATTTCTTATGGCGTTGCTAATTTTTATTAGCCTATTAAATGCGAAGAGTAGAAGATAAAGCATAATTAAAAGAAATAATTTGCTAAAACAGCCAAAAAGATTTAAGCAGACATATTCTTTCAAAATCAAACAACAATTTTTCACAATTGCTATTCTCATTAAGCAATGTTATTTGAATGATAATTTTATTAGAATGAAATTAGAGAACAAAGTCCAGCTAGTTATCATGTGACGTCTCATTATAGAACCTATCACCATTATTCAAATAAAATGAAATGAATAGTGTTTCACTTTCTTCTCTCCTAATGACGGGCAACACCATGCAGTGTGTATTGAGGGAAATTTTGCCAGGACAGCGGTATCAGCCTACTCTTTTTGACATTTCAACTGTCATCGAATCTTTAATGATTGCCAAACTTGAGAGTTATCCCTGATAGTTGAAAACTTTTTTGGGCCGCCAGCAGGATCTGAACAAGAAATTTTAAAATTTTGGAAGCTGTTTTGAGTGTAAAATTGAGATTTTGATCTTGAACACCTTGCTTACACCTATAGTGATATACAATTCTAACTTAAAATTGTAGAGACTCATTGATTTTATATTTTCTATTTTCTCTTTGTGGTCTCTTTTAGATGATTTGATTTGATATGGGCATTATCTGTACAATGCAAATTTTCTCTGGATAAATACTGATATGAAACTGAAATAGTGCAAAAAGACTTTTCAGTTGCTTTCTTACACATAACAGCTAGACAAAATTTCTTGAATTCCGTCAAGATTACATTAATACATCAATGACAGTACTAGCGTGTTTGAACTGATCTCATTTTTTTGAAAATTGTTCTTTTTCTAAATTATTGAGTGCAATATCTTTATTTACAGAAAATTACTATGAGATGAATATAAAACTACCAGTTTCCTTTAAATATCTAGATACATTTAGTTTTAAATCCATAATATCATCATCAAAACCTTGTCTTATTCATGGAATTGAGAATAATGCTAGTTATTATGATTGAAATGAACGATTCTAGATGAAACTAAAAGGTATAACCTATCACTCTAAAAATGCTCTTTATGAAAAATGACGAAGTTAAAAGTATTAGACTGACATTAATAGTTATTAGGCTGCAAACAAAACAGCAGCAGTTACAGCTCTAGTACATCTTCACAATGTCAAGGTCAAGTTTGATATACATTCACTGTAATAACCACCTTTCACGGAACAAGGAACTGTGGAATATGCAGCCAACAACAAGCCTTGGCTCTGATTGGCTGTATTTGTTAAGTTTACAATCATATGAAATAGCTGCATTCGGTGATACAAATAAATAACCTAACTTGATACTATTTATCTTATTAATATCTATTTGAGAGTAATCAAGTTGCAAAATACAAGGACAGTAGACAGATCAAGTCACAAAATAACAAGGAGAGAAGATCAAGTCACAAAAAACAAGGAGAGTAGATCAAGTCACAAAATACAAGGACAGTAGACAGATCAAGTCACAAAAAACAAGTAGAGTAGATCAAGTCACAAAAATTGAAAAAAAAATTTGCAAATATTCTGTTACCAGATTAAACAAATTGTGACTTTTATTTTTAATATGTATGCTATAAAATTAGTGTAATAGGGTCTTACAAAAATAAAATCTCCATTAAAGCACAGGCCTAGGTTATTTTCATATCTATATGTGATTCTGGTAACTGTAGACCTTCACTTTTCTTTAATAACAAACACTGTAAAGTTACAGTTGAAGATATCATTGTTTCTGAAGTTGCCACGTCGGATTATTGATAACCAAAATCCATTAATTGTAGACTTTTTAACAAATTTCTCTCTTGCAAAATGTCTATTAAATCAGTATCAAGTTTGCGTTAACATTTTTAAATTTCTACACAGCAAATAAATTGTATTGATTATTGATGTTTGTGTTGTGAAAAGGTGGACACTAATCCCTCCAAATATAAACTCAAACAGCATGCTACAATAAAGAAGAATAATGGTTGAAGAGTAATTCTGTGTTGATGAAAGATTTTCTAATGTTCATGGTCGAGTAAGAAGATGATTAAATCAGGCTATACATCAGTAATCATGTTGTTGTCTAGAATAGACCAATTTGATTCAATATGTCTCCTGATGATTAGAAAGTCATATCTACTTTAAATCACACACTTAATAAACCATAGTCCATTTTCATTTCCATTTCACATTGTTCTACAGATTAACAATACTTCTAACATTCACCATAAAATATTTGTACATGTAATACCTTATTTTAATCATTCAAGTGTGATTTAATCTTAGTGGATGGTCAAAGCTACATAATACTTCATAATTTGTGTTCTGCAACTCAAGAAAAAGAAACCTGCACCATGTAAAACAGCCATGTTTTGACCTACAATAAATATCCTTGTGCAGTGGCAAATTATAAATACAATTACATGCTTTATCATTAGAACAACTGGTTGAAAACAAGCATTACAATTTCATATTGGTCAAGAAGCAAACTCAATCAAAAATGGAAGACTTTTCTAGATTCTTTAACAACAGTGCCAGCCAATTATTGTTATTGCCTGGTGTGTAAATGAAAATGAAATGAATGGAGTTTTACGTCCTACTCTTCTGCATCTTATGGGCTAATGAAGACGGGCAACGCCATGCAGTGTGCAATGAGGGAAATTTTGCCAGGACAGCAGCATTAGCCTACTCTTTTTGCGATTTCCAACTGTCGAGGGATCTTTAACGTGCACAGCCTGTAGCACACAGGGCCTCGGTTTATTGTCCCATCCGAACTACTAGACACTTTTTTCCATATCAGTCCCTCTGACCTGCATCACTTTATGACTGCAAAGATGTCTCAGTGGATATTTTGTGGTTTCATTTGCTGTTGTGCAAATGCTAGAAGTAATCAAATTGTAAACATGATCTTCAGTTGTAAAATGTAGCAATATTTGTTAAATTTTTTTGCTGGTTGCCAATTCAGACAATCAAGTGAACAGGTCTTCTGCTTGCATAGCTGTGTACTGTCTTCATTGGTCAATTATGTGCAAAAGAGTAGGATTCATTTCATTTCATTTTAGAAGACTGTGAAAAAGGAATTAACCAGTTAAATCCTGTAAAATTATAACTGGTTACTAAGATTCACAGAACTAATTGTCTGTACAGGGCTTAAGCCTAAGCTTCATGTTCAGCATTTATTGCTGTCATTTGTATTCTGCCATTTGTATTGTAGCAGACAGCGTCTGTTGCTAGTCAACATCTACAGAGTTTGACTGACTATTATAGTGATTTACTCCAGTCATTATACTAAGTAGAAACTTGACATTCTTAACCAACTATTCCTGTTACAATTAAGCGAAAGATGATCTTTCCCTCCATTTTGATAATGTGAGTAAATTTACTTTGTAAATATCCACCAGCTCAACCAACTATAGATATCACGTTTATAAACCTCAGACATTACGCTAACATCTTATTTTACATTTGATTGACTTTCTCCCTCCCAGACTCTTAAATCTCAGTTGATTTTTTCGCACAAATCAAGATTGGTCAAATCAGAAATAGGTCATCTGCCATTGTAAGGAGTGGGATATGATGGAGAGAAAGTTTGATATTGACTTCTGAAGAGCAGAAGTGATGAGAAAGATGTAAGGCAAATTATCTATATTAACTAGGAGAATGACGTGAAGATATTTATTAACTTCTAGCAAATGACAGATATAATGATATAAGGAAGGGAATTGTAGCTTTATTCTGTGCTTTTGTCAATAATAGCCACTGATGTCCAAGAACAATATCCAAGTCAACAGAAAATTCTTGTCTGTCAGTTACAAGTGGTCAGTAGAATGGTTTACTTGATGGAGCCTGTTATTGAATTTTTATTCTCTTATCACTTTATTTATCACAAATACTTTCTTTTATAAAAAATAGAATATGGATTAATTATAAGTTGACTTGTCCAGCCAATAAATCTGGCATCTCAAATTATCATGATCCAGTAAAAATATTTGTAACATTACAAGATAATTTAAGATAGAAACGTGAACAGTCAATATTACTAGTAGTTAAAATGAACGGTAATTGAAACCATAAAAACCAGACCTTTGTAACCCAAGTTCCAATCCATCACTGATATGGAATAAGTAATAAGGAGGTTAAACTACAGATATTGTAAATCATTCAAAAGGGAAACTATCCGTTAGTTTATATCTCTTTAAACATGCAAGAATCCATTCTCCCATAAATTAAATTTGTTAAACTGTCAAGAGACATTGTGTCCTCTAAATTTTGTGTTGCACTCTTCTCTGGTTATTTATTAGTCTTGTTATATATTATAGACCTGTACTTATGATATGGACAAATATAGATTTTACGTGCACCCTGTAGTCTACCTATAAATCATAAATCTCCACTAATTTTCCCCAAATCCATAGTCTCTACTTCACTTGTGAGGTAGGTAGGTAAATGGCGAGTTAACGTTCGCTTCCAGCAATTGCTGATATCGCAAACCTTCACTTGTGACCACGGCCAGTGCTTTTATAGAAGAATATCCCTTATAACACCTTATACCCTTTTAATGCATTAAGTTCAAATTTAGATCTTTTTTTGTCAAAAATTAGGGTCCCACATTTCCTCTAGTTATTAAGAATCAAGCCAATGCTTCAATTGTTCTGACTGGTTAGTTAGAGATGAAATCCAATGGCATAAATGAAAAACCTTAAATTATGCCTACAAAGTGGTTGTTTTAAAACGGAGCTGAATTATAATTAAGAAATGGTTTAATCAACTTTGTTGCTCGAATAAGATTGTAACATTTACATACTGTTATCAAGGTCATTTTGTCTGTCAGCTGAAGGTGACAAATCAAATGTCTGGTAGAGCAAGACTAAAATCAAAAGTTCTGATCACTTCCTACAGATAGATGAAATTTTGTTAGATTTAGAACCAGTCTGTTCAATTAGGCTCTATTTTCCAATAATGTTGGTCTGCGGTTCCGAGCTGTCAGGTCTGACTGCTTCAGAAATATTTTTAAACTAAACAGTTTTAACCCATTTCAAAATATAATCAGGTATCTGAATAAGTTAAATTTTGGGAAATAAATTGGGACATATCATTTCTACTTTTACTGTCTGTCCAAATGAAGAGATATTGGTGTCATGTCAGATGGAGACATCGCTGTATCATCGACATTACCTTTGCATTGTTAACTGCAAAACCAGCAGTATTCTCCAATTTTTTTTTGGGTATTAATCAATATCTTATTATATTTCAACAATATATTAAAAATATAACAATACAGTGAATAGAAATTGCAGGTTTGTACTTTGATAAAGTTTGGGGAAGGAGAGGAAATCAACAGTTCATGTGTCAAGACCTGCATATTACTGCCAACCATTATACTGGTAACTGATAAATACCTCACATTAAATATAATAAGTGAAGTAAAGAAGTGATTATCATGGCACTGCTTCTATAATTATTCATTTTCAACTGAATACAAAAAATCAATAGCTGTCTTTCTCTACTACATGACATATTCGTCATGAGGGACATAAAAAACAGGCTGATAAAAATAAAAACTAACAAGAACGATATCTTCCTATCTTTTCTTCTTACATAATCAGAGAAAACTGGAAAACTAAGCTATTAAATATATCAAAAGATGTCTCTTCCGTAAATCAATACCTTTCAATGGCTGAGGGCAGAAAATCATCTTTTCTTAATAAAAATAACTTGGAAACAGAAGCATGTATAAAACAACACAAAATATTAGGAAATATCGACTTGTCTGAGAGAAAACATCATTTCTTTCATTTTACCTATTGTTAAAGTCAGCCATTTGACAGAGAAATACATATCATTTAAAATACTCCTGAACATAAAAACCTACTCTTCAAGAATTTACCATTAGAGATGAAGGTTTTTCATTTGCATCTTCTGGTGCAATAAGACAAAGTACTTCTAGCTACTAGCTGCTCATCTTGCATCACACTTGATCATAGAAATAAAAAAAGAGCAGGTTGATTTATTAACTAGCGTGTTAGCTACAATGTCGCCGATGTAGTTCTTTATCCATAAATGGAATAACCAGTAACTAATTGAATCAAATATCATTTTTTTTTATCAGATTTTCCTCTATCTCTATCAATACATGCTTCCATGCCTCTGCTTCGTTCACAATCTTGTGTTGAGATAAAAAGGGAATATAACTCAAAGAAAGCACAAGCCCAGGTCTAAAGCAATATTGTATTATTCTCTAGTCACAAAACTTCTGCTGAATCAACTTCAGACAGTTAATTCTACTACATTTGGCAGAAATATCCGCATAAAATTCCAATGTATGGAAGGATTCTAGACATGTTGTATCAGTATAAAATAATCAACTGAATTTTTTTCCCTGACAAACACTGAACAGTCCTCTGTAAGAATTTAGGTTTGGGGTTTTTATTGTAGGGTTCAATGATAGAAATGAAGTCTGGATTCAGGCTACTACTTCTGTATCTTGGAGAAATAATTGGTCTAGAAGATGAACATTTTGTTATAGAAACTATCTATATTAAAATTAGATGAATATCAGAGATTAGACATATTGAATAACATGTTTTCAGTGTCATCAGCTTGCCGTCTGTTACAAGGTAAAGGTTATGAATAAAACATGGCATCTATAATATCCACAATTAAGTTTGACTCTCCATTTAACCTTGAGTGAAATGACCACTATTATTCATAGAATAATTGCGGAAATTGTAGAATAAATCACAATATCAAATCTGATGAAACTCTGCCTCACAATAAACCTGATTTGAAAATGTCTGAGCAGATGGTGCCAACAGATATGAACTAGGTGGTTTATTGATGATAAACAACATATGTACAAATTGAAAAATCTGAGATTTTTCTGACATGAATCTAACAAAAGTTCTTATACTCAATGAGTTTCTACAGTTTTCATTGAGGTGAACACATAAATAAGCTTAATCATTAACAACATTAGCATCATTTGCTACACTGCAAAAGGCTGTAAACTGTAGACACACTAGGAAAAATTGAGTACGCAATTATATGATTGTTTGAAGATTTCTAAGATGTCAAGAGTAAAACACATTTAGCAATATCTTTTGTTAACAAAAATCATGACAAATTTTGACTTTAATTATCAAAAGATGTACAATGCATACCTTAGATTAAATTTCTGGCTTACTTACTCTAGCCTTGACCTTTCTACATGACCCAATTTAAGCTCATTAAAATATTTGTGATTTCACATGGAAGAATAATTGTGTTAAAAATTTACAGCATTGATATGTATTAAAAAGGTTGCACAGTGCACTTGGCTTCTCATATGCAAAAAATACTGATTAGACAACATCTTGTCTGAAAAATTTGTTTAGATTTTGGTAGTTTTGTTCCTCAAACCTCATGGTTTCTGAATAAATAATCAAAAACTTATGTCACGTAAAAGAAAACTAAGACTGTACTGAAATTATTCTCTACATAAGCCTGTTTATTTAAAATGTTCACTGCACTGATTGCAATAGGGCCTTCAATTTTCTGAAACGATTAAAACTAAGCCCAGCAGTCACCAAACAGAATTGACAGTTCTATTTATGAAGATATGTGGTTGAAATCACAATACCCTAAGGCCAAGGATAAACATAAGACAAATACTGGATTTTATGTAAAGAAGAAATTATAGTTGAAATGATTTTATTTACTGATAAGACAGTCACCAATCAATAAATAAATAATCAATTCTCTATTTCTACATAGCTTTTAATAATATTATTTCTAAAATATCAATATCCAACAACTTTAAATGAACTATTTCTGACTGTATCTAAGCTGGAGTAAAATGACATGCTTCTTATTATCCATTTGAGTATTTAAGATTAGAGGAATTAATCAAAGAGTTTTAAGATCTCCACAAAATATGGCTTGTTCTCAAGATACAGTGGAGTATGAGCTATCTATAATAAACGATACATACCACCTTGGCTGTTGTGAGATATCTTTATCATTTAACTGGTTGCTGAGGCACTTGCTCTTTAACCAGGAAATCGCATGGTTGATGGGATGAGATTAAATGAGATTTTAGTTTTATCAGCTGCACAACTCTAAGAAATTAGCATAAAAACAGACTAATGCTTTAACATTGACAGAACAGTGGTCCCAGTTTGGTACATCTTACCAATATCAAGCTATTACTGTGTCTTATACCTTGATTGCAATAGCCACCATTCTAGTACCATGGAACATTGTAAATGTTACTTTGATTGAAATGTAAACAAGCAAATACCGAGTAAATGACAGAAAGTCTATAACGCTAAGCTGTAATGTTTTAAGTATGCCAGTTGCATTGATTGGATGTATTGCTGATGTATAATTCAATCAAATTGCTGCTGATACAACAGAGGTTACTATTGCAGTCAAGGTATAAGACAAAATTTGTAATAGCTTGAGTCATCTTTACTGTCAAGCTGCTTGAAGATGAGTTAAGTCAAGACTATCTATTAGATCTTGGTTAACATGGTTCATATTTTTCTGCTTTACAATTTGTATTTTTACAATCAGCAAATGAATTAGAATAAAAGCATTCATGATAATTTCCCCTAATTTAAATTTACACAGTTATAGATCTAATCTGTGTAGAACATCCCATACATATATTGATGAGGGATTAGTTTTCTAGTCATGCATATCCAATGTTTTATAAGCTGTATGACAAATGGCCTGTATGACAAATGGACTGTACAGCTGTATGACTAATGGGAGGATACCAAACTAGGTTAAAGTGATTTGTTTCTAAAAGAGATATGCATCACATCATTAAGTTGTAAAACTTCATTCATTGTTTCTAACATCTAATTGCTCATGATTCCGAGTAATTTCGAATATGTGCTGATTATCTATTCATCAAAGGAAACGTCTTAAAAGCTAGAATGAATACTTAAATGTAAAAATATCTAAATGAGAAAATTTATATTGGGATATTTTATGGCTGAAGCTGGGTAGGGAGAATAATAAAATAGATTATTCAGTCATGGCACATGGTGAGAAGATGGATGACTTTTTAAGTAGATTCTGTGGTCATAATGACACTGTACATGGTGTATCTTGTAATTATACTCAAACATCCAATAAACAATTTCCATAAAAATTCATTTTGTATTTAATTCAATTGCATCTTGTTAAGAACAGTGTGATTCAATCAAAATGTCTCCAGTGAAAAAAATTCATTAAATACATTCAAATTTGGAGTTCAGACTGCAGTCAACTTTGATACTGAACTATGGAATGAAAAAACAAAAAATGCTAAACAGATAACTTGAAAAAATCAGCTGACATTTCACAATATCCATGTTGTCTTAAATACAATTTCTGATGCTGTTTTCAGTGGTTCCAAAGAAATGAAATAAATGAAGTTTTACGTCCAACTTTTCTGCACCTTCTGGGCTGATGAAGACTGGAGTGATTTTTAAGAATTTTAACTTAAAGGTGCATACAAATAGATATATAACCACAGTTCAATTCACTTTTAAAGGTTTATTGGGTATGAGCGGGCTGGACCAGTAACCAGAAATGAAGTTTAAATCATCCTCACAGCAAACAAATTTCTGCCATTGTCTCAAAGACACTTGAAATGTGATGCTGGTAAGAAGGTTGGATCAGTGCAAATCAACTAACAACTATCAATACCATAGGAACAGATATGACCCTATCTACTATCTACATTGAATCTAAACGAGTCATCAAAGTTGATTTCAAAGGAAAATGTGGGCATTTTGTTTGAGCTAGAACTAGATGTTTCTTGGATAATTTGCTATAACTACACTATCTTCAACAGCTATATAAATGATGCCAGTATAATTTGGAATAAAAAACTCACAAGGGAGCTATATCTAGACATAAAGAGATAAAACAAATTTTGTATGGTAGATCACTGATTACACTGTCAATATACAATACAATTTCTAGTAATACCACTGTTTCTAATTCCTATATACAACACTATACAATTACTTAACAATGAGGCTGTGAGAGGGAGAGAGTGGGGGGTGGGGTATTTAAACTAGAGCCCAGTATAATATAAGAATACAATTACTAGTAATACCACTGTTTCTAATTCCTATATACAACACTATACAATTAATCAAAAATTTGGGTGAGAGAGTGTGATAGGGGTAGAGATTTTATTATGGTATATTGCTCTTAGGTTTATAGCACTTTTCACCTGATGATGACAATATAGATTCTCAAAATGTTGAGGTTTAATATATAAACTAAGGAGTAGTATATCATACAGAAAGTTTGTCTCGTTATTTAATATATATATATCAGCTTCCTGTTGTCTAATCATGAATCAATGTTAATAATGTAATCATTACAATTTAAAATATCAAATCAATGTTCAAATTTCACTTAAAACTTCCTGTGAAACTTTCTAGGGCAATATAACCTATATATGCAAACTTGTTTTATAAATCAGTCAATTACCTGGCTTAATTAATTTAATCAAATATTTGATCAATTAGTGATACCTAATATAATCTAGATCTTAATTAACATAATTATATTACAACTGAGTGATTTATATACAACACACATCTAGAGTAACATACCAGAATTTAAAATGGAAAATAAACGGGAATAAAGCTGATACAAACAGTGATGCAATGAAACATTATCAATATTCCATTCTTCTCCTTTGGCTATTAATGGAGATAGAAATAACATGGGGAAATTTTTACTCCAGAATAATGGGGAATCTGTTTCCACCTGCCTGAGTAGCAACTGATGAGAACTGGTACAGTGGAAAGAGGGATGGATCCAAGAACATGCTTTGATATAAATCAATAGGCTAATCAGCATTTAATTTATAATTCATGCTTCTGACTTAGGCTACTTCTTTTTTGGGGGAATAATATTTATATTTTATTTTATCATAAATTAGAAATATATCTAGATCTATCCTCGTTACCTAGGACTGAGATTTTTTTTTATTGGAAATTCATTCTCATGTAACCCCATAAAGTAGTGAAAGTGAATAAACTTTTTTGGCATTTTATGACTTGTTTCTGAATAATGATACATTATTTATTTTTGCAACTAGGGGCCATTTTCTATTCTCTTTATATTTTTTTCAAAAAGTATCCACCCACTTTATTGAAATAAATTGCAGTCTTACAACAATGTCATAAAAGATGAAATAGATTGCATTGTAAATTTATCATACCAATAATTAAAACACAGATGTTTAGTGGTCTGAATTTAAATGATTCATTGACAGTGAAATTATGGTTGAATATTTTTTAAAGCTTAAATCAAACCAAATACTTTAAGGCTAGAAATTAATGCGTCAACAAATTAATTCGACATGGGGTATAGAGACTAAAATGTGAGTATAAATTAATGCGACCCGCGATAGTGGTTTAAAATACAAGATATGTTGACCTTGTGTTTGAAAGAATAACTGTTACAGTTGCCTGTGTTCTCTGAGAAAAGCAATGCCTTTAGTTCTAATATATATATACATATCAAAAAATATTGAGGCAATTCAAACCTACAGGACCTAGTCATCTCGCTCAAGACAAAGATTTTCGGAATCAATAAGAGTTACATGCGTTCTCTGAGCAAAGCAATGCTTTTAGTGATATCTTGTATTAAAGACTTGAAGAGATAGCACCATGCCATTCAAACCAATAGGATCTAATCTTGCTCATGACAATATCACAAGGATTGAGCTATCTCTCTGCCGTAGTTTATCCATGAAATATGTGCACTAAAAACACTTCATGTCAAACAAGTTTATAGCCAATATCTTGCCAAACGTTTTAACCTTGATGATACCATTTAATAACAAAATAAAAAATATTGATGTAAGGTTTGAAATATTCACAACTCTGCCAGAAACATATCATTCATGAATAATTTTATCAATATTCCACTTAAACTGTTATAAAAATACCACCATATATATTCATATATTCTAGTGATACTCAGTTGGATATAAACATAAAGTGATATATCATTGCAATATTGTATATTACTTATACAGGAACAAATTTTCTAGACTTTTTACCTAGGAACCTAGGACAATTATTCCTGGTATTTCACTATTACAAATTTCAAAAGGGTACCTGAAAATCTCTAAATTCAGAAAAAAACATTCAAATTTCAGACTGTAGAAATTTGTCTCTATAATATTTTAAGTATTGTCATAAAGGCACTAGGGTAGCTTTGTTATAAATTATCTTCTAAGGATTAAGGTACCGGTATTGTAGGGATGAATCTCTGAAACATCGTACCTGTTGCAAACAATATGACCAACTAGGAGAAAAGATGAAAAAATTAAATACACTCAAATGTTTTTCAGTTGAAAAATCTATGAAATATAGAGATTGGAAAGAAGGGATGGATTTGTCAAAATTTGTTCCAAATATTTAAAATCAACAATCTTATTAACCATGAAAGTCTTTTAGATCAAAGAAAATCTAAACATCAAGATAAAATATGAAATGGATAGAAATCTAGTGAGCTGTTAATAAAATGTTTGAATCTTGCACAACCAGCTTAACTTGTTAATCAGACTTTTTATTATTACTTTGATTTTTCAGTAATTTTCTCACAAGTTTCAAAGCTAAGACTTTATTATAAGCCCCTTTTTTACTCTATGCTACAATGATGTGTTTGAATCAATGTTGGAACCTTGCCCTAATATAAGTTGCCTGTTTACATGAATATAAAATCCAGTACCAGAATATCTAGAACTGTTATTTAGTGTTGATAAAAACCATTCTCATCACCCCATCAGAACTGTAAAATAGTCTTTGTTATAACACAATTCTGTAGGAAAAGACCAAGTGCAGTAAACCCTTATAGAATACTGTACTTCCCAAAACATTACCAGTTCCTTCTGAGACCAGTTTTCAGATCAGTTCTGAGTGCCCTCGAGATGATGACCACAATGTAGTTCATGATAATTTGAAACTGCCAGAAGAGTTTTGCCAGAAGATGTCCTCACTAAACACATCCAAAAACTGTTTCATGGAATATCATACATTGTTTTTGATATGATAGTTTTTTATGTGTGTGCATCGTGCAGAAATGACACAGTTAAGATCTATTTTGAGTTAATTTGATTGAAAAATCTCTAAAAAAAATGAACTAAATATAGTGCTGGTGGCAGACAGTAGGCCATATAGGTACAGTATGTATAAATATTAGAAAGTGAAGGATTCACTAGACACATTGCTCACTAAACACATCTCTCGGTATTACTATGTTAAACCAAGTACATTAATGACCTTTCACATTTACAAAAGTGTGTCAAAATTGTGTTTTTACTGAGTACCATACAAATATTGTCTATTTATTTAACTACTGTATAATATAGAATATAGGAGAATATTTTACAATGTACAACATTTGAACATAAAATCATTATTTGAAAAATAACTTTACTAATTGGAACAATTATATGGATAGCAAGTACTTTAATAAATAACTTGTAATGTTTCGAAAGTTATTTGTTTAAGTTATGTTATCAATATAATTGTGTCCAGTTATTTCAAAAAGATTCATAGAAATAAACAGAATATGCGATTTCATCTGGATAAAATGAAATGGAATTTTCATGGCCTACATGGACCAATGAAGAAATGAATGCCATAAAGTGTTGAATGAGTGAAATTTCACTCACAGTGCACTTTTTTTTTTGATTTCCTATGTCAGCTTCGGAATCAGTGATTTATTTTATTGAAACTTTATTCAACAAATTTATTTCAATCTCTCTTACAATCTTAATAAATCTTTCCAAACACATGAATCTAGTGTTTTGTTCATATTGGCTTATCAATGATTTACATTGTTTTTCAGTAAACTATTATGTCAAACTATATCAAAGTGCCTGGGCCAGTAGGAAACTAATTGGGTTTGTTGATACCTAGTAGAGCTATGGTTTTGAGCTCGTTTGTCAAACTATCTAATTGTTTGTTGCTGGTATTGTGAGCTAACTGTAGTATAATGTATTACTGCTAATGTTCAAGTAGTGAGTAGACACATAAAGTAAATCTTCAAGAAACCATTCTATATGGCACAAAAAATTTCAGCAGAATCAAATGAAAGATAGCCATGCCATGGAGTAAATAAATGTTTCTCAATTTATCTCTCTAATTAGCTTCTCTTGTTAATTAATATCCCTGATTAACATTGTTTTTCATTAAGCGTGTATGTCAAACTAATGAATTGTATGCCGCTATTATTGTGAATTTACTACAGTATAATGTAGATTATCCATACTTGTTCAACACAGTGATAGCTATACAGTTTAAATCTGTAGTGGTCAAGAGCAGTTAGTGGACACATAAAGTTAATATCAGAACAGTATACAAGAAAGCATTGTAAACACAGGAGAATTCAGCATAGATCAAATGGAAGACAGCAATGCCATGAAGGGTTCGCTGAGTAAAAACTTTACTGGCTTAATTCAAAGTATACTCCTTTTTTGTTTCCTAAGTAAAATATGTATTGCATAACATCTTTCTAATTAGCTCTTGTCTCCTTCATTAATATTCCTAATTTACATTGTTTCTCAGTAAACGTATTTCAAAATAACTGATCATATACTGCTATGATCGTGAAATAGTTAAAATCTGTAGTGGTCAAGGGCAGTGATTGGACACAGAATATGTGAGAACATAAAACAATCCATCACACCGAAAGCACTGGTTTAGGCACGAGAAAACTCAGCATGGATCAAAGTTGGAACCTATGGTACCTTATCACCTAGTAGACTAATCTGACTCTCTAATGACGGAGTATGAAATATTCACTGATAGTTAAACTAGGTCATGTTGTGGTACGAGAGAAGTTTCATAACATACAGTCTTATAATCATCTCCCATTCTTTTCAATCAGGAAATCAGACGAAATGGAGTTTTACTTTCTGTCTTTTCACATTTGGTTGGATCATTCAAAAGTACCTAAGCTAGTATCTCAGTATACTAACCCCAACTTCTAAATATCAAGATGCCTTATAACCATTCTGATTAGAAAACCATAAAACTACATTTTTCTCAATTTCAATAAATGTTAAATCTTTACAACTTGGTTGATAAATGATCTGTTTATTTGATTATATTTGAGATAAATAGAACTGATCAAACTTTGATACAAACGAAGTTCCAACAAAGGTCGACCCAAAATGTGCCATTTAATATTAAATATAAGACAAAACAAGGTGAAATTTCGATGATAATGAAAAGAATTTTCTCCATATTTTATCAACAAAAGAAAAAGCTGTAGAGTAATATACTAATCTGTATTTTCTATTATCATAATTGCAACCCTTCCTGTGTTCCACCCACCACTTTTACTAGCTTGAGGGTCAACCAGAGTCAACCCACTGACAACTTTTAATTCTCCATCTCATCCATCGGTGTGATTCATACCATTTTATATCCTAGTTATATATTATCATAAATCTTAATCTACCAGAGGAAGTTGGTCTATATATGACATTTCAATCTTAATTTTACGACATTTACATGCTTCTTAAGTTATCTACAATCCTTGAATCAAACATACAAAATTTACATATCAACATTATCAAACACAATGGTTGATTAAGTGACAGTAAATATGCGTTGTATTACTTAGAATCCGGAATAATATGCAAAAATAACAAACTTTCTGAATATCTAAAAATTAAAAATTCGTCTCATTTATTAGCATCATTGGTGTGTAAAGGCAATGACCAATTCGGTCAATTTATATCTAAGATATTTTATTAATACAATTTCACATTCTCACAATCGATTATTTGAATTTGCCACAAATCTTAGATTGCTTTGATGTTGTGCTTTGACTGCACAGCATGAAAAACTATAGGCCTATAATAATATAAATGCCAGTGTGCGTAACTGGTATATTGAAGGGAATGATAGTTTCAAATGAAAATATTTTGTTTTAATAAACTTATTTTTTGTAATACTCAATTAAACCGGTAATTATAAATTGTTATATGATAATTTAAAAATGAAGAATTAATGAAATAAATATGTAAATTGATATGATATGTGATATATGTACAATTAATAAGATAATGTTAAAGAGGATTGTAAACTGGGTGGGTCTGTTCTATATATGTATATATATATATATCAATCACAATGTAAATACAATACTTACATCATCCCATTTAATAAACTTATTTCCATTTAGTAGAGAATCTGGAACCACAATAGGTTTAATCTGTACCACATGAACTCCTGGTTTTGCTCCTGCCATATTTTACATATATATCTTTAATTATTCCTCCAATATACACACAAACATTTCGTAAAATAATGGCCTATATTCTAAATGTTTATACACGTCTGTTTAGTTTATAGATGCTACTCATCGTAAAGTCAAATCACGGTGAGAGAAAAGGCAAGAGCCTACATTATAACGTTATATTAAAACCATCTAATACGAACGTAACTCACATTTACTAACAGTAATAGACCACATAAACCGTTAGGAATCAGTTTATCCGTGCAATATCATTTATAATCCCAGTTTATAATGCACAGTTTTATAGCCGTTATTAAAATCGCTCAGTTATTCAGAAAGTCATAGTCAAAGATGAAATTTGCAGGAGAGAATGTTGAAAGTAACATACGTCGATTCCAGTAGCTGCCGTGCTATGTAAGATATTGGCTTCCACATTAAATTCTGTTGTGGTAGTGATGAAGCGAGTGAACTCTGCTGAAGGTAGTTTTCATTGATCATGTGACTTTGTTAAAATGGCGATAACTGTCAGGTGAAAACTGTTAAAGCGGCGGTTTGCCATTAAAAACACTACCTGTACTGATATCAACATATAAACAAATTGAATACTGAGAGCTATTCAATATTGTACAAATTTATGTTTTTTTAAACGCTCTATTTCACACATTTATTTTATAATCTATTAAAATAGTATAGCCTACTGTAATCTATAGATCTAGCCAATCCCACCCAAATATTAAATCCAAAGCGTGTCTCTTCAGTAAAATGAATTGAATTTCTACGCCCTATTCTCGTGAACTTTAAGGGCTAATGAAGACTGGCAACGACATGCAATGTGCAACGAGTGGATATTGTCAGAAGAGCGGCATTAGTCGATTTTCAACTAGTAAACAGGGTTAATTGTCCAACCCGAACAAACCTGCAGACCCTCAGGCCTGCACGTTGACAAGACAAGTGGAAATTTGGGTTAAAAATCCGAGTATGAATTTTAAAATCAAGATACATGTAGGAAACCCCGGTTATACATTAGGGGCATAGGCTGGAAGGGGGATACTATAGGGTATTAATTAGTTTTAAAAAATAAGTTTGTGGTGATCAAGAGTTAAAAATTTAATTGGACCTTTGTGTAATTTGGAATAATTGTCTGCAATTTTAGTTACAAACTCACATAAAAGAAGTAAAGGGTTGCTTTTCCACCAATTATTATGTGCTGTATGATAGAAGCTTTTATTAAAATGTATTTTTAATGTGGTTTGGAATATTTCAGAAATGAATATCCCCTTTTCCTCCGTTTAAGGCTGCAACCCTATAATGATTGTATTTCTAATCAAGTCGGTATATTTCACTTCAAAGAAACTCTTGAAAAATATCATTTTTCTCACCCGAACTACTATACCGGTACCCTATAAAATCGACCAAGGATACCAGAGTTTCCACTGTAATGCAATAGATTTATTTTCATATTATATAATATTTTTGTATTATATATACTATATGGGGCATAGGCTTGAATCAGAATTCGATTTTATGCATCAGAATCAGACATGCTACATATAACATGATAATTAAGGATGTATTATGTTGCATGTTGACAGAAGTATTCAGACAGGATTTCCACAAAAAGCTAATGTGATATGTTCCCGAATGTTGTACTTTAAAAAAGCCTTTCCGAATGTTTCAATACAATCTCTACTAGTATTTAAACCTATTTGAATGCTGTTCTGCATGCCTGAAGCATTTGAATGTGAATGTTATATTTTGTATGAACCGGCCTGTATAGGCTACTTAACTTTTGAAAAAGCCCATTCAGTATTTTGTTATTGAGGCAGGTCCGAATGTTGAGCCTAATGCTGGTCCTGATATTATACTTAGGCCCAAATGTTGTACTCTGAACATGCTGGTCAGAATGTTTTACTCCATTAAGGTCCGGATGTTTTACTACATTCAGGCCCGAATGTTGTACTTGATGTAGATCCCTATGTTGTACATCATCCTAGTGTACTTCAGACTGTCCTATCTAGTCCAGATGATTACCTTGCCAGGTCCCAATAGTGTACATCATCCCAGTGTACGTTAGATACGTCCTTTTGTACTTCATGCTAATCTAATGATTACCTTGCCATGTCCCAATAGTGCACATGATCACAGTGTACTTTAGATACGGCCTATTGTACTCCATGCTAGTCAAAATGATTACCTTGCCAGGTCCCAATAGTGTACATCATCCCAGTGTACTTTAGATACGTCCTATTGTACTCCATGCTAGTCCAAATGATTACCTTGCCAGGTCCCAATATTGTACATCATCCCAGTGTAATTAAGATAAGTCCTATTGTACACATCATCCCAGTGTACTTTAGATACGTCCTATTGTACTTCATGCTAGTCCAAATGATTTGCTTTCCAGGTCCCAATAGTGTAAATCATGCATGTACAAATAAAGTAAGTTATTTAGTTATATGGTACTTTGTTATACTTTATTCAGCTTGTCCGAAGGATATTACATAATCAAGTGCTGTGCCGTATGCAGGCCTGAATACTTTCTATGCTTATACAGTTCCAAATGTAAGGAATGAATGTGGTATTCCTATAGCAGATGTAATTAATCTTGGCCTGAATCACAGTTTTGCCATTATAATTAGCCTATATTGTCTTTACAATGACTCTCATTTGAGAACAATAATATCTAATAGTCAATGATTATTGATCATAGATCTATTGATAATTAATATATTTATAAATAAACTATACTCTATCTTGTACGACAACTACCTTATGTAATAATATTAGATTGCACAATACCCAGAAGGTATATATATGAATATATCACGTGATAATTATATATAAATAATTTTGTTTGATCTTATGGAATGATCAACAATACTTTACTAGGGTGTGGCAAGACACACCCAATTCATCCCAGATCTATATCTTCGAACCCATTTCATTTACTTGGTTAACAGAAATGTCATGTCAAGTCAATGTAATTTGAATGCAAGTAATTTTCACTGTATATTACTAGATTCTTATCAATCAAACTGCATTTATTGATGTATTGTATCGAGAAGCCGATCTTAGTCTTTAAATGAATGTAGTTTTACGTCCTACTCTTCTGCTCCTATTGAGCTATTGAAGACGGGAAACGCCTTGTAGTGTACAATGGAGATGATTTAGCCAGGACAGCAGAGATTTCAAATTGACAAGGTATCTTTAACGTGCATATAGACTTCATTAATGTATCAAATGTGCAGAAAAATGAAAAGACATGTTTTTCAATTCTCTATGAACTTATATATTGACTTCCACATATAGAAATTCAGCAAGACGAGTAGGACCCGTGGATTTCAATTTGTAGTTAATGCTACACCTCTCATTCATACGGTTGACCCACTGAATTCTAAAATCTCTTTGTATGCAAAATCGATAAGATTAGGAACATGCAAAATTAGATTTCAAAACTATTATCCAGAACATACATGTAAATTTGCTACATAAAATACGGGTAGGAATTTGGACACTAATTTGATCAATGTGAAATAAAAACCCTTGAAATTTCCAGGCTAAGATGACCATCTAAAGAACTGCAAAACCAGCAGTTAAAATGCGCATACTAATCCAATAAAGTTTTAGTAAATCAAAGACTGGGTAGCTCCTTAAATATCTGTTTTTCGTGGTCAGCTTTCAATCCATCCATCAGCTTGTGAATCTAGTAGATCAAAGCTATAGCTTCCATTGGACAGGGCTAAATACTTTCTGAATCACTTGAACACTAATAAGGGGAGATAATTGCTGTTAGGCCTACAGACAGGTGATATTGTCACGAATTTCAAAAAAATATATTTAATTATTATCATTAAAGCTTAATTTAGATACAAAACATAACAATAAAATTATAAAAAATAAAATCTAATTAGAGCGGTTTTGATACATTGTATATGAACAGGTGTTTTAATTACCTGATATAAAGGACAATATAATCTTTGAACAAGAAAGCCAAGTTATGGTTAAAAAGATATTTGATTTTACAGATTAAGAGTTAATTAGTTAATGAGGCACAATCAAAACAATTATCACAAAAAATAGGAAATAACAATATAATATACATTATTTATGGGAAATTGTCCACCTTAAATTCAATTACGCTTAAAGTACTTGAATGTTTTTAAATAAAAAAACTAATATTCAAATATAAATGCTGTTTTTTTCATCCATTTCATAGGAGTGTTTTTACCCCTTGGGATATGAGACTATGAGGTCAGGGTGTATCCTGCTGTTGTTGGAGGATTTATCTTTAAGAATTTACAGTATATGGTTTATAGGCTTCTAGTACATTTCAATAACTGAAGTGAGAGGGTTTTAAAATATTATTCTGAGGTTGGGAGGCCTCCAACCCATTGTTCTTTATAAAAGATTTATAAATATTTTATGGTATTTCTGTATCATGTTAAACAATATTGAAAAAGAGCAGTTTTTACTTCCATTTGCCTTCTCTCAATTTCCGAATTGTATCATTACCAAACTTCATACCAATTCTAAAATCAAAATTACAGCATTAAATCTTAAACTGAACTTAATAAATATTGTCAAATATATCATTATCCTTTTTTATAGGAGTGTATGTACAATAGATTTAAAATATGTTAAAATTTTACATATATAAGTTAAAATTGTTAATCTAAGAGAAAATTACATCACATAGTAATATCATTATCTTGTATTCATACTTGGTTTATCATTCATCAAGCTCTTACAAGTGAACTGATGATAGATCTACCATAGATTTTTATCTCTGATATCCAGTAAAAAAGAGAATGATGAATATAAAAGGGAATGACACCGTTATTGATTGATGGATATACATGAGGATGATGAATCTACACTTTAATCCATTGTTATATAACATATTACTTACTTTCTTGCTATAGTAGGACAATATTGAAAAAGATACATAAAAAACAATACAGGTTGTAGAGCAATCCAGACTTCATCTAATCTATTTGCTACTGCTACAGCCATTAATGATGCACATCTGTCTGTAGTTACACGTTTATCGGTGGGAGCCATTGTTGCACCTAATTCCTGACAAATAAACAGACTTAGATGAATATTTTAATAATTCTGATTAGCAATGATCAGTTTTCACAGAGTTTCGAACTAGGTTACAATATTTTTCAATAATAAAGTTCCATATGCTATAAGGTATAACAGTATCAATATTTCTAACCTGCAATTAGCCTATTGTTAACTCAAGACTCATATTTCTTGTTGACATTATATAATCTTACTCTACACCAGCCTACATCTGTCTAAATAGCTATCAGTGGCTGGAATAGAGACAGATGTTCGGTCTTAACCTTACCTTGTCCTTTTCTTCAGTAAATGCTGTAGAGAGAATATTAGAGAATACCGGCCCAGGACAAACCATTGTAATATCTATATTATATTCTACAGCTTCTATTCTTAAACTTTCAAACCAACCCTGTTTACAAAATACAAATTGTTAATTAAAGAATTAAGCAGATACTTCATAAGATAGTTTCATAAATTAAGACATATTTCATGCAAAAGCAGAAAAAATGAAGTTAAATTTAAGACTAATATTTATACTAAGTACTTTTCACCCCATTAATTTATCAAAGACTCTTAATAAACCTTTCACTTTAAATACTAATCAATTATTAATTTTACTACCTGTAAAGCATGTTTTGTTCCAGTATAAGATCCTGATAGAGGTGCCCCTGAAAACAGTAAAATCAATTAATATTCAATAGACACAGCTTACAATGTCAGTTATCTTTTTTCCATTTCAGTCTAATGGTATATCTTTAATATCCATAAATAAATATGTAACAATTCACACAATTTTTTTTTACAATTTTTCCTTTCATCCATTTTTCAAAATCAGTAAATGTTCTAAAACTGTCTCTCATAAAATTACATATTGCCTTAAATACTTATAGAATGAATTGAATAGTTGAGCTATTTCACTAATGTTTAACGGTCAGAGTACATACCCAATTTTCCTGCGGTACTACTAACTACGACTATATGACCTTCCTTACGTTCTACCATATGAGGTAAAACAGCTTTGGTTAATGATAGTGTGCCTAATACATTTACTTCTAATAAATCTCTGTCTACTGCTAATTCAGTTTTAAACCATGATGCTCTCTGGCTTCTACCAGCATTATTTACTAAAACATCAATCTACAAATAAATCACATATTTTACTTTCACTTTCTTTATCACACGTGGAAACCTGATGCTTCTTTATAATAAAGTTTTAATATGTGGAAAAGTTACTATGACATATATTGAATTTGGTCCAAAAATGTGACAATTTGTCTATTATTTATAGACCAAAGAAGTTTAAATAATAATCCAAATGACAGTGGTACTAATCTTACTAAAAGATAAGGAAACAGATCACAAAACCTATGATTTGATATTACCGTACCTTTTTAAAATGTTGTAGAGCCTTTTCTACAGCTAGTTTATGACTGTCAAAGTTTAAAACATCTAAAGGTAGAACTAGAACATCTTCATCTTTGATTGGTCCACTCACTGAAAAAGAATGAAAGAAAATATACTGAATTCAAGAAAAGATCTTTAAAGATTTAATTTCCATGAAGAGTCTTGAGTTATCATCTGTGTTTTTTTAATGATAAATCATTTGAGAACATGTTTTTGCTTTTTAATGAAATTTACTGAAATCGTAGGGGCAATATTCAATCTACTATTCGATAAATCATTTGATTACAGGATTTTGTGACCCTAGAAACACACTACCCTTTAAAAAACATAAGATAACTTACATAAACATTGCTTTTTGACTCTATTAAGTTCATCTTCTCTTCTAGCTGATAAAATTATTTTACATCCAGCAGCAGACATTTCATAAGCAAAATACTCTCCTATACCACTAGATGCTCCAGTTATCCATACAACTTTATTACCTAATGCAGCTACAATGAGAAGAAAATGGGTGACATGAGGCAAATACTCCTGTCATAGAGTCATCACCTGTCCTTAAGTGGTTTACTTTTTGGCTGTATCTTTATCAGTAAAGATATACACAGTTATACAACAGTTGTTTAAGATGTTTCAAAATTTGCTGAACATTATTTTGTGTGTATTTATTATTGATAGTTATTTGGTCACTATATATGAAGGTATAATTTGAATTCAGGAGTCCAAGTTCCTCATGTTCAACCTCAACTATTTTCCTCTGGAAACAATTTGCAACGTCAAATTTTAAAAGCATATTATTCAGGAAATTATTACAAAAGTGCTAGTTTTGTCACAAGGTGAAATGCTCAAGGCTGTATTATAATACTGCATCCGATCGTTAAATTAGAAATAAAGCTAATAAGAAAGAAAGGAAAGTTAGGTCTAATTTAATTTACAATAAAATCTAATGAGAATGGTATGAAAGCACTTATAATATTCATGTGCTTCCTACTACTAAATGTTGCTTTAGAATTATAATTAGACTAGTTTTTGAACAATCAATTGGTTTTTTTTTGCTTACCAGCAGGTGATTTACCCATGTATTGTGTATACTGTAGAGTCAAATCACAATCTGATCTAATCAATCTTATAAACTGAATAATAACATAGATAATCAAAACTGCCACACAAACAGTTAGGATGAACATCTTTGTTAGTATTACTGAAAGAAAAAAAATTATTACTGATAAGACATTACAAAAAAATATATTTGAATAAGTCTCACAAAAATTATAACAGGACTTTATTATTAAATAAATTTTATTATTAAAAGCAAATAAATCGTTAAATTTAAATTAAAACAAAATACCTAGGCTTCACCAACAAATTTTCTAAAAGGTATGCAGGCCATCCGGGGCCTGGCATCAGTTAACTTAGAGCCATTCCAATTAATTAAAGTTTTAATAGACTTAGATAGTTTCTTTACATACATAGATTTCCAAATAGTCATGCTTCAAAATATATGTCTGAAGTACATCAAACAGTACTGATTCAAGCACTACATTTTTTCAAACTTAAGTTTTAAATTGAACCCTCCCTATTTGATTGTTGTTAGTCTCATTCCACATCCATTTTTTTACTTATTAATTATAATAATCAAATACACCTGTGACCTATGTCACTGACAGTTATACCTCAACTAATACAAATAAAAATCTTACAATTTCTATGTTAAGGTCAAGATCGAAGATTGATTTGAAAAATGAAATCTACACAGCTGATGAAAACACAAATTAATTTAAGTCAGTCAGGTGCTCCGAGAAGTTATATTATGGGGATTCCCGTTGGGACAGCCCATTAATTTCATAGGGACGTACAGGAAAGAATTATTTGGTTCAATTAAATGAATCGACACAACAAAATCTTTTTACCAAAACTATGAATGATTTGTTTACTGAACAGTTTCAATATCTAATTTTTTTCATATACTTGTCTATCATTACATTTTTCTTTGGTTCACAAGAACTCGATTTGACCTTTCTTATCTTAATGGATTCTCCCAATCCCATAATTCTCAGGGAATTCTCCATCACGAGGTAAACAAGGTAGATTTTCATAGATAACCAAAATAATGCTCATTTTCTGATTCCTTTTAGTGTTTTTGTTTGTCCAATAGCTTCATTATGCTTCAAACTCAAAGGCAGGATATGGCCAGCTAGAGAGAGCAATTCATTTCTTATTTGATTATTAATGTGTTGACCAAATTATTTTATATGTTGCATTGAAATAATGACAGGACCTCTAAACTTCTAGTAGAAGTCTAATTCTAAATAGTAATATGTTATAGTGTGTCAGAATAACCTACCTAGTTAAATTTGAAATGTCTAGCACACAGTCGTATATAGGCCACTGCAGCACTGGTAACCAACTGGTTAGTATTATTGCGAAATCATACTATTTAAGTCTAAGGGCTGGTTGGTTGTAGGAATGTAGGTAGCCTACATTAATTTATATTTTTAAGCTGCCTTGCATAATGAAATCAGTCCCTTCTATGGAGTAAAATGTTTGGTCAATTTGTGCAATGATGTGACAGACCAGTAAGCTCTCTGTAGTTCATAACAAGTGAGGCACTGTGTGATTATTTGAAGTATAATTAGTAGTCCTCCAATGAGGTTGACATGTATATAAAATAAACAAGTCTTACAATTTCTATGATAATCGTAACAAACTGTTATTTTAAAAAAAATGAAAATTTGGACAGCTGATAAACAAACACATTGAAATATACTTCATGACAATCAATTTATATCTTTTTTGTTGCCATCTTCAATAGTACAGATCTATACAGTCTGTTATTGTCTAATGATGAATTTCTGAATGTCTACACCAAACATTTGAGCACTGTTTACAAAAACATAAAATCTGAGTAGGCCTAATGTTCCTGTTGATGGCACTTTAGGTCCCTATCATCAACTCCTGAACCTTTTTTTTTATCTCTCCAGGAGCTAGTAATTTCTAAACATATTAATATACAAGTATTCAAATATTTCAATATACTTCAGACATAGGACAGTGCTTCTATAGGAAAATACCTTATACCATACGATTTTATAAAGTATAGCTTCTTTTTAAGTATGATTGAAATACTACAAAAATGTTTGGAAATTCCAGTGTTTTTTTGTGTTTCTTTTCAGAGAATTTATTAAAAAGTACAGATTTTGGACTGAACAAAATGATCTGACTTATAGTTTTAATTACAACAGACAGATTATAATACAAGTCAACATGGAAGGTAATGAAGATTTGGTGAAAACTGTACCACTATCATCAGTTTGTAAGATAAGCCCTATCAGTAAAGAAGATAAACCAACTGAAGAACCAACTAAAGAGGAACCAACTATCAGTAAACCTATTCCAGAAGAACATGGTCAACTGACTAGCTTACTGTCTCAAATACCTAAAAAAGCTCAAAGAGGATTATTGATGCAATGTGATTTAATATTAACATGTGTAGATGTGACAGATGACTATATAGCTTTAGGTACCAATATTGGTCTGGTATTTCTATATAACAGAATAAAACAAACTATGGAAAGACTGAAAACTGATGTAAGTTATTCTGCTGGTTTCTGTACAGAAGATTTCAATTACTAATAGTTATTCATAATCTTAGGCTAGCAGGTGCTCTTTTGTCAAATTTACTGTAGTGATATATCATTTAGATTGTTACATACGTGACAATATTTGTTATTATGATATATTATGTTGGAAAACTAAACTGCATTAAGTGCTGCAATACTTTTGCAATATTCTAAATTGTTCAATGAATAACACATAGCATTAAACATTTGCAAGTTAAACTAATTCTGGACGAGATATCAGGCTTAGTTTGATATTTTGATTGATTACATTTCAATGCATGCTACATTGATATTCACTATTTATAATTTCAGTCTACAATGGATGTTATTACCTGTGTAAAACTACATCATGGCCTAGATTATCAATTAGCTATGGGTCTATCATCAGGGTATATCAGAATCTATCTACTACCTTCTAAAGCATTAGATAAAAATAAAACAGTAAGTAAAACATGAAAACCTATAGAGATTAGGGGGGTTGAAAGGTAACAAATTACTAATCAACAGAAGGCAGTGGCACAAAGGTTAAAATGGAGTGCATTTTTGTTCAGGTTAAACATAAAGTAAGGTACATCGTTGTCAATACTTTAATCAGTGATAGATCTTGCTTTCATTTATACATAACCTGAAAATATGATGAAATGAAAACCTAACTTGAGTTTAAATTTTATATGATATATCTATATAGGGACAGCATTGAGTTTATATTTATCCTGCTAAGTTTAAATTTTGACTGACACTAATGTTGTAAAAGGCAGAGATAAGTAACATCACTCTTATTGCAATTATTATACCTGGTGAATACCTTCTTCACTCGAAATGTAAGTGTCCCTTGCTGACTGCAGTAATAAAGATGATAATTTGATTATTATTATTATAGTTACAGAAAGTTGATATTAATAATGTACACCTAGTTGGTATAACATATATTGAATGGAGTACTAATGGTATGAAATTATTCTCTGGTGATAAAAATGGTAGAGTTGTTGTAACTATTGTTGATTTCTATACTGTAAGATATTTTTTTTATATCAACAGAATTCTCTTGATAATGCTATCTGTATGAATATGTAAAAAAGTTGAGTTTATGAGTTTCAGAAATGTATCCATGTATCTTGTGCTTTTTGGTATCTCTCTGTATGTTACAATGTGTCAGTGAGCTGGATACCTTGAGCACTATGATGAGCAATTTCCTTGTCATTCAGTTCCTTGTTTTGAACTAAAAATTACCAGTACTTTAAAAATTGACAACGCCGTAAGAACTTTGTTTTTCTTACCTATTGTGGAAATATGTATATATAACAATAATGATTTAATTTTGCCTCATTAATTAATTAATTGTTTATTGTGATGTATTGTATTTTAGAGTGAGTTTAAATCTGAGGTATTATTAGATGAAGATAAATCAGATAGTGAAATAATTCAGATAAATTATGACCATAAAGCTGTACTGATATCTACTAAATATAGAAGTCTAGTTGTGAGAACTGATATTGAACATTCCAAACCAGTACAAATTGGTATGCAGGACAGAAAAATGTGAGTAAATAGTAGTGGGTAAAATTGAATAGTATATTACAAATTGAAACATAAATACAACTTTTTTGAATAAGCACATGTAGTTTAACAAACAACCTAAACATGTCTTGTCTTGTCTTGATGTGCACATGCAAGAACAAGGAAATTTGTCAAATTTTAGAAGGGATGCAAGATGAAATACGCTGCACATGTCAAACATGAAATTACTTCTATTTATTTTGTAGAACTGGTAATTTTGGAGCTTGTTTTATACCAGAGATGTGTAAACCCAGTGATGCTAAACTCTACGCCTGTCGACCAGGTAGTCGTGTATGGTTAGCTAATATAAACGGAACTGTTCTTAATACCTTTATATTTAAAGATGTTCTGTCTGAGACCAATTCTATCATTCCAATTAAAACACTAGAGAAGAATAAGAATGCTGACACTAGATTTGGTAGAGTGTTTATGTACCAGAATAATGAGATATTAACCTATAATAGTAACACATTGTTTATTATTGAACCATCTACTAGTCAAATAATAGGTGTTCAAGATAAAATTGGTGAAATCATTGATATAGCTGTTAATAAAGATGAGATCTTTGTTTTAAGAAAAAATACAGAGTTAGCATTAATAAGATTAGCTTATAAACCAGAAGAAGTGAAGCGTAAGTTATATTTTGTAAAATGACTATATTTATCTTTAGAAATCAAGAAATTCACAAGTTATACTGAGTAAAAATACTAACAATCTCTACTGCAAATACAATGGGTGAGGTCAAATCTCATGTTAGTGTTCCATGTTAGTGTTAACACCATCAATAACAATAACACGACATTCTTCATGTCAATATACAGTGTACTCCGAGTAACCGACACACTTACTAATCCGACATTATTTTGCGGGTCGGATATATGTCAGATTACTCAGAGTAGGGATGGGTGGTATCAAGATTTTCTGATACCATGGTATTTCAGGCGAAATTGGGTATCGTCACGATATTCATGGTATTTTAATGTGACCAAAATTTTTAATGTAAATGGACATTAATAGACCTTTTACCTTGTATAACAAGACTTAAGAGAATTCCTGAATTAGTTAATAACCAAAGAGTTAATTTGAATGTGGAATACAGACTGGGAAAGTGGGGAAGTAAAATGAATAAAATAAAAAAATAAAAATGAACCCGACTTTACTGATTGAGCCTTAAAAAGTGTACCGAATGTCGCATGCTGGAAAATTTCCTGAAAGTTTGCCCCGATGGTCGAAACTGATAATAGTATACTATCAGGTGATAATCGAGTACATGTATTGTCACGTGACACGTGGTGGATTAAGAAACAACAAAATATGAATTTATTTCTGAAAATATACCTTAAATCAGCAAAGAACGGATATTTTACCAGTTTAATTTCTCATAAAAATGAATACTGTGATTCTTGACGGTATCCACGGTATACCGATATTAAGTCTTGCCATGATACTACTACCGGTATTTTTTTTTGAACCGGTCTTCATGGTAATACCGTAGTATTGCCCAACCCTAACTCAGAGTACACTGTATTATAACACAAATGAACAGTGTAACACTAACACGGACCACTAACACCAGATTTGACCTCACCCAATGTATATTAGTAACAAATATATATGAGGAAGAATAACTATCAAAAGTAAGAGAGTGTCTAGAAGAGAAGCATTAACTGAATGTCAATTATACCATTGACTTATCTTTAGCTGTAGTACTGTAACAGCCATTTAATTTATAAGAAAAAATATGTAATCCTGTTGTTTTATTCTAATTTTTATATAAATAGAATGGTAAGATGGATAATTCATTGTTCACTTTGTCAAAGATTTAATTGGGCCTGTCTGTTTTGTATTTCAGATACAGTCAATTTACCACTGACTCATCCAACACCAAGTTCTAAAGATGCAAGCCCTTCTCACACCCCAGCTACAGCCAGTTTCACTAAACTCAATGATAGTGCGAAAGGTTTCTTCCAAAAGAATGTCTTTGATAAATTCAAGCAGTTAGATTTCAAACATGGTTCTAAAAATATACCAGAAGAAAGTTCAGTGAAATCCTTGATTGATGGTGCAGAAGGTCCAGTTGTTTCCCCTGATTTACCACCAGTCGTTCAACTAAAAACACCTGATTTAACAGGACTTCAGATCTTTCCTGATAGAGAAGCATCACCATCACCAGAAAAAATTCCATCTAATACATCATCCCCCACTAAAATGCCTTCAACTATACAATCTGTAGAACAAGTCAAGCTACAAGTGTCCTCAGAAGATCGTTCTAGACCAGTGACACCAATCTTTATTAATGAGAATCTGTCTATGTTAGATAGTCAGGTATCTCAAGCCAGTACAGCATCAGGTTCCTCTCAACAATTGGTTGATAATGATATTGTCTTTAGTCATAAAGTTAAAAAGAAGAAGAAAAGGGGAAAAGCAGGTAAGTTTTATTAGAATTATAATTTTCTGATTTAATTCTCTTTTTCTTAAAAGTTGAATGTTACATTTCAAACCTTATAAAATGTAGACTATAGGCTTCCAATGTAGAAATGGTTAAATGAGGTTCTGCAGCACAGTTGGTTAGAATTGTTCTTTACAGTCATGATGTCATTTCCTTAGTAACAGTCAAGTAAATGGTGGCTGTGGGTTCAGATCGTCGAGTGAAAGTCCAATGACCTCGAATAAGTCATCTTCACACATAATTCCACTTGACCATGCTCTGAATGAATAATCCGGGAAAGGACCAGCTGTTAATTTTTAAGTTGCGATCCTTTTTTCCTTACTCAAACATTAATTGTTTAACAGAGAATCATGTGTAATCAAATGTTTCTAAATCTTTTACAGATAAATTGAAAGAAAGAGATGATGATTCTGATGAAAGAGTCTCCATCAAATCATCTGGAAGTTTTACAAATATATCGTCTTTAGACTGTGAACAGAAGACCTCCCTATCTAGTTTAGTCAGTGATGGCTCAACAACCAGTTTAAATGCATTAAGTCGAGCTGATGACATTTTAAAACGTTCTTTAGCAATATTAACTGATGAACCCTCTACTGATATTCTGAATTTGGATAAAAACAAAGTCGGAAAATCAGATCCTAAAACAAACTCGACAACAATGGCTGCTAATCCAAGTGAGAAGAATAGAGTAGAAACAAGTGGAGAAAAAAGTTCTGAAAAAACTGATCATGTGAAATTGGATCAGTCCCAATTGGACAAGAAAGACAATGCTACTGTGGCATCAGAACCAAGTAAAGTTCAGGAATGTAAACCATCAACAAGTAAAACTTCAATTCCAAGTGCAAATAAACCAGAAGTGAAGTCTCCTATTGGAAGTCCTTCAGTGAAAGAAAACAGTTCTGATTATTCAGATGACATTTACTCCATTTATAAAAATCCCCAGTCTGATTCTAGTTTCAGTTCTGTGTCTAGTCCCCTTGCCTCTGTCTTGTC